>CM038679.1:176799074-177399074 GCA_021605205.1 Aegilops longissima
GTGCCTCCGGCGATAGTAGTCCTTCTGACCGGTTCACGAGTCCTGCTAGCCAGCACTCTGCTTGGACACTTGGCCGGCATGTGTTTCACTTCGTTCCTATATACATCCCTTGGAAATGTCACGCGGTGTTATTGAGTCTTGCCTAGCCTGCTACAGCCGGGATACGGAGTCTGTTAGCCAGTGCTACAGCCGAATACATAGTTGATGACCGACATGCTCGATGTGATTCATGTATACTGTCCCCATGGGTTAGTGCGCTTTGGGTTCACGACTAGCCATGTCGGCCGGGTTCTTCGTCATATGGATGCTAGCGACACTATCATATCGTGAGCCAAAAGCATAAGCGGTCCGGGCCATGGTAAGGCGACACCGTGGAATACCGTCGTGAGGCGCAAAGTGATATGATGTGTTACATGCTAGATCGGTGTGACTTAGGATCGGGGTCTGACGAGATCATCCCCAAGCGTCTATAAAACATCTCCGTTTTCTTATTTGGACTCCCTAACCTATTTATTCTCGGCCGTTTGATTTCGATCGGAGGGACTAAATACCCCTAATCTAAACCACTTGCTATATATATAGGTCCAACCCTAGGATCTAGTGATCCTATCCCATCCTTCCCATTCCATCACGCCGCCACCCCCCCTTGTCCTCTCCACATCGGGATCCCCTCCCGATCCATCCAACCACCTACCTCCATCGTTTTCCCCAATGGCCCAACCGGCGCCCCGCCTGTTCGATCCGGAGGAGAGGAGCTGAAAGCACAAGTGCTCCCTAGGTGGTTTTGGTAATTAATGTCAACATATCTCTTGTTGGACTAACACTTTTATCTAGTATGTTTCAGATAAGTTCAACAATGGAGTGGCATGGACTAAAGGATGTGGGAACTCCTTCAAGATGCTAAGGACAAAGGATTGGCTCAAGCTTCAAGCTCAAGACTCTTCATTTTACATTTTAGTGATCCAAGATCACATTGAGTCTATAGGAAAAGCCAATACTATCAAGGAGGGATGAGGTGTTGTAATGAGCCTCTTGCTTCATGTGCTAGTGATATGCTCCAAAACCCTCAACTACTTTCCACTTCCACACATGACCTAAATCCTAAAGTCAAACTCGGCCCTACCGATTCTTTCTATCCGGCGCCACAGAGTTCAGATGTCTTAGACACTGCCACAAACCCTAGGCAAATCGGTCTCACCGATAGGGATCTCGGTCTCACCGAGATCGGATTGTAATCTTTCTGTGTATGTCCATCACCAGATTCGGTCTCACCGAGTTTGTGCAATCGGTACTACCGAGGTTACAATGCAAACTTTCTGGTTAGCTTATTACCAAAATTGGTCCCACGAGTTTGTGTGTCGGTCTCACCGAGTTTGCTGACCAACTCTCTGGTTAGCTTATTACCAAAATCGGTCTCACCGAGTTTGTATGTCGGTCTCACCGAGATTACGTTATGCCTAACCCTAACCATATCGGTCCTACCGAGTTGCATATCAGTCCACGAAAACCCTAACGGTCACTAGGTTTACTAAATCGGTCGACCGAGTTTTATGATTCGGTCCCACGAGTTTGGTAAATTGTGTATATGAGTTAGATTTTGTGTGGAGGCTATATATACCCTCCACCTCCTCTTCATTCATGGAGAGCCATCGAACAAGCCTACACTTCCAGCATCCTATTTAGAGAGAACCACCTACTCATGTGTTGAGGCCAAGATATTCCATTCCAACCATATGAATCTTGATCTCTAGCCTTCCCCAAGTTGCTTTCCACTCAAATCTTCTTTCCACCAGATCCAAATCCTATGAGAGAGAGTTGAGTGTTGGGGAGACTATCATTTGAAGCACAAGAGCAAGGAGTTCATCATCAACACACCATTTGTTACTTCTTGGAAGTGGTGTCTCCTAGATTGGCTAGGTGTCACTTGGGAGCCTCAGACAAGATTGTGGAGTTGAACCAAGGAGTTTGTAAGGGCAAGGAGATCGCCTACTTAGTGAAGATCTACCATTAGTGAGGCAAGTCCTTAGTGGGCGGCGGCCATGGTGGGATAGACAAGGTTGCTTCTTCGTGGACCCTTCGTGGGTGGAGCCCTCCGTGGACTCATGCAACCGTTACCCTTAAATGGGTTGAAGTATCCATCAACGTGGATGTGCGATAGCACCACCTATTGGAACCACGACAAAAACATCCGTGTCTCCAATTGCGTTTGAATTCTCCAAACCCTTCCTTTACATTCTTGCAAGTTGCATGCTTTATTTTCCGCTGCCTATATACTCTTTGCATGCTTGCTTGTTATGTATTGAGAATGTTAAACTTGTGCCTAAACTCCACTTAAACCTAAAAGAAGTTAAAAACTGCAACTTTGGTACTTAGTGTCTAATCACCCCCCTCTAGACACCTCTTCTCAAGATCCTACAAGTGGTATCGAGCATTGGTCTCCATTGCCTTGGTTTAATCACCATTGGAGGAAGATGGATGAGTCTAATTTGGGAGTCTTAGACATAGAGTGCCTATTCTTGATGGAAGTATTTTCATGAGTGGAAAAATGAGATGCTTGTAATTTTCAATCAATATCATTTGAACAAGTACATTGCTAGCCCTTGTGCACCTCATGTTGATCCTATGCATCCTACCCTAGATGAATCTATTGATATGATTAGGAATCTTAGAACTGTTAATCTTATCACTAGAGGCTTGCCTAGAAACTTAATTAGAATCTTGCCTACTCTTGAGTGTGCCTACACTATATGGAAATTTCTTGAGGAACGCTTTCCAAATTATTCCTTGAAAAATCTAGATGAAATTCTCTATAAGTCTATTGCCTTGAGTAAGATGAATACTAGTGATCCTATGTTTGGTGATCGTCTATTTGAACTTACCAACCTTATGCGTGACAAAGGAGATGTTAGAATTATTGGTGATAGTATTTCCGAAGCTATAAGAATTCATAAGCAAGATCATTGTCAAACTCACTCTAATGAATCACCCTCTCTAGGACATGATCCACCACATGACGATGTTGAACATGGATACTATGATGAGGATGATGATAGTGACTTCGATCTTGATGATGCAATGAGACATTTTGGTCTTATGGCAAATCTCCGGGGATATGTGTCAGGAGGAAAGGATTGGGTTCTTGACAGTGGATGTACCGATCACATGACCGGAGATAAAGACATGTTTCGTGAGCTTGCTGAAAATGATAGTCCTCAAAAGTTTGTCACTTTGGTGAACACTCAAAGGTAAGGTGGTTGGCCTTGGTAAGGTGGCCATCTCACATGATAGCTCCATTCAAAATGTCATGCTCGTTGAATCTCTTGGGTACAACTTACTTTCGATATCTAGACTTGCTGATTTGGTTTCAATGTCCTATTGCAAGTAGATTGTCAAGTGTTTGTCGAGACAATCATAAAATGGTCTTTACCGGTATCGTAGAGGTGATCTTTACATTGTTGATTTCTCTAAAAGGCACAACCTAAAACTTGCTTCATTGCTAAATCCTCAAAAGGCTGGTTATGGCATAGGCGACTAGGTCACGTTGGCATGAGAAATCTTGACAGGCTTATTAAAGGAAATCATATCCTTGGAGTTAACGATGTCATATTTGATAAGCATAGACTGCGATTGCTTGTCAAGCGAGGTAAACAGGTTGGAGGAAGGCATCCGTGAAGAACATTATGACCACAAGGAGGCCACTCGAGCTTCTTCATATGGATCTCTTTGGTCCCAGCGCCTACAAAAGCCTCGGTGGGAATTCTTTTGGTCTAGTTATAGTTGATGATTTTCAAGATTTACATGGGTGTTCTTTCTCGATGATAAATTGCAGGTCAAAAGATCTTCAAAAACTTAGCTAGGAAGGCCCAAAATCAATTTGAAGTGAAGATCAAGAAGGTTAGCGGCGACAGCGGAGCGGAGTTCAAGAGCATAAATGTGGACACCTTTCTTGACGAAGAAGGATTTCACACGAGTTCTCGACTACGTACACACCTCAACAAAATGGAGTTGTTGAGAGAAAGAACGGACGCTCATCGAAATGGCGAAACGATGCTTGATGAGTACAAGGCAGAAAGCACTTTTGGCGAAGCGGTTGAGACAGCTTGTCATGCAACAAATCGCTTGTATCTTCACAAGCTACTCGGCAAGACGGCATACGAGCTCCTCACCGGTAACAAACCCTAAGTTGGATACTTTCGAGTATTCGGCTCAAAGTGCTACATTCTTGATAAGCATCGCCGTTCAAAATTTGCTCCGAAGTCTCATGAAGGTTTCCTACTAGGTTATGGCTCAAACTCTCACACTTATCGTGTCTACAACAATTTCACCCGAAAGGTTGAAGAAACGGTAGATGTGAAGTTTGATGAATCTAACGGCTCGCAAGTAGAGCAATTTCCAATTGATGTAGGAGACAAAGACCCGTCGGAAGCAATCCAAGATTTGTCTATTGGCAAGGTCCGTCCAACGGAGGTGAAGGAGAGTACCTCGTCTGTCCAAGTGGAAGCTTCTACTTCACGACAAGGTGAACCAAGAGTTGATATGGAAGCATCCACAAGTGGAACACACCAAGATGAAGAAAAGCGAGGAAGAACAGTTGAGCGTCAACAACCTCCTTCTCCACCACGACAAAGAAAGCGACAACGCCAACAATGAAGATGAACAACAAGAAGAAGAAGAACAAGATGAAGAAGATGTTCAACCGAGACTCAAGCAAAAGCTTTCACGAGTTCGAGCAAGAGTTGCTAAAGACTATCCCGTCGAGCAAATCTACAATGATATTCAAACCGGGAGAATCACTCGCTCTAAAACTCGTTTAGCTAACTTTTGTGAAAACTATTCTTTCATCTCTAGCATTGAACCTATGAAGGTCGAAGAAGCATTGGAAGATCTGAATTGGATAAATGCTATGCATGAAGAGCTACACAACTTTGAGAGAAACCAAGTTTGGACATTGGTTGAGAAGCCCGACAACAACCACAACATCATCGGTACCAAATGGGTGTTTCGCTACAAGCAAGATGAAGATGGACAAGTAGTTCACAACAAAGCACGTCTCGTCGCCCAAGGCTACACACAAGTCGAAGGTATGGACTATGGTGAGACTTATGCTCCCGTTGCTAGAATTGAGTCCATTGGCATCTTACTTGCCTATGCTAATCACCATAATATCACCTTGTACCAAATGGACATTAAAAGTGCTTTTCTAAATGGTGAAATAGAGGAGGAAGTTTATGTTAAACAACCTCCCGGCTTTGTCAATCCTAAGAAACCAAATCATGTTTACAAACTTCACAAAGCCCTTTATGGTCTTAAACAAGCTCCTAGAGCATGGTATAAATGCTTGACCAAGTTTCTTCTTGAAAAAGGCTTTGAAATTGGGAAAATTGATTCCACACTTTTTACTAAAAGGGTTAATGGAGAACTATTTGTGTGCCAAATCTATGTTGATGATATCATATTTGGATCAACTAACCCTCATTTTAGTGAAAAGTTTGGGAAGCTAATGTCGGAGAAGTTTGAGATGTCAATGATGAGTGAACTCAAATTCTTTCTTGGGTTGCAAATCAAGCAAACTAAGGAAGGTACTTTTGTCTCTCAAACGAAGTACACTAAGGACTTATTCAAGAAGTTCAATATGCAAGAGTGCAAAGGTATGTCTACACACATGCCTACTAGTGGACATCTTGATTTGACCAAAGATGGTAAACGGTTGATCAAAAGGTTTATCGCTCTATGATTGGATCATTGTTATACCTATGTGCTTCACGTCCGATATTATGCTAAGTGTGTGCATGTGTGCAAGATATCAAGCTGCTCTAAAGAATGTCATCTTAAGGCCGTGAAAAGGATAGTGAGATACTTAATTCATACACCAAATTTTGGCATTTGGTATCCTAAGAGGCCTCTTCGATCTTGTTGGCTACTCCGACCGGACTATGCGGAGACAAGGTTGATAGAAAGTCCACTTGGTGCTTGTCAATTTCTTTGTAGATCTCTTGTGTCTTGGTCCTCCAAGAAACAAAACTCGGTATCCTTATCTACGGCTGAGCGGAGTACATTACCGCTGGTTAGTGTTGTGCTCAATTACTTTGGATGACCCAAACTCTTAAAGATTATGGGATATATGTGAAACATGTTCCATTGCTTTGTGACAATGAAAGTGCTATCAAAATTGGTCATAATCCCGTACAACATTCTCGAACTAAGCATATTGAAGTTCGTCATCACTTCATTCGAGATCATGTTGCTAAGGGTGACATTAATCTTAAGCATGTTACTTTTGAAAAGCAATTAGCGATATATTTACTAAACCTCTTGATGAGAAAGTGTTTTGCAGGTTGAGAGGAGAATTGAACATCATATATGCTTCAAACTTGGGCGAAACTCCATTGGATACATGCAAGACATGAGCTTATGACTAATCCATGATATCTCACTTATGTTGAAAATATTATATCCTGGATATATTTGCATCTTGCATGTTATCTAACCCATGTAGGTACTTGGTGGAATCGAATTCCATGAGATTGTAATCTACTCACATCTTGAGCAATCTCTACATCACCAAGTCTCTACACTATGGTGGCTGAATACAAGGAAGCACGGAATCATTCAAACATATCCTTTGACAAACTCTATGATTGAGCTTCATGATTATCATTTTTGGATATACAAGTGCTCTTCCTTGCAAAAACTAACCCGTGTAGGTAGATGGACTCAAATTCCAAGTGGTGCTCCCAACTCTTGATGAGCTACATCAACCTTGAGCAACCCACACAAGTTCAACTACATGGTCAACACCACCAACCAAGGTGTTGGGGAACGTTGCAGAAAATAAAATTTTTCTCTACGGTTTCACCAAGATCTATCTATGAGTTCACCTAGCAGCGAGAGAGAGTGCATCTACATACACTTGTAGATCGGCGGGCGTTCAAGGGAGCAGGGTTGAGGGTCGTACTGTCGTGATCCAAATCACCGGAGATCCTAGCGCCCGAGCAGACGGCACCTCCGCGTTCAACACCACGTCACGGTCAGCGTGGCGTCTCCTCCTTCTTGATCCAGCAAGGGGAAGGAGAGGTTGATCAAGATCCAGCCGCCTGACGGTGTGGTGGTGGATCTGCGAGGATCGGCGAGGCCCGTAGCGTGCATGGGAGGGAGAGGTGTAGCAAGAGGGAAGGGGGCGCCAAGTGCAAGGTGCGGCTGCCTCCTCCCCCCTCATATATAGAGTCCCGGGCGCCGACCCTAGGAGATGGGATCTCCTAGGGGCAGCGACAAGGGTGCCTTGCCCCAAGGCAAGTGGGCGCCCCTCCCTAGGGTTCCCAACCCTAGGCATAGGGAGCCAAGGCGCACCAGCCCACCGGGGCTGGTTCCCTCCCACTTCAGCCCAGGGGCCCTCAGGATAGAGTGGCCCCACTCGGTGGACCCAGGACCCTTCCGGTGGTCGGTACAATACCGGTGACCCCGAAACTTTCCCGATGGCCGAAACTCGACTTCCCATATATAATTCTTTACCTCCAGACCATTCCGGAACTCCTCATTACGTCCGGGATCTCATCCGGGACTCCGAACAACTTTCAGTTGCTGCATACTTATATCTCTACAACCCTAGCGTCACCGAACCTTAAGTGTGTAGACCCTACGGGTTCGGGAGACATGCAGACATGACCGAGATGCCTCTCCGGTCAATAACCAACAGCGGGATCTGGATACCCATGTTGGATCCCACATGCTCCTTGACGATCTCATCGGATGAACCACGATGTCGAGGATTCAAGCAACCCCGTATACAATTCCCTTTGTCAATCGGTACGTTACTTGCCCGAGACTTCGATCGTCGGTATCCCAATACCTCGTTTAATCTCGTTACGGCAAGTCACTTTACTCGTTCCGTAATGCATGATCCGTGACCAGGACACTTGGTCACATTGAGCTCATTATGATGATGCATTACCGAGTGGGCCGAAGATACCTCTCCGTCATACGGAGTGACAAATCCAGTCTCGATTAGTTGCCAACCCAGAGACACTTTCGGAGATACCCGTAGTGTACCTTTATAGTCACCCGATTCGTTGTGGCGTTTGGCACACCAAAGCACTCCTACGGTATCCGGGAGTTGCACAATCTCATGGTCTAAGAAATGATACTTGACACTTGGAAAAGCTCTAGCTAAGCGAACTACGATCTTTGAGCTATGCTTAGGATTGGGTCTTGTCCATCACATCATTCTCTAATGATGTGATCCGTTATCAATGACATCCAATGTCCATAGTCGAAACCATGACTATCTGTTGATCAACGAGCTAGTCAACTAGAGGCTTACTAGGGACATGTTGTGGTCTATGTATTCACGTGTATTAGGATTTCCGGATAACACGGTTATAGCATGAATAACGAGACTATTATCATGAACAAAGAAATATAATAATAACCATTTTATTATTGCCTCTAGGGCATATTTCCAACAGTCTCCCACTTGCACTAGAGTCAATATTCTAGTTACATTGTGATGAATCAAACACCCATAGCGTTACGGTGTTGATCATGTTTTGCTCTAGGGAGAGGTTTAGTCAGCGGATCTGCTACATTGGATCTGTATGTACTTCTAAATATCTTTGTCTCCATCTTGAACATTTTCACGTATGGAGTTGAGCGGCAACTTGATGTGCTGGTCTTCTTGTGAAACCTGGGCTCCTTGGCAAGTGCAATAGCTCGGTGTTGTCCGGAAGAGTCGATCGGCCCCGACGCATTGGGTATGACTCTAGGTCGGTGATGAACTCCTTCACCCATATTGCTTCATCGCTGCCTCCGAGGCTGCCATGTACTACTGCTTCACATGTAGATCCATACGATGCTTTGCTTGCAAGCTGCACCACTTCTGCCCCACCATTCAAAATATACGTATCGGTCTATGACTTAGAGTCATCCAGATCTGTGTCGAAGCTAAGCGTCGGCGTAACCCTTTACTCTGAGCTCTTCGTCACCTCCATAAGCGAAAACATATCATTAGTCCTTTTCGGTACTTTAGGATGTTCTTGACCGCTGTCGGTGTTCCTTGCGGGATCACTTTGGTACCTTCCTACCAAACTTACGAGAAGGTTTACATCAGTGCGGTACCTGCATGGCATACATAATAGACCCTCGGTGAGGCATATGGGATGACACTCATCTCTTCTTTATCTTCTGCCGTGGTGGGGCATTGAGCGAGCTCAATCTCACACCTTACAATCTGAGGCAAGAACCCTTTCTTGGATTGATCCATATTGAACTTCTTCAATATCTTATCAAGGTATGTGCTTTGTGAAAGACCTATGAGGCATCTTGATCTATCCTATAGATCTTGATGCCTAATATATAACAACTTCTCCAAGGTCCTTCATTGAAATACAATTATTCAAGTAGGCCTTAATGCTGTCCAAAAGTTCTATATCATTTCCCATCAAAAGTATGTCATCTACATATAATATGAGAAATGCTCTGAGCTCCCACTCACTTTCTTGTAGCATGCTTCTCCATAAGTGCATAAACCCAAACACTTTGATCATCTCATCAAAGCGAATGTTCCAACTCGAGATGCTTGCACTAGCTCATAAATGGATCATTTGGAGCTTGCATACCTTGTTAGCATTCTCGGGAATTAACAAAACCTTACGGCTGCATCATATCACAGTTCTTCCTTAAGATGGCCATTAAGGAATGCCGTTTTGGCGTCCATTTGCCATATCTCATAATCATAGTAGAGAGGCAATTGCTAACATGATTTGGGCGGACTTCAACCGCTACGGGAGAAAGTCTCATCGTAGTCAATCCCTTGAACTTGTCGATAACCCTTAGCGACAAGTCGAGCTTTATATGGTAACATTACCATCCGCGTCCGTCTTCTTCTTAAAGATCCATTTGTTTTCTATTGCTCGCCGATCATCGGGCAAGTCTGTCAAAGTCCATACTTTGTTTTCATACATGGATCCTATCTCGGATTGCATGGCTTCAAGCCATTTGTTGGAATCTGGGCCCGCCATCTTCTTCATAGTTCGAAGGTTCACCATTGTCTAACAACATGATTTCCAAGACAGGGTTGCCATACCACTGCAGTGCGGAGCGTGTCCTTGTGGACCTTGAAGTTCGATGGGAGCTTGATTGATATCTTGATCATCATCATTAACCTCCTCTCTTGTCGTGCGGGCACCACAGGAACATCTTCACGAGTTGCGCTACTTACCATTTCAGAGGAAATACTTCATCAAGCTCTAGTTTCCTCCCACTTAATTCTTCGAGAGAAACTCTTTCTCGAGAAAGGACCCGTTCTTAACAACAAAGATCTTGCCTTCGGATCTTAAGTAGAAGGTATACCCAATGGTTTCCTTAGGGTATCCTATGAAGACACATTTTTCGACTTGGGTTCGAGCTTTTGGGGTTGGAGTTTCTTGACATAAGCATCGCATCCCCAAACTTTTAGAAGCGACGACTTAGGTTTCTTGCCAAACCATAATTCATCGGTGTCGTCTCAACAGATTTAGAAGTTGCCCTATTTAAAGTGAATGTAGCTGTCTCTAGGCGTATCCCCAAAATGATAGCGGTAAATCGGTAGAGACATCATAGATCGCACCATATCCAATAAAGTGCGATTCGATGTTCGGACACACCGTTATCTTGAGGTGTTCGAGCGGCATGAGTTGTTAAGCGATTCCACATTTCCTTGAGTCGTAACCAATTTGTGACTTAGATATTCTCCCCACGATCTGATCGTAGAACTTTATCTTTCGATCCGTTGATTCTCTACCTCATTCTGAAATTCCTTGAACTTTTCAAAGGTCTCGGACTTGTGTTTCATCAAGTAGACATACCCATATCTACTCAAGTCGTTGGTGAGTGAGAACATAACGATATCCTCGCGAGCCTCAACGCCCATTGGACCGCTTTTACATCGGTATGTATGATTTCCAATAAGTCGGTTGCTCGCTCCATTGTTCGAAGAGCGGAGTCTTGGTCATTTGCCCATGAGGCATGGTTAGCATGTGTCAAATGATTCATAATCGAGAGACTCTAAAGTCCATCAGCATGGAGCTTCTTCATGCGCTTGACACCAATGTGACCAAAGGCGGCGATTGCCACAAGTATGTGGACTATCGTTATCAACTTTACACCTTTTGGTATTCACACTATGAATGTGTGTAACATCACGTTCGAGATTCATTAGAATAAACCATTGACCATCGGGGCATGACCATAAAACATATCTCTCATATAAATAGAACAACCATTATTCTAGGATTTAAATGAGTAGCCATCTCGTATTAAGCGAGATCCGGATACAATGTTCATGCTCAAAGCTGGTACTAAATAACAATTATTGAGGTTTAAAACTAATCCCGTAGGTAAATGTAGAGGTAGCATGCCCGGCGATCACATCGACCTTGGAACTGTCGGGAGGCTGAGTCGTGCCCACGAGCACCCTCTGGGACCTGGGCCCTTGTGGTTGGGGCGGAGATTGCACAAAGCGGATCGAGGTGATGCACAGGCGGTTACCCAACCGGAGCTCTCGGAGATAATACTCCTCTGCTGCTTTGTGGATTATCTTGTGTTCTTGCTAGGGAGCAATGAGAGCTACAAGACCTAGCACGAGTGTGGTTTAGTATGTGATGAACTAAGCGGAGCTGGACCGAACTCAGCGAACCCCTTCTCGTTGCCCTTGGGCCTCCTTTTATAGGCACAAGGGTTTACCACATGTGGCAAGTAGACAAGGTTACAATGGTAAAAACATAGGTTGGTACACTGCTTTATGCGGTGTACACGATAATCTATACCTAACTCGTGGCAAGGGACAAGGTCATCAATGCCCGTCTCGATCGTAAGCGATTATGAGAGGACCGTTAAGTGCGCCTCCGTTAGCCATGATGGTAGCTTGTCGGCGCCGCTTATCGCTACTCTCCGGCTGGCTGCAAAGCCCGTCGACCGCGTGCTTGGGAGAGCCCGTGATGACATGTTGGCGGGTGGTGGGCGGAGAGCGAAGAGGTAGCCCGCCCGAAAAGCGCCTTGCTGCGGCGAGAACCTTGTCGCGCTTGGGGCTCGGCGCCCGCCAAGCCTTCGGCAAGCTCCTCTTGCAGGGCCTTGTTTTCCTTGGCGCTGAGTGGCCTTCGGCAAGCTCCTCTTGCGGGGTCTTGACTACTTTGTTTTGAATGGCTCCAAAGGGCATTGAGACTATAGCGGTCATCGGGCCAGCCTGCCGTGGGCGCTGCAGCGATCCGTGCGAGTTAAAGTACTAGGGTACCCTGCTCTAGTCACCGACAGAGCCCCGGGCTGGGCCACACATGGCGTAAGCTTTGTTGGGCCAGGCCCAAAAGCAGTCTGCAGACATCTTGCGGTCTTGATTCGCCGTTATTAGCCTTGGGCCCACCCGTCCCCACAGGCAGCACGCCTTGGGCGTGGCATCGTGGGGAGATCATGGGGCTTTCTTTAATGGAAAAATCGGGCGCCCGTCCCTCTCCCCTTTATAAGCGGGGAACAGGCAGGGGCGTTCACTCGCCCTGCTTTGTCACGCCGGAAACCCCGTCGCTTTCCCTTTCTTCTCGAGCCCAAAGAGGCGGCGCTCCGCCCCCTCCATCGCCACGGTGCCACCGCGCCGTCGGCTTCCTCCACCTCGACTCCCTATGGCTCCGAAGGCCGATAAGGAAAAAGCGTGAAATCTGCCGGCGCCAGCGGCATGGCGCTTCTGCGGAAGGCGGGCCCTCTTGATCCCTGCTCAGCGGGAAGGGCTGCGGGAGCTGTACTACCTCTTACGGTCGGCGGTGACCGGCGCATCCGTGCGAGGTCATCTCCGCCGCCACATCTGCTAAGGTCTCCTTGGTACCCTTCTTGCGATTTTCTTTTAGTGCGGGCTCTTCCGCCTTTTTGAATTCTTCTGCGATGTCATGAACACATATGGCCTCCGCCTCCTTGATTTCACCCCCAGCGCCATCCTTACCATGGCGTTTCGCACATCTCTGCGAGAACTTTGTTGAGGTCCACCCAAATATCGCACTCTTCGCCACTACTTCTCACCCAGCGTAGAGAGAGAGGCAGCTTGCGGAGGTGCATGGACCTCTAGAATCGGCAAGAAGGCGTATCTTGGCGGAGGTTGCGCAGCAAGTGGGAGGAGTGGAGGGCTGATTGGTGCTGGATCTTAGAGGAGGAGCCACAGCCTTTTACTGCCTGCATAAAACCCCCATAGTTAGCGGCAATGATTGGAGCAACTTGGCGGGAGGGCGACAAGTTGAAGATTACCACGACTAGGATTTCGCGCCTCAAACAAGCAGAGGCTGACCGTAGGAACAATTGGCGCAGACTTCGCCGCCGCCGCATTGCGCCCTTGCGGGAGAAAGGAGGCCTGCTTGGGAATTCGAGCGGCGGCGGATATCATTAGGCTGCGCCCAGTCTGGTGGAATTTCACTACCACAGGCTTGGCGGCATCTGCGGGGAGCTGTTCAAGCTGAAGCGGATAACCACGGATGGTGCATGTTGTCGGGGAGTTGTGCCCTTGTGCAACAACTTCGGCGCGATAGCATCCAGCGATAATGCCGTTGTCGCGATTCCCATGGGATCATTCCAACTTGGCGAGAGCCGCCCGATGACATAGTGCAGCAGTTCTTCGACAACATGCGAAGTGCGATCAGCGCCCGATGAGAAGAAGCGGCTCACCGCGACACCTTGCTTTCGGGAGATGGCGCGCGCCGCCACAAGGTTGGAGGAGGCTGCGAGCCCGCTGCCCGGCGCGTTTGGAGTTCCTTGTCGAGGAAGCGAGAGGGCGGCGGCAAGCCTTGCCGACCAAGAAGAGTTAAATCGGTGAGGAGGAGCAGACCGAGCCGACAATGACCGAGTGAGCCTGCGGGCGCCTCTCCTCCGCCGTCAAGTAGCTTGCGCGGAAGGACTCGCCGCCCGCCAAGAGGCGTCTCCGGAAGACCGGAGAAGTGGTGGGGAGCCTACGGTCCAACAACCGCCTACGCCGCCCGGCAGCGCTCCACCGCGGCAAGTCTTTGTTGCCTTGAGGCGCCTCATTTCGCCCGGCGGCGAGCTCGAGGCCTTACAGGTCGTGGCCCCTGCACCCGCCAAGCGCGGTCTTCTTCTCCCCAATCCGTCAGCGCTGGAGCGAGTTTGATCTCTCGCCCTCAGCTCCGAGGAAGAAGAGGAAGAGTAAGATCTTGCCGCTGCTATTTGTAATCTTCAATTTATTGCTTTATCTTACATCATTTGGTTCCCTCTGAACTTTCTTCTTGAGCGTCATTTCGAGAGAAGCGAAGAGGGCCAAGGCGCGGTGGTTGTCGTCTCGAGATGACTCCACAGCAACAGCAGGGGCACGTCCGAGACTCCTTGCGGATCCGGCAACTCTTCAACGAGCAGCCCCAGGCCCCAGCGTAAGTACAGGTATGCTTCTCGTGGCTAGAGTGCGCTTAGGTGCTTTTCCGTTCTTGATATCTGGTTTGTTGGATTCGTAGGAAGCGAGCAGCCACATCATGGAGCACGGAGGCTACCCACGAGGTCCAGCCTCATCGGGGAGGCCTCGGAGGTCACTCGAAATTCTGCTTGCTTCAACTCGCCACCAAGGGAGAATTCTCCGCCAAGGCAGCTCTCCGGCAAGGGAGGCTTCTCCGACAAGGGAGCTTCCCGACAAGGGCAGCGCCGGCGACCCTCCGTTAGCGGAGACCCGACCCTGAGACCCCTGCGGGTAATCTTCTTGTCTTGATAGTTTCCCTTGGGTTTCTTCCTTCCGTTTTCTCTTTGAATATCTGCTTGATTTGTGCTTTCTTCTTGACCGTCAGTTCATCATCGGAGATCCGATGGAAACCGAGGCTGCCGTGAGGAAGGCGCCCATGGCGACAATGTCGCGCCCGCCAACATGGAGGAGGAGGCTGGCCTGCGAGGCCCGCCGAGAGGCTACCGGGCGGCTGGCCTTGAAGGCTGGGGAGGGATCTGCGATCGCACTAACGGCCGGAGGCCGCGGGGCGCCAGGCGCTGCAAACCGCCGATCCCCGCTCCGATGCCACACGGACTCAGGGGCCTCAGCCGGCGCCTACACGAAGGTGGCGAGTGTCTTCATCAAGCTCCCATGGGCATCAAGCTCCAGGCGCCCGGTCGGGGAGACTTTCGGCGGAACTGCTCGCCTCCGCCGGGCTGTCGCTGGTTGATACACCGAGCAGCAGCGGCGGTGAGCCGGAGGAGCAGCTGCTAAGAAGTTTCTGTCGCTCTACCGCCCGCCAAATAAGCTGGAGTCGAGGCGCTTGTTGCAAGCGGGAGCTGACTTGGAAAAGCGGAAGAGCTCGGCGTGCCAATAAAAAAACCCTCCGGGATATAAGCGGGCGCGTGAGCAACTTGCTGAGGCGCCACGGCCTTCATCTTAGAGAAGGCGAGGTTGAAGAAGCAGCGAGGCTTGCCGTGAGAAGCTCTCCGCGAGAAGGTGGTGGCGCGGAAGATCAACCTCGGCAGCTCGAGGAGGATCTCGCCTTGCGAAGCGAGCGGTTGGCGGGCCGCCGGGAGGCAAAGATCTGCTGCGGCTGCAGGGCCGCCAAGAGGGATTGGAGGCGAGGTGGCTCAGCTGGAGTCCTCCCTCCGGAAAGAAGTCTTGAGAGGTCGCCGGGTTGAGCGCGGCGTGAGAAGGGCGGCTTACACCCTCGGCGAATTACAAGGGCGTTTTGCGGAGAAGATCAAAAAGAGCTCGATGCGCCAAGGACTCGAGGTGGATCTGGAGCTGAAATTGACCACCTTGATGGAGGCGTTGAGCGGCGTAAAAAGCGGAAGCAGGCCTCTGGAAAAGATCAAGGCCACCGAGGAGTTCTTTGTCGAATCTGTGACCGCCCGAATAATCTTGAGGACAGCATAATGCATTGGACGAGAAGGCCTTGTGGACACCGCCGCCGACATCCATAATGAGCTGATAGAGTTGGGGATGACAGATCTTGGATATTCCACAGGCGAGAACCTCCAACCCAACGTCAAGCTCAGCCTATTTTTCAAAGGCGTGTTGGCGGGTATCCAGTGACTCCGGATGAGGTTCGAAGCAAGCTGGCGGAGAATCACGCCAGAAATCTGTGCGAGGCTCTCGGAAGGTGTTGATGAAGGTGGCCTTCCGCAACCCGGCGTCGACTTCTCCAAGGCCCTCAAGTCCCTGCCTCCATCCGCCCGGCGTTGAAGCGCTCAAGACCCTTATCGCACCCATCGTGGACGGGGTGGCGGAGTTAAGAAGGCTCGAGGCGACCAGCGTGGACTAAGCCGCCAAGTCTATCTTTCTCTTATCGCTGTAGATCATGTTTAGGCGAAAATCTATTAGATCTGCGACAAGTTATTATGTAATATACACTATCTTAGGCAATCGAATGCCTTTGTTATTTCCTTTACTCGATTTCTTCCTTGTATGTTCTGCCCTCGCTTTTTAGGGAACTTGTCGGTGCAGGCACCCTGCCTTGGCGCCAGTCTTGAACTTCAGCAGCCTCTTGGCGGGGTCGCTACCGACAAGCAACCTCATCACGGACTAGTTGCAGCTCACTTAAGTTGTTGGCGGACTCGAAACAAAGTAAGGCATAAGCTAGTCATGAGTTAGTTCCTCAGCGCCAGGTTTTCCATACAAAGTACTATCGTTAGGAAGATAACTTAAAAATTTAAAACTGGTCGTTTAAACTTAGCAACAGCTTTTACATTGTCCATCTTCCGGCAAGCGACAGCTCCTCGAGGCGGCAGCTCATTGGCCCACATCATTATCTCCTCCTCCCCGGTTAACTTGTGGGTGGATGAACCTTCTTCTTGTTTGAGAAGAAAGAAGAAAAAATAAGGTTATGGAGCCTAATGGCTCATTATAAGCTTACGGGTGCGGGTGCTGCACAAGATGTTAGTAAACACATGCATATATGATTATGAAAGCATGTATTGACAAAATGTGCGCAACCATAGGCTTTCTTGATGCAGAGTGCTGCGCGGCTTTGTACAAAGGATTACATGCAACGATGGCAAGACTTGTACAAAAGGGTGGTTGCGGAGCAGGTTCCGGCAACGCGCCTCATCATGGGTAAAACTTACGAAGATGCTCTATGTTCGAGTTGCTCACGGAAGGCCATCTTGGTCTCAAAGCGAGACGGCGCCGGGCCTAGTGACTTCGTTTCACCCGATAAGGGCCTTCCCTTGGCGTCAACTTTTGGAATTCTTGGCGGATTGAGCAGCGAAGAACAAAATCGCCTTCCTCGAAGCTTCGGCATTAACCTTGCGGCTATGGTAGCGGCATAAAGCTTCTTTATAACGAGCAGCTCGTGCAATGACACGAAGGCGATCTTCCTCGAGGAGCAGTAGCGCCATCTTATCGCAGCTGCTCTTGCTCAAACTCATCATAGCGAGCACTCGAGGTGACCGTATCTGAGTTCCGTGGGGAGAACTGCCTGCTCCGTAGACTAGAGCAAAGGTGTATGGCGGTGGCTCGATTTGGCGTCGTTCGATCGACCAAGAACCACCGGCAGCTCCTCGATCCGGTTCCTTCGCACTTGCGCCTTTGCCGAAAGTTCTGGTCTTGAGTCCTCGCAGCACTTCAGCGTTTGCTCTCTACCTTGACCGTTGCTTCTCGGATGAGCAAGCGAAGCAAAGCAGATCTTGGCACCAAGATCTTGGGCGTCTTGCATGAAGGTGCGACTTCGTGAGCTGTGTGCGTTATCGGTGATGATCCGGTTAGGAATCGAAGCGGCAAACAATTGACCTAAAGAACTTGGCGGCTGTTGTCTTTCACCTTCCTCCTGGTTCCACTTCCGGCCACTTTGTGAACTTGTCGATTCTGACGTACAAGTATTCAAAGCCCCGACAGCTCGGGGAAAGGGCGAGATGTCGAGCCCCGGACGAAAAGGAGCGATATAAAGGGATCGCATGGAGAGCTTGAGCTGGTTGGTGTATCTGTTTTGAATGGGCGGCACGCTTCACACTTGGTTACTTGTGCGATTGCATCTGGAGGGCTTCGGCGGAAGAAACCTTCGGAAAGCCTTGCGGCAAGTGCTCTTGCGCCAATGTGGTGACCACATATGCCTCCGTGTATCTCTGCCAACAACTTACATCCATCTTCGGCAAATACACTTCAATTTCACTCCGTTGAGTCTTCTTACATGCAGGATGTTGTCAACAAACTGGTACATACTTATTGCCGGGCTACTTTTCCGCTTCTTCTTGTTCTTGGAAGTTCTCACATGAAGAAGCGGACGATTCTTGTGCCCATGTTGGAGCACAGTGGCTTGACAACAAGGACTAAAGGCTCATCTATCATTGCGGGAACATCAGCTTCTCGGCAGGACATGTGGGTCGCGGAACTCGATGATCCCGGCAAGCTGCGGAGCTAAACTTGTCGGGGCGTTTGCTTCAGCGATACAAACCGCATGGTTTGTCCGAGCGAACTGCTCTTGATGATACCAGCGTTGGTTTTAGGGACCTTCTTGGCGGCGACTTGAGAGAGCTCTGCCGGAAAAGTAGTCGCCGAAACCAATTTTCTCTTCTTACTCTCACTGTTGATGGTGTTACGGTTGGCTGAGTTAGCTTTGAGCACAAAATCCCTGGTTCCACAGGTAACTTAAGTCGCGGCACATTTGGAGAGGCCATCAGCTATATCATTACATGCTCTTGGGCGTGTTCCATTTGCGAGGCCTTCAAAGTGCTCTTCCAGCTTCCTCACTTCATCGGCGTGCGCTTCCATCAGCGGACTCGATAATCTTTATTTACTTGGCGGACGACAAGTTGCGAGTCCCCGACAATGAGCTTCTTGATCCCAAGGTCTACCGCAATCCACGAGACCGGCAAGCAAACCTTCATACTCTGCGGTATTGTTTGTTTCTTGTTCCTTGGGAAAGTGCATGGACTATGTACTTGAGGTGCTCTCCGGTGGGTGCAATAAGCACCTTGCCTTGCACCGGCGCCTTGCAGCGAAGGCACCATCAAAGTACATCAGCCACTCTTTGTTTGCCTCCTTGGCGGGGATGCTCGTCTCTGGAATTTCTTCATCTTGCGTTGGCGTCCACTTTGCTATGAATTCTGCCAATGCCTGCTGCTGGATAGTTGAAGTGCTTTGAACTTGAGACCAAAGCTTGGCAGGTTCAGTGCCCTTTCGACAATCCTGCCCGTTGCTACGGATTTTGCAAAATCCTCTTCAGCGAAGCGGTGACAACTGTTATCTCATGTGCTTGGAAGTAGTGGCGCAGCTTTCTTGAGGCCATGAGGAGGCGAAAAGCAAGTTACGCACACAGGTACCTCGATCTAGCCCCATGCGAAGGGCCGACAAAGTATCTTTGGCGCTGCACCATCTTCTTACATATCTTATCGCAACCTGCGCTGATCATCATTGTCGGGACGAGCTTGTGGCGAGCCCTTTGTTTGTCATTGGATCGCTTTGCCTCGGTTGCCGGCTCATCATCGCCTCCCTCTCCGCTACTAACGCAGCACTAACCACTTGATTGGTGGCGCTATATCAGCAGCAACTTCTCTTGTGGTTTAGGTGCGACAAGTATTGGGCGGAGAACAATATCTCTTCAAGTCTGCGGCGCAGCCTCCGCCAGAGTCCATTTCATTGGACCTGCCTTTTCAAAATCTTGAAAAAGCGGCGAGCGTTCAACAGAACTTAGAGATGAACCTCTTTGAGCAGCCACATAACCGGCAAGCCTCGACATCCTTGGCGCTTTGGTGCTTGATCGCTCGATGGCCTTGATCTTGTCGGGATTGGCCTCAATGCCCGTTGAGATACAAAGAACCGAAGCTTGCGGAAGGACTCCAAACACGCACTTCTCGGGGTTGAGCTTGAGGTTGATCTTGCGCGGGTTCGCAAATGTCTCATCAAATCCTGAACCAGAGTTGCTCTGTCTTTGCTCTTGACCACTATGTCATCCATGTAAGCTTCTACATTTGATTGTATCGAGGTCCAAAGGCATTATGGACTACCCTTGCAAAGGTTGAACCAGCATTCTTTAAACGAAAGGCATCCGTATAAAACAATCGTGCCACATGGTGTAATGAATGCGGTTTCTCTTCATCCTCTTCGCCATGAAGATCGATGATATCGAATATGCATCAAAGAAGCAGCGGATCGCATCCAGCCGTGGAGTCAACAATCTGGTCGTCTGGCGGCAAGGGAAATGGGTCCTTGGGACAAGCTTTATTAACATCAGTTAAGTCAATACAAAGTCTCCATTTCCCATTAGCCTTGCGTACCACTACGGATTGGCCAACCACGTGGGGTGGAGGACTCCTCGACAAGCCTGCTGCTTCCAATTTCTTGATTTCTTACGCTATGAACTCTTGGCGCTCCTTTTTGTTTCCTAACTCTTTGCTTGGCGGGCGGCGTGAGGACGAGACAGCTAGGTGGTGCTCAATTACTTTCACAGGAACACGAGGATGTCGGATGGTTGCCATGCAAACACGCCGACATTAGCCAGAGAAAACAGCGAGCTCACCTTCCTATTTAGGATCAAGCGTGGCAGCGGCGGTGAAGGTACCACCGGTGCCGTCCTCCTTGGCGGGCACCTTCTTGGTCTTTGGCGGAGCTGCCATCGTCTTGTTGCACTTGCGGTGGAGCTCGATGGTGCGTCCTCGGCGGTGGCGCAGCACTCGAAGAGTGCGCTTACGGAGTGAAGCAGAGCTCTTGCGGACCTGGTGGTCTTCTTCCCCGGGAGCTTCAGCGGTAAGTGGTTTGCTATTTATCGCTGCTCTTGCATCGGTAAATCTGTCGGCGCGAGATAAGTGCATCTTTCTTGTCGCCATGGACAGAAATAGCGCTTGTCGGGCGGGCATCTTGAGTAGGTTGTAAGCATAATGAGGCGGCCATGAACTTGGCGAGTCTTTGGGCGGCCAAGTATGCCATTGTAGGGCAATGGGAAATCGGCTGACGACGAGCGTGACCTTCTCGGTTCTGAAATTGAGCTCGCTGCCGAATATTACGACAGCGTGATCTTCCCTTTGGGCTTGCTCCTTCTGGGTTGATTCCTTGGAAAGTACGGTTTCTTGAGCTGTTGTCGAGTTTGAAGTTTACGGAGCCTGCGAGAGGAGATCAAATTCAGGCGGCCCGCCGTCAACCAACATCTTTGTAACCTTGAGGTTGCGGATGGTTGGTGAGACCAACATCGGCAAACACCCGACCCGCGATGATGCGATCGGGGTGATCCTCAATGTCAAAGATGATGGGCGTCTTGGACCACTTGAGTCTGCGTGACTCTATGGATGGTTACGCTGCATTGACCTCACGCATCCATTGTTTGAGTTGGCGGTGCGAGGTATGCGAGCGCGCCACCGTCGGCGAGAGGACCTCTGTTGCCTTTTGAAACTCATGCTCATCAACCGTCGTCCTCATCGTCCTCGTCATCCTCATCTTCGTCTTCTTCCTTATCGCGGCCACGGGGAGGTTTGTCTCCTTGCCGCTGCTTGGCCTGCTGCCTGGCGTCCTCCTCGACCGGGTCTCTTCTTACTTGCACCTGCACCTTCTTGGGCCTTCTCCTTGTCTCACGCTCGTATTCAGCTCTTTGTAGCTCAGCAGGCTGCTCGACTTTCTTGCAGCTCTGGAGATCATGGCATTTGGTGCGGTGGATTTTACGATCTTGCTTGTTGGAGCTGTCGGGCTTGTCGGCGTCCGCCACAGCTTAGCGATCGGCGTCGGCAACAACCTCCTTGCGGAGCCACCGACCTTAGCTTTGTTGGCGGCACCATCCTTACGGACTGCTCGACAACTAGTACTTCTTGGTTTTCTTCCTCCTATTGTTCCGCCGCGGCTATTTCTTGCAGGTGTTCCCCTCCTTGTCGGACTCTGCTCCCACATTCTCTCTGAGGAGTCTTCTTCCTTCTTGGTAGCGTGCACTTGTCGGCCAGGCGTAGAGGCTTCGTGGCGTCTTTCACTTTGCACATCGCCATCTCTTCCTCATCCTGCGATTGCGTACATTACGATGGAATGCTGATCCTTTGCAGCAGGGTGGGCGTGCAGGATGTTGTAGTGCACTCGTTGAATCTCTGGATGAATTTGCTTGAGAGACTCCCCCTCATACGGGCAAGCAGGTGGAGATCACTCTCCAGGCCATGAGGCTTGTGGCGCTTTGTGAAGCGCCAACAAACTAGTGGCACAAATCTGCCAAGAAGAAATAGAGCCATCCGGCAAGTGCATGAGCCAAGATCGGCGTTTGGCTTGAGCACCAAGGGAAAGTAGTTGGCGAGGATCTTGTCGTCTCGTCCCCGCAGCTTGCACGCGATGGTGTAGATCTTGAGGAACTCCGATGGGTGTGTCCTGCGTCGTACTTCTCGGCTTGCGTCTGGTTTGAAGTTTTTCTTGTCGGGCCACGGACTTGCCGCAGCTCACGAGTGAATGCGGGGCAACCCACAGCGTCTGACAAATCGCTGGTTCCCCTGGCGCATGCATATCGACGATGGGCCAGGCGCGTTGGTCGGATTAATGGCGCTTCTCTTTGGCGCTCATCTGAGTTCGGCGTCTTCTTCTTACCGTTCTCGGAGAACTTGGCGTTGAGTCGCGGCGAGCTCGCGGATCCGGCGGCAGCTGTGGAAATCGCTGTCGAGGTGGATCCGGCAAATCGGCGATCTTGGCCTTGGGAAGGGAGTGCGGTGGGTGCACCCCGCCAAATCTCGTCGCCATCTGCTTTCGCGCCTTATCGCCCGTCGCGATTGCGAAGCACTTTCGGTTGCAGCGGGGCGTCGCCGTTAAGCGAAGCCGATGAGACTCTGGTGTGGCCCTCCATTAAATCGACCTTATCGGCCGTCGGAGGGTAATCTAGTAATGGCTGAGCTCGCCAAGGCTTCGCTGGTGTGGTTGGTAGCAGCGGCGTGCGGAGCAAGAAGCGGGATGTGCTCGGACTCTAACCAAGTTAGGAGGAGCAGCATCCATGGCGACCGTACCCCACTCGTACCGGCATGCGGAGGTGCATGCGGGTCTCGAGGCCTCGGGATCCTCTAAGCAGCCTTGATCCGCGAGCATATGGTGCCACGAGTATCATGGCGCTGTCGGTCTCGCGCCTCTGCGAAGGATGTGGTGCAGATTCGGGCGCCGATACTGCGCTGCCTTGTCCACTGACTGGCGGCATCGTGGGCTCTCTCGGCAGCGCGGCCCCTCCGCCAGCGTTCCCCACCCCCAGCGGCTCCGGTGGCGGTGGGTTCGGCAGCGAGACGGTTCAGCTGCTGCGAAGGTTTCTTCTTGGCGCCATGTCGGCGAATGTCGATGAAGTTGCTCGTCGACCGCGGATCGAGTTCACACAGCCTCGGCGCCCCTACTGGCGCGCCAAAGATGTCGGGGAGGCTGGTGCGTGCCCCGAGCACCCTCGGGACTGGGCCTTGTGGTTGGGGGCGGAGATTGCACAAAAGCGGATCGGCGATGCACGGCGGTTTACCCAACCGGAGCTCTCGGGAGATAATACTCCTCTTGCTGCTTTGTGGATTATCTTGTGTTCTTGCTAGGGAGCAATGAGAGCTACAAGACCTAGCACGAGTGTGGTTTAGTATGTGATGAACTAAGCGGAGCTGGACCAAACTCAGCGAACCCTTCTCGTTGCCCTTGGGCCTCCTTTTATAGGCACAAGGGGTTACCACATGTGGCAAGTGACAAGGTTACAATGGTAAAAACATAGGTTGGTACACGCTTTATGCGGTGTCTGATAATCTATACCTAACTCGGCGGCAAGGGACAAGGGTCATCAATGCCGTCTCGATCGCCCGAACGATTATAGCGAGGACCGTTAAGTCGCCTCCATTACGCCACGATGGTAGCTTGTCGGCGCCGCTTATCGCTACTCTCCGCTGGCTGCACAGCCCGTCGACCTGCGTGCTTAGGAGAAACCCGTGATGACACGTTGGCGGGTGAGCTGGGCGGAGGCGAAGAATTCGCCCGGCAAAGCGCCTTGCATGGCGAGAACCTTATCGGCTTGAGGGCTGGCGCCCGCCAAGCCTTCGGCAAGCTCCTCTTGCGGGGCCTTGTTTTCCTTCGCCTGCAGTGGCCTTCCGGCAAGGTCCTCTTGCGGGGTCTTGATTCTTTGTTCTTGAATGGCTCCAAAGGGCAGCTGAGACTATAGCGGTCATCGGGCCAGCCACCGTGGGGCGCTGCGGTGTCCGTGCGCGAGTTCGAGGTACTAAGGTACCCTGCTCTAATCACCGGCAGAACCATTCCGGCAGCGCGCTCGTCACCTCGTCCTTTGCCGGTCTTAAGCTTTTCGCAGCTCTGCTTTGAGTTAAAAATATGAGCAACCACACGGTATCAAATACCGGGAGCTACTCGAGCCTTTGGTAAGGTACACATCAATTACATGTATATCAAATATACCTTTGGTTTTGCGGCCTTCTTGTCCGCTAAGTACTTGGGGCATTTCCGCTTCTAGTGACCACTTCCTTGCAATAAAGCACCCAGTCTCAGGCTTGGGTCCATTGTTTGACTTCTTCGATGGCGGCTTGCGGGCGCAATAACTCCTTGCCGTCCTTCTTGAAGTTCTTCTTACCCTTGCCTTTCTTGAACTTAGTGGTTTTATTCACCATCAACACTTGATGTTCCTTTTTGATCTCTACCTCCGCTGATTTCAGCATTGAATATACCTCAGGAATGGTCTTTTCCATCCCCTGCATATTGAAGTTCATCACAAAGCTCTTGTAGCTCGGTGGAGCGGCGAAGGATTACATCAATGATCGCGTCATCCGGAGATTAACTCCAGGTGAGTCAGCGGTTGTACAGCCCAGACATCTTGAGTATGTGCTCCTTGCAGAACTATTTTCCTCCATCTTACAGCTGAAGAACTTGTCGGAGACTTCATATCTCTCGACCGGGCATGAGCTTGGAAAACCATTTTCAGCTCTTGAACATCTCATATGCTCCGTGTTGCTCAAAAGCGCTTTTGGAGCCCGGTTCTAAGCTGTAAAGCATGCCGCCTTGACGAGGGTAATCATCGACCGCGAGACTGCCAGCGTTCATAACGTCTTGGTTCTCTAGAATTAGTGCTTCACCTAGCGGTGCTTCTAGGACATAATCTTTCTTAGCAGCTATGAGGATGATCCTCGGGTTCGGACCCAGTCCGTATAGTTGCTACCATCATCTTTCAGCTTGGTTTTCTCTAGGAGCAGCGTTGAAGTTGAGGAGTAGCGTGGGCCATTTGATCTACAAGACATATTGTAAAGATTTTAGACTAAGTTCATGATAATTAAGTTCATCTGATCAAATTATTTAATGAACTCCCACTCAGATTAGACATCCCTCTAGTCATCTAAGTGAAACATGATCCGAGTCAACTAGGCCGTGTCCGATCATCACGTGAGGCGGACTAGTCAACATCGGTTAACATCTCCATGTTGATCGTATCTTTTATCGACTCATGCTCGACCTTTCGGTCTTCCGTGTTCGAGGCCATATGCATACATGCTAGGCTCGT
Organism: Aegilops longissima; assembly: GCA_021605205.1. Taxonomy (NCBI): domain Eukaryota; kingdom Viridiplantae; phylum Streptophyta; class Magnoliopsida; order Poales; family Poaceae; genus Aegilops; species Aegilops longissima. Next base: position 176,824,442 of record CM038679.1, read on the forward strand.
CAAGTCAACCTAAGTGTATTGCGTGTGTAAATCTGGCTTACACCGCTGTATTGACGTTAGGATCTATCACCCGATCATCACGTGGTGCTTGAAACAACGAACCTTATAGCGGTTGCACAGTTAGAGAACATTTTGTTGAAATTATTGTGAGGATCATCTTATTTACTACCGTCGTTCTAAGTAAACAAGATGCAAAACATGATAAACATCACATGCAATCAAATAGTAGTGACATGATATGGCCAATATCATATAGCTCCTTTGATCTCCATCTTCAGGGCTCCATGATCATCTTTGTCACCGGCATGACACCATGATCTCCATCATCATGATCTCCATCATCGTGTCTCCATGAAGTTGCTCGCCAACTATTACTTCTACTACTATAGCTAACGGTTTAGCAATAAAGTAAAGTAATTACATGGCATTGAATCAATGACACGCAGGTCATACAATAATTAAGACAACTTCTATGGCTCCTGCCGGTTGTCATACTCATCGACATGCAAGTCGTGATTCCTATTACAAGACCATGATCTCATACATCACATATATCATTCATCATTCATCACAACTTTTGGCCATATCACATCACAATCACATGCTGCAAAAACAAGTTAGGCGTCCTCTAATTGTTGTTGCATGTTTCTGATGGCTGCAATAGGGTTATAGCAAAGCGTTTTCTTACCTATGTAAAAGCCACAGCGTGATTTCTCAACTTCTATTTACCCTTCATAAGGACCCTTTTCATGGAATCCGCTCCAACTAAAGTGGGAGAGCGGACACCCGCTAGCCACCTTATGCAACTAGTGCATGTCGATCGGTGGAACTTTGTCTCACGTAAAGCGTGCTTGTAAGGTCGGTCCGGGCGCTTCATCCCACAATACCGCTGAAGCAAAATAAGACTCGTAGTGGCAAGAAAGTTGACAACATCTCGCCCACAACAAATTGTGTTCTACTCGTGCAAAGAGAACTACGCATAGACCTAGCTCATGATGCCCTTGTTGAGGAGCGTTGCAGAAAATAAAATTTTCTCGGTTTCACCAAGATCTATCTATGAGTTCACCAAGCAGCGAGAGAGGTGCATCTACATACCCTTGTAGATCGGCGGAATCGTTCAAGGAGCAGGGTTAAGAGTGCGTGCTAATCGTGATCCAAATCACGGAGATCCTAGCGCCCGAGCAGACGGCACCTCCGCGTTCAACACCGCGTCACGGTCAGCGTGGCGTCTCCTCCTTCTTGATCCGGCAAGGGGAAGGAGGTTGATGAAGATCCAGCAACCTGACGGCGTGGTGGTGGATCTGCGAGGATCGGCGGGGCCGTAGCGTCTGCGGGAGGAGAAGTGTAGCAAGAGGAAGGGCGCCAAGTGCAAGGTGCGGCTGCCTCCCTCCCCCTCTATATAGGGTCCCGAGGCCGGCCCCTAGGAGATGGGATCTCACAGGCGGACCAAGGGTGCCTTGCCCCCAAGGCAAGTGGGTGCCCCCTCCCTAGGGTTCCCAACCCTAGGCGCGAGGGAGGCAAGAGGCGCACCAGCCCACCGAGGCTGGATCCTCCACTTCAGCCCAGAGGCCCTCCGGATAGGTGGCCCCACCGGTGGACCCCAGGACCCTTCCGATGGTCCCGGTACAATACCGGTGACCCCGAAACTTTCCCGATGGCCGAAACTCGACTTCCCATATATAATTCTTTACCTCCGGACCATTCCGGAACTCCTCGTGATGTCCGGGATCTCATCTAGGACTCCAAACAACTTTCGGTTTGCTGCATACTTATATCTCTACAATCCTAGCATCACCGAACCTTAAGTGTGTAGACCCTACGGGTTCGGGAGACATGCAGACATGACCGAGACGCCTCTCCGGTCAATAACCAACAGCGGGATCTGGATACCCATGTTGGCTCCCACATGCTCCTCGATGATCTCATCGGATGAACCATGATGTCGAGGATTCAAGCAACCCCGTATACAATTCCCTTTGTCAATCGGTACGTTACTTTCCCGAGACTCGATCGGTATCCCAATACCTCGTTTAATCTCGTTACCGGCAAGTCAATTTACTCATTCCATAATGCATGATCCCGTGACCAGACACTTGGTCACATTGAGCTCATTATGATGATGCATTACCGAGTGGGCGCAGAGATACCTCTCCGTCATGCGGAGTGACAAATCGAGTCTCGATTCGTGCCAATCCAACGGACACTTTTGGAGATACCCGTAGTGTACTTTTATAGTCACCCGATTCGTTGTGACGTTTGGCACACCAAAGCACTCCTCGGTATCCGGGGTTGCACAATCTCATAGTGGCTCCTGCTCCGGCTTCTTCTTTCTTTGGGTAGAGGTACCAATCGTGTTACAACAGGCATCTGTTGGGCGGTCAAGGAGCTCATGAGGAAAGCAATATAGGTGGGGTGCCTAGTAAGGGGTGGGCGTGACACAAATTTTAAGTTAAACAAGGGCGGAAGGGCCAAACTCATGCATTAAAACCAAGCGGGGATGTAATGGTTTACAAGTTCCCGAAGGAAAATGCGACTTCATCAAAGCAAGTTAACAAGCACAACACAACATGGTTTCATTTGAACCATTACGGACTCGACTTAGCATAAAGGTACCGACCTATCCTACCTTAAGGAGTTCTGAGACCGGCCTACCTAGTCTGAATGGTGTCTAAGTGGTGGAAAGCTCGATCGCGTATTCCGCTCCTCTGGGTCTTCCTCCTCACCTTCATCATCTCGGTATCTTAGTCACTTGAGGGAGTGGAGGAGTTGAACACTGGCTGCTTGGCGGTGGCGCCGTGAAGAGGTTGCGATACTCCTTGCCGTCATGCGGCCTGGTGAGAGTGATCCTTGGCATCGTGTCTGTGGGGTTAGCCCGCCTCGATAGGCTACTAGGCTGCTGAGGGTGCACCATCCTTCTTGATCCTGTCCGCCTTTATGCGAGTTAGGCGGAGGTTCCTGGTCTCGTGGAGTTCCTTCGAAGCTCCATCGACTCGAGGCAGTCTTTGTGCGGTTTGTCGGCACCAGGCTGAAATAGAGTGCAGGCGAGAGAGAAGTCCCGTCCATGGGTGGGGCTGGTGCGCTGCTCTCGTCATCTCCTCCTTACGATAAGGCAGGTAGCAGTGGCTGGCTCACTTGCCATCTCGGGCGGAAGATCCGGCGAGTCGGCGCCTTGAGGCAGCGATCTCAGCGGCGAAGCGGGGTGCCATCAGGGTCCCTCAAAGAACCAGCTCGTCGGGGCGTCGTTCGTGCTCACGACTACCTCCACGTGATACTCCTTCTTAGTACTGTTGATCCAGTGCTCGTGGTAGGCGAAGGTGGGGGCTCGCTGACACTTCTTGAGGCTGTCCTTGAGAAGTGCGGGAAACCCAGTGGTCAGGAGGTCCTCGGGTACAACAGCCATCTACAAAAGTGGAAGGGAAAGGGTCAATAGAGGAAAGGTGACCTTTGTTTAGGATATTTTTAGAAAATGTAGGTATATAGGTAATTTTTGTAGATAGTCTCACTCTAACTAACGTCCATGCTAACTAAGGCTTCCCTACGATCGGGATGGCTCGATACCAACTACTGTGGGGACCCGACTCATAAGTCGTGATCACCGAATGCTGCGTGTACACTGATCCCGGAGATCAATGCTCACTTGAACACCACGAAGCTGAATAACAAAGTCTTACATCCATGCTATACCGTCTTACACAAATTATGACCATTATGGTCAAGTCTTATATTGATAAAGCCTTAAGGGCTGAACATCAAATAAAACACAAGCGGCGGAAATCTTAGTCGATAAGTAGAACCCATGCCATCGCCTTAACCCTCTGAGGCATTACATTGGGAAGCGTCCTAGTTAGCATGTTACGTCTCCATAGAATTCTTCTTGAACTCCGGTTCTTCCATGCACAGCCAATTAAATAACCGTGGCAAGCCAATGAGTACTTTGAATGTACTACTTAAGCAACCCATGTTTTGGTTCGGATATAACAATGCATGATATAGGTAAATTTTTGCGAAAGCTAGTTTTGAGTGCAATGACATGTTCAACAACTTGCAAGACATGCATCGGGAGAATTCAAGTAACCACGAGGACAGATTTACAGATATTGACATAAATAGAGTGGGCACCAACCCAACTCAATCATGTCAAGTCCTTTGACTTGACTCAAGTAGAACTTCCACTTATCCAAACACACACCTTTGGTTTGTAAACATGTGGGCCGGAGCCCAAGGCGGTTACCCAACTGTCCTTGACCGTGGACACGGCTATTCAAATAGTTTTACACTCTGCGGAGGTTGCACACTTTACCCACAAGATCCGGGAACTTCCGTGACATCCACGACCCGCGGTACCTCAAGTACCCGGGGTAAGCACCGATCACTACCTTTCCCTAGGCGACACTAACATGGAGTCCACTCGATTAGCAGTAACCCCGTGCCCACATTTCACATAACATTTTAATGGAGCCTTGCTCCCATATTTATCACATACCAGCAGCACGGGGTACCAGCGGTGTGTCCGGTGCCACAATGAAAACAGTCATGGCCACCCTACAGCACGACCCGTCGAGAGGCGCACCAACAACCCCGTCACTAGTAATGCGGTCTAGGTAATCAATAATGCCCTTTCCCATATAAGGGTAGAGTGGTTGCACATGTAAGGTTGGAATAACGATGTAACAAACCAATCCGTTTTGAAGACTACACACCCTTGCCTCGGTACACCACCGTCATCAAGTGGCTACCCAACTCATCATCTCCCGGGCATAAGTGGCACCCGATGGGGTTTTGAAAAGTATTTTGAAATGTTTTGTCTCCATCACCATGCATACACCGTCCCGGTTAAGTAGCATCTACTTTATCATCATATCTACTCCCACCGGCATAACCCTCATAGGAAGGTAGGGTCATGCACAATGCAAGTATCAGCGAGGAAATGTGAGAGGCAACCAACCAGCGTGGTTTACCATCTCATCATGATTCGATGCAACAATAATAAGTGCTATAAGACATGCAGAAAAAAGGGTTTCATGGGAATGGTCAAAGGGCTGCTTGCCTTGGTTGGCTTGGTCTTCAAAGTCTTGAGCCCTTCCTCTCCTTCTTCTCCAACTACTTAAGTCAAACCACGGGATCTAATCGTCGCAAAAAAAACAACGGATAAATGAGACAATAACAAAAACAGAAAAGTCAAAGTGCTCAGAAAAATGTCAACTTATTTTTGTAAAATACTAGGAGGAAAACTAGGAAGGGAAAATTCTTGGTTTTGGATTTGGAGCTAGGAAGCGAGTTGTGGATTTTCAAGCGAGAGGTTCTATTGTTCAAATATGAATTTAAATTTGAGCGAGCAGAAAAGTGTAATGGATGTGCATGAAAGTTACATCAATAAATAGGTGGGATTATTCGAGATTTTAGGAGTTGGAATTATTTCATTTGGATAAGTATTTTGTCTGTGGAATTTTTTGTAAAACAGTGAAAAGAAAAAAAAGCGACCTTTGTGCCCTTTGGGCGAGAGGCCCGCAGGGCAACAGGCGGAGAGAAATCAGCCAGCGAGGCCGCCACGTCGAAGGCGTAAAGTAATCGCCTTCAGCCGACGGTGAACCCGGCAGCGTCGTCGTTTAAACCTAACGGGTGGATCCCACCGTCGAGCGTGGCGTGGCGGGCGGGGCCCGACGTCGTCGTCTACCTCCATCCGAGAGCAGCGGCGAGCTCGCGGCGGCGATATAGAGACGCGGGAGGTGCGTGGGTGGTATCGTTGGACTTGGGAGGATGTCACCGTTCGGGTGGTGGTGGAGATGGTGGCGGAGCAGCTGGTTCGCGGCGGCGAGTCCTGTGGCGGAGGTGCTTGAGCGTCGATGGTTCCGGCCGTTCCGGCTGAAAAAGAATGGGAAAGAGGGAAAGGGTCGGTGGCCTTGCGGTTCGGATCGAGAGAACAAGAGGCGGAGGAGGCCTGTACCGCTTGACGCCCGGCGAGCGTGGCGGGGATCGAGCTTCGATCTCGAGCTCGAGCGACTCTGGAGGCAAGCTGGGTGGTGCGGGAGGTGGATTAGGAGGCGTGGGGGCGGCGGGGAGGTGAGAGAGAGGCTGGGGTGCGCCTTTTATAGGATGGCGAGGTCCACCGTGGGCGCAGCCTCTGAGTTCCCGCTGGATCGGCTCGGGTGGCGTTAGAGAGAAATGGAGGGCTCGGGGGTGTTCGTGGGAGTGGTGTAGGGTGCGGGGAGAGAAAGGAGGGCGGGGCGAGGCTGCCTGCAGCCAGGAGTGGCGCAAGTATTGGCCCGGCCAGGTGGCCTTCTGGCGAGCTGCGAGAGAGAGAGGAGGCAGGGAGCAAGTGGGCGGCTTCTTGGCGTGGAAGCCAGACGTCGAGGGCATCGTGGCCTTGAGGGGGAGGATCGAGGTGGCAGGAGGCAGGCGTCAGCGGTCGGGTGCCTGCCGAGGCGCTCAGGCCGCGACTTTGGCGGCATCCGCGGTTTTCCAGCGTCATGGCGTGTCCACTAGTGTCTGGAGGTTGCGGGGGTGCGAGCAAAAGCTGGAAGGGCCTTGGATTTTTCGGAAGGCGAGGGAGAGAAGGAGGCTGAGAGAGAGGAGGAATCTGCTGTCGGAGAAGAAAATGGGGTTCTCCTCCTCCATCATTGCTTCCTCGGGCAGAAAAGCATCCAGGTGCTAGAGGAGCGAGGATGGGTTGTGGTAAGCAGGGCTCAAGGAGATTAGTGGAAGAGGCTAGAATTTGCATTTTAAAATTCTGCGAGAAGGTGTTTGATAATGGTTTGGGCAAGTAGGTGACTTTCACTTGTCATGAGACTCCACAGGTGAAATGTCACATATAATTAGGGCCTTCCACCAATTTGGAGCTTATTTGGGCAAAGTTGCCAATGCAACTTTGTAAACCCTAAGCTGGCGGGGAATGGACTTGTGCAGATCTAGTTGAGTAAATCACTTCTCCTTGATCCACCACTTGGTGTGGTGGCCTCATTTGGTCATGTGATCATTCTCACAAAAGTTGGGATCAAGGAGAGAAAGTTGGTAGTACAAAGTAGTTCAAATTTGATTACGGCGGAGGGGTTTTGGGGATTTTCATGGGGTTATATTATTCTCCATGACATGATACTTGCCAAGATCATCCAAACATGTCATATGTGACATGCTAGATTTTCTTGGAATTTTGGAGGATATTTCCTTTGTAAATATTTCAAAAGCTTGAAATATCTGAAAAGGGTTTTGAGGGTTTGACCAATATTACGAACATGACCATGTGTTGAAACTCTCATATATGGGAAATATATGCCCATTGAGTTTCCACGATTTTTGTCAAATGTTTTAAAACAATAAAACAAATTTCCATATTAAAGACCATTTCGGCCTTAAGAAAAAGCTTTTAAATAAAATAGGAAAATAACTTTTAAAATTATATTTTTGTGGTTTATGGAAGTCCTATATCTATTAGGCCTCAAATATACTCTTTGAAATATTTCATACCCCAAATCAAGTACTTGTAGTGCAAACCTCAATTCAGGGGTTTTGGAAAACTAATTTTGAAAATACTATTTGGCCAAATTATTTTCTAAGAAAACACTATATTACTCTATACACATGGCATGATCATTGGGCAGAAGTTTAGGGCAAGGAGATGAAGTATATAGGGTGAAGTTGTGTTGACTTTGAAGAGCACTTGGAAACACAGAGAGAAAAACCAACTCCAAATAAAAGCCAAATAATGCAAAAGTTTTTTGTTGGTCCAAATTTTCATGCTTTCTTGATGCAAATGAAATGTTACAAAATGCAGGGTGTGACAGCCAGCGTCCTATCGTCTTCCTCTTGCATGTAGTAGTCCTTGTGGGCGATTTAGCGCGTGAAGCGTGGGTGATTTTGTCGATGGTGTCTTGCTGCGCCCGGTATTTGCTTGTGGCCCTTGACCTCGAGTGGACATTCTCGGTGCGACGGCGAGGCGATCATGAGGCCACCGATCGTCGAAGGTTGTCACCATAGTGGCCGTTGAGGTGGCGGGCATCGCGAGCTTTGGTAGCGTCGGTGGAGGCTTACGTCAAAGTCATCCATGAGCTTCTTGGCGGCGGTGAACTTGTCGAGAAACCGATGAGGACCTCGTCGAACAAGGAGGCGAAGCTGTCGTCCAGCGGCCCCTATACTGGCGGCCTCAAGCAATACTACACAGAGGCGTTCAGCGTTGCGGACGCGGGCGGCGTCGTGAACCATCGCACAACCGGTGATGATCGCGCTCATCGCCTCCATGGGTCAACTGATCTTGCGATTCGGTGATCACTCTTGCCCTTGGTTAGCGTCGTGTGGGTCCGTGGGATTTCGTACTACTCCTCGGCCCTCTCTGCACCTGCCTTTGGCTGTATGATGGTGGGCCAGCCACCCCACAGGCCCACATGTCATTCACCCAAAGCGATTACCGTAAGTCAATGAAGCTCGTCCCCCTCCGTGCGGTGCGGTATAGTCATCTCACGGACCTCTAGTTGAGGCCAAGCGAGAGAAGTTTGATGTTCTTGGTTTATTGGTCCCCTTTGCATTTTGCGCCAAGTTTTGACCTTTGATTTAACTAATAAAATGTTAATGCATGTAAACAAAAATGTTGTTTAAGTCACATTACAAAAACCAAATAATCTCAAAACACTTGAGGCACGATTGCATTGACTCCTCCTTGTTTCTTATTTACGTGACATATCAACCAATGAGAGATGTGGGCCGTTACCTTTTCAATGACTTGAGACTACCAACCATGACATGCGTGTTTAGTTCATTGCATGTAATCCTGTTAGTAGTTAGCAAAAAAACATTAAGTTCTCTCGCCGATAGGAATAAAACACCATGTATTTATTTACAGAGGGAGTAGTACATTTTTTGCGACATTTATTACTAGATATTGCTAGTCAAATACTAAAATCCAGATGGACGTGGTAGTACTCCTAAATCCAGACGGTGGTGCTACTAGTACTAGTAGTAGTACTACCTCCGTCCGGGTTTATTGGTCCTCATTGTATTTCGTGTCAAATTTTGACCATAGATTAAACTAACAAAATGTTTACGCATGTTACCAAACATTATATTTTTGAAAACTATGTTCAAATCTGAATCCAATGAGATAATTTTTGACATGCATTAACATTTTATTAGTTAAATCCTTAGTCAAAATTTGACACAAACTACAAAGGGACACAGTAAACCGGAGCCAGGTAGTACTACCAATGTAGTAGTAGGAGTACTAACCTTTGTACTACCGTTGGTCAAATTATTACGTGCTGCTCCTCACGGTGAAGTGACAAGACCTTCTTATTGGAGATGACACACAGTATAGGCGCGATGTTGACATACCATAGTCAGCCTCACCATCTCAGATCACTTTCATCATGGCTGTAGAGCTAGCCTGCTTACAATTAGCCCGTTCGACATAATTTCCGATGCATAGATGCCCATGCATTGCAGAAACACCAAGATTGGGGTGGGCGGCTCCATGGCGACCATCGCGCCATATTTTCCACGGCCTTCTAGATGTGGTGGGGAGGAGAAAAGGCCGATTGTGAGAGACAAGGAGTTGTTTGTAAATAGGGAACAAATGCGGGCATCTTTTGCAAAAATGGAGAAGCTTGGTTTGTATCGTCGGATCTAGAACCGTGGCTATTGGTGAAAGATGGGAGGCACAACATCATCACCAACTCAGGACCTGTTTGATTAGCGAGATTTTGAAAGCGAGGAATAGGACACGGCAATATTACAAGTTTCAAACTGATATTAAAAATGTTAGGAGTAATGCTGCACCTAGGAAGAGGAATTACTAGGAAGTTCACGTAAGAACTTTCGTTACTTTAGAGTGGATGCAACATTATCATACAATCTAAAATCCACATACGACAAGTTACTAATGGGAAAATAAGTTTTCAAGTCTCGGCCACTTGATGTTTCAAAAACAAATTCAGCTTCGTGGAGACTTTGTCATTTAGGCTTAGGCAGCTTGCGGTGATCAACCGCCATTCATTGTTGCGCAAGAAGCGCATAAACCTCACTACCTTGAGCACACTTGCCTCGAACAAAGAACTTGGCCAATTTAATCTCAGATGTGCTGCCTCGGTAGTCGATCAAATCAATTTACGTAAGATGGAGATCAAGGCATTCGATGAGATTGTTATAGTGCAGCACATTTTTCACTTTGGGTCTTTTTTATACGCAAAGAAGAGAACATATTAGAGCAGCTGGCTGCATAAGATTGCCGTATCATCAAGAGGTACCAATATCATTCGCTCATACGATAGGGTTGGCTTGGCTAGCTAGTGATATTTTCTCTCTCTCTCTCTCTCTCTCTCTCTCTCTCTTTCTCTTTCTGTTTCCTCTCATTTAACTAGGAGCACGTGAAGAGCTTGGGCATTTGTTGCCTTCCACTATGTGGCCGATGCCATATTTCGCAAAAGTATGGCACATAATACGCATCGATGTCAAATCAAAAGATTTTGGCACCGCTCTCGTGATGTGAGAGAGTTTGGCACCGCTGGGCACACAAACCCACATGTATAAACAAATCAATCAAACCAACTACACCAGCCTCTCACACTCCCAAACAAGTGTTTTTTATTGCCTCAGTCCTCTCTCTCTCCCACGCAGTGTTATTTCATTGCGTGAGTTAATTTGGCACCGGAGAAAAGTAGGTGATCCAGATTGGGGCACCAGGTGAGCAATGGAGGGGCATCAATGCCAAATGCATCACAAGTGAATTTGGCACATGTTTTGCCCAACATAGCCCACTTTTGTAATACTACCTCGTATTTAGTATAAAATTTTGACCATAGATTTACCTAAGAAAATGCAATGCATGTCACTAAAAATTACACCATTTGAAATTATGTTCAAATCTGAATCCAACGATATAGTTCTTAGTGACATGCATTAACATTTTGTCGATTAAATCTATGGTCAAATTTATACTACTAAAATTGGAAGAGTAAACCAGGACGGAGTAGTACTTGCTCTTAGGGTAACCAAGAGTAGTCTAAGGGCCTCTTTGATTAAGTAGGATTGCAAAAACACAGAATCTGAAAAAGCGTTAGGATTGAAATGGCATGTCCATTGGATACCTATAAGATTTGAGTTAGTTTGATTCTGTCATGGGAAAAACATAGGATTTCTTCCAAGAGGTTGGAGTGCATGTTAGAATTCTGTGAAATGTAGTACAAATAAATCCTTAGGAAAAAATCCTACAAGATTCAATCCTCTGAATCAAGCGACAAGCGTAGGAAAAATTTCTAAGGATTCTAATCCTTCAAAAATCCTATGAAGATCCTTTGAATCAAAGAGACCATAAGTTACTTTCCACTATGACTAGCCTAGGATACTATAGTAGTACATCATAAAAACGATGCAGGTGATCACGTGAGAAAAAAATACTAAAAACATTTCTTTCGATGCAGTGCGTAGATGCAGTTTTGAACACTACACTTGTCATTGTAATTTGGGAAAATTACGAAAAAAATTGAGCTACGTTGTGATTACCGTTTACTCATAGGAAATAAGTTTCACCTCGATGAGTAGCTTCTCCGTGCACTGAAAGCATGTAAGAAATCCAACAACTTGATCCAGATTGGGGCCGATAGACTTTAGTGCTAAGATCTTCCTTTGTCATGGGTGGGTCAAGCTTGTGGGAATCATTTTCTGGAATACGGTCGTAAATATATCAAGAAGAAATTTAAAAATGTGAATTTCAAGAAGACGGAGAAGAAGATGGGTGTTGTACCTGAACGATCACGGATCCAATAAAGAGTTCGGAGAATTTGACGAACAGTACACCAGCGCTGTCAATTTCGGTAGCGTCAATGACCACGATTTTGTTGGACCTTCTAGATCCGATACAAGCAATCTCTCAAGGAAAGGCGCATTCTCAATGACCATAACGTGGAATAGCTGGAATGATCTCTTCCCAATTGATGTCTTGTTGCGGGGCCAGCAAGACACATAAATCCATCGGAGATTCGTCGGCGATGTGGAGGCTAATGAACCCGTGGATCTGCTCAAGATGAAGGTACTCGAGCACATTACAGCTGCGGGCAGTGCTCCATAACCTTCTCGGAGATGACAACGTCGAAGAGGTCGAGCTGCTTGAGTTGAGGGAGAAGAAGAAGCGGTAGCGACATGTCTGGGGAAGATAGCAGGAGCTGAAGCTGGCCTTGGCCTTGGCGTTGGCGTGGCGGGCCAGACGGCGGCGAAGGCGACATAGTCTAGCTTCAAAGCTGAGCTCCTCGAGCTGATCTAGGGCGGGGATAAGAACCACTCGTCGAACTTGGGTTGGACCTTGCATGTGACGCCCCAAGACCGGAGCTTCAGTTGCCTTCCAGGGTTTCCGAGTTTTGCCATGTGATTTGTTTTGTTTGAGCATTCATCTTGTCATCTCTTGCATTGCATCATGTCATCATGCCATCATATCATTATTTTTGCAACTCATCTAAATAAATTGTATGGATTTTTCGATCCATTTAAATCGAGGAATTCACATGGTGTTTTCTCTTTATAACATATCCTCCCAATATTAGGGAGCTATATTAAAATATTCCATTGTTTTGGAATCACTATAACCCACTTGCATAATAAATCCCATGCCTTTTACGCTCGAGTTGACCTAAAATCCTTGCCATTATTATTTCATCATTTTCGGAGTTCCACAAAAATCCTTGGATCATTTTGTTAAATTCCTCACATTTTTCGAGCTCGGAAAATAATCCCCAGTCAAACTCTTTCTCTAATCTTTTCCTTTCTTCCCTTTCCTTTCTTTTCTCTTTTTAAGAGTTTAAGAGAGGCGAGCCAGCCCAGCTCGGCCTTCTCCAGCCAGCCGGCCCCTGGCCTTTTTCTCCTCCACCAGGCCCGCGGCCTCCCAAGGCCAAGGCCCACACCCCCCCTCTAACCCCTAGCCCCTCGCTCAGCCCAGCCTCATCTCCCTCGACTCCCACTAGCGCCGCCTCCTGCCCGATCCCCGATTCCATCTCTTCCCTCGATCCCCTCCTGCTTCCCTCGCGTGGCCTCCTCCTCCTAAGCGCCGCCTTGAGGCATCTCGCCGACCCTGCGCCACCTCGTCGCCCCACTCGATCGATCCCCATCTCCCTCCCGAGCGTCGTCACGCAGCGCCGAACCCACCTCTCCTCTCTGCGCCCGATCTCCCCATCTCCCTCCATGCCCTCGCTCCTCCCATGCCTCTCGATCCCGTCGCTCTGGCCCCTGCCTCGCGTCGCTCGCCTCCATCACGCGCCCAGCCTCCATGCGTCTGCGCCGGCGACCTTCGCCTCCGTCCGCGTCGTCGCCTCCCCATGGCACAGCGCCGGATGCTTCTCTGCCGCGTCTGCGCCCGCACCTCACTGCGGCCTCGCCTCCGGCGACCAGCGCCGCCCGTGCACCCCCCTCACCGTCTGCCCGCCCGTTGCCTCGGTCCCGCATCCTCGCCTCCAGCGAGCCCGTAGCCCCTCCGTCCCGAGCGCGCCCGCACCACAGATACTCCTCTCCGGCCACCGAGCATCTTCAACTCCGGCGCCCTGCCTCGGGAGGTCCTGCCCGCGCCAAGGCCGCCGCCTTGGAGTCCCACGGCGGGGACCAGATGGGCCCCTGCCCGCCTCTGCCTCTTTGGATGAACCGTGGCTGCCATGGCAGGAGTTTTGTGCATCGCCAGGAGCTCCTCTAAATGTTGCCACATACACCGTTTCTGCTGCTGCCGCCTACGGGCGCCAAGACAAAGACCGCACGGACCACATCGTCTCACCGGATCGTCAAGACCATCTCGGTTTTGCGAGTACCTCTCGCCTAGTACCGACACCGTGGGTCCTCAAGGCCGCCAAGTTCGACTACGATGATGCGACAAGTACCCGACGATCGCCAAAGTACCCCTGGCGAAGGCGCTAAGTCCGTTCGAGTTCTTCAAGTACCTTTACCGGCGACCCCGGACATCTCTGCGTGTACAACTACCGTCGCCGAAGACACGTATGTGGAACCGTCAAGTTCGACTACCTTCGTGTGTACCACTACTTCCGATGGCGAGATGTACCACTACCATCGAGCGTGAAACACTACTTCCTCTACCGTCGCCGTGTACCACTACTTCCCTCGGCGATCATCGCGAGCGACTACTTCCTCTACTTCCCTCGGCGACCCGTGAGCGTCTACTTCCCTCTCTGAAACTCGACCCGTCCCGTTTGAGCGTTCCGAAGGTATAACCCGTGACGACCGCCTTGTTCGAATCATCCTTGCGATGCCCCTCTTTTGCCATGCCACCGTTCCGTGGGAACCCGGTATCCGGGAGCACCCCACCATCCTCGCATGACTCGCTTCCGTCACGCTTTCCTTTGTACCGATATCTCAATCGAGTTATCGGAACCGATATGTTGCCGTGGCACCATTTTCGGATTCGTTGCCGTGGCACCCCTTTCTTCCACCACGGTGACATAATGCTTCATGCCATGCTCATGTCAACGTTTTCATAAAGATTGCATAAAACTTGCACATGTCATCCGCATCATGATAACAACATTTAAATGTTTATAATTGTTGTTTGCATTAATTTGCTTAAATGCCATGCTAAAATGATTTATTTCATAACTAAATAACCGTAGCTCCATTTTAAATAAATTATATATGTAAATGGGGTAGAAAAAATGCCTAGTTTAACATGGTAACATTACTTTTCATGTTTAACAACTCTAAAATATGCTTTAGGTCAGATCTGTACCGAATCCATAAGTTGCATATGGGGATTTTCCGGAATTGTTGTTTGTTGTTTCCGGCCTCATTTAAACTTGCCTAGATAGGTAGTTTCATCATGATTCACCTCTTGCCATGTTTAACAACATTTAATATTGTTGAGTACCTAACCGAGAGAGAACTAAATAATTGTTGTGGTGTTTTGTCAATATGCAACCCGTTGCATATTGAGCTCCACTTAACTTGTAGTGTTGTTTGTGCATATTGCCATGCCATGCCTCATTTAAACCGGACATGCATCATATTTGATTGTGCATCATGCCATGTTTATGTGATGGTTGTTTACTATGTGGTTTGCTTCTTTCGGTTTGCTTCTCTCGTTAACCGGTTTCGTTCGGAGTTGTGAGGATTCGTTCGACTTCGTCCGTTTGTCTTCTTCATGGACTCGTTCTTCTTCCTTGCGGGATTTCAGGCAAGATGACCATACCCTCGAAATCACTTCTATCTTTGCTTGCTAGTTGCTCGCTCTTTTGCTATGCCTATGCTCGATGCCTACCACTTGCTTATCATGCCTCCCATATTACCATGTCAGCCTCTAACCTTTTCACCCTTCCTAGCAAACCGTTGTTTGGCTATGTTACCGCTTTGCTCAGCCCCTCTTATAGCGTTGTTAGTTGCGGTGAAGATGAAGTTTGTTCCTTGTTGGAACATGGAGATGTTGTTCCTTGTTGGACCATGTTTACTTGTTGGGATATCACAATATATCTTATTTAATTAATGCATCTATATATTTGGTAAAGGGTGGAAGGCTCGGCCTTATGCCTGTGTTTTGTTCCACTCTTGCCGCCCTAGTTTCCGTCATATCGGTGTTATGTTCCCGGATTTTTGCGTCCCTAGCAGCGGTCGGGTGATTTATGGGACCCCTTGACAGTTCGCTTTGAATAAGACTTTTCGGCAAAGGCCCAACATTGGTTTTACCATTTGCCTCACCTATGCCCTTTTCCCTTGGGTTTCGGGCCCAAGGGTCATCTTATTACCCCGGGCGGTGCTCGTCGCGAGTGTTGGTCCAAACTGTCGACCGCCGGTGTACCGAGGCAACTCTGGGTTAGCCTACGGGAAGTTTGGACAATCCGGTGTGCCACGAGACCGAGATATGTGCAGCTCCTATCGGTTTGTCGGCACATCCGGTGACTTTGCTGGTCTTGTTTTATTGCTGTGAAATGTCTTGTAGCAGGATTCGAGACTGATCGGGTCTTCCGGGAGAAGAATATCCTTCGTTGATCGCGAGAGCTTATCATGGGCTAAGTTGGGACACCCTGCGGGTTTTGAACTTTCGAAAGCCGTGCCCGCGATTATGTGGCAGATGGGAATTTGTTAATGTCGGTTGTAGTTAACCCGAAGTTGATCTTAATTAAAATACACCAACGGCGTGTGTAACCGTGATGGTCTCTTCTCGTGGTCAAGGGAAGTGAACTGCAGTGTTGGAGTTATGCTTGGCGTAAGTAGTTTGAGGATCACTTCTTGATCATAGTTGTTCGACCGTGCTTTTGCCTTCTCTTCTCGCTCTCTTTGCGTATGTTAGCCACCATATATGCTAGTCGCTTGCTGCAGCTCCACCTCACTACCTTGCCCTACCTTTAAGCTTAAATAGTCTTGATCTCATGGTGTGAGATTGCTGAGTCCCGTGACTCACAGATACCTTCAAACCAGTTTGCGGTGCCGATGCAACCGTGCAGGTGATGCACACTGAGCTCAAGGAGGAGCTCGATGAAGATCTTGTTCTTTGTGTTGTTTCGTTTGAGTTGATCAGTAGTGGAGCCAGTTGGGACGATCGGGGATCATGTAGCATTTGGGGTAGTCTTCTTTTATTTAGGTTCCGTGGTCGGACCTTGATTGTATCTGTATGATGTAATGTTTTACCCATGTATTGTGTGAAGTGGCGATTGTAAGCCAACTATGTATCTCTTTCCCTTATGTATTACATGGGTTGTGTGAAGATTACCTCACTTGCGACATTGCTTTCAATGCGGTTATGCCTCTAAGTCGTGCTTCGACACGTGGGAGATATAGCCGCATCGAGGCGATATTGCGCAGTTGATGCTGAACATGCGGATGTCAAGGCGTCTGGCTGGCCCGTGTGCGATGAAAGGATCTTGGAGACTCTGACCATTCGTTTGCAATCCCGTCGCGAGGCTGCTTTGTCGGCAGTGAGGTTGAGGGCGTAAGCGCGGGCGCCACCGCCCGAGAGAGCAGGCGGTCCGCCGCCAATTTGGTGGGGAGGAGGCCGATGATGACAAGCAGCATGTCGTCGGGAGGCTGCTGATGAAGTCGAGGCTCGTCGGATGCGGTTTTGGCTCGAGCCACCTCCGCTTGTTGGCTGCCTCGCCGTCCATCTCAACCCCGCGGCGGCGCCGTGTACCGCGTGTCTTTGGTGTGTGTGTTGTGTGCTGGGTGTCTGTGAGTGTATCATACATGCATGCCGCCCGCGCGGTGGTGGTGTCTTGTGAGTCGTCCCATACGCATAAAGTTTGTCCTCAATCGCCCTCAATTTACTAGCGTCTTGGTGGCTACCCAGTGGTTTCAACTTTGTTTACTTCACGCGTGTCGAGATGGGCCTCTAGTTTACTTATTTTCACCTTTGCCACATGGGCCAGCACACCAAGATACGAACACGGTGACAACGCAGAATGTGGATTGGTTGACGGTCAACTAAACAATATCTGAGCTATCGCTGACACGATGGCGATAATCCGTCGGTATAGAGTTCGGCGAGAGGGAGGCCCGTGAGAGATAGCGAGAGAGAGAGAGAGAGAGAGAGCTACTCCCTCCATTCGATAATGTAGTTACAACATTTTTTAAGTCAAACTTTTGAAACTTTGACCAAGTTTATAAAGAAATTACTTATATCTACAATACCAAAGATAAATGATAGTATGAAGTAAGTACATGTTGTGATGAACCTAATGATCGTTCGGATGTAAATGTTTTCTCCACATATACCTGGTCAAACTTTTACGAGGTTTGACTTTTCAAAACATCCATATGCTTATGGATGTGACGAGTCCCTAACGAGAGAGAGAGAGATGCCAAACCACATTACCTTGAGCACACTTGCCTCTAGAACAAAGAACACAGCCAATTTAATCTCGAGTAAGTGTTGCCTCGGTAGTCGATCAAATCAATTTTTGTAAGATGGAGATCAAGGCATTCGATGAGATTGTTATAGTGCAGCACATTTTCACTTTGGGTCTTTTTTATCTGCAAAGAAGAGAACATATTAGAGCAGCTGGCTGCATAAGATTGCCGTGTCATCAAGAGGTACCAATATCATTCGCTCATACGATAGGGTTGGCTTGGCTGGCTAGTGATATTTTTTCTCTCTCTCTCTCTCTCTCTCTCTCTCTCTCTCTCTCTCTCTCTCTTTCTGTTTCCTCTCATTTAACTAGGAACACGTGAAGAGCTTGGGCATTTGTTGCCTTCCACTATGTGGCCGATGCCATATTTCGCAAAAGTATGCCACATAATAAGCATCGATGTCAAATCAAAAGATTTTGGCACCGCTCTCGTGATGTGAGAGAGTTTGGCACCGCTGTGCACATAGACCCACATGTATAAACAAATCAATCAAACCAACTACACCAGACTCTCACTCTCCCAAACAAGTGTTTTTTAATGGCCTCAGTCCTCTCTCTCTCCCATGAGTGTTTTTCATTCGTGAGTTAATTTGGCACGAGCAAAGTAGGTGATCCAGTTGGGGCACCGGTGAGCAATAGAGGGCATCGATGCCAAATGCATCACAAGTGAATTTGGCACATGTTTTGGCCTACATAGCCCACTTTTGTAATACTACCTCGTATTTAGTATAAAATTTTGACCATAGATTTACCTAAGAAAATGCCAATGCATGTCACTAAAATTACACCATTTGAAATTATGTTCAAATCTGAATCCAACGATCTGAGTTCTTAGTGACATGCATTAACATTTTGTCAGTTAAATATATGGTCAAATTTTAATACTACAAAATTGGAAGAGTAAACCAGGACGGAGGTAGTACTTGCTCTTAGGGTAACCAAGAGTAGTCTAAGGGCCTCTTTGATTCGTAGGATTGCAAAAACACAGGAATAGGAAAAGTGTAGGATTGAAATGGCATGTCCATTGGATCCCTATAAGATTTGAGTTTGTTTGATTGTGTCATGGGAAAAGCATAGGATTTCTTCCAAGAGGTTGGAGTGCATGTTAAATTCTGTGAAATGTAGTACAAATAAATCCTTAGGAAAAAATCCTACAAGATTCAATCCTCTGAATCAAGCGACAAGCGTGGGAAAAATTTCTAAGGATTCTAATCCTTCAAAAATCCTATGAAGATCCTTTGAATCAAAGAGACCCTAAGTTACTTTCCACTATGACTAGCCTAGGCTACTATTGTAGTACATCATAAAAACGATGCAGGTGATCACGTGAGAAAAAAATACTAAAAACATTTCTTTCGTTGCAGTGCGTAGATGCAGTTTTGAACACTACACTTGTCATTGTAATTTGGGAAAATTACGAAAAAATTGAGCTACGTTGTGATTACCATTTACTTATAGGAAAGAAGTTTCACCTCGATGAGTAGCTTGTCCGTGCACTGAAAGCATGTAAGGAATCCAACAACTTGATCCAGATTGGGGCCGATAGACTTTAGTGCTAAGATCTTCCTTTGTCTTGCATGGACTAGGTCAAGCTTGTGGGAATCATTTTACGAATGCGGTCGTAAATACATCAAGAAGAAATTTAAAATGTGAATTTCAAGAAGGCGGAGAAGAAGATGAGTGCTGTGCTGAGCGATTACGGATCAATAAAGAGTTAGGAGAATTTGGCGAGCAGTACACCAGCGCTGTCAATTTGGTAGCGTCAATGACCCGATTTTAGTTGGACCTTCTAGATTCGATACAAGCAATCTCTCAAGGAAAGGCGCATTCTCAATGACCATAACGTGGAACAGCTGGAATGATCTCTTCCCAATTGATGTCTTGTTGTGGGGCCAGCAAGACACATAAATCCATCGAGAGATTAAATCGAGCGATGTGGAGGCTAATGAACCGTGGATCTGCTCAAGGCGAAGGTACTCGAGCACATTACAGCTGCGGAGCAGGTGCTCCATAACCTTCTTGGAGATGACAACGTCAAAGAGGTCGAGCTCCTTGAGTTGAGGAGAAGAAGGCGTGAGCGACATTAATCTGGGGAAGATAGCGAGGAGCTGAAGGCTGGCCTTGGCGCAGCGTTGCGTGTGGCGGGCCTTGACGACGGTGGCGAAGACATCATCTAGCTTCAAAGCTGAGCTCCTCGAGCTGATCTAGGCGAGGTAGAACCACTCGTCGAACTTGGGTTGGACCTTGCGGTTGGTACTGAACATGCGGATGTCAAGGCGTCTGGCTGGCCAGTGCGATGAAAGGATCTTGGAGACTACGGCCATGCGTTTGCAATCCCGGTCGCGATGAGGCAGGCTGTCGGCGGTGAGTTGAGGGGCCTTGGCGCGGGCGCCACCACCGGAGGCGAGGCGGTCCGCACGGCAGATTTGGTGGGGAGGAGGCCGATGATGACGAGCAACATGTCGTCGGGAGGCTCTTGATGAAGTCGAGGCTCGCGGATCACGGTTTTAGCTCGAGCCGCCTCCGCTTGTTATGCGCCTCGCCGTCCATCTCAGCCGGCAGCGGCGCGTGTACGTGTCGAGCTCGCGGATGCGGTTTTGTGTCGTCTGATGAGTGCACCCAAGATATCTAGCTTGGACTAGCTAGAGTAACATACATAGTGTCTTGAGAGAGACCTATAGATAGTGGTGTATATATGAATGCGAACTAGAAAGACCCCCCACACACACAAAGAGAGAGAGAGAGAGAGAGAGGAGAGGAGGGAGGGACCAACAAGGTTTTTGTGTGGGATCGTGCGACATAATTGAAGATTGTCGTGAGAGAGAGAGAGAGAGAGAGAGAGAGAGAGAGAGAGAGAGATAGGAGTCGGGAGAGGGAGGTCGCGTTTTATGCATCAAAGACTGATATAAACCATGTTTTCATATAAACTTGCATTCAAATATTTAAATTGGCGAACATGTTATGCGCAATCCACACATGAACGAATATATGCGTATATCAAACAAGTTCACTAATTTAACTTTCAACATGTTCATGGAGTATTATAATACTGTACAACATGCTACTCGATTGAGGTGTTCAATTTTGGATTTAGTTCACTATTTTGACTTCTTGAGCGAGCTAGTTCATTGAATCGAGATATTTCATTTTGGGTTTGATTGGCGTTTTGAGTGGGTCAACTATTTGTCATATAGTAAATCGCTAACAACGAGCATGTAAAACACATTACTCCCGAGCATCATCTCTCCATCTAAAAAAGTGGCGAGCTAATATTTCAAAATTTGATTGAATCGACTTGGTAAGGTGAGCGTGGATGCTCGTTCTCCCAAAATTTGAATGAACAGTTAAACATCCTCTCTGCTCGGTGGAATTTACCGAGCAAATAAATGGGAGAAATGAAATTACCGTCCTATGTGGGACACGCATCAATTGGCCCGTTGTACATCGAGGTAGGTTCATAACTTCATCCAAGCGCGCCTTCTCCTCGGCCGAAATGACATGTGCGAATAATTCATAAACCATGGTTGGCAAAACACGCTCTCCTGCTTGAAATAGCTCGCGCCCACTATTTCAAAACACGCTCTCCTACTTGAAATCGCTCGCGCCCACTATAGTTCAAAATATGCCCTCCTACTTGAAATCGCTCTGCCCACTATTTGGGGAGAAGCAAAATTACTCTACTATCCCGACCCTCGGTACACAGACCCAAGCCGAGAAGCCTATAGGCAAGGTAGGCTGTAACTCCCCTCACATTTCACACAAATGCATCCGTAAGACATGGTTCCCTCCTCCCAATCCCCCCCCGCCCCATTCATACCTCGTGGTATCAAATCACCTTCTCCCGGGAAGCTCTCTTCTCCCGAGCCACGAAACCTCAGCCCCACCTCCATGGCGCCCCCACCGCACAATTTCACAGCCGCCCTCCTCCCTAATGCGGAGGCGCTGTCCGATTGGCGTCGTTCACTGGGCGTGTGCCTCTTACTCCGTCTTCTTGGTGCTTCCTCGATGTGGCCGTGTGAACCGTCTGAACCGACTCACCCCGCCGTTGTTCACGGTGCGGGCGGCTCAACTTTGGATCTGTCGAGTCCAGGCCTTTGCTTCCAGCGTAGCCGTCGACCGTCGCGACATCTCTCTTTCGCCGCCGGGGGTCGCCACATAACCGCGCGGCCCTAACCAACTTCGGCGGTGGACCTGCCTACTTCACCATGCCGCCAGATTAGTGGCACCCTCATCTCAAATCACTTTATTTAGGCGTCGGTTGTCTGAATTTTATTTTGGGCCAATCGATTCCCAATGGGAAGCAGCACCCTCGGTGGCGGAGCTCCTAGGCTGCCGGTTGGCTGGTGTCTAACGTAAGGTGCGGGGCTGCAAGTTAGCAGCAGCGGCGCTTAGATGGCTATCTTTTAGAGTTGCGTGGGTTGAAGGTCTTGCCGCGCGGATCTGGATGACGAAGTCTTCGTGGATTGGCCGGGGCGCAACCCGACAGTCTTGATGGGGCGAGGAGGCGGGGTTTTGGCGGGGCCCGCAGACGGCGGAGGCGGGCTGCTCTGCCGTTGGTCGCTGGCTCTTTGGGGAAGATTCCAAACAGTGTCAGCCGGGAGGCACAAGACGACCATCAAGCCATCCGACATAGATCGAACAGTACAAAAATAAAATAAAATCGTGTGACCCCAATTTAGTCTTCAGTCCATAGACGGGTGACCACTCTCGTACCTTGCTGTTGATCTCTTAGTGTATTTCTTCAGATCAAAGAGATATGTCGTTCTTAACATTATGCGTTATCTACATCTTCAGATACACCGTCTTTCGACTCACCGCGGCTGCTCCAACAAGGGAAGCATACACCATAAGGGACCTACAGTCCCCACTCAACAGTTCCCTACATCGAATGCGCGTGCCCGACATGGACAACCACAAAAACTGCAGGGCCATCGACAAGTCAGCACATGATGCTCACTCCTATGGATGGCAGCCAGATAGGTTGTACCCTCATCTTACTTGTGTGCAACATTTATGGCTTTGTTATTCATCTAAGCATGGAAAATAGATCATCACATTTCACTGTATATTCATGCTGATCTCTTATGGGTCTTGTTCAGGAGTTCACGCTGTTCCATAGTTCAGCTAAGATACTTGTTCTTTAGGTAACACTTGTTCCATAGTTATCATCCATCGACCAATGCTATCCCGAGGCTAGTGATTATAGTATTATACCACTTCTAGTATTACCTATGTTGTTCTTTAATACTTTTGTGTGCCATCTAGTTAATCTAAGTACAAAGCGATACATATGCTATAGCTTTCATCTATGTTCTCCCTTTAGTTTATGAGACACATTGCTGCTAGTTAACCCCAGTCCTACTATTTATGTAGTCTCCTACAGGCACTCATTTACATAAATCTAACTACTAGTTGTCTTCCATGCATATCGGATATAATTGCACACTGCGATATATCCACAAGAACCTCACGAACAATGTAAAGTCCAATAAACTTGATGTCAATGATACCCAATATGTTGGAACATGTAAAGGCAGTTCTTGAAGACTTGCGGAAAGATGATGAATCCTCTTCACCCCACAAGGTCCTTGATCTAACTTGGCACGTGATATGGGTACGACATGCATATAATGTCTGGAGTGTATCTACTACATTGCAATGCCATGTGCTTAGCATGCTGATCATGCATGTAAATATGTCATGCCTTCCATTTTTTGATACCTATTCCATTCATGATAACATGTTTTCAAATTCAAATCTTGTCATTCTACTCTATCGCAATGCCATCTGCTTAATTTGGACATCATGCTTGAATATCTTATGCATTGTTATTCATCGGTATGTACTTCATCATCGCCATACCATGTTTTTTACATTGAAGTGTTGCTCTAGTGCTCTGTTGCAATGCCATCTTATTTTCCCAATCATACCGTGTATGTTGCCTTAGTTATTTCTGTATGTATTCCGCTAGCATATAGTTTTACATTCAACTAGTGTTTTTTTTGTGTTGTCTGTCGTATCCATAGCTCTTACACCATACTCCCTCCGTCCGGATTACATGTTGCGAAATGGATAAAAGGATGTATCTAGAACTGAAATACGCCTAGACCCATCCATTTTTTTCGGATGGAGGAATACATGTCAATATGTCATGCCTTTCTATTCTTGATACCTATTCCATCTCTCTTTTTAGCATGTTTTATAATTAAGCACCATTCTTCTATACAAGGCATGCAAGGGAAAGCGACTATGTTAGAATCGAAGGGTTACAAAGAAGGCCTTTGCAAAAGATCCAAGCATGAGAGATAATAAACCAACTCCAGTTTTATAGATCTTGCTCCACCGCAGAGAAACCCAACTCCCTACGATAATAAGCGATTCGGTGGCCAAAGAACTAGTCCGCTCGAGTCCAGCAAAAATATGTCAACTCAATTCTAAGAAGCGTGTGCGTATCCTTGCATTATGAAATTTTATAGCATGCTGATCATATTTTCTACATGTTTCTTACCCATCTCTCTTTTAGAAAATAAGCTTAACAGATAGATGAATTTCTGCAATGGTATCGTTTATGAGGAAAGATTCTTGCAGGAATTCTCTATGCTCCAATGTACATGTAAGTACCTGTTGTATATCACTATATTTTTACATCAGCATGTATTTTGTTAATCGGCGTGAATCCGACCTTTATCTGATCTAAATTTAGTTGTAGCAAAATGTATGATTAAAGGCCACAATGTTGATTTTGTAAGGAAAACTGCACGGTAGTATTGCATCTGAGCTGCATGAGTGTACTATCTCATATCGGTGGGTTTGAATACTTTGGTACTGCGATGGGTTTTTAGGTGTTTTTTATTGTGTTGTCTGTCGTATCCCTAGCTCTTACATCATACTCCCTCCGTCCGGATTAAATGTCACAGAAATGGATAAAACTGGATGTATCTAGAACTGAAATACGCCTAGACCCGTCCATTTATTTCCGGATGGAGGGAATACATCTCAATATGTCATGCCTTTCTATTCTTCAGTACCTATTCCATCTCTGCTGTAGCATGTTTTATAACTGAATCACCATTCTCCTATATAATTTATGCAAGGGGAAGACGACTATGTTAGAATCTGAAGGGTTACAAACCAGGTCTTTGCAAAAGATCCAAACGCCAGGAGATAATAAACCAACTCCATTTTCATAGATCTTGCTCCGGCCGAGAAACCCAACTCCCGCGATAATAAGCGATTCGGTGGCCAAAGAACTAGTCCGCTCGATCCGGCAAAAGAATATCAACTCCATTCTAAGAAGCATGTGCGTATCCTCGCATCATGAAATTTTATAACATTCTAATCATATTTTCTACATGTTTCTTACCCACCTCTCTTTTAGAAAATAAGGTTAAGCGATAGAAGACTTCCTCCATTGGGATGGTATTAGAGGAAAATATCTTGCGAAATTCTCTATGCTCCAATGCTAATGTAAGTACACATTGTATATCACTATATTTTTACATCAACATGTATTTTGTTAATCAGCGTGAATCTAACCTTTATCTGATCTAAAATTAGTTGTAGCAAAATGTTAAAGGCGCCAATGTTGATTTTTGTAAGGAAAACTTCACAGTAGTTTTGCATCTTGAGCTGCATGAATGTACTATCTCATATCACACATTACTGAATTGTAGTGCTTATCGGTAGCCCATTCATTCATTGTGTCAATGTTGCTTTCGTACTACCTTACCTCGATGATAGCTGTGCCATATTGTGTTAATTTGGTGTAGGCTAGTTGCCCAAACATTCTTTGTGTCAATGTTGCTTTCCTATTATCGACTTGGCCAATGATAGCAATGCTAGTGTGTTAATTTTGTGCGAGGCTCTTGAAGATAAGAAGACAAACTACGAAAACAGCAAGGCAACTTTGAGGAGTCTGGATTAGGGGTGTCCGGATAGCGAACTATCACCGTTGGCGGACTCTGGACTATGAAGATACAAGATTGAAGACTTAGTCCGTGTGCGGATGGGACTTTCCTTGGCGTGGAAGGCAAGCTTGGCGTCTGGATATGTAGATCTCCTACCATTGTAACCGACTACGTGTAACCCTAACCCTATCCGATGTCTATATAAAATTGGAGGATTTTAGTCGTAGGATGAACAACAATCATACCATAGGCTAGCTTCTAGGGTTTAGCCTCTCGATCTCGTGGTAGATCTACTCTTGTACTACCCATATCATCAATATTAATCAAGCGGGGAGTAGGGTTTTACCTCCATCAAGAGGGCGGAACACTGGTAAAACATTGTGTCCCTTGTCTCCTGTTACCATCCGCCTCTCGACCTTGCGGTTAGGAACCCCTACCGAGATCCGCGGTTTGACACGACATTGGTGCTTTCATTGAGATTTCCTCGTATGCGTCATCTTTAGGCCCGATGGCTCCTTGATCATCAACAACGGCGTGGTCGGGTGAGACTTTTCTCCCGGACAGATCTTCATATTCGGCGGCTTTGCCTGCGGGCAATTAAGCAGCCATCTGGAGCGGATCGGCTTCGCCCAGCCCATCAGGTCAGGTTTGGGAGTTTGAACTACGGCCGACATCTGCGGAGACTTGATCTGCGCCGCATTGTATCGATGGGCGCGATCTAGCTCTGCCGCGAGCAGATGCCACAGGAGGCCGCCAGCGTCGCTCCGACCCTTAGCTCGGGCGATTCCGTGATCGAGGGCGAGTGGTTGGACACGCCTCGAAGGGCTGCGATCTCTGACGATTGAGCGAACTCCATCCACATCTTTTGTGAAGATCGTGACTCAAGGTGCGGACTGCGTCTCGGACTCCGAACCCTCCGCGCCCTACCAATCGAATCCGATTGGCGCCGATCATGGAGTTCACTGCCGCGAGACATCTTTCGGCACTTTCGCCCTTTGGCGACATCCTGAATTCAATAAAGTCTCTCTCCTTATCGGGATAGCCCGGCGGACTACGGTCGGGAAGGTTGAGATCACAGACGACGAAGAAATTCAACGCCACCCACCACCCAATTTGTAGCCCTTGTCAATGATTTAACCGACATGCTCGACTTTGACTCCGAAGACATCGGCGGTATGGGCGGCGATCTTTGAGGCGACCAGAACCAGCGCCTCTGAGGCCTTTGGAAGGCCACGTCGTCATCGACATATACATAGTGGACATCCCAAAAGATGGGAACAACGATGGAACAACGGAGGATGACCCTCAAGAAACAGCCCAAGCGCCCGGTGTTAGCGGCGCCGCTCTAAATCCGCCACAACAAAAGCAGTGATTGACACACGGAGATAATAACACCGGACGGTGCGAAGACAACCCCCTCGGCGAGGATTCAACATAGAAGGAGGAGAAGCCAGCCCCCATGATAGAGAGGCGGAGCGGGGAGGTGGAGGATGATAATTATATGCCTCCCTCCGAAGATGAGGCAAGCCTCGGCGACGACAATTTGTCGTGCTGAGGATCCCGCCGAACAGGGCGTTTCAAACAGGGCTTATGGCCATGGCAAGCAGCCTCAAGAAAAAAGCGGCGGCAGCTTAGAGCTGACCAAGACATGCTAGCTAACAGGTGGGTGAAGTCCTTGCGGTGAAAATCGAACTCGAGCGCCCTCAAGAGATACCAAAGCGCAGGCTGCTACCCCAATTAGAGGAAGCAGCACCCAAACCTACATCACTAGCGCGCATGATCGGCCGACCAGCCACCCGTGGCGCGACGGAAGAGCCTCTAGGCCCTCCATTCAAGCCGCACCCAGCATCGCTCGAAAAGTACCAAGGCGCAGAAGCAGCGCCAGACCTGTGACACCTATTGGAGGACAAGGCAAGGCAAACAAGATCGATCTACGGATTGCGTGGGCGCCCCACGACACGTGATGATAACCGTCATGCCGGATACAGCAATTCCGGCGGGCGAACACGATGAACAAAGCTCATTTGAGCGGCGTCGTGATATAGCTCATCTGGGCGCCGCACACCTTTATGCTTCACGGGCGAAGTGATGGATCATCAAATCCCCAAGGGTTTCAAATCCGTAAACATCGAATCATACGATGGCACAACAGATCCTGCGGTTTGATCGAGGACTACCTCCTCCATATACACATGGCCCGCGGTGACGATCTACACGCCATCAAATACCTCCCGCTCAAGCTTAAGGACCAGCTCGGCATTGGCTTAACAGCTTGCGGCGAGAATCAATTGGTTGTTGGGAGGACACGGAAGCCGCATTCCTTGATAACTTCGAGGGCACATACGATGCGACCACGGGCGCGATGACCTCAGCCACATAATTCAGCAGCGGAAGAATCGGCGGACAATTACGGACACGGTTCCTAACCAAGAAAAATCAAATCGTTGGCTGTCCGGATCACGAGGGCCCTTGCGGCCTTCAAACATAACATCCGTGGCGAGTGGCTTGCCCGGCACCTAGGACAGGAAAAGCGAAATCCATGGCAGCCCTCACAGCGCTCATGACCGCTTTTGCGCGGAGAGGATAGCTAGCTGGCTCGTAGCAACAACAGACGAAAAACCACGGTAGTTGGATACTAAGGACAGCAATGGCGGTCACATCGCAACAAGCACAAGCGCGCGCGCATTAGGCGATAATGCTGAAGAATCGACGGTCAATGCGGATTGAGCTCTAAACCGGTCGGCGGAAAAAGCCGTTCAAAAGAAATACTCGGGGCCGTCAATCTGAACCGAATACTCGATCGCTCGTGCCAAATACATGGCACCCGAAAAACCAGCCAACCACACCAACAGGGATTGTTGGGTCTTCAAACAAGCGGGCAAGTTAAATGCGAACTCAATGACAAGGGCTGCATAGCGATGGCGAGGAGGAGCCCGGCCGCCGAACAATACAGGACGAAGGGCTTCCCCCACAAGTGCGGACGGTGAACATGATATCGCAACCCACATACCCAAAGGGAGCGGAAGCATGCACTAAGGGGCGTATATGCGATGGAGCGATCGCCCAAGTTCAACCCATGGTCCTCCTGCCCGATCACCTTTGATCGAAGGACCACCCACTAGCATCCGCCACGGCGAGATTCGCGCATTGGTTCTTGACCCAATCATCGTGATTTCACCTCACTAGAGTCACGATGGGCCGGCGGTAGCAACTGAACCTACTTTATCATGATACGGTCGCAAAATGGGCATAGACCCTCAAAATTAAACCCACAAAGGCGACCTTTAAAGGCGTCATACCAGGTGTAAGGCCAATTGTATAGGCTCGGTTACACTCGAAGTGGTCTTGGATCCCGGATAACTTCGGCGAAGATTTAATCTTGACATAGTCCCGTTCATGGCGGCTATCACGCCTTTGCTTGGGCGAACCGCATTTGCAAAGTTCAATGCGGTGCCGCACTATCGTACCTAAAGCTCAAGATGCCAGGCCCTTGAGGAGTAATCACGGTCATTGGATACACGAGCGCTCTCTCGAGCGGAGGAGCACATGGTAACCCTCGCGGCGGAGGTGCAAAGCAGCCTCTCATAGCAATTCTCAAGTCCGGCTATTAAGCGTCCGGACACCGTCAAGCGCCGCGGGTAACCTACAACAAGACTGCACAGCACGATCCGAGACGCAGCGTAGCAATCTGGCTAACACCAGCCCTCGCGAAATTGCGAAGCGATTACTACGCGTACATAACTACGCTCTGGAGATACCATGGGCATAAGGGAGAACACGACCATGGCCCGCCAAAAGCGGCTCAACCGCACGGGGGCTCCGATTGTGTCATTCTTTTCTTTCTTCTTTTTCTTACTTTCAGGACTCCGTTTTCCGAAGTCATCCCGGCACTAAATTGCGAACTCACGATGCAACAGCCGGGGAAGCGAAAACTTCGTCAGTGTCGGTGGTCTCTACTACGAGCATTATACCTGTTTTACATACCATCCCGCAGCTTACCCCTGGAGGGGGACATGTTAAATAGTCCCATCCCTTGCTTATCGCACTATTTG
Source organism: Aegilops longissima (assembly GCA_021605205.1). Taxonomy (NCBI): domain Eukaryota; kingdom Viridiplantae; phylum Streptophyta; class Magnoliopsida; order Poales; family Poaceae; genus Aegilops; species Aegilops longissima. Next base: position 176,854,202 of record CM038679.1, read on the forward strand.
TACCGTTCTGCTTTCATTGCATGACCTTTTTGAATAAAAAATACATAGCTTTTGCCTATTATTGCACTCCTTTCTTCATCTATATATATGTTCATTCATGAATGTTGCACCCGTACACTTTGGTACGGCCAATACACCAGGGGCTTAAGTACCCCAAAAGTATGGTGTGATAAGTCCGAACACTTTCACAAGTCGGCACCCGAACTTATAGCATTATATGCATCGACTCGAATCATGTCTTGGGTCAATAGTTGGGTTTGCCCGGCTCCCATGTTTTGGTACCTTCGTTCCGTTATATCGGCTAAGGTAGCGCTGGGAGAACCACTGCGATTGTGCCCGGTTGAGCTGGGTTGAGCACCTCGGTGGAAAGCTAAAACTGACCGTCATGATAGAGGCGAGAGCGATCATGTTAGAGAGGTTTTTCAGGTCCCTAAAGACTTATGCCGCTTAGGCGAGTCGGCATTGTCCGGCCAAAGGCGTGGATAGCACCCGAACTTCGGTCTTCGAATACTAGGGGCTTCGCGAAATTTAAAATTATAAATTCTATGGCTAAGTGAAGTGTTCAAGCACTATAGTCCGGTTGCCTTGTTAGTTGCGTTGGCGCCTCCCTCGAAGGACCCAAGAATGGGAACAAAAGCGCTCAAGTTTATCCGAACACCCGGCACTTTCGTGGCATGGGGTTTGAAATAACGACTTGCCATCTCTCAAATTTGATAAGCGGCCTCCACGAAGGTAATATTTTAAATTCACAAGCGTTGCTTAGCATATGAACAAGTTTTCAGCGTGCAGGATAACAAATGCGAGTCTATTCAAAATTACATATTTGGAGCATTCACCGCTATAAAGCGGGCACCCTTGAGGCGCCCTCATAGTACATTTCGACTTGCGATGCTCCTTGCCCTTGGTGGCCCGTCTGTCACAAGCTTCTCGAGCATCCAGCTTGCCCAGTGCACTTTAGCGCGGGCAAGGGCCAACAGGCACCTTCAATCTGAGCAGGGCGCTTGATGACTTCAATCCATGGACATGCATCCACCAAGCCGCCGCACTGGCCAGTAGCTCCGGGCATGGCTTCCAATGGCCCGAGCCGAACTATGAGGCCCTTCATGGCCTGTTCGGTGACCTTGTGGAGCTCGACCAGCTGCTTCATTGGTCGCTCGAAAGCACCGGATGTCGGCCTCGACATCTTGAGACGAACACCTTTTCCGTCGAGCTCCCCTCCTTGGCGGTAAAACACAGGCGACATCGGACACACTCACAGGCAGATCTGCGTATGCTCCTTGAGCTCGGATCCGGGTAAGTAATAGATAATTCACTTTCACATGCTTGTTTTGCATAAAGAATGCCTTAGCCGCTATCTTCTTTAATGATTCAATTTCTGGAGGGCTTTACGGGCTTGGCCTTAGCTGCTTTGCACTCTCAAGAGCGAGGCGACTCGGACTCTCGAGTCTTGAGTCACGCTCCAAACTCGTGTTTTCCACGAGGCACAGGCTCTTGCTGCACCTCCGCCACCGCGCCTCCTGCTTCTCTTGCTCGGTGCGCTCCGCCTTGGCAGCTTTGCTTTCGGTTGTGGACACCGCTTCCTTGAGTCGCCACCTCGTTCGTGGCCCTACAATACCATGTTAGTCTGTCATTTTTGCAACCAAATCCTTTCTATAAGGAATTACTTTAATAAGGTATTACTTACCTTCCTTGTCCTCGAGCTGCTTCTTGGCAAGGCCGAGCTTGTTCTCGGACCGCTCGAGGCTCTTTCAATGCATTGACCTCCATGATCGGTCTGACGAGAGTCAGCGTAGCTGCATTCCCATATTGACACACTTATGTTAGACTCCTGCGTATATATTTTTAGATCCTCGATCCGGCTTTTCTTTCCGAACACGAACTAAGCATCGAGGGGCTCTTGTCTATGCGGTAATATTTTTACATATTCTAAACTTACCTCAAAGCTTTGTTAGAAGGCTGGTACAGAACTTCGATCAGCCCACTCTTGGCGGACTGAACTTTGAGATCACCACACTCATATGATGCGGTGCTCCTCATCGATGGGCGCCCGTTAAGCGCCTCGAGAAGCTATCCGGTGCCTCCGGATGGGCCGGAGGTAACCGGCGTGCAGTCTTACCCTTCTTACTGAAGGGCGCTTGCGGACTTGGAACCAGAAGGTTCGATGCAGTCCCGCCACAGGGCGGACTTAGAGCCATCTGGGGTTTCGCCCCCCTTTGCGCCCGATGCAGGAGGTCGCATTGCGGCGCCGCCGAGATCACCTCCTCTGGCTGGGCCTTTTGGGACTCCACCGCGGTGTAAATGCGTCACGAGGAGAGGCGGTCGAAGTGAAGTGCTATTCATCCGGCGAATCCAGAAATCGCTCGGCAAGCGGCGAGCTCGTCCTTAGGCGGGCTACATGGTTATATCCGGCATTAGAAGACACTGTCGACAAATAAAAAGTCATGAGCTATTCAGTCCGGACACTTACGATCTCGCGAGGCTTGGCCCTTGGTAGCCCTCCTCGTCGTTGTCGGCGTTGGTGGAGAAGTCGGAGGAAGGGTCCTTCCTTTCTTGGACCCTTGGCCTCCCGGTCGGCGGCCTTCCTTTTCTTCTCTCTCCCCGCTAGGGGAGAGGCTTCTTTTTCCTCCTCCTCATCCTTAGAGGAGGATTCCGCCTCAGATTCGTCGGACGATGAGTCCGACAACACCTGGCGTCGGCGCTCCTTGAGTCCCGTGGCCTTCTTCTCCGGCACCGCGTGAGGTGCGGGCAACAGCGAACCCATCAGCGGGCGTCCGCTGGGTCTTTTGGCTAGAGGCCGGACGGTTAACTGCGGGACGTGTTACCAGTCTGTCAAAGGTAAGGAGTTTAGATCCCACATAGAGTCAAACTATGAAAAACAAGAGTCCCGTAAAGGGCAAAATAGCTTACCTCGGTAGCTTGGCGCTGCGAGCTGAATCCATAATCTTGATGGCGGATGTAGAACCTCGGCGTATGAGCAGCACCTTCGGGCATCTTCGTGCGTAGTGTCGAAGAGCCTTTTCAGAGTTTGGTGCTGTGCCGGATTGAACTCCCACAAATTGAAGGCCCGTTGTTGGCATGGGAGGATCTAGCGGATGAGCATAACCTGGATTATATTGACAAGCCTGAGATTCTTGTCCACTAGGGTTCGGACGCAGGTTTGGAGTCCGGACAGCTCTTCTGAATCACCCCACGTCAGGCCCGTCTCTTTCCATGATGTGAGCCGTGTGGGGGAGCCAGATCGGAATTCGGGGACCGCCGCCCATTGAGATTCGCGTGGCTCGGTGATGTAGAACCACCCGGATTGCCACCCCTTTATGGTCTCCACAAAGGAGCCCTCAAGCCATAGGACTTTGGCCATCTTCCCAACCATGGCACCTCCGCACTCCGCTTGGCGGCCGCCCACTACCTTCGGCTTGACATTGAAGGTCTTCAGCCATAAGCTGAAGTGGGGCTGGATCTTGAGAGGAAGGCCTCGCCTACGACGATGAGCGCGAGATATTGAGGATGAAATTGGGGCCAGATCATGGAAGTCCAGGCCGTAGTAGAACATGAGCCCCGGACAAATGGGTGAAGTGGAAAACCTAGTCAGCGGAGGAAGTGGGTGAGAACACCACCCTCTCATGGGGCACAGGGGTGGGAATGAGCTGCCCGCGTCGGGGAGCGGTCTTGTGATGTCATTTGGACAAGTATCCGACCTTCCGCAGCTTTGACTTGTCCCACCGTGGCGGAGAAACCATCCACTTGCCTCCGCTCCGGACATGGCTGGAGGAGGTTGAGGAGGATGGCGGACTTAGGCGTTGGAGCTTGAGTCTTGTGAAATGGATGAGCAAAGGAGGAAGAAGGCGTGGGTGAAAAGGTGGATCCTTATCCCTTATATGGACGGACGAAGCTATCGTCCCCGCCAACTGGTAAAACTCGCTTATCTCCCAAGCGCCATAATCAATGGCGCGGTTGGGTTACTACGTCCGTATTGATGAGAATCCCGAATAAGGGGCACGATCTCCGCTTTGTTAAGGCGTGCCAAGGAAACCGCCTCGCTATCTGCGCTGAGGTGGAGCAGTAAAAGCGATTAAGTATAAAGGCTGGCCGTGGAATCGTCGGCCAGATCTGTGCAAAAGTTATTCTCTCTCACGGTGGTATGTGGAACTTGTTTTGCGAGCTGGACACTATTCTTGTGTTCAAAATCTTCTATGAAGTATTGAAGGAGGAACCCGCCTTGTAATGCGAAGACAATATCTGCGCCGGACTAAATCGTCATTGAAGCTGGTTCGAGACTCTTGAGGAGTCTGGATTAGGGGTGTCGGGATAGCTGAACTATCACCGTTGGCGGACTCTAGACTATGAAGATACAAGATTGAAGACTTAGTCCGTGTCCGGATGGGACTTTCCTTGGCGTGGAAGGCAAGCTTGGCGTCTGGATATGTAGATCTCCTACCATTGTAACCGACTCTATGTAACCTAACCCTATCCGGTGTCTATATAAACCGGTGGGTTTTAGTCCGTGGGGCGAACAACAATCATACCATAGGCTAGCTTCTAGGGTTTAGCCTTTACGATCTTGTGGTAGATCTACTCTTGTACTACCCATATCATCAATATTAATCAAGCGGGAGTAGGGTTTTACCTCCATCGAGAGGGCCGAACACAGGTAAAACATTGTGTCCCTTGTCTCCTGTTACCATCCGCCTAGGCGCCTGATTCGGGACCCCTACCGAGATCCGTTGGTTTGACAACGACACAACCCCATTGTTTCTTTCCGATAAATCTAGGCCAGTAATATGGCAATAACTCATGATTAATCTGTTTGGTTCCGTCCTCATTTATGTTATGATCGATGGTGAGACACTCTCCACTATCAATAATACAAGCACCTAAAATCGCCATCTGAATCATTCGGTATCCTCATCTCAAATGCAGCGGAATAAATGTATGTTTGTGAACCAATGAATGGCTGAAGCAATGATGGAAATGGTGGATGAATCGGAGGTGCGAGTCGTGCGACACAACAAGCGATCAATGTCTTGAGACCACGATGTAGCAAAGCGAAAGAACTTGCCCACATGCTTATGGGCGTCATCGTCTTGAGGTTGCAGATTGTGATGTTGTAGATGGTTAGGATTCTGCTCATTTATTTACCTTGCATCGGTCTTTGATTGCCAGATGGATGTAATTTCTGTAATATATCTTTGGATGTGCAATGTTATTCCTATATGCCGTACCTTTGCTTGATCGGTTTGGTCCTGTGCATAATTGCTGCGTCGTAATGGGCTCAAATTATCTAATTTGGCCTAAAGGCGATGTCTGAACTTTAGTGGGCCCATTAAGTTAATGGGCGTTACTAAACAGTTAATGGTCATCCCTCTTACCTCCGGGTGCGTTAACGGTGACATCGAAGCGAACAGCAGGTGGCCCCAATTTATTTCACGGGCTGTTATGAGGCCGTTACTAAGTTGGGCCACATATGGCTAACTATACTTTAGGCCTTTAGCAGGCGAAAGAAGGCAATGAGCTTATCTTTGGACCATGAAGACCATGGGCGTTAAGAACGAAAGTCGAGTCGTATTGTAAATGGCCCAAGCGTGTTGTGGGCCTTTAGCGAGCGAAGAGAAACCGGGCTGGTATTGGACCATGAAGGATGGGCCGTTAAAAGGCCAAATCTATGGTCCGAGCGCAAATGGCCCAACTCATTTATGGTCAAATCAACGGGCGAAAGGCACAGGGCGAGAATTGGCCCAACACTTAAATGGGTGGCTAAAAGGCCAAAACTCAGGTCCGACTACAAATGGCCCAAGCTGATTTATGGGCCGTCAGCGAGTGAAAGTGACACCGGGCGAAATGGCCCAACACTTAAATGGGTGGCTAAAGGCGAAACTCAGGTCCGACAACAAATGGCCCATCAGATTTATGGGGCGTCAACGAGCTAAAAGACATACTGGCGGAAATTAGCCCAAAATTTCAATGGGTGGCTAAAAGGCGAAAGATGTACATCACGAAAATTGGCCCATCCACTAAATGGGCGTTAAGATCGAAATCTCATCGGGCGATATTGAGCCCAAATATATAGCGGGATGTTAACGGGCTCGAGGCGGCGATGGGCTGCAATGGTGTCAAATGTTTAGCGGGCGTTGGCGGGCGAATTAGCTTTATCTCGTATGGGCCGTGGAAGCTTAATGGACTGACACAAGTGGGCCTTATATGGGCTGGCACGCTAATTTTCTTGGGCGGCCTTTTCACGAGAATGGGCCTCTGTTGGGCCATGCCGCGTGTCGGCGTATCATAAGCGCCTTCCGTCAATGAGTGGATGACATATGTCCCAGCGATGAGCGACCGTGTTTCCTCCAGCCAATGATGATTTTACCGTGGAAATCCCCATTGGTCGGGGCTATTAACGGGTTATCAGATTCAAAACCCGACCCGATAGCTTAACGGCGTTCGTTCACGGTGGATGCCGCGTGTCGGTCACCCTTGGCGAAAAGCACTTCTATGGCGGCTATTTATCGTCATGGAAGTGGACACTTCGTGATGATAATTTTGGTAATGTCATGGAACACTTCTCGACAGCACAAGTATGACTATCTTGATTACGTCATAAATTTGTCATGGATGTACATGCATGACAAAAAACGCGACCTCTTGTGACAAACACGTATCATCACGGAAGTGTATTTTTTTTGTAGTGCGACATGCTTGACCGTAACTCCGAAGACATCTATGGCATGGACATTGATGTCGGAGACGACCAAAGCCAAAACCCGCCGCATACCACACGCTGGGCGGCCACCTCCACATTCGACGTATGCATGGTAGATACGCCAAGAGAGGATGGCGGTGAGGGAAGTAAGGATCCAATCAAGGACAACAACACTGGTAAACCACCAAAGAAGCGGCATCAGCGACGCCATTCAAAATCGCGCCGTGGCAAGGAAAGCAATATCGGCAATGGAGACAATAACACTTCGGAGAACGCCGAAGACCCTGATACCCCCGTCAAACCAACACCCGAACATGATGATAGGGAGGAGGTGCAGGATAACCCTGACGATCCAGTCGGAAGCGAGGACTCGGAGGACAACTGAGGGAGTTCCGGACTAGGGGGTGTCCGGATAGCCGAACTATCATCATCGGACGGACTCCAAGACTATGAAGATAGAAGATTGAAGACTTCGTCCCGTGTCCGGATGGGACTTTCCTTGGCGTGGAAGGCAAGCTTGGCGTCTGGATATGTAGATCTCCTACCATTGTAACCGACTACGTGTAACCTAACCCTATCCGGTGTCTATATAAACCGGAGGTTTTAGTCCGTGGGGCGAAAAACAATCATACCATAGGCTAGCTTCTAGGGTTTAGCCTCCTTGATCTCGTGGTAGATCCACTCTTGTAACACACATTATCAATATTAATCTAGCAGGGCGTGAGGTTTTACCTCCATCAAGAGGGCGAACACAGGTAAAACATCGTGTCCCTTGTCTCCTGTTACCATCCGCCTAGGCGCCAGATTGGGACCCCCTACCGAGATCCGCGGTTTTGACACCGACATTGGTGCTTTCATTAAGAGTTCCTCTATGTAAATGCGCCGTCGGGTAGGATGCCTGATCTCGTCTTTAGAGGCGATACTATCGCCAAAGGCCTTGGCGTTGGCGGAACTCTTGACTAGGTGGTTTTCTTATGACCGCCAGTCCGGCCACGGGCAGCGATGACCTCTCGAGTCATCGAAACCAATCTCAGTTAGTTGGAACTTGCGAACAGTTAGATCGATCGAGCTCTCCTCCATAAACAAGCTCTTGGATCGCGCCGCTGCCACAGGAGTCGCCACAGACTACTGACCGGATCGGGCTTAAAACCGATCTAAGAGATCAACTCTGCCGGGCTACCCATCATGTTGCTGTGATAGAGCAGCAATGCGGCGATTCTTCTTGTATCTTAAAAACTAGTTGCGTCCGGTTCCCGATCCCTCCATGCGGATTCCCGAGAGGGGCGGACGTCGACCAAGCCACGAACTTAAAAGTCGGTGGCGGGTTGGACTCATTGGATAACACTCAAAAATCCAAACTTCCAAGTTCGGAAACTTCTCGGCCCTTGAGTCCTGAATTGGACAGGGTTCGGATCTAGTTCCACCGCCCACCAAACATTAGCAATCTCTCTCGAATTCGGCAAGAGCCTGCTGAAGCGATTACATCATTCTTGGGCCAGATTTCTCTGGTTAGAACAGGATAAAGGACTGCCGAGAGGAGGGCGCAATCCCAATTTTCTGCAATAATTGCGGACAAGGGAATCCTAAACGCCATAAGTCGTCGCGAAATTACACGCTTTACTGACTTGGCAACCATAGTACAAAAGTATTGTGCGATGGAGAGCGCCTGGAAAACCGAAAGTAAATTTTGGGATAATCCGGCCCCGAATACATCCCTAGTCCGGAACAAAAGGGTGCATCATTATCAAGCACCCGGGTTGAATACCAAAAAACCAAAACCCCTAAAGTGCGGAACCGTCTTTGGAGGGTTGGCTCAACGGACCTGCAAAATCCACAGACGGGGGCGCCACTCCAACACACAGCCTTGGCGTGTTGGATACTACGACAAGTGGCCAAAAGTGGCGTGGCTTTTTAGCCCAGGCAACCAACCCAGCGATACGATCACGGTATTAACAGTCTTGAGACTTTCGCATCAAATAACATGCGAAGCGAACAATCCGCAGCCTCTTGAAGTCTACCAAGTAGCAACAACAAATCCATGGGCGACACGGCTATCACCTTCAACGCCAGCAGACGAACCTAAATTCGAACAGCTAGAGCACCAGCCGCATTGGTCCTCGGTCCGATAGTGGGCGGTTTTCGTCTTACTAAGGTACTCATGGATGGCGGCAGCGATTAAACCTCATCTATGAGAAACCCTTCAAAAATGGAAATTCTTGGAGCCGCATTGGCGAAGCAGCACAACCTTGAGGATAATCCCTAGTCGAGAAATGCAGCTGCGCGGAAAAAATCACACTAGATGTAGTGTTAGGCTCATCGGACAATTCAGTCCGAGGAGGTCACGTTTCAAGTGGCCCCATTCGGCAGCGGATATCACGCTTTGTTAGGGCGAGAGGCATTCACTATCTTCAAGCTATACCCCACTACGGGTACATGAAGCTCAAAATGCCGGACCCAATGGGATAATCACTCTACCCGATGATCCGGATCTGAACTCCAGCGAAAATAAGACAGCCACACGGCCCTAGATGCATTGTCCAAAGCCCTAGCGGCGGAGGAACTAACTACGCTGCGCTCCACGGTGGATAGGGACGATGTGATACTCGATAAGAGGTCCAAATCCACCTCTTTTAAACCAGCGAGACAAGATAGTCAAATTTCAGGTCCATCCAACGGACCCCACAAAACGGCCTCCATTGGGGCACAATTAAGTCCTGATGTCGAGGCCGCTTTCGAAAATTCCTTCGGAAAATTGGGACATTTTGCACGGCATCCTTCGAGACATGCCAGGAATCCCACGAGTGGCGAGCACTACCTAAATATCCTAAAAGGACTCAAGCCAGTCAAACAAGCTCTTCGGTGATTTTCCGAGCCCAAAAGACAGGCAATGGGAGAAGAGCTAGCCAAACTCTTAGAAGCCGTATTCATCAGAGATATAAAGCGTCCGGACTGGCTAGCCAATGTAGTAATGGTACCAAAAAAGGACAAATCCTGGCGCCTCTGCGTCGATTTTAAAGACCTTAACAAGGCCTGTCCAAAGGACCCTTTCCCCCTCCCTCGCATCGACCAAATCATCGATGCCACCGCGAAACACGATTCATTGTGCTTCCTCGGCGCATACTCGGATACCATCAAATCAAGATGGCGGAGAAAGACCAGGCATAATAGCATTCATTACTCCATATGGGCCATTACGCTTCAACACAATGCCCTTCGGACTAAAAAACGCCCGGCGCAACATATCAGCGCATGATTCAAACATGTCGGCTACCCGGATAGGCAAAACAGTGAGAGGCATCGTGAGCGATGTGGTCGTCAAGACCAAACACGTCGAACTCTAGTAGAAGACTTGAGGTGACATTCGACAACCTCCGAGCATATGACATTAAGCTCAATCCGGAAAAATGTGTCTTGGCGCACCAGCGAAAAGCTCTTAGGCTTCATCGTTATCCGGTCGAGGAATTGAAGCAAACCCGGCCAAAATCCGAGCTCTGTCACAATTGGATATTCAAAAGACCTCAAGCGGATACAAAAACTAACCGGATGCGTGGCGGCCTTAAGTCGCTTCATCTCCCGTTTGGGAGAAAAGGCTCTGCCCCTCTACCGCCTCCTCCGGCGCACCGAACATTTCGAACGGACGGATGCTGCCACAGCCGGACTCGAAGAAATAAAGGCCATACTGGTTACAAATCCGGTCCTGGACGCGCCCAACCTAGGCGAGCCTATGTTATTATATATCGCAGCAACACATCAAGTTGTTAGCGCGGTACTCGTCGTTGAACGAGAAACAGAAGGGCACAAATTCCCTCTTCAAAAACCAGTGTACTACGTATCCACTGTTCTAACTCCATGCAAATACCGGTACCCACATTATCAAAAGATAGCGTATGCGGTGTTCATGGCATCTTGGAAGCTGCGTCACTACTTTCAAGAGTGTTCAATTACGGTGGCCTCCGAAGTACCTTTCAACGATATTATAAACAATCGCGACGCAACGGGCAGGATTGCAAAATGGGCTATCGAGCTCTTACCATTTGACATAACCTACAAACCACGGCGAGCTATAAAGTCGCGAGGTTACGGCGGACTTCATCGCCAAATGGACGGCGAACTCCCTAAAAAGTGCGGCGCGTACTCAACTGGATCATGCATTTCGACGGATCCAAAATGTTGGCTGGCTTGGGGCTGGCATCGTCTGGCGTCCCCAGCGGAGACACAATCAATCGTACTTCAAATAATGTACATGGACTCCAACAACGCGGCGAATCTGAGGCCCTCCTACATGGCCTCCGGATGGCAATCTCCATGGGCATTCAACGCCTAGAGGTGCTGAGGATTCAAACCTTGCAATATCCCAAGTAAATAGAGACTTCAACGCCAAAGATCCAAAATGGCAGCTTACATAGCGCCTTCCTAAAATGTCAGCTCGGTTGAAGGACTAGAATTCCATCATGTAGCCGGGATAATAACCATGCAGCGGGGCGTGTTAGCACGCATTGGCGTGAAGCGAGACGCCGTCCCTCTAACATCTTCACGGAGCGGCTCTTTAAGCCATCCGTTTATGGGAAGAGGAGTCGGAAATAACAATCGGAGCCAGCTGCATCACCTAACTCAGACCATTACGACACAATCGGTGGCTCGCCAGCGAAATAACATCTTGACTCACGAAATAATGGCGGTCATTGCCCGTGGACAGAACCATTCCTAGCCTACTTAATGCGGCGGGAACTTCCGAAGACCAAAATGAGGCCCGCTGCATAGTTCGGCGATCTAAAGCCTACAAGGTCCATGAGGAGAGCTTTATAAGAAAAGCACAACGGAGTCCTTCAAAGGTGTATCTCCGAAGAGGAAGGCGAAATCTCTGGCTGAAATTCACGCCGGACTCGGCGGGCACCACGCTGCAGCCCGAACCCTTGTAGGCAAGGCCTTCCGTACATGATTTTATTGGCCGACAGCCGGGCGGATGCTCGATTTAGTCCAACGATCGTCGGTTGCCAGCTCTTTGCTAATCGAGCCATATGCCACCCACCGCCCTCAAAACTATACCCATTACTGGCTGTTTGCGGTGCAGGGGCTTGACATGGTCGGACCCCTTAAAGGGAACCCACAAGCACAAATACTTATTGGTCATGGTGGAAAAATTCACCAAATGGATTGAGGCCAAGCGGTTAAAGCAGCAGAATCCGGACGGTGATAGACTTCATATCCGGGGTAGTACACGTTTGGTGTCCCCACAACATCATCAATGACAATGGCACGAACTTCACGGCCGACGAGGTTAAACTACGGTGCAAAAACATGGGCATTAAGCTCGATTACGCTTGATCTATCACCCCCAAACTAACGGTCAAGTTGAGCGAGCAAATGGTCTAATCATTAGCGGCATCAAACCCAGACTAGTGCGGTCCCTCAAGGAATCTAACACGCCTTTGGGTAGAGGAGCTCGACTCCGTACTCACGGGGCTGCGGACCACGCCAAACCGAACTACGATTCACACCATTTTTCATGGTATCTGGCGAGGCAGTCCTGCCTGCGATATAATTCATGACTCACCTGCGTATGCGCATGTACGAAGAAAGAAAGCCGAGCTAGATCGGCGGGACAGTCTGGGCGCCTTAGAGGAGGCGGGGCGTGGCAAAGGCTCGTTCCGCATTTTATCGGCAGCGAGCTCGAAGATGTCAAAGCGAGAAATGCAGGCCAAAACTTACAATGTTGGCGAACTTGTTCTCGCTGCGGACAAGAGAAAGGACAAACTCAAGCCCAAGTGGGAAGGTCCCTTCATCATCGACCAAGTCCTGACCGGCGGGCGTACCGTCTCGTAACGCATCGGACAACCGACTCGAGCTGAACCCATGGAACACAGCCCGTCTCCGAAGATTCTCGCTTAACGCGGACTCGGGTTCGTCTCACTCCCGTCCACTCCTTGTTTTTCTTGTCTCTCCTCCTCCTCCTTCTTCCCACTTTTTTTACCTTTTATGGGCTGATTTGCGCTTTGTTACTTTTACACTTGATGTGCCCCTGGCACTCATTATACACAGGGCTTCTTTAATGAAGCTTATTCATATAGGCTTCATGCCCAACACATGTGTCATACTTCGCATGTACCTTTTATTCACCATTATATGCATCGATATTACTTAAGTTTTGGCCAAGCTGGGTTGCTGGCTCTGTGCTTACCCCTACGTTCCCGATTGTTCGGCTAGGAGGTAAAGGAGCACCTCTGCGATTATTCTTGCGGGTCAGCGGATGTGTACCTTAGACTGGTGAAGCAAAGCTAAGCGTTCTTAAGAGAATATTGATCGGTGACTTGAAAGATGATTTATTACTTACTTATTTATCTGCCCCGGATGCTTTTTTGCTATTTTCGCGATCCGGCATTGCACTTTAGGGCATGCCTCGAGAAAGAACCCTTAACGAAACTATTCTCCACGGAAGATGTTTCTTACTAACCATGTAATATAACATAACTAGTTGGGCACTTATGCGATAAAGCAATTATGACCCCGACGCCTTGTCTCCATGCATGCCCGGTTCTTTTATAACCGTAAGGGTATTCGGACACACTCCGGACTGTTGGGTCCCGAGGTTGAAGCGAAGCAGTTCGCAAAGACAAGCGATCTACAATCCGTCTAGAAGGCATTTTACATGTCATTTCAAATTACATCGTCAAACCGACTGATTGTACTCTTCTTCAATCCCATCTAACAGGCTGTCTAATTCTGATCCTGTTGGGAATATTCGCGGCGATTCTACTTGGCGTACATCAACTCACGAGGATCTCCTTCCCATCGGCCCATAGTCCGACCTCGGCCATGTGGTTTGCGTCGGACTTGAATGCGTGTCTTCACCATGGCCTAGGCCTCCACAGCTCCTGACGGCAGGCCGATATCTTCCACAAGCGGGCGCCGCCGTACTCCTGCAGCTTCTCAACAAGCCCACCAAGGCCCTCGGGTAGGGAGGCGGATGGCCATAAAGCATGAGCAGCGCCACTCGCCGCTTGCCGAACACGTTCGAGCAATTGCACTAGCTCGGGAAGTTGGTCACCCATTGACTCGAGCATTTCCTCCATGAGGCGACTGTGAGCACACCTAAAGACATATTTACATCAATCGTCTTCCTCACGAATTCTTCTTTTCAAAGGAATTCGTTCAAGCACTTCCTATAAATGCCACGACGAAGCCGTTGATTCTCCTTCACGGAGCCAGACAGCTGGGCCCGAACACCTTTCAGCTCTTCTCCTTGCTGGGTGTGGGCATCTTGGAGCTTGTTTCTCTCCTGCTGCACCTTCATAAGCACCCTCTCGCCGGCCTTTAGCTGACGTAGTAGCTATTGCTTGTCCGGATCTAGTCCGGCGCCCTCTGCAATATTATTGTCAGATTCACGCCACACTTTGCTAAGTAATTATCTTTTCAAAGTATGTCTTACCAGTGGGTCTCTGTGGCTCCCCACATGGCGGCGGCCATCTTGACTTCAAGTTGGGCCTTGCACTCTTGGAGCTCTGGGACAACTGGGTATTCTTCTCCATAAGACCCTGCATAATAATTGATCCTTAAATCAGTTATTTCAACTATTTTAAGTCTCGAGACTCTTGGCATATATAACTATTAAAATTACTTACCGTATGTCTTTCACATCTTTTGCTCCGTGGCTCTGGTTAACCCATCTTGGCGGCATGGAGTGCGCGTTCCCGCTTTAAAGGCATTTAACGCCTCCGGGAAGAAACACGCGTCACGAAGAACTGTCCGGCGGCCTTTGTGATTCATGGCGCTCTCCACCTCGGACCGGTGGCGGACAGCTGTCGGCATCCTCCGTCGGAGGAGCGTCCGATTCGCCTTGTATTCACCTCCCCTCCGGACCATGCGTTGGAGCATGGCGGCGGAGGCTGATTGGCAACCTCTCCGGACCTTTGTCCGTGAGTGCTCTTCTGGAAAAGTTATGAGCATTAATATACCTTCGGGGATCCTTCCCTTAAAAATAGCGGTGCTCCGTGCCATTGCGGCGGCGTTTACATTGGCGTCGCTCCTCTTCCTCTGCTTTGGCGGACTGACCCTTGTTGTCCGGCCGCAGGTTCAGCTTCCACCTTAAAGGCACCACCTGCGATGCACCATCAGGATGGGATGGTCGAATTGGCGGATCAAATGATGGTGTCAAGACCTTGGTCATAGTCACACAGGAGGCGGGAACAAACCAGGGTAGTCGGCCGTAATGGCGACTAGGGCATTGTCTATGCTACGTTGGTGGAACACCCGTCAATCAGCTCCACCTTTATGTCGGATCCTCTTGGAGGTCGGATCAAGGGTCGTTCGGATCCTCGGGCTGTGGAGCTAGGCTTCATATGCCCTCCACGTTCGGCGCAGCTCTGCGTCGAAATCACATAGTAAGATACTTGACTTTAAAAAGGTATGGATCGGGTAGATGAACATCCGCTTACCCAGCTCAGGGTTATGCATAGAAAATCCATTCAGCGGATTCTTGCGGAGAAGTCCTCCTCCTCTCCCTTGTACAAGCGGACAAGATCTTTGCGAGATCGGCTGCCAAGCCTAGCCCTTTGCGGCCATGACGGGCGGCGTCATCTTCCCCATTGAAATCCCACATAGGGTGGCCCCTATATTGGAGTGGCTGCACCCCCCGCATAATGCACGTGGCCATGACTCCAATCATGGTCAATCCGGAATGGGCCAGTAACCTAATCCGGCCCATCAGATAATGGACGCTCCTGTCATCTTCCCGTTGAGGGCTCATGAGCGCCAACTCGAGCGTTTCTTCAAGGGAGCATTGTTGAACTCGGGAGGCCGATCCGGACTGGATCCGGCGAGGCGTCCTCCATGTAGAAACATTCGAAGGCCGGTCTTGGACGCCTTCTTCGAAGTGCGGATAGATATCCGGTCGGTGATCGCCATATTTCGGCTCCGCCCACTTGGTATATCGACCCCTCATGAGAGCGGGTACAAGACAAAACAATCTCTTCCACAGGGGCAAAATGGGGCTCGATGCCCAAGAACAGCTCGCAAAAAAAGCTCTGAAGCCCACGATGTGCAAAATGGGGCGGGCGTGAGGTGGTGAAGTTGGAGTCCGTAGAACTCTAAGGCCCCGGAGAAAGCGGATGTATGGGAAATCCGAGTCCCCTTATTAGCTACGGGACAAAGCATACCCGCTCCCCTTTGGAAGGGTTGGGCACGCTCTCCGCCTGCTCCCCACCCTTGTAGGTGGCCAGTCCGGCTCGAACCGGAACCATGAAAGCTGGGGGAAGATATCCCTCGGTTTGAAGCACCACTAGCTTGCTGTGTGGAACTGAGCATCTCCCCCTATCTCCTGGCTTAGGGCTGGGAGCGCGAGAGGAGGAGCCGCGTCGGCTATCCATGATGGAATGGATTTTGTCAGAGGCGCTTCGATGAGAACTTGCGGGTGGAGGATGGTGTGAGCTGGATCTAGATCCTCACCTCTCTTGTAGGCGGCTCGTTCGCACGGCTAGGGGTAAAATGTAAAAATATCCCAGCCTTTCGCATTAAATGCGACCGTGGAAGAAGGCCATTATTGGCGTAGAAAGCCAAGGGCGCAACATTTACAAAGAAGCCGAACACTATTCGGCGGGAACATGAAGACTGAAGGAGAACCCGCCTTGCAATGCGAAGACAACATGCGCGCGGACTCGTCGTCATTGAAGCCTGGTTCGAGAGCTCTTGAGGAGTTCGGACTAGGGGTGTCCGGATAGCGAACTATCATCATCGGCGGACTCCAAGACTATGAAGATAGAAGATTGAAGACTTCGTCCCGTGTCCGGATGGGACTTTCCTTGGCGTGGAAGGCAAGCTTGGCGATACGGATATGTAGATATCCTACCATTGTAACCGATTCTGTGTAACCCTAACCCTATCCGGTGTCTATATAAACCGGAGGGTTTTAGTCCGTAGGACGAAAAACAATCATACCATAGGCTAGCTTCTAGGGTTTAGCCTCCTTGATCTCGTGGTAGATCCACTCTTGTAACACACATTATCAATATTAATCTAGCAGGACGTAGGGTTTTACCTCCATCAAGAGGGCCCGAACCTGGGTAAAACATCGTGTCCCTTGTCTCCTGTTACCATCCGCCTAGACGCACAGTTCGGGACCCCCTACCCGAGATGCGCCGGTTTTGACACCGACAACAACAATTACATGCCACCCTCTGAAGATGACATAAGCCCCGGTGACGAAGATTTCATCGTGCTAGAGGAGCCCCTCGAGCAAGAACGCTTTAGGCAACAGCTCATCGCAACCGCGAGGAGCCTGAAAAGGAAGCAGCAACGGTTTCAAGCCGAACGGGATATGCTCAACGACAGATGGACTAATGTCCTGGCAGCCGAGGAATATGACCTTGCACGACCAAAGCTACCGAAGCGTAAGCTACTACCTTAATTCAACGACGAGGCACTAGAGTCTGTACCATCAGCGTGTAACGCGGCTGACCGACCACCACGTGGCCGGGACAAAACGGCAACTCAAGACGAACACTAGCCCATACTACCTCACCGTAAAAATAGAGACACAATAGCTCAGGGATATACATATGACCTGCGGCATGACCTGGAAAATAGAGCAGGTCATACCAGATCGATCTACGGATTTCCGGGGCGTGCCCCTGTGTGCAATGACGGCTATCTAGCCAGACGTGACAAGCATAACCACGTCTGGGCCGAAAACCGCAGTCGGACTCCATTCGAGCTATGTCGCGACTTGGCCCGATATAGAGGCACCGCACACCCCCTCTACTTCACTGATGAAGTAATGGAGCATGAATTCCCAGAGGGGTTTAAACCCATGAATATTGAATCATATGATGGAACAACTGGCCTCGCAGTATGGATTGAGGATTTTCTTCTCCATATCCACATGGCCTGCGGTGATGATCTCCACGCCATTAAATACCTCCCACTAAAACTAAAGGGACCTGCCCGGCACTGGCTAAACAGCCTTCCAGATAACTCCATCGGCAGCTGGCTTGGAAGATGCCTTTCGTGACAATTTCCAAGGTACATATGTCCGGCCTCCGGACGCCGATGACCTCAGTCACATCATCCAACAACCCGGAGAATCAGCCAGGAAACTCTAGACTAGGTTCCTAATTAAAAAGAACCAAATTTTATTTGTCCGGGATGCGAAGCTTTTCGCGGCCTTTAAACATAAGCGTCATGACGGTGGCTCGCCCGCCACCTCGGCCAAGAAAAGCATAGTCCATGGCAGCTCTTACCGCACTAATGACCCGCTTTTGCGCGGAATAAGATAGTTGGCTCGTTCGTAGAAGCAATAGCGCGAGCAATCCTGGCACCTCCGAAGTCAGGGACGGCAATGGCAAGCCACGACGCAATAAAGACAAGCGTCGCAACAATAATGCAGGAACCCAAGACACAACGGTCAACACCGGATTTAGTGGCTCCAAAACCGGTCAACGGAAGAAGCCATTTAAGGCAAACAGAGATGGTCCATCCGGTCTAGACAAGATCTTTGGATCGTACTGTCGAGATCCATAGCAGCCCGACAAACCCGCCAACCATACCAATAGAAATTGTTGGGTTTTCAAACAAGCCGGCAAGCTCAATGCCGAACATAAAGGGAAGGGGCCGCCCAGTGACAGTGAAGAAGAGGAGGCTCGCCTACCGAGCACCGGGGGACAGAAATAATTTCCTGCCGAAGTAAAAATAGTAAATATGATATACGTGACACATACCTCTGACAGGGAGCGCCAGCACGAACTATGAGACGACCACACCATAAATCCGGACGCCCCAAAATTCAACCCATGGGTGGCCTGCTCGATCACTTTTGATCACAAGGACCACCCAACCAGTATCCATCACGGAGGTTCGGCAGCTCAGGTCCTCGATCCAATTATCAGCGGATGCCATCTCACGCGAGTCCTCATGGACGGCGGTAGTAGTCTCAATTTACTCTATCAAGACACTGTCCGCAAAATGGGCATTGATCCTTCAAGGATCAATCCCATCACAACTACCTTCAAGGGAGTAATACCCAGCGTAGAAGCTTATGACACAGGCTCAATCTCACTGGAAGTCGTCTTCGGTTCACTGGAAAACTTCCGACGTGAAGACTTGATCTTCAACATTGTCCCATTCCGCATTGGCTGCCACACACTGCTCGGGCGGACCGCTTTTGTTCATTTCAATGCGGTCCCAAACTACGTCTATCTAGAACTTAATATGCCCGGTCCACGCGGCACCATAACGGTCAACGGAAACACATAATGCTCCCTCCGCACTGAGGGGCACACTGTGGCAATCACAACCAAAGTACAAAACGGCCTCCTCGAGCCGCATATCTCATCGGTCATTAAACCGCCGACCTCTACTACATAGGACCGGTCAATTTTAGAGCTGGATTAGCAGATCCGCCTCCGTCGTTCGTCTCTTATACCCGCGGATTTTGCACCGCGCATACATAATTATGCACTCAAAATACCTTGGTCATCGGCGGAGGCACAATACGGATAGGCCTACAAAGCGGTTCGTCCGGACTTTAGCCTTTTCTCTTTTTTTAACTATTTTCTTACCTTTTTGCCACAGGTGAATCAATACATATCCGTCCTATGGACGTGAAAGGACTCTTTATGAGCCCGGCTTTCCTCCAAATAATCAGGGACTACCCCCTTTAAGGAAGCCTTTTCGCGGAAGCACATGCAGCGCAGACGTGCGACATGAGGTCCAAAAGATTTTTTGTAGACCAAAAAATCTATTTGAAACCTGTACAGAGCCTTTTTTCCTCAGCCCTCGACCCCTGGCACATGAAATGGCCTGGGTGATGGTGTCATAATCTGTAAGATTACGTTCTACGTATTAATCAGATTTTAGTGAACATAATCCGTCTTCAGTATTTGCTTTTCCGCATACAAACGTACCTTGCTTCCTCGGTTGTTTCACACAGACACCTCGGCACAAATCGCCAGGGGCTTGATACGGCAACATATGAGTTGCCGAAAAAGTCCGAACAGCTTTATAGCACACTTCAGCGTCACGAGTTTGGCATTATATGCATCAGCTCCGAATCATGTCTTTGGTCAATAGTTGGGTTGCCCGGCTCCTATGCTTGCTACCCTACGTTCCGTCCTATCGGCTAGGGTAGTAAAGGGAGAATACTGCGATTGTGTTTCCGGTTCACCTGGTTAAACACCTCGGTGGAGAAAGCTGAAAACTGACTGTCATGATGCGGCGAGAGCTGGTCAACCACTCGCTGACTTATAAGAGTCTTATGCGATTTCTTCCGTATTACACGAAGGACCGTCTTTCTGGTCACCTATGTAACACAACCTTATTCGGATAACTGCGTACATACCAGGGGCTACATCGTAGACCCACCGTAAAACTCCTATGGCTAAGTGAAGGTGTTAAAGCCCTATAGTCCGATTGCCTAGTTCGCCGCACTTACACCTCCGTTCCGGAGCAAGACGTTGGGTCAAGAGTGATCAGGTGTTATCCCGAACACCCCCGTATTATATGGAAGGGGGCCGAAGCCGACGACTGGAAAACTTTCAGATTATAAGAAACGGCCGCACAGGAGGAAATAATGGCAAACATATATAACACAACTTTAGCGTATCATAATATTGTTTTCACATTTCCGGTACATTTATTCAAATATAATATCCTTCAAGCACTGACCCTCTATCAAGCGGGCGCCCTCTAGGACGTCCTCCAAATAATGCTCCGGTGTGCGACGGTCCTTGCCTCCAGGCGGACCCTTGGTTGCAACATCGATGGCCTTCATCTTTGCCCAGTACATCTTGACGCGGGCGAAGGCCATCGGGGCACCTTCTATGCACATCGACCGCTTGACGGCGTCAATATGTGGCACTGCATCGACAAGCCGCTGCACCAAACTGAAATAGCTGCTCGGAATGGGTTCGGCTGGCCATAGCCAAACCACGACGTCCTTCATGGCAGCTCCGGACATCTTGTGTAGCTCGGCCACTGGGCCATTCAGCAGCGCCGGACGCCTTGCCACGTTGAATTGCGACCAGAAAAGCCTCTCCGCAGCACGTCCTTCCTATGCTTGGAAGAACTGCGCCGCGTCGGAAACACTCTTCGGCAGATCCAAGAACGCGTCTGGAGAACTCCACATTTGGTTAAGCAGAGCATACTTTGGGTCGCCGAACTTAGTCTGTAAAAGGAAGGGCTTACCAGCCGCTATCTCCCCAGCCTGTCGGATCTCCTCCCGAGCCGCTCTAGATTCAGATCACGATTCTTTCGCCTCTAGTAAGGCCTTGTCGAGTTTGGCTGCCTTGGCTTTGTTATCCTCCTCGAGAGATTTGCACCTGCTAGCGGCATCCTTCAGCTCCCGCTCCATGGTAGATATTATCTCCTGGCACTGGCGCTGAGCGGCCAGTTCGGCCTTTAAATTTGCAGCCGCCTTCTTGGCAGCCGCATTGCTCACTCTGGCCTGCTCCTTCGCCCGGGCAAGTTCAGCCCGAAGGGTCTCAACCGCGGCAACACCATCTACAGTTATGCATGTCACAGTATATGATTTTTAGCCTCGTGCTCATACTAGTATACATGCATAAACAAATTGCCCCAACACATACCTTGTGCCTCGTCGAGCCGCCTGTTAATAAGAGTGATGTCCTCATCCGCTAACTCAAGTTTCTACGGTCGCCATGGACGTAACAACCTGTGTTCGAATTAATTAGGTACTTCCTGATATCTTTTTGATCCTCTGGTCGCCTCCCTGTGGAAGCCAACCAGAGCCTCAGGAGCTACTATCTGTACACGGGCGCATTGTGCATGCATAAATAGTTAAGCTATTACATTGCATACCTCGAAGCCTCTCAACAGGCCCAGGAAAGCTTCATTCAATCCGCTTCTCGCGGACAGAACCCTTTCAACTACCATACCCATTAAGGTACGATGTTCCTTTGAGATGGACACACTTTGTAATGTGTCACCAGAGTATCCGACACCTCCGGATTCCTGGAGGCCGCCGCGGGAGTATGCATTCCCTTCAAAGGCGGCACAACCCTAGAGTCGTCTTCGGCTGTAAGCCGGATAGTTGGGGGCCTTCATTGCTGGCGCCCGTCGGGGCTGCGCCCCCTGGACCCTTGATGATCGAAGTACCACCCTCGAGCGTTGTTTTCATTGTCCCCCACACCGCTTGATGGTCAGGGGAGATTCTCCAAGATGACACCTCTAAGTTGTCCGCCCTAAGAGGCGAGGAAGCATGAGAAGGCGTCTCGCTTTCCATCATCCCCGGAGATAAGTCCCCTGACGAGGAGGACAGTCGGGGTGGACTGTGGGCCGAACTGCAAGCATATAGTTTAAATGTTACCCCTGCAACCTGAAAAGAACGGGATATGTCTAGAACATCCTAGTTCACTTACGATTCGACAAGGGGCTTGTCCCTAGAGAGGTGCCTTGCGACGACATCAGCTTCGAAACCCGAACCATATTGTAGGGATACCTTCCCCCTCTTGGGTGCTTCCACCTCCAAGTCTTTGGATGCAGTCCTTTTTCTCCCATGAGGGGAAGAGATATCACCTTCTCCTTCCCGTTTGTTGTAACGCCCTCGATGCGGCTATATCTCCCACGTGTCGAGGCACGACTTAGAGGCATAACCGCATTGAAAGCAATGTCGCAAGTGAGGTAATCTTCACACAACCCATGTAATACATAAGGAAAGAGATACATAGTTGGCTTACATTAGCCACTTCACACAATACATAAATAAACATCCATCATTGAGTACACTCAAGGTCCGACTACGGAACCAAAATAAAAGAAGATACCCCAAATGCTACACAGATCCCCGATCGTCCCAACTGAGCACCACTCACGATCATCGGGAAAAGACACATAGTAACGACCACGTTCCTCGTCGAACTCCCACTTGAGCTCGGTTCGTCACCTGCCTTGGCATCGTCGGAACACGCAACTGTTTTGGTAGAATCATGAGTCACGGGGACTCAGCAATCTCACACCAGCGAGATCAAGACTATTTAAGCTTATAGGAAGGACAGAGTTGTAAGGTGGAGCTGCAGCAAGCGACTAGCACATATGGTGGCTACATTACGCAAAAGAGAGCGAGGAGAGAAGCAAAGCACGGACGTGAAGCTAGTAGCGATCAAGAAGTGATCTGAACTACTTCGTCAAACATAACTCCAACACCGTGTTCACTTCCCGGACTCCGCCGAGAAGAGACCATCACGGTTACACCTTGATTGATGTGTATTTTAATTAAGGTCAACTTCGGTTTTCTACAACGGACATTAACAAATTCCCATCTGCCTCATAACCGCGGGCACGGCTTTGAAAGATATTACCTGCGGGGTGTCCCAACAGCCCATTATAAGCTCTCACGGTCAACGAAGGATAATCCTTCTACCGCGAAGACCTGATCAATCTCGGAATCCCGGACTACAAGACATTTCGACAGCAATAAAACAAGACCAGGAAAGTCACCCGAATGTGCCGACAAATCCCGATAGGAGCTGCACATATCTCGTTCTCAGGGCACACCGGATGGGCAAGACGTCGGGTTGGCATAGACCCTGGATTTGGAATGGGGGTTGTATAAATAGGCATAGAGGGAGCTAGGAGAGTCCAAATGAGGTGTAGTTTTCGCCCACACGATCGTGATCGAACGACGGAGAGCATGGAAGTGACTTAGATGGGTTATTGGACTATTTTGGAGGGGTGTTGGGCTGCAACTTAAAAGAGGCCTTTGCGAGAGTGCGGTTAACCGTTGGAGTACCAAACGAGCTCCAAATGACCCGAAACTTGACCAGTGGTCTACCTGTGGTATACCAAGGCCACTAGACAAACCTCGGTCCATTCCGAGAACGTTTAGTACCCGCACAGGGAAAAACGTAAAGTGGCCGCCGGGGGAGATAGGAGTGTCGGACTGCAAAACGGACAACGGGAAAAATGCTCGGAATTATGAGACGAACACGTATGCAAATGCGATGCACATGATGACATGATATAAAATGCATGACATGGACAAAATGCAAAATGAAGAAAACCCCAACCACGGAGGGAATATCATATCACAATGCGAAAATGGCAAGAGTTGGAGTTACAAATATGGAAAGTTACTTCCGGGTGTTACAACACTCCACCACTACAAGAGGATCTCGTCCGAGATCTAGGACTGAAAGAACTCCGGATATTGAGACGGAGGTGATCCTCGCGCTCCTGGTGGCTTCTCGGTCGGAATGGTGTGACCACTTCACTTTTAGGAATTTGATTGACTTGTCGCGAGTCTTGCGCTCGGTTTCTTCAAGAATAGCAACGGGGTGCTCATGATAAGAGAGATCTTCTTGAAGGTCAATTTCTTCGAAGTTGATAGTGCATTCAGGAGTCTTGAAGCACTTGCGAAGCTGTGACACGTGGAACACATCGTGCACGTTTGCGAAGTTGGACGGGAGCTCAAGTTGATAGGCGAGATCGCCTCTTTTGCCAATGATCTTGAAAGGACCCACGTATCTAGGGGCAAGCTTCCCTTTGATACCGAAGCGACGAGTGCCTTTCATTGGAGAGACGCGGAGGTAGACATGGTCTCCGATTTCAAAAGCCACATCACGGTGCTTGTCATCATAATAGCTCTTTCTGGCGCGATTGCGCGGCTTTGAGATTCTCACGAATGACTTTGCACATCTCTTACGCTTCGTGATCAAGTCATTGCCAAGAAGTTGGCGTTCACTGTCTCGGACCAATTGAGAGAGTCGGCACTTTCGCCATAGAGAATTTCGAATTGGGCCTTGCCGAACTCGCTGGAAGCTGTTGTTGTAGGAGAACTCGGCATATGGAAGACAATCTTCCCACTTCATACCGAAAGAAATGACACAAGCCCCGAGCATATCTTCAAGGATTTGATTTACTCGCTCAACTTGGCCACTTGTTTGAGGATGGAAAGCTGTCTTTGAAACGAATGTTGGTGCCCATGGCCTTCGAAAAGAATCCCAAAACTTGGAGGTAAAGATGCTGCCACGGTCTCAAGAGATCACTTGTGGAATGCCGTGCAAGGAGACAATCACGGAGGTGTATAGCTCGCCAACCGAGCTGCTGTGATGGATTCTTTGATAGGAAGAAAATGAGCCACTTTAGTAAGCTTGTCAATGACAACGAAGATAGCATCATTTCCACGCTTGGACTTTGGAAATCCAGTCACGAAGTCCATTTCAATATGATCAAACTTCCATTCTGGAATAGCAAGAGGTTGGAGGAGACCAGCTGGTCGTTGGTGTTCTGCTTTCACTCTTCTGCAGACATCACATTCATTCACGAATTAAGCAATTTCTCGCTTCATTCGCGTCCACCAATATGACTGCTTGAGGTCATGATACATCTTCGTACTTCTAGGATGAATGGATAGAAGCGAATTGTGAGCCTCGTTCATAATGACTTTTCTCAGATCACCCTTAGGAACCACAATCCGGTCCTCGAAGAAAAGAGTATCTTTGTCATCAATGTGGAAGCACTTGTACTTGGAAATGCCCTTGTCGATACCACGTTTCACCTTTTTCACCATGGTATCCGAAGTTGAGCCTCACGAATCTAATCTTCCAAAGTAGGAGAGACTATGAGGTTGGCAAGAAAGCCTTGAGGAACAACTTGAAGATTCAGCTTGCGGAAAGCTTCACAAAGATCCGGCTGGAAGGGCTTGAGGATTAAGCTGTTGCGATAAGCCTTCTGCTCAAAGCATCTGCAATGACATTGGCCTTGCCGAGTATATTCAATACTTGGGTTGTACTCTTGAATCATTTCGACCCATCGAGTCTGCACTGAGGTTGAGGTTGGGCTGAGTGAAGATATACTTGAGGCTCTTGTGATCGGTGAAAATGTCCACTTTCCTTCCCAACAAGAGATGTCTCCACGTTATTAATGCATGGACAACTGCCGCCAACTCAAGATCGTGAGTGGGGTAGTTCTTTTCGTTGAGCTTCAATGGCGAGAGGTATAGGCCACAACTCACTTCTCTTGCATTAACACAGCACCGAGACCTTGAAGAGAAGCATCACGAAAAACTTGAATGGCTTGGATTCATCGGAGGAGTCAAGGCAGGAGCTGTGACGAGTTTCTCTTTGAGAGTATTGAAAGCAACATCACACTCGGAGACCGGACATACTTCACATGCTTACGGAGAAGGTTGGAAAGAGGCTTTGAAATCTTGGAGAAGTTCTCAGCGAATCTTGACAATAGCTTGCAAGACCAAGAAAACTGCGGAGCTGCTTGACATTCGAGGAGGTTCCCAATTCACAATCTGCGGACACCTTCTGGGATTAACAGCGATGCCCTTGGCGGAGATGATATGACCAAGATAAAGCACTTCATCAAGCCAAAATTCACATTTGGAGAACTTCGCATAGAATTGATACTCTCGAGCTTGTCTAGCACCAATCGCAAATGTTTGGCATGATCCTTCTTATTCTTGGAAAGACCAAAATATCATCAAGATAGACCAAGGCGAATTCATTGGTGTAGGGGTTGAAGATGAAGTTCATCATCCGAGAGAATGTTGGAGGAGCATTGACAAGGCGAAAGACATGACGGTATATTCATAAGAACCAAAGCTTGTTCGAATCTGTCTTGGGAATATCTAGTTCACAAATGCGAATCGATGATAACCCATCTGAAGGTCAAGCTTGGAGAACACTTTAGCCCCTTTGAGTTGCTCGAAAAGCTCATTGATGTTGGGAAGTGGATACTTGTTCTTGATAGTCTTCTTATTCAATGGGCGGTAATCGGCGCAAAAGTCGGTCCGTGCCATCCTTCTTCTGGACAAAAGAACACCACAACCCCAAGGAGATGAACTCGGTCCGATCAAACCAGACGCTCTTGTTCATCGAGCTGCTTCTTCAATTCCTTCAGCTCATCAGGTCCAAGCTTGTATGGGCGCTTGCAAGCGGGTTCGATGCGGGCTCAAGATCGATAACGAACTCAAGCGGCGATGAGGAGGCATACCGGAAGATCTTACGGAAAGACATCTTGGTACTCACAAGCGATTGGAATCGAGAGATAGCATCCAATTCGCCCTTCTCATTGAGAGAAAACAACCGAATGGTTTCATCACGAGCGGCATAGATGATGACATCATTAGAAGAGTGAGTCAATTGAATTTCCACAGCAGCACAATCAAGCTGAGCTTTGTCTTTGAAAGCCGATCCATCCGAGAATAAGATCAATATCCGAGTCACCAAGAACCATTGGTTTAGATAGAAATCTATAATCGCCCATCTTGATAGAAACATCCGGCCATCATTTTGTATTCATGAACAAACCGGAGAGAAACCGCTATCGGCTTAGGCAGATCGATAGTATGCAAATTGTTCATGGATGCAAAAGGTCTTGATATGAAAGAAATAGATGCACCAGTATCAAATAAAACTTTTGCAGGAATATCATTAACTGGAAGATTACCCATTATCACATCAGAAGATTCCTCCGCTTGAGCTGCATTCATCATGTTCACCTTTGCAAACTTGGGATTATGCTTGACCACCGCATTGCTGGAAGATTTCACGGGGAGGAGGCGGAAGGCGCCTCTGGTTGAAGCATTTGTTAGCATAGTGACCTTCTGCGACATTTGTTGCAAGTCACCTCGGAGAGCGGACGGTGGTAAGGAGCACTTGACCTTGGAGCTTGAGAATTAGACTTGTTACGATAGCTTTGGGTTGGGTGGGTGGGAAGATCCACGGCCATCTGAGTTCTTCTGGCGATAAGGCCGACGGAGCGGAGGAGGAGGAAGGTAGAACTTCTGCTGCTTAGCTGCCACTTGAGAGGAAGAAGAAGACTGAACTGCATCCTGATTCTCTTCTTAGAAGCCTCACATTTGAGCTGGGCAGCTTCTTGCTTGAGTGCCATGTTGTAGAATTCATCATACTTTTACGGCTCAAAAAGCACAAGAGCTAATTGCAGATCTTCTCTGAGACCACCTCTGAATTGATAGATCATACTCTTTTCATCGGGGACGTCTTGCTTAGCAAAGCCAGCGAGTTTACGGCTGGATATTGTATTGGTACACGACATGTTGCCTTGCTTGAGATTGCGGAACTCCTCACGCTTGCTCTCAACAACACTTTTGAATGTGGTGAGCTCTGAAATCTCGGCGGAACTCATCCCGGTAATGACACGACCTCCTCTGGAATCTTTGTATTGCTGGTACCCCTCAGCAGCTTGGTCCTTGAGTTGAAACGATGCAAACTTGACAAAGTCCTCAGGTCTGACATTGCTACATTCAAAATGCTTGCAGATGTCCACAAGCCAATCGTCAGCGTCTGTGGCCTCGACACAGAAACTGAAAGACTTCGGCTGATTAGCGAGGAACTGACTAAGAGTAGCAAAGTGCGGCTGGTTGTCGCCTTGACCTTGATTTCCTTGACTGCCTTGCCCTTGAGTACGTTCTTGCAAGAGCTGCAAAATCATCGAGCATTGGCATTGGTGGCTGCCATGATAGCTTGCCGAGCCTCCGGGAGGCGGAGGTGGAGGTGGAGGTTCGGTGATTCCCATCATTCCGTTCCGGATTCAGGCGCGTTGGCGGAGCCATCTGAAGAGGGTGACATCCGTTAGCATTTGATAGACAAATAGTCAAGTTGAATCAACGGATAGAAATTGCAACACATAGTCTTCACAATAAACATTCGAACAAGAATGAACGAATGAATTCCAAAGTTAACATCACACGTCCATTAAGGTTAGAAGGCACTTGAATAAAGGTTGTTGAAAAAATAACAAGGTAAGACTGGAACAAATAAGTGGTAAGGATTACCCAATCACGAACCAAATATCTGCGGGAAGAAATGCTAGGAGCTACTTGAATCCCACCTATAAACTCCCGAAACTTTCTGGTTATGCAATCTGGTGTTGGGGATACGAGGGACACAAAATATATCACCCAAACTAACAATACCTAGATCCAGTTGTATCCATCCACAACACATAACCAAGAAATCCTCGGAAATCGTGTACCTCGACCTTGAAAAACATCCGTTATCTGAGTCATGGAAATACTCGAGCTCGCCCGATCTTTGGGTTATCGGGTTATCTCACCAACAACTGCACAAAAGAGATTTCGATGTCGGTAAAACTCGGTATTCGAATCGCAACGATAAAATTGTGGCGACAACACCTCGGAGCTCAACTCCCGGGACACCGCCACAACCCCTAAATGTCGGGAGGCACCAAGAACAATGTTTTCGTCACAAAACCATCGAACGATTCCAAGATACCAGCGTGATCCTAAAAATTTTTTAGTGAAATTTGAGAAGAGGAGAGTCAAAACTCTCGTCGGGATACCTCACCGAGGCGACGAAGGACTGGGGAGTAAAAAGAATCCTACTCTCCGATATATATAATCCTAAGACTCAAAACATTTTCCGTTCTAGACTCAACAACGCCAGACAAACAATCAAGTAGGGGCTCCTAAGTCGGGAAGGCTCGATACCAACATAGCGCCCTCGATGCGGCTATATCTCCCGTGTCGAGGCACGACTTAGAGGCATAACCGCATTGAAAGCAATGTCGCAAGTGAGGTAATCTTCACACAACCCATGTAATACATAAGGAAAGAGATACATAGTTGGCTTACAATCGCCACTTCACACAATACATAAATAAACATCCATCATTGAGTACACTCAAGGTCCGACTACGGAACCAAAATAAAAGAAGATACCCCAAATGCTACAGGATCCCCGATCGTCCCAACTGAGCACCACTACTGATCATCGGGAAAAGACACATAGTAACGACCACGTTCCTCGTCGAACTCCCACTTGAGCTCGGTTGCGTCACCTGCCGCATCGTCGGAACCTGCAACTGTTTTGGTAGAATCTGTGAGTCACGGGGACTCAGCAATCTCACACCCGCGAGATCAAGACTATTTAAGCTTATAGGAAGGACAGAGTTGTAAGGTGGAGCTGCAGCAAGCGACTAGCACATATGGTGGCTACATTACGCAAAGAGAGCGAGGAGAGAAGCAAAGCACGGACGTGGCGCTAGTAGCGATCAAGAAGTGATCTGAACTACTTACGTCAAACATAACTCCAACACGTGTTCACTTCCGGACTCCGAGAAGAGACCATCACGGTTACACCGCGATTGATGTGTACTTTAATTAAGGTCAACCGGGTTTTCTACAACCGACATTAACAAATTCCCATCTGCCTCATAACCATGGGCACGGCTTTGAAAGATATTACCTGCGGGGTGTCCCAACAGCCCATTATAAGCTCTCACGGTCAACGAAGGATAATCCTTCTACCGGAAGACCCGATCAATCTCGAATTCGGACTACAAGACATTTCGACAGCAATAAAACAAGACCAGAAAGCCACCCGAATGTGCCGACAAATCCCGATAGGAGCTGCACATATCTCGTTCTCGAGGCACACCGGATGGGCAAGACGTCGGGTTGGCATAGACCCTGGATTTGGAATGGGGGTTGTATACATAGGCATAGAGGGAGCTAGGAGAGTCCAAATTAGGTGTAGTTTTTACACCACGATCGTGATCGAGCGACGGAGAGCATGGAAGTGACTTAGATGGGTTATTGGACTATTTTGGAGGGTGTTGGGCTGCAACTTAAAAGAGGCCTTTGCGAGTGCGGTTAACCGTTGGAGTACCAAACGAGCTCCAAATGACCCGAAACTTGACCGGTGGTCTACCGGTGGTATACCAAGGCCACTAGACAAACCTCGGTCCATTCCGAGAACGTTTAGTACCCGCACACGGAAAAACGTAAAAGTGGCCGCCGGGGGAGATAGGAGTGTCGGATTGCAAAACGGACAACGGGAAAAATGCTCGGAATTATGAGACGAACACGTATGCAAATGCGATGCACATGATGACATGATATAAAATGCATGACATGGACATAATGCAAAATGAAGAAAACCCCAACCATGGAGGGAATATCATATCACAATGCCGAAAATGGCAAGAGTTGGAGTTACAAATATGGAAAGTTACTTCCGGGGTGTTACATTTGTCTTTCAAAGAGGGAACTTTAGTCTCCCCGGACGTGGTGTCCGACATACCTGTAGAGTGGAGGCCACTTTCGGCCTCTTCGCTCTTCTTCTTGTCCTGCTGCGCTGGCACTTGATACGGCACCGGGACCAGCATCCTCGTCAGTACAGGATCGGCCGAGTCTTCGGGAAGTGGAGTTGAACAACTAATCCGTTCTGCCTTCTTTATCCAGCTCTGGCCAAAGATAGAGCTCTCAGTACGTCGCTATGGGATAACCAACCGAGTTGCGGTCAGAAATTGGGTGCTTACCGAGGTATCCGGATGGTTTCAGTTGAGACTGATGTCCTCTGATGTGTCCGGCCACTGCTTTCGATTCTAGAAGAATAGTTTCCACATCCCTTCGTGCGTTGTGCCGAAGAATTGCTGAAGGGTCCGCGGTCCTTCCGGATTAAACTCGCACATACAAAGAGGCCGTCACTCTCACAGGAGGATCCGACGGACTAGCATCACTTGGGTCACGTTAATAAGCCAATGTCCCTTTCCAGGATACTCCGGATATGACTTTGCAGTGTCTGTACTTCATCAGCTGATCCCTAGTCTAGCCCCTTATTTATCCACGATGCGAGCCACAATGGAGGGCCAGATCAGAACGCAGGTGCGGCTGCCCATTTGGTGTCGCGGGGTTCGGTGATATAGAACCACTCCTGTTGCCATGAGTTGGAGGTTTCCGTGAAGGTGCCTTTTGGCCAGATAGTGTTGGAAAGCTTGCTCACCATAGCACCGCTGCACTCCACTTGCTACCCGTTAACTAGCTTCGGTTTCACATTGAAAGTCTTGAGCCATAGGCCGAAGTGTGGGGGGATGCGGAGAAAAGCTTCGCACGCGACGACGAACGCCGAGATGTGGAGAAAAGAGTCCGGAGCTAGATCATGAAAATCTAGCCCATAATAGAACATGAGGCCGCGAACGAAGGAGTGAAGAGCAAACCCTATCCCACGGAGGAAGTGGGAGATGAAAACAACCCTCTCGCCGGATTTTGGTGTAGGGATGACCTGCCCTTTAGTATGGAGCCTGTGGGGGATTTCCGCAGTCAGGTACCTCGCCTACTGAAGCTTCGCGATATCCTCCTCGGTGACCGAGGAGGCTGTCCACCTACCTTGGGAGATGGATCCAGACATGACTAGAGGGCCTGGTAACAATGGAGGAAATTGAATCCTGGGCGCTGGAGCCTGAGGTTGGGAAGGTTGAGGAAGAAGTAGGCATGGGGGGAGAAAGACGGGTCTGTACCTCTTTATAAAGGCAAAGAATATCGAACGCATCCTCATGGGCCTTAAAGTTCTCCTATTCCCAAGGAATCGCCAACAACACAGTTGTATTACCCACGCCCATATTGATGAGGATCCCGTGATAACGGGGCACGATCTCTGCTTCGACAAGACGTGCCAATGGAAACCGCCTCTTGAAACACGGAGCGGGAGGCGAAAAAACGGTTCGAAATAATGACCGGGTGGAGACGTGGCGTCTCAAAACAGAAGATGTCGGTAGATGGGACTTGTTAAATCTTATATTCTTTGCGGAGCTTGTTTTGCAGAGCCGGACACGTTCTCTGTGTTCGAGACTACTTTGAAATATTCGGAGGAGGAACCCGCCTTGCAATGCCGAAGAAAATCTGCACGACGGACACATCGTCATTGAAGCCTGGTTCTGGGGCTACTGAGGGAGTCCTGGATTAAGGGGTCCTCGGACGTCCGAGCTATGTGACGTGGGCCGGACCGATGGGCTATGAAGATACAAGACATAATACTTCCTCCCATGTCCGGATGGGACTCTCCTTTGCGTGGAAGGCAAGCTTGGCATTCGGATATGAAGATTTCTTCCTCTGTAAATAGACTCTGTACCACCCTAGGCCCCTCCGGTGTCTATATAAACTAGAGGGTTTAGTCCATAGAGGCAATCACAATCATACAGGCTAGACATCTAGGGTTTAGCCATTACAATCTCGTGGTAGATCAACTCATGTAATCCTCGTATTCATCAAGATCAATCAAGGAGGAAGTAGGGTATTACCTCCATCAAGAGGGCCCGAACCTGGGTAAACATCGTTCCCCCCGTCCCCTGTTACCATCGATCTTAGACGCACAGTTTGCGACCCCCTACCCGAGATCCGCCGGTTTTGACACCGACAGGTAGTACATGGCCTTTGGGTAGAAACATCCTAATATTGTCATCATTGTGTCGTAGAATTCTCTGCCCAAGTTGAATTGAGCCTTCAGAGCCATTATTTGTGAGATGGCATCGCTCGTGGAGAGGACGTTTTGAAGACTCCAACATTTCATTGAAGGCCTTTGCAGATTCCTCCATCTCGTCGTCCGAGTCTCGAGCATCATCAATGTCTTGCACCATGTCTTGCATCCCAGTACCATGCTCGTCGGTGTGATGACAAAGCACCTCAGCTCTGGCACATTGGGCAGACTCGCCATGAAATGTCCACACCGTATAATCTGGCGTAAAACCCCTCTTCTGCAGGTGTTTGCCCATTTCATCCTCTGTCCTCTTGTGCCAATTGTTGCACCCGGCACAGGGGAACCATGCTGTCCTCTGGCCATTTGCAAATGCGGCTCTCAGAAACCCCTTGGTTTTTGTTAACCATTCAATGGTATGTCTTTCTGACTAGTGTGGCCGGTGTACATCCATGCACGATCACTCATCTTGCCTAGCTATTGGACACGTAAGAAATATATATATATATATATATATATATATATATATATATATATATATATATATATATATATATATATATATATATATATATATATCATCACATGTATATATATCAGCATGTATATATTCATTAGTTAATGGAGTTTGTCACTTTCATTACGTCTATGCAGCCTAGACGCTAATAGGTAACGATAGGTCCTAATACCACCCGAGTATGTGTAGATTGGGTTCGTTTTCCCATGATCTGCTCCGGATCCGACGCAAAATTTTGGCAGCACCTCCCCACTGTTCTCCTAATACACGTCTCGACAATAAGCAGAGAGGATGTGTACCCGGAGAACAACAGGGAGGCACTGACAAAATTCTGCATCGGATCAGGAGCAGAGCATATGGAAAAATGAACCCAACCTACACATACTCGGGCTGTCCATGGATAACGTTGGGCAATTTGAAAGAATCCCAGTTATAAATATGCAAATGCATGCATATTTATAGATGTAACCCTTTTGAACAGGAAACACATAGTGGTCACGCGTACTGATGATTGAAGACGCCTATAGCTAGCAAGTTTCATCGGCACGAAGACCGGAACAGAGCAAATGATGGGGGGAGGAGGAGATGTCATTTGTGCACACCCACGAACGCAGGGGCGGAGCTCGTCGAACACTAGACCCTTTGATACGTCTCCAATGTATCTAATTTTTTTGATTGTTCCATGCTATTATATTATCTGTTTTGGATGTTTAATGGGCTTTAATATACCTTTTTATATTATTTTTGGGACTAACCTATTAAACGAAGGCCCAGTACAAATTGCTATTTTTTTTTGCCTATTTCAGTGTTTCGCAGAAAAGGAATATCAAATGGAATCCAAAAGGAATGATACCTTCGTGAGGATCGTTTTTGGAACAAAAGCAATCCAGGAGACTTGGAGTGGACGTCAAGGAAGCAGCGAGGAAGCCACGAGGCAGGAGGGCGCGCCCCCACCCTCGTGGGCCCCTCGCAGCTCCACCGACCTACTTTTTTCGCCTATATATACTTTTATACCTTGAAACCTTCGGGGAGAGCCACGAAACACCTTTTCCACCGCCGCAACCTTCTGTACCCGTGAGATCCCATCTTGGGGCCTTTTCCGGCGCTCCGCCGAAGGGGGATTCGATGACGGAGGGCTTCAACATCAACACCATAGCCTCTCCGATTATGTGTGGGTAGTTTACCACAGACCTTCGGGTCCATAGTTATTAGCTAGATGGCTTCTTCTCTCTCTTTGGATCTCCAAAGTTCTCCTTGATCCTCTTGGAGATCTATTCGATGTAATACTTTTTGCGGTGTGTTTGCTGAGATCCGATGAATTGTGGGTTTATGAACTTGATTACCTATGAATATTATTTGATTCTTCTCTGAATTCTTATATGCATGATTAGATATTTTTGCAAGTCTCTTCGAATTATCGGTTTAGTTTGGCCTACTAGATTGATCTTTCTTGCAATGGGAGAAGTGCTTATCTTTGGGTTCAATCTTGCAGTGCTCAATCCCAGTGACAGAAAGGGGACCGACACGTATTGGATTGTTGCCATCGAGGATAAAAAGATGGGGTTTATATCATATTGCTTGAGTTTATCCCTCTACATCATTTCATCTTTCCTAATGCGTTACTCTGTTCTTATGAACTTAATACTCTAGATGCATGCTGGATAGCGGTCGATGTGTGGAGTAATAGTAGTAGATGCAGAATCGTTTCGGTCTACTTGTCAGGGACGTGATGCCTATATTCATGATCATTGCCTTAGATATCATCATTACTATGCACTATTCTATCAATTGCTCGGCAGTAATTTGTTCACCCACCGTAATACATGCTATCTTGAGAGAAGGCACTAGTGAAACCTATGGCCCCCTGGTCTACTTTACATCATATAAGTTTCCAATCTACAATTCTAGTTTACTATTTAGTTTGCAATCTTTATTTTCCAATCTATACCACAAAAATACCAAAAATATTTATCTTATTATCTCTATCAGATCTCACTTTTGCAAGTGGCCGTGAAGGGATTGACAACCCCTTTATCGCGTTGGTTGCAAGGTTCTTATTTGTTTGTGCAGGTACTAGGCGACTTGCGTGTAGTCTCTTGCTGGATTGATACCTTGGTTCTCAAAACAGAGGGAAATACTTACGCTACTTTGCTGCATCACCCTTTGCTCTTCAAGGGAAAACCAACGCATGCTCAATAGGTAGCAAGAAGGATTTCTGGCGCCGTTGCCGGGGAGATCTACGCACAAGTCAAGACATACCAAGTACCCATCACAAACTCTTATCCGTCGCATTACATTATTTGCCATTTGCATCTCGTTTTCCTCTCCCCCACTTCACCTTTGCCTTTTCTTCGCCTTCTTCCCGTATGTCTTTTTGTTTGTGTTTCCATGTGCCTTCTATTTGCTTGCATCTTTGCTTGCTAAAAATCTATTGATATGGATCCACTTAAAGTGTTCTACTTGAATCATCTTCGATCTATATGTGCTCGTGCTGAAACCCCAACTAGTTTAGTTGAGCGAAAATCTTTAGATGAGCATGCTCATTTTGTGCATCATCGTTTGTCTGAAAAGGGGAAGCTCTTATGGTATCTAATAAATAGTTTGCTATGCTATGCTTGGAATCTTTGTGAAATTTATGATTTTACTTGTTTCTCTAAGAACCCTAAAAAACACCTTCCCTACCTATGTGAGTTTAATGATAATGAAATCTTATCTTCTTATGGAAAGGGTGTTTATAGTTACTATGATATCGAACAAATTGAAGAATTTGTCGTTTTTAAGGGTGCTCATGAAGTTGCTTCTTTGATTGAAAAGTATGATATTACTCTCTACAAATCTGAAACTTCCGACATACTTAAATATTGCTATGAAAATGATGCTCATAATGCCTATGTTAAGGAATTTATTGAGAGAATGACCATTGCTTTGGAAGAAAATAATGATATGCACGAATCTATAGATAATTATGATTCCGATGATATGATTGAAATATCCCTTGATGAACATGATGCTTGCTATTCTTATGGCTATGATGCCAATATATATGAAGATGAATTTGCTATAGTTCCTTATGTTAAGCATGAGATTATTGCTATTACACACATACTCAATAGCTCCTTGAATAAAAAGCATGATTGCAATGATTCTACTATAAATTCTCTTGATGTCAATTGTGCTAATAATATGCAAAACCTTAAGCTTGGGGATGCTAGTTTTGCTATGTCTACTACTTGTTGCAATGATCATGATTGGGGTGATTCTCCTTATGATCTTGAAAATTTATTTAAGCCCCATGACGAATATGAGATTGATAATAGTGTTTGCAATAATATTGATAGTGGGTTTGGAAGAGTGTCAACTTTAGATCCCACATATTTGGAGAATGTTCAATCTTATGCTATTTTTGATATAAGTGGGTTTGGATAGGTCATGAGTTTAATTAATGATAATCCCACTATTTTGGAAGAGTATCAACTTCACATGCATGTTGATCATGTTGAGAATATGTTATTTGATAGCTATTTTGTTGATTTTTCCTATGATCCTACATGTAATTATTATGAGAGAGAAAAATATGGTTGTAGAAATTTTTATCTTACTAAATTACCTCTCGTCATGTTGATATTGCTATCGTATCTTTCTTCTTCCTTGCATATGCTAATTTTTGCTTACTATGATAATTTGTTTGCTTATAAAATGCCTATGCATAGGAAGTATGTTAGACTTGGATGTGTTTATCACGTGTTCTATGATGCTCTCTTTGTGCTTTAATTCTTGTCTTTGATATGAGCATCATTAAAATTATCAATGCCTAGCTAGGGGCGTTAAACGATAGCGCTTGTTGGGAGGCAACCCAATTTTATTTTTCTTGCTTTTTGTTTCTGTTTTGTAATAAGTAATTCATCTAGCCTCTGTTTAGATGTGGTTTTATGTTTTAATTAGTGTTTGTGCCAAGTAGAACCAATAGGATCTTCTTGGGTGATAGTTGTTTGATCTTGCTGAAAAAGACAGAAACTTTACGCTCACGAAAATAATTGTTAAAAATTCTCCAAAACGTGATAAAATACCAATTCTTTTTGCAGTAGATCAATATACGAAGTATCCAGGTTGTCCTAGTTTTTCAGAATTGTTGAAGTTCTAGAAGTATTCGAACAAATCAGATTGCTACAGACTGTTCTATTTTTGACAGATTCTCTTTTTCGTGTGTTGTTTGCTTATTTTGATGAATCTATGGCTAGTATCGGGGGGTATGAACTATACAGAAGTTGGAATACAGTAGCTTTAACACCAATATAAATAAAGAATGAGTTCATTACAGTACCTTAAAGTGGTGGTTTGTTTTCTTATACTAACGGAGCTGATGAGATTTTCTGTTGAGTTTTGTGTTGTGAAGTTTTCAAGTTTTTGGACAAAGATTTGATGGATTATGGAATAAGGAGTGGCAAGAGTCTAAGCTTGGGGACGCCCAAGGCACCCCAAGGTAAAACTCAAGGACAACCAAAAGCCTAAGCTTGGGGTGCCCCGGAAGGCATCCCCTCTTTCGTCTTCGTCTATCGGTAACTTTACTTGAGGCTATATTTTTATTCCCACATGATATGTGTTTTGCTTTGAGCGTCTTGTATGATTTGAGTCTTTTCTTTTTAGTTTACCACAATCATCCTTGCTGTACACACCTTTTGGGAGAGACACACATGAATTGGAATTTATTAGAATACTCTATGTGCTTCACTTATATGTTTTGAGCTAGATAATTTTGCTCTAGTGCTTCACTTAAATTTTTTTAGAGCATGGTGGTGGTTTTATTTTATAGAAATTATTCATCTCTCATGCTTCACTTATATTATTTTGAGAGTCTTTTAGAACAGCATGGTATGATAAAAACTTTCATATAGAGTGCATTGAATACTATGATACTTGATAGATGTTTTGAGATATAAAAGTGGTAATGTTAGAGTCATGCTAGTTGGGTAATTGTGAAATTGAGAAATACTTGTGTTAAAGTTGGCAATTCCCGTAGCATGCATGTATGGTAAACATTATGTAACAAATTTGAAGCATGGGGTGTTCTTTGAGTGCTTTCCCTTATGAGTGGCGGTCGGGGACAAGCGATGGTCTTTTCCTACAAATCTATCCCTCTAGGGGCATGCGTAGTAGTACTTTGCTTCGAGGGCTAATAAACTTTTGCAATAAGTATATGAGTTCTTTATGACTAATGTGAGTCCATGGATCATACGCACTCTTACCTTTCCGCAATTTGCTAGCCTCTACGGTACCATGCATTGCCCTTTCTCACCTTGGGAATTGGTGCAAACTTCGCCGGTGCATCCAAACCCCGTGATACGATAAGCTCTATCACACATAAGCCTCCTTATATCTTCCTCAAACAACCACTGTACCTACCTATTATGGCATTTCCATAGCCATTCCGAGATATATTGCCACACAAGTTTCCACCGTTCCGTTTATTATGACACGCTCCATCATTGTCATATTGCTTTGCATGATCATGTAGTTGACATCATATTTGTGGCTAAGCCACTTTCATAATTCTTTCATACATGTTGCTCTTGATTCATCACATATCCTGGTACACCGTCGGAGGCATTCACATAGAGTCATATTTTTGTTCTAGTATCAAGTTGTAACATTGAGTTATGAGTAAATAGAAGTGTGATGATCATCATTATTAGAACATTGTCTTGTGTGAGGAAAGAATGATGGAGACTATGAAACGAAAAGAGTCCAAAGAAGCCCAAATAAAAAAAAGAGGCCAAAGAAGCCTAAATAAAAAAAGAGGCCAAAGAAGCCTAAACAAAAAAATGAGAGAAAAAGAGAGAAGGGACAACATTACTATCCTTTTTCCACACTTTTGATTCAAAATGGCACCATGATCTTCATGATAGAGAGTTCTTATTTTGTCACTTTCATATACTAGTGGGAATTTTTCATTATAGAACTTGGCTTGTATATTCCAATGATGGGCTTCCTCAAAATGCCCTAGGTCTTCGTGAGCAAGCAAGTTGGATGCACACCCACTTAGTTTCTTTTGATGAACTTTCATACACTTATAGCTCTAGTGCATCTGTTGCATGGAGATCCCTACTCCTCGCATTGACATCAATTGATGGGCATCTCCATAGCCCATTGATTAGCCGCGTCAATGTGAGACTTCCTCCTTTTTTGTCTTCTCACATAACCCCCATCATCATATGCTATTCCACCGATAGTGCTATATCCATGGCTTGCGCTCATGTATTGCGTAAGGGTTGAAAAGGCTGAAGCGCGTTAAAAAGTATGAACCAATTGCTCGGCTTGTCATTGGGGTTATGCATGATGAGAGCATTTTGTGTGACGAAATGAAGCATGGCCAAACTATATGATTTTGTAGGGATAAGCTTTCTTTGGCTATGTTATTTTGATAAGACATAATTGCTTGGTTAGTATGCTTGAAGTATTACTATTTTTATGTCAATATTAAACTTTTATCTTGAATCTTTTGGATCTGAACATTCATGCCACAATAAAGAGAATTACATTGAAAATTATGTTAGGGAGAATTCCACATCAAAAATTCTGTTTTTATCATTTACCTACTCGAGGACAAGCAGGAATTAAGCTTGGGGATGCTTGATACATCTCCAACGTATATATAATTTTTGATTGTTCCATGCTATTATATTATCTGTTTTGGATGTTTAATGGGATTTAATATACCTTTTTATATTATTTTTGTGACTAACCTATTAACCGAAGGCCCAGTACAAATTGCCTTTTTTGCCTATATTCAGTGTTTCGCAGAAAAGGAATATCAAATGGAATCCAAACGGAATGAAACCTTTGCGAGGATCGTTTTGGGAACAAATGCAATCCAGGAGACTTGGAGTGGACGTCAAGGAAGCAGCGAGGAAGCCACGAGGCAGAAGGGCGCACCCCAGGGGGTGGGCGCGCCCCCACCCTCGTGGGCCCCTCGTAGCTCCACCGACCTACTTTTTTCGACTATATATACTTTTATACCTTGAAACCTTCGGGGAGAGCCATGAAACACCTTTTGCACCGCCGCAACCTTCTGTACCGTGTGAGATCCCATCTTGGGGCCTTTTCCGGCGCTCCGCTGAAGGGGGA
Source organism: Aegilops longissima (assembly GCA_021605205.1). Taxonomy (NCBI): domain Eukaryota; kingdom Viridiplantae; phylum Streptophyta; class Magnoliopsida; order Poales; family Poaceae; genus Aegilops; species Aegilops longissima. The sequence continues at coordinate 176,894,721 of CM038679.1, forward strand.
TTGGATCACGGAGGGCTTCAACATCAACACCATAGCCTCTCCGATTATGTGTGGGTAGTTAACCACAGACCTTCGGGTCCATAGTTATTAGCTAGATGGCTTCTTCTCTCTCTTTGGACCTCCAAAGTTCTCCTCGATCCTCTTGGAGATCTATTCGATGTAATACTTTTTGCGGTGTGTTTGCCGAGATCCGATGAATTGTGGGTTTATGAACTTGATTATCTATGAATATTATTTGATTCTTCTCTGAATTCTTATATGCATGATTTGATATCTTTGCAAGTCTCTTCGATTATCGGTTTAGTTTGGCCTACTAGATTGATCTTTCTTGCAATGGGAGAAGTGCTTAGCTTTGGGTTCAATCTTGCGGTGCTCAATCCCAGTGACAGAAAGGGAACCGACACGTATTGGATTGTTGCCATCGAGGATAAAAAGATGGGGTTTATATCATATTGCTTGAGTTTATCCCTCTACATCATTTCACCTTGCCTAATGCGTTACTTTGTTATTATGAACTTAATACTCTAGATGCATGCTGGATAGCGGTCGATGTGTGGTGTAATAGTAGTAGATGCAGAATCGTTTCGGTCTACTTGTTAGGGACGTGATGCCTATATTCATGATCATTGCCTTAGATATCATCATAACTATGCACTATTCTATCAATTGCTCGGCAGTAATTTGTTCACCCACCATAATACATGCTATCTTGAGAGAAGCCACTAGTGAAACCTACAGCCCCCTGGTCTACTTTACATCATACTAGACCATTGATGGCGCGCGTTGCTGCGCCCGTCTATTTTTAGTGTTTTATGATAGTGAGATAGGAACTTTTTGAAGTACACGGAGATAAGACCAACTATGAAAAATTCTAAAATGGACTGAAATAAGTTGTCTCACGAAGTAGCAAGTAAAAACCGAAAAGATACTAATATATTTACCGTAAAAAGCTAGGATGGAGCTACACCTTCTTTCACTCAGTGAATAGTAACCTTAAGCAAGAATTTGCTGAGAATTGCAAGAAGGCATAAGAGATATCATTGACTCAAAGTTGTCATCGCAGTTTTTATCCATCTACAGGGAGAAAGATTTCATAATGCAATAATTACCGTGAGGATGGAAGTAAAATCTTCATATTATGATTTTAGCTTTGCATACATGGTACATCTTTCCTGAGAAACATGTCCTCTGCTGGACGCTAACTAAATTGATAAGAGCACGTTTTTAGCACAAACACACTAAGACAAAATCCATTACTATTGATGTCTCGATCATGTCATTTTTGAAAGAATAAAAAACTCACTAACCTAAACACAAGAGGGAATGAAGTCTGAAGTAGATATTTTCTCTACCGTCTGCAACTCCACAATATGGATGGAAGCCCTATGGGCACAGTACCGATGAGTTCCATGGACATCCTTCGTTAGCTCGGTAACAATCCGCAGCGGCTCAATGGAAATAACAATCGACCGCTGCATCCAACACTGATGGGAAAGAAGACAACCAATCATCACATATTTGGTGCGTGAGAAAAGATCATCATGATGTTGCTACAAGTACAGCCTTGAAACACCAAAGATACTTGAAATGCTCATAAGCCATAATCATCGTCATCCAGTAGCTCGGTCTGTAAAAATTCTTCTGCAAGTAAAACATGATAAAAGAAAAGCTACATACTAAGAGAAGTTGCATAAGCTTATGTTCATTTCTTCACAAAGAATTTATGTATATACGTTCAAGGACCATGGACTATCGGTGAAGATAGATATCTTTTTTTTCCTCTCTTGACAGGTGATGTAAGTACAAAAAACTTGTTGAAAATGGATTACACGTACATGTACTAAATAAACCTGCTCATATAAAAATTTCCTACCTCGTAAATAGTATCAAATATTTGGATTAATTAACTAAGGGTTTTGGATCGCCAAGGCCATTGAAGTGATATCTAACATAGACACCAATATAGAGCCACATAAACATAGTGATGATCAAGATAGATGCATGGTTCTGATACATATATGAAGATGTATCGGTCCTAAAAAGTAAGTGCACTGGTGAATCAGCAAAGAACTAGCCGATATCAAAAGTAAAAAAATTGCCAATATATTTTGAGCAAGCCAGCCGGTGCCATGGTTTTATCCTAATTAACTACTTTTTTTACGGGGGATCCTAATTAACTACTTGACCATTCACAATATAGTAAAGTACTATATGCATCACAATTTCTTAGCATATAACAGTATAGTAAGACTAGAAGATCCTCGGTAATGGGGTTGACCATTCGAGCAACCAATTTCATCACAGGTTTCCAGTTCGAGATATCTAGAGACAACACGTGTATGGAAATATATCACAACTAAACAACAGAATCAGAGATGAATAATTTCAACAAAGAATGAATCTCTGAACAGCGAAGGTACACCACACTGACCTGATTTGCTAATTTTGCAGCACCATGTCTTGTTGGATGCTGGCCTCCTCTTGACCAATCAATCGATGCGATGGTCTTACTAAATATGTATGAGAAGGAAATCATGGTGGCAAATGCAAAACCTAGGAAAGGAGATCAAGGAACCAAATTAAATTCTGAAAAAACCGGACCTCACAATGAAACCTTACAAGGGGGCGAGGAGTACAGGAGGCTCAAAGATGGGATATGCATCCAGATTTTGGCTGATGGTGAAGCTGAGAGTCACATAGGGGCCATATCCATCACCTGGAAACAGGAGCAAGGCAATTGTCGTGGTCATCTCTGTCGTGTTGCAACCGAGGTCACCGGATGCCCCAGCCGATGAGGCACCGCAATGGCCAGCGGTTGGGTCGCCTCGAGGATCTGCTCCTGAATCCCAGCCGGCACGCCTTGACTATCAGCGACACCCCCTCACCCACGTGGATCCGTTGCCTGCTCATCTTCGCTGCTGATCATGGGAGTACATGAAGAAATTAAAAAGGTGGCGATTTTCTCTTTGGCTTTTTTACAGTATGTGGTGGAGGACAAGGCGGCGGTGGTTGAGCAGATGGAAGGCAAGCAGCGGGGATGGCGATGACGCAAACGCCACCCACAGACCTGAATCAACCAGAGTGTTCCGATTTTGCTACGGGAATAGTGGCCCTTACGACGTCAGCCCAGTCTGTCGCCGATTCTGGAGCGGAAGATGATCTGCGGCCCATGCGTGCATTGACCAAGGCATGTAATGGCAAGGAACGCCTAAAACAACCAATCCAATGGCCAAAATCGCTAGTGCTTTTCCGCACCCATCCTGTGTTGAATTAGCAATAACAACAAACACAATGGAGGAGTGGAGATACAAAGGGCATGAGCCTCCCCCGTCGTTGTAATCTGATTGTTTCAGGGCTACTGTGTAACCAGACCATCAAATCAACTACTCACAGATTCCCTCGCACAAAAATACTTGCAGATTAACCAGATCCCAATTTCAAATCATCCAATGAGAGCCTGAGAGGAAGGAGGGAGACCTTGCAGGTGGCGCGTTGAGATCAGGCGATGGCGACGCTTCCTGGCTGCTACATCCACCTCGGCGCTTCCAAATTGATGCACAAGAGGGATAGGAACGGACGTACCCGCTAAGGATCTTCATGCTCGCCATGTATTCCACCTTTTCTGCAGGGCAAAGTGGTAGCGCGAGAGGGCTGGGCGCCTGGGAGGGATCTCGGCCGCCACAGACATCTCTAGATCGCAAAGGAAGCGAGGCGGCGCGGGGAGGGCGTCGGGCGAAGGGAGATGGGTGGTGAGGGAGTCCCGGATTAGGGGGTGTCCGGATAGCCGAACTATCACCGTTGGCCGGACTCCTGGACTATGAAGATACAAGATTGAAGATTTCGTCCCGTGTCCAGATGGGACTTTCCTTGGCGTGGAAGGCAAGCTTGGCGATACGGATATGTAGATCTCCTACCATTGTAACCGACTCTGTGTAACCCTAACCTATCCGGTGTCTATATAAACCGGAGGGTTTTAGTCCGTAGGATGACCAACAATCATACCATAGGCTAGCTTCTAGGGTTTAGCCTCCTTGATCTCGTGGTAGATCTACTCTTGTACTACCCATATCATCAATATTAATCAAGCAAGAGTAGGGTATTACCTCCATCGAGAGGGCCCGAACATGGGTAAAAACATCGTGTCCCTTGTCTCCTGTTACCATCCGCCTAGACGCACAGTTCGGGACCCCCTACCCGAGATCCGCCGGTTTTGACACCGACATTGGTGCTTTCATTGAGAGTTCCTCTGTGCCGTCGCCGTCAGGAAGGATGTCTCATCCCGTCATTAAAGACGATACTATCACCAAATGAGCCTTGGCCACTGGTCAGACTCTTCGGCTAGGTGGTTTTCTTATGACCGCCAGTTCGCCACCGTGTCGGCGATGACTTCTCGAGTCATCGAAACCAATCTTCACGTTAATTCGAACTTGCGAACAGTTAGATCGATCGAGCTCTCCTCCGTAACGAGCTCTTGGATCGCATCGCCGCTCAGGAGTCGCCACGAGACTATGACCGGATTGGGCCTAAAACCGATCGAGAGAGATCAACTCTCCCGGGCTACCCATCATGTTGCTGTGATAGAGGAGCAATGCAGCGATTCTTCTTCTATCTTAAGGACTAGCTACGTCCAGATTCCCGATCCTCCATGCGGATTCCCGCAGAGGGGGCGGATGTCGATCAAGCCCTGAACTTAAAGTCGGCGCGGGTTGATTCATTGGATAACACTCAAAAATCCAAACTTCCGAGTTCGGAAACTTCTCGGCCCCTGAGTCCTAAATTGGACGGGGTTCCGGATCTAGTTCCACCCGCCCACCCAAACATTAGCGATCTATCCCGAATTCGGCAAGATCCCGCTGAAACAGTACATCATTACTGGGCCAAATTCCTCCTGGTTATGGACAGGATAAAGGACTGCCGAGAGGAGGACGCAATCCCAATTTTTTGCAATAATTGCACGGACAAGGGAATCCTAAACTCCATATGTCGTCGCGAAATTACACGCTTTGCTGACTTGGTGACCATAGTACAAAAGTCTTCATGCGATGGAGAGCGCTGGAAAACCGAAGTAAATTTTGGGATAATCCGCCCCAATACATCCCTAGTCCAAAATAAAAGGTGCATCATTACCAAGCACCTGGTTAAAACCAAAACCCCTAAAGGGTACGAAACCGTCTTCGAGGGTTGGCTAAGCGGACCTGCAAAATTCATGGCACAGAGGGCGCCACTCCAACTCATAGCCTTCGAGCATGTTGGATACTACGGCAGGTGGCCAAAAGTGGCGAAGAGCTTCTAGCTTCAGAATCTCAGCCCAGCAACACCAGTACGGTGTTAACAGTCTTTGAGACTTTCGCGTCAAACAACATCCGAAAAAGAACACTCTGCAACCTTGCCGAAGTCTACCAAGTAGCAACAATAAACCCATGGAGTGACACGGCTATTACCTTTAATGCCAGTGACGAACCTAAATTCCGAACAGCCTGAGCACAAGCCGCATTGGTCCTCAGTCCGATAGTGGACGACTTTCGCCTTACTAAGGTACTCATGGATGGCGGCAGCGGACTAAACCTCATCTATGAGGAAACCCTCCGAAAAATGGAAATAGACTGGAACCGCATTGAGCGAAGCAGCACCACCAAATCAAGATGGCGGAGCCAGACCAAGCTGCAACAACATTCATCACTCCATACGGCCCGTTCTGCTTCAACACAATGCCCTTCGGGCTCAAAAACGCCGGCGCAACATATCAGCGCATGATTCAGACATGTTTGGCAAACCAGATCGGCAAAACAGTGGAAGCATATGTAGATGACGTGGTCGTCAAAACCAAGCACGTCGAAACTCTATTAGACGACTTGAGGCTCACATTCGACAATCTTCGAAAATATGACATCAAGCTCAATCCGGAAAAATCCGTCTTCGGCGTTCCAGCCGGAAAGCTCCTGGGCTTCATTGTGTCCGGTAGAGGAATTGAAGCAAACCCAGCCAAGATCCGAGCTCTGTCACAGTTGGATATTCCAAAAGACCTCAAACAAATACAAAAATTGACGGGATGCGTAGCAGCTCTAAGCCGCTTTATTTCCCGATTGGGAGAAAAGGCGATACCCCTTTATCGCCTCCTCCGCCGCACCGAACACTTCGAGTGGACGGATGCCGCCACGGCCAGACTCGAAGAGATAAAAGCCATATTGGCAACAAATCCGTTCCGGGCCGCGCCCAACGTGGGCGAACCAATGCTATTATATATCGCCACAACACATCAAGTTGTCAGTGCGGTGCTCGTCGTCGAGCGAGAAATGAGCGGACACGGTTCCCTCTTCAAAACCAGTTTACTATGTGTCCACCGTCCTACCTCCATGCAAGTCCCGTACCCACACTATCAAAAGATAGCATACGCGGTGTTCATGGCATCCCGAAGCTGCAACACTACTTTCAAGAGTGTTCGATAACGGTAGCCTCCGAAGTACCTCTTAACGACATTATAAACAACGCGACGCGACGGGCGGATTGCTAAATGGGCCATAGAGCTCCTTCCATTCGACATAACTTATAAGCCACGACGAGCTATTAAGTCGCGAGTTACGGCCGACTTCGTGGGCGAATGGATCAAGCGAACTCCCTAAAGAGTACGGCGCATACTCCAATTGGATCATGCACTTTGACGGCTCCAAAATGTTGGCGGCACGGGGCTGGCGTCATCCCGACGTCCCCAACCAGGACACAGTCCAATCGTTCTTGAGATAATGTATACGGACTCCAACAATGCAGCTGAATCGAGGCCCTTACGCACGGCCTCCGGATGGCGATCTCCATGGGCATTAAGCGCCTAGAGGTGCGCGGGGATACGAACCTCGCGATATCTCAAATAAACGGAGACTTTGATGCCAAAGATCCGAAAATGGCAGCGTACCGCAATGCGGTCCTAAAAATGTCAGCACAGTTCGAAGGGCTCGAGTTTCATCATATAGCCCGGGATAACAACCAGGTGGCGGACATATTGGCATGCATCGGTGCAAAACGCGATGCCGTCCCGCCCAACATCTTCCTGGAACGGCTATTCAAGCCATCCGTACTATGGGAAGGGGAGTCCGGAAATAACAATCCGGACCCAACCGCCGCTGACGCCAACACTCGACACAATCGGGCGGCTCTGCCACCGAGATAACACCCTCCGCCCACGAAATAATGGCAGTTATCGCCCCGTGGATGGAGCCATTCCTAGCCTACCTAACTAGGAAGGAACTCCCCGAAGACCAAAATGAGGCTCGCTGCATAGTACGGCGATCTAAAGCCTATACAGTCCATGAGGGAGAGCTTTATAAGAAAAGCACAACAGGAGTCCTTCAAAGGTGTATCTCCGAAGAGGAAGGGCGAAACCTCCTGGCTGAAATTCATGCCGGACTGGGTGGGCACCACGCCGCAGCCCGGCCCTTGTAGGCAAGGCCTTCCGTCAGGATTTTATTGGCCGACGGCCCAGAAGATCTTGAGGATTTAGTCCAACGATCGTCGGTTGCCAGCTCTTTGCTAACCAAAGCCACATGCCACCCACCGCCTCAAAACTATACCCATCACCTGGCCGTCATGTGCAGGGGCTTGACATGGTCGGACCCCTTAAGGGGAAACCCACAAGCAAAAATACCTATTGGTCATGGTGGATAAATTCACCAAATGGATAGAGGCCAAACCTGTTAAAACGGCGAATCCGGACCAGTGATAGACTTCATATCGGGGTAGTTCACCGTTACGGTGTCCCCACAAGATCATCACGATAACGGCACCAACTTCATGGCCGATGAGGTCAAATTATGGTGCAAAAACATGGGCATCAAGATCGATTACGCCTCAGTCTATCACCCTCAAACCAACGGCCAAGTCAAACGAGCAAACGGTCTAATCAGGAGGGGCATTAAGCCCAGACTAGTGCGGTCCCTCAAGGAATCTAACACGCACTGGGTTGAGGAGCTCGACTACGTACTCTGGGGGCTGCGGACCACGCTGAATCGTACTACCGGATTCACACCATTTTTTATGGTGTACGTTGCAAAGGCAGTCCTACCCTGCGACATAATTCATGACTCACCTCGCGTGCGCATGTATGAAGAAAGAGAAGCCGAGCTCGATCGGCAGGACAGTTTGGACGCATTGGAGGAGGAGCGCGACGCGGCAAAAGCTCGTTCCACATTTTATCAACAGCAGGCTCGAAGATATCAAAGCAGGGAAGTACGGGCCAAAGCTTACAACGTTGGCGAACTAGTTCTACGCCTGCCGGACAAGAAAACGGACAAACTCAAGCCCAAATGGGAAGGTCCCTTCATCATCGACCAGGTCCTGACCGGCGGAGCATACCGTCTGCGAAACGCATCGGATAACCGACTCGAGCCAAACCCATGGAACGCAGCCCGTCTACGAAGATTCTAAGCCTAAGTGCCGGACTCCAAGTTCGTCTCCTTCCTCCGTCCACATTTTCTATTTTTGCTATCTTTTATTTCTCTCCTTCCTCCTCCTTCTTCTTGAAGCCTTTTGAGGCTCGTTTGCGCTTTTTTCGCACATACTTGACGCGCTGTCCGTGCTCATTATACCTGGGGGCTTTTTTAACAGAAGCTTATACAGGCTTCATGCCCAACACATGCGTTAAACTTCCACATGTACCTTTTATTCACCATTATATGCATCGATATGACTTAAGTTTTGGCCAAGCTGGGTTGCCTGGCTCCTCTGCTTACCCCTACGTTCCCGATTGTTTGGCTAGGTGGTAAAGGGAGCACCTCTGCGATTATTACTGCCGGGTCAGCGGATGTGTACCTCAGACTGGGTGAAGCCGAAAGCTAGCGTTCTTAAGGGAATATTCGGTCGGTGAACGGAAAGATGATTTTTAACTATTTACCCATCTGCCTCCAGATGATTTTTTGCTTTCCTAGCAGCTTTGACATGCACTTTAGGGCATGCATCCCAGCGAAAGGAACCCTTAACGGAACTATTCTCCCTGGAAGATGTTTCTTACTATCCATATATAACATAACTAGTTGGGCACTTGTCTGATACAGCAATAATGACCCCTACGCCTTGTCTCCATGCATACCCCGGTTCTTATATAACCACGAAGGTTTTCGGACACACTCCGGACTATTGGGTCCTGAGGTCGAAGCGAAAAGGTCCGCTATGACAAACGATCTACAATCCGGCTAGAAGACATTTCTCATGTCATATTTTTACATAGTCAACTCGACTCATTGTATTCCTCCTCAATGCCATCTAACATGCTATCTAATTTACAATCTTGCTGGGAATACTTGGCGGCCAATTCTACTTGGCTGTACACTAAGCTTACAGGGATCTCCTTCCCATCAGGCCCCACAGGTCCGACCTCGGCCATGTGGTTTGGGTCAACCTTCGTGTACCGCGTCTTTACCATGGCCCAGGCCTCCCTGGCGCCTTGACGGCAGGCCGAAATCTTCCATAGTCGGAAGCGCCGCCGTGCTCCTTGAAGCCGCTCTGCCAGCTCCCCAATGCCTTCGGGCAGGGAGATAGATGGCCACAAGGCCTGGCCGACGTCTTTCATCACCTGCCGAACTCGTTCGTGCAGCTGACGCAGTTCGGGAAGAAGATCACCCGAAGAACTGGGAATCTCCTCCTCAGGACGACCTGTGAGCAAACCTACATACATGTTTATGTTAGTCGCCTTCTCGCCGAACTCTTTCAAAGTTCGCTCAAGCACTTACTGAAAATGCCGCGATGAAGCCGTCGATTCTCCTTCTGGTCGGACAACTGAGCACGAACATCCTTTAGTTCCTCACCCAGTTTGGTGTTGGCATCTTGAGGTTATTTTTCTCCTGCCGCACCCTCGTCAAGACGCTCGCGCCAGCCTTTAGCTGGCGCAAAGCTGTTGCTTGTCCGGATCTAGTCCGGCGCCATCTGCAATATTTTGTCGATTTACACACCGCCGCACTTCATAAACAATTTATCTTACAAGCGTATATTACGGTGGGGGTCCTGTGGCTCCCCCTCAGAGCGACTAGTCGGCCTCAAGTTGGGCCTTGCATTCTTCAAGCTCTGGACAGTCGGGTACTCTTTTTTGTAAGATCCTGCATAACAAATGATCCTTAAATCAGTTATTCTAACTATTTTAAGTCTTGGGGCTACTGGCATATATAACTGTCAAATTTCCTCACCTGTATGTCCTTTACATACTGCTTCGTGGCTCTGGCTAGACCATCTTGAATTGAAGGCATTCAAGGCCTCTTGGGAGAAACATGCGTCACGAAGAACTGTCCGGCGACGCCTGTGATTCATGGCGCTCTCCACCTCGGAGTTGGTGGCGGACAATCTATCGGCATCCTCTGTCGGAGGAGCATCCGACGTACGCCTCGTGCTCGCCTCCGCTTCTGGATCCGGCTTTGGAGCCTAGGCTGGCGGAGGTTCGATTATAACCTCTCCGGACTCGATCCGTGGCGCTCTTTTCTGAAAAAAGCACCAGCGTTAGTACACCTTCCAGAATCAATCCTGGGAATATGGTGACGCGCAATACCGTTCTTGGCGGAGTTTCGATCCGGACCGCACTTCTTTTTAGCCTCTTGGGGCCGCCTTGCCCTTGTTGGCCAGCCGCTGGCTCGGCCTCCTGCCTCGAAGGCGTCCCCTGCGAAACACCATTGGTATACAGTGATCAAGAAATCAGCATGGATGGGTTATTATCAGAGTATTGGGACCTCGGTCTCAGTTACCTGCGAGGCTAGAAGTATTCCGGGGTAATCGGCCGTAATGGCGACCAAGGCATTGTCGATGCTAAGTTGGTGGAACACCCCGTCGATCAACTCCACCTTTATATTCGGATCCTCTTCGGAGGTCGGACCGAGGGACCGTTCCGGATCCTCGGGTTGTGGGGCGGGCTGTGTATCTTCTCCACAGTCCAGCGCAGTTCCTGCGCAGAAACCATGAAATGAGATATTTAACCATGGGAACATGGATCGGACAGACCACAAAGATGTTTGCTTACCCAGCTTCGAGGATTATTCGAAGAAAACTCCTTCGATGGATTGGCGGAGGAAATCCTCCTCCTCCCTTTATACATGGCAGACAAGATCTTCACCAGGTTCGGTGACCGATCCCGGACCTTTGCGGCCATGGCGGGTGGCATCGTCCTCCCGTTGAAGTCCCACATGGGTGGCCCCTATATTGGGCGGCTGCACTCCTCATAACGCAGATTGCCATGACTCAATCATGGTCAATCCGGCATGAGCCGATAATCTTATTCGGCTCATCAAGTAAAGGACATCGGTCATTTTCCCTCAGGGGGGGCGCCAGCTTAGGCGCTTCTTCGAGGAGCATTGCTAAACTCCGGAAGGCCGATCCGAACAGGATCCGCGGCGGATATCCTCCATGTAAAACCATTCGAAGGACAGTCTTGGACGCCTTCTTCGGTGTTCGGATAGGTATCCGGTCCCGGCGATGCGCCATAGCTCGGCTCCGCCCACTTGATATATTGACCCATCATGAGAACGGGGTACTAGGCAGAATAATCTCTTCCACAGCCCGAAATGAGCCTCGATGCCCAAGAACAGTTCGCAAAGGGCCACGAAGCCCGCGATGTGCAAAATGGAGGCAGGCGTAAGGTGGTGCAACTGGAGGCCATAGAACTCCAAGAGCCCCCGGAGAAACGGATGAATTGGAAATCCGAGTCCTCTTACTAGATAAGAGATGAAGCATACCCGCTCTCCTTTAGAGGGATCGGGGACACTCTCCGCTTGCTTTCCGCCCTTGTAGGTGGCGAGTCCGGCTCGAACCGGAACCATGAAGGCTGGGGGAAGAAATCCCTTGGTTTGGAGTATAACTAGCTCGCTATGTGGGACTGAGCATCTCTCCCAATTTCCAGGCTGAGGGCTGGGAGCGCGAGAGGAGGAGCCGTCATTGTCCATGATGGAATGGGCTTTGGTCGAGGCGCTCCGATGAAAGCTCATGAAGGGGGATGGTGTGACTCAGATCTAGATCCTCGCCCTTTTATAGGCAGCTCATTTGCGCAGCTAGGGGGTAAGTGTAAAAATACCTGGCTTTTCGCATTCATTCAAACACGTGGAAGATGGCCATTATTGGGCGTAGAAGCCAAGGAGTGCAACATTTATCGAAGCGGACACTATTCGACAAGTATATGGAATTTGGAGAAGAACCGCCTCATAATACGAAGACAATCAACGCGCGGACTCATCGTCATTGAAGCCTGGTTAAGGGGCTACCGAGGAGTCCCGGATTAGGGGTGTCCGGATAGCGAACTATCGCCGTTGGCGGACTCTGGACTATGAAGATACAAGATTGAAGACTTCGTCCGTGTCCGGATGGGATTTTCCTTGGCGTGGAAGGCAAGCTTGGCGTCTGGATATGTAGATCTCCTACCATTGTAACCGACTCTGTGTAACCCTAACCTATCCGGTGTCTGTATAAGCGAGAGGGTTTTAGTCCGTAGGATGACCAACAATCATACCATAGGCTAGCTTCTAGGGTTTAGCCTCCTTGATCTCGTGGTAGATCTACTCTTGTACTACCCATATCATCAATATTAATCAAGCAGGAGTAGGGTATTACCTCCATCGAGAGGTCCTGAACCTGGGTAAAAACATCGTGTACCTTGTCTCCTGTTACCATCCGCCTAGACGCACAGTTCGGGACCCCCTACCCGAGATCCGCCGGTTTTGACACCGACAGGTGGCGTTTGATGTTTTTCTCCTTGTGATGTTTATAAGGGCTTCGTGCGAGATGGCCCAATTAACCACGGCCCCCCAATTTTGTTGCGGGAGTAGCTTCCCCCTCCAGTCGCGGGAAGTACTGTGGAAGACTTTCGTTGGACGGTCTAAAACACTGAAAACTATAGATCTGACGACTGTGGACGCTAATGCCTTGAGATGGCTGGATTAGTGCTCAGTTTTACTATATCTAAATAAGTTTCCAATTTACAATTCTAGTTTACTATTTATTTTTTAATCTTTATTTTCCAATCTATACCACAAAAATACCAAAAATATTTATCTTATTATCTCTATCAGATCTCACTTTTGCATGTGGCCGTGAAGGGATTGACAACCCCTTTATCGCGTTGGTTGCAGGGTTCTTATTTGTTTGTGAAGGTACTAGGCGACTTGCGTGTAGTCTCCTACTGGATTGATACATTGGTTCTCAAAAACAGAGGGAAATACTTACGCTACTTTGCTGCATCATCCTTTCCTCTTCATGGGAAAACCAACGCATGCTCAAGAGGTAGCACCCTCGCAACGACGAAAAAACTGCACATTTAAATCGAAAGATGAGTAACATAGCAATTTTGTTTTTTTCCGTCAACCTAGCTAAATATTTACAACAGGACGTGCGTGTTAGGGGGTTCCTCGGTGTCAATGGAACCCTAAATAGCAAGTATCATCAGTGCGAGATACATGTGGCGCTCGGCATTGAACACTAGATCCACATCCCACAAGTGACGCCGGCGCCCGGCGTCCCACAATAATAGTTCTGGTGGACAATGGTGGTCGAATACCTTGGCGAATTTGTCAGGCAGCCTTTGCAATGAGGATTAAAGCCAAGTTTTGAAAGTTCAAACAACCAAACCGACTTGAGTCAGTTTGTGTGTTTCAAGTTTCAACACTTGGCTTTTAGTCATCATCGTAGAGGCGGCAAGACGAATTCGCAATGGTGTTCGACTGCCATCGACGCCGAGAACTATTGCTATGGTAGGCCGGCCGCCGGCATCACTTGTGGGACGTGGATGTAGTGTTCGACACCAACAGCCACATGTATCTCGCACCGATGATACTTGCTATTTAGGGTTCCATCAACACCGAGGAACCCCCTAACCTGCTCATCCCCGGGCGCCCTCAGGTATGGCTACGCACGGTTGACCCCGATCCTCGACCCTGTTTTGTCAGTGATGCACCCCAATCTTCTTCTTCTTCTTCCTCCTCCTCCTCCTCTTCTTCTTCCTCCTCCTCCTCTTCTGCTTCTTCTTATTTTTTTCATCTTTCTTCTTTCTTCTTAACCTAAACTAAACTAAATCTAAACCTAAAAAATAGAAAAAAACCTAAACTAAACCTAAACTAAATGTCACAGCCCCAGATCAGCCCTAGAGCTTGTTTGTAACTAGCAGCATTGCATCCATGCATCATGTTTAATTTCCATGAAATTTGAAATGGGGATGATCAAGCCCTAGCACTAAGGCAATTCAAATAGGTCCAAATTCAAAAATATCTTCAAGAACCCAAAGTGGTTTGCAAAAATGTTCATGATTAATGGAAAAAGGTGAAAACCATATCCAGAGGTGATGGATATTTTTCCAAGACATTTTTGGATTTTTGAGTAAACCATATTGTATTTGAATTGGGGCATTTAAATACCATTAATATTTTAAATGCTCCAACAATTTTGAAAATAGTTAAGGGCCTCTGAAAAAATTCAGTTAATGCCCACAATTATTTTCAGGATTTATTTAAATGGTTTAGTATTTTACTAAAATAAAACAAACAGAAAGTAGAAAATGGAATAAGGAGAGAGCTACAGGCGCTTACAGCAGCCCAGCCAGCCCACCTAGCAGCCCACTGGCGGCCCAAAGACTTTGGCTTGGCCCGTGCAACCACACCTGCTTCCTCTCCGCCAGCAGAGAGAGGCGCACTGCAGCGTCTTGGGCGCCACGCCACCAGGCTGCCTGCTGCGCGCTGGCCACCGCGACGCCTCGCGTCATCTCCTCGGCGCCGCCCCAACCCCCTGGATCCCTCGCTCTCTCCTCTCCCTCGCTCCTCCTCTGCTTTCTCTCTCTCTCTCGGACCGAGCCCGTCGTCGCCGCCCCTCGCTGCCCTCGCCCACCGCCTCCCCTTACCTCCCGACATGCCCCGAGCTCCATGAGCCCTCTCTCCCTCCTCACTGAGCCTCCCGGCGCGGGCGCCCGAGGCGCCGCCCGCCGTTCTTCCCTTCTCGGACCGCCGATCGCCGCCGTCGAATCCATCGGCTTGGTGCCTCCCGAGCTTCGCCGATGCCATCGTCGCACTCACGGTGAGCCCCGAGTCGTTCCCCTCTTCCCGACTCGTTCTCCCCTCTAGCCACCATTCCGTCGTGACCGAAACCCGCCCGCCTATGACCGCCGCCGGCGTGTCTCCGGCCACCTAGTGGCCCGGCTGTCGTCTTGACCTCCTCCCACGCTGCACAGATCCGTGAGGTGCCTCGCCTGAGCCTCCCGGCCACCGTGGCGTCGACCCGAGCTCGCCCGAGCTCCGGCGACCACCACGGTCGACGCCGGTGGCGACTCCGGCCACCTTAGGCCCAGCCGCTGCCACTACTCGATGCGGACGAGCGCCCGCGTCACATAGACACCCTCCGCCGGCCATTTGGTCGCCGGAGGAGGAAACCCGCACCCTCGCCGTCTCGGCTCCGGGCCATGACGAGCAGCAGGTCAACTCCGCGAGTTGGCGGGTTTTGACCATGGGTTGACCTCCCGTCGTCCACTGATGTGTGGGCCACTCCCCCTGACATTTTAATTAGTATTAGCTTAACACTAATTGACCTAGGTTAGTTAGCCAGTTAGTCGCTGACTAGTGGGCCCCGGCCCCACAAATAGTTTAGTTAGAATTAACTTAAGGCTAAATAACTGGGTTAACTAGTTGTGCCACTGACACGCGGGACCCACAGGTCAGGTTTGACCTGGGGCGCCCAGCTGACCTGATGACGTCACAGTGACGCAATGCTGATGTCATTAATCTTTTTCTGGATTTAATTTAATTCAGTAAATTCCAGGAAATGTCCTAAACTTCTAAAATTCATAGAAATTCAACCGTAACTCGGATTGAAATAATTTATATATGAAAAATGATCAGAAAAATATGAAGAATCTGTTTATGCCATGATCATGCATGTTTGAACAAGTTAACATCACTGAATAGGATGAATCATGATTAGGGTAATTTATGAAATAGCATTTGGGGTTGGAGTTCAACCTTGTTTGAATTCCACTTCAACTAACTTGGATTATTATTGCACTAGGTAAATTCAGTACCTTAATATGACATGTCATTCATGTGAATGTGCATTGCATTGATTGTATTCTCTCTTGTTTGCGGTAATTGTCCCCTCGGTGAGCGATGTACCGAAGCGATGAGTTCGATGACACCGATGAAGAACTATATTATCTTCGAAGTGCCGTGCAAGCAAAACCCCTTGTTCATTCCGATACAATCCCACTCTCTCGCTCCTGCTCTATTTTACTGCATTAGGACAACAACGACTCATGTGTTACTTGCTGCGGTAGCTGAACCCCTTGATCCTTTGCATGACTGTCATTCCACAAGAATTAGATGAAACCCACTAGCATGAGTAGGAGTTGTTTGAGCCATGTTGTGCCTACTCATTTATGTTTGTTGTCATGCCTGCTATCGCTTAGAGTTGAGTCGGGTCTGATTCATCGGGAATGAATTGGAAAGTGGTGAACATGTCCTCTGTGTGTGAGCTAAGTGTGTGAACACGATTTGGTAAAGGTAGCGGTGAGAGGCCATGTAGGAGTACATGGTGGGTTGTCTCATTGCAGCCGTCCTCGTGAACTGAGTTCTGTGTTTGTGATCCATGAACAGTTACTACCACACATTGGGTTCCGTAACTCGACCCTCTCGACTTATTAATCAACTTGATCTCTGTCCGGGAGTTGCAACTAGTTTCGGTGTTTGTAGGTAGTGTTAGTAGTCTACCAAGTGGCACCCGTGCAGGTGGGCTTGGGACAGACTAGGCACTGATGTACGGTGTACCAAGTGGCACCGGTTGGTGGGCTTGGGAACCCTGCTCACATCGTTTGGGGCCGTGGCGACACCCGGCGGATCTCCTTGCGGATGGAACCCGAATAGGCGATAAACCCGGACGAGAGACTTGTGTGGTTAGTCGGTCGTGGCCGACTCCCTCGCCCGGCTTCCGCTTGAAGGTTGCCGAGGTACATGACGTGTCTGGCGATAAGTGGCGAGAGCGTGTGTGAAGAAGTACACCCTGCAGGGTTATCATTATCTATTGAATAGCCGGATTCCTCGGATATGGAAACTTGGACCCTTGCATAGTTCATAGACAAGTGAAAGTGGATACTCTAAAATCGCAAGATAAGCGTGAGTGCTATGGATGGCGTTTCTCGTAGGTAGACGGGGCGGATCCATAGTGGTGTATTGATATGGTGAATATGTGGACTCGTGTGCGCCACCTCAAAAGAGTTACTTGCAATGTAGTTCAGGATAGCCACCGAGTCAAAGCTGGCTTGCTGCATCAAACTCCACCACCCCTTTGATAATGATGCATATGTAGTTAGTTCTGATGTAAGTCTTGCTGAGTACAATTGTACTCACGTTTGCTTATTTTATGTTTTGCAGAGAGACGTCAGTCTCGCTAGTAGTTCCACGTGGACTTCGACGTTTAGCTTGTTACCTCAGCTACGATCTTGTGCCTCGGCAGGATCTGGTAGATAGTCAGGCTTCTCAGCCTTTTTCATTTGTAGTTGTCTGTACCCAGACATGTTTAGCTTCCGCTTGTGTTTTGACTTGTATGCTCTGAGTGTTGGGTCATGAGACCCATGTTTGTAATATCTCGCTCCTCGGAGCCTAATGAATAATATCTGAGTCGTAGAGTTATGTTGTGATGCCACGTCGTATTTACACATATTGAGCATATTGTGTGTATGTTTGAAATGCTTGGTATGTGTGGGATCCGACAAACTAGTTGTTTATCCTTGGCAGCCTCTCATATGGGGAAATGTAGTCTCGTGCCTCGGCGATAGTAGTCCGCTACAGCCCGGTTCACGAGTCCTGCTAGCCCAGACTACTGCTTGGACACTTGATGGCGGCATGTGTTTCACTTCGTTCCTATGTCATCCCTTCGGGAAATGTCACGCGGTGTTATTCGAGTCCTGCCTAGCCTGCTACAGCCGGGATACCGAGTCCTGTTAGCCAGTGCTACAGCCGAATATATCGTTGATGACCGACATGCTCGATGTGATTCATGTATGCCTGTCCCCATAGGTTAGCGCCGCTTTGGGTTCACGACTAGCCATGTCGGCCCGGTTCTTTGTCATATGGATGCTAGCGACACTATCATATCGTGAGCCAAAAGACGCAAACGGTCCCGGGCCATGGTAAGGCGACACCGTGGGAATACCGTGCGTGAGGCCGCAAAGTGATATGATGTGTTACATGCTAGATCGGTGTGACTTAGGATCGGGTCCCGACAGCATTGGTATCGAGCCCGATGTTGCTGTGAGGATTACCAAGCCAAACTGGTCGAAGTTGTGTCTAGAAATGCTTTAGTTATGTAAGGGAATTGATTGTGGAAGGAACGTAAGGCTCTTTTTACTCCTTATACCTCATGGCCTTCGATCCGAGTCATCCTCTTCTCTTCTACGGGTTTAAGAACTAGGCTTCTCATCTATCTATTAGAATGACGTGTTACTAATCCATAGACCTTTAAGATTGTTGGTTTTAATCCCGATTCAGTTCCTACTATTCTGTATGATAACTGTTGATCTCGAATCTTGTTATGATGTTGTTGAGTGGTTATGCCACCATTTTCTGCAGGATGTCTCAAATCATTTTGAGCATTTACAGCCGTTATGCTGTCCGAGTTATCCTGGTCTCTAAATAGTCCGATGCATTTGCAAATCCTTTCTTCCGTTCGATGTCCTTTTGGGCCAGATTAAGCACACTAACCAATCGAATGAGGTACTCCATTGCCTCGACATATATGTTGGAACTATTAGTATGACCCTAGATGTTTAGGAAGTCACCTAGCAATTTAGCAATGCTTTTGTATCCCAAGTGTGATGATTCTGGCCAGCATCTTGAAAGCATCCCGTGATGCCATTTAGTAGTAGGTATTCTACTCCTGGGTTGCTGAACCCGAGATTCATCCTACTTCATGTTGTTAGTATTTGCTAGTGCCTTTAGGATATTAGTAACCTTTGCGATAGTCCTCGAAGTCCGTGGTATTCTCCTTCTTCCAAATACCATGAACTAATTATGGCAGCAGTTCTTTTGAACCAAAACATCACAATAAGAGTGCTCTTGAGGAGTACTCCATTCATAATTGTGAATCTGCCGATTCTACCTTTCTGCATGGGTTATCCGGGAGAAATGTTGAGCTTGCTCGACATACTAATCTGTGCACCCACAACTCAGAAAATTATATGTTCCTTTGAGTTGTTCTCTTAGATGCCTTCCGACCTTCATCTATCAATTGATAGCCAAGGGTATGTGTGCATTTGTGTTCATCGATGCATTTTATCCTTGTGGTCCGTCAAGCCATTCTATTCCGGAATGACTAGGAGAAACAAACTCCAGTACCTCATCCATTTCTAAGATTGGGTCAAAGTAGTTGTATCCCGCAGATCAAAACGCCAATTCAGCTTTTTGTTCTGTTCTACCTTGGAGTGTTACCATCTTTATGTCAAGAGTGTCATGGGAATTGCACAACCTCCTAGGAATTCTTGACGCAGTGATACTCTCGCTATCATTATTCACTCCTCGGTTCCGTGTTGTTGTAACCGGAATGCCGGCAAGTGAATTGTGATGTGTGAAATCAATACCCCGAGCAACTTGTTGCTTGGTAGTGAATGGACAATATTCTCATTCTTAGCGTGTTGGTTATTAAACCATCATCCTAAGATTGATCGTGCTACCTAGTCCTTATTTCCGATGCACACTTCGATTGATGAGTTAGGATTGTGTCAAGTCCTCACTCACTTGATCATATCGTCCTGCCCTGAAAAGCAAGATTGCTCTCGAGCTTAGTAACATACCGGTGGTCCGTGACTTTCCAAATATCTTCTTGGAAGTGTTATCAGGTTGTCACCTGACCGCTATGTTGAGTTCGTGATCATATTGGTTTTCTTCTAAACCACCCATTCTCCAAGAATCTGTGTTGGATACTCCTGAGCTAGTTGGTTAAGCTAGACAACAACTTGGAGAGTTGGAAGATAAAAGCTTGTCCAACCTAGTTCATTCCAAAGGGATATTCTTGTGTAGTGTGTGTTGGAGAAGGATGATATCTTCATCGATTGGTCCCTGTGATCAGTTGCTGGATCTATTGTCCTATCAGCTCGTTGACTTGAGTGTGGGCCATTGTCAAGTCAAATCGGTACCAACGGTGCTCGTAATGTTGTCTTACTCGTGGTTGACCCCTCGAGCATACACCATTATACCTTTGGTCTGACCAATGCTATCACCGTGTTCACATGATGGTGGAAGTCCAGTGATATGGAAATTCCGATGAGCTATTGTTGAGCCCATCAGCAGTATTTTGTCTCCCCCATGAGTCGTGTTGAACATCAACCTAGTATTGGAAACTTGTGTAAGCATTTCTTCGTGTTTCGTTCATGAAGCATATGTTTGGATAAAGGTAGTGACTTCCTCTAGTTCATGTGCATCTGATGTAAGTTGCCGCCATGAACTTGAGAAAGGTTTGTTTTGCCTCCTTTGGAATCATCCCAAGTCAGTCATGCATATGTGCGAAGTATTCTGTAGTCTGGAGACTTGCAACCTTCATTCTATATGTGTCCCTAGCACACCAAGCCACTGGTTGATTTGTTCAAGGAAAAGGAGTTCTTTCATAAGAGCTAATCATGACTTATGTTAAGACTTCGATATCCTCTATGATGGTTCCCCCACCCGAACTCGGTAGTGTTTTATTATAAGACTACCATGTGGTCATGCTTGTCCAGGACAACGTGTTCACATGTTTGTAGCAAAACCAGCTCATGTTTTGGAGCTTGCTATCATAGTTCATATCCCGAGAATCTCGCAACGCCATCTCGTCGAATTGTGTTGCAACCCTTCCTTTTCGGACATGATGAGTCTGAAATATCCTAACACCAACCAGATCTGAATCTCGGGCAGATATGATGGTTGGAACATTCAACAGTTGCATTTCGTTCCCAGCTTGTACCCCATTGTGCCAATCTCTATGGGCTGCCTTCTTAGTAATTTCTGTTCAAGATCATCCTCAAAAGTGGACTTACCATGGGTCCCTCCACCTCCGATGATAAGCAAAAATCATCCATTGCGTTGTCTTCAACAAGGTAGTCCACATCATCCATTCTAGTCCGGGTGTACCATTCCTTTGCCTTCCACCACATGATCGCTTGCGATTGCCTTAGGCTAGTATAAAGAGTTCCAATGATCTATGGATCAAAAGTAATTCTTTTTTCCACTTAAGGGAATAGTTCTTTGCGTCACCTTTCTCGAGGTGTCCTGTTACGGGATCATGGTAAATAATTCCTCGCCACCTTGACACCATCCACCATCTCCCTAAGCGTGGGATTGTTGCCACCAATCAAACCCCGTTGTTGTTCTTCCATCCCTCTCGATGTATTCTGTGCCTCAACTCGAGATGTGTCACCGTCTCAGTCCGTGAGTTGATCATGTTTACTTGATCTTCGTGAAGATCGTGTCATGTAGGGTTTCCCCTTCTTTCTGTTGTCGTGTCGGGTGAAGATCTCGAAGACGTCAAGACTAAGATGATGGAATGAATCAACATCTTCGAGAAGGGCAAATGGATCATGAAGATTGTGATAGTCTGTGACTTCCCTTCTCCTCTTGCCTCACGTCTTGAATCTCGGGGCGAGATTCTTGTTTAGTGGGGGTGAGCTGTCACAGCCCCAGATCAGCCCTAGAGCTTGTTTGTAACTAGCAGCATTGCATCCATGCATCATGTTTAATTTCCATGAAATTTGAAATGGGGATGATCAAGCCCTAGCACTAAGGCAATTCAAATAGGTCCAAATTCAAAAATATCTTCAAGAACCCAAAGTGGTTTGCAAAAATGTTCATGATTAATGGAAAAAGGTGAAAACCATATCCGGAGGTGATGGATATTTTTCCAAGACATTTTGGATTTTGAGTAAACCATATTGTATTTGAATTGGGGCATTTAAATACCATTAATATTTTAAATGCTCCAACAATTTTGAAAATAGTTAAGGGCCTCTGAAATAATTCAGTTAATGCCCACAATTATTTTCAGGATTTATTTAAATGGTTTAGTATTTTACTAAACTAAAACAAATGTAAAGTAGAAAATGGAATAAGGAGAGAGCTACACAGGCGCTTACAGCAGCCCAGCCAGCCCACCTAGCAGCCCACCGGCCGGCCTTTGTCTTGGCCGTGCCAGCCACTTCCTTCCTCTCCCAGCAGCAGAGAGAGGCGCTTGCAGGCGTCTTGTGGCGCCACGCCACCAGGCTGCCTGCCTGCGTCGCTTTGCCACCGGCGCCTCGCGTCATCTCCTCGGCGCCGCCCCAACCCCCTGGATCCCTCGCTCTCCCTCTCCCTCGCTCCCTCCTCCGCTTTCTCTCTCGCGGACCGAGCGCCGTCGTCGCCGCCCCTCGCTGCCCTCGCGGCCACCGCCTCCCCCTTACCTCCCGACATGCCCCCGAGCTCCATGAGCCCTCTCTCCCCTCCTCACCGAGCCTCCCGACGCGGGGCGCCCGAGCGCCGCCCGCCGTTCTTCCCTTCTCGGACCGCCCGATCGCCGCCGTCGAATCCATCGGCTCCGTGCCTCCCCGAGCTCGCCCGATGCCATCGTCACACTCACGGTGAGCCCCGAGTCGTTTCCCCTCTTCCCGACTCGTTCTCCCCTCTAGCCACCATCCCGTCGTGATCAAAACCGCCGCCGCCTATGACCGCCGCCGGCGTGTCTCCGGCCACCTAGTGGCCCGGCTGTCGTGCCAGCCTCCTCCCTGCTGCCACAGATCCCGTGGGTGCCTCAGACGAGCCTCCCGCCACCGTGGCGTCGACCCGAGCTCGCCCGAGCTCGGCGACCACCACGGTCGACGCCGGTGGTGACTCCGCCACCTTAGGCCCAGCCGCTGCCACTACTCGACAGACGACGAGCGTCACATAGACACCTCCGCCGGCCATTTGGTCGCCGGAGGAGGAAACCCGCACCCCTCAGCCGTCTCTGGCTCCGCCGGCGACGAGCCGCGGGTCAACTCCGGCGAGTTGGCCCGGGTTTTGACCATGGGTTGACCTCCCCCGTGCGTCACTGATGTGTGGGCCACTCCCCCTGACATTTTAATTAGTATTAGCTTAACACTAATTGACCTAGGTTAGTTAGCTAGTTAGTCGCTGACTAGTGGGCCCCGGCCCCACAAATAGTTTAGTTAGAATTAACTTAAGGCTAAATAACTGGGTTAACTAGTTGTGCCACTGACACGCGGGACCCACAGGTCAGGTTTGACCTGGGGCGCCCAGCTGACCTGATGACGTCACAGTGACGCAATGCTGATGTCATTAATCTTTTTCTGGATTTAATTTAATTCAGTAAATTCCAGGAAATGTCCTAAACTTCTAAAATTCATAGAAATTCAACCATAACTCGGATTGAAATAATTTATATATGAAAAATGATCAGAAAAATATGAAGAATCTGTTTATGCCATGATCATGCATGTTTGAACAAGTTAACATCACTGAATAGGATGAATCATGATTAGGGTAATTTATGAAATAGCATTTGGGGTTGGAGTTCAACCTTGTTTGAATTCCACTTCAACTAACTTGGATTATTATTGCACTAGGTAAATTCAGTACCTCAATATGACATGTCATTCATGTGAATGTGCATTGCATTGATTGTATTCTCTCTTGTTTGCGGTAATTGTCCCTCCCTAGAGCGATGTACCGAAGCGATGAGTTCTATGACACCGATGAAGAACTATATTATCTTGAAGTGCCGCAAGCAAAACCCCTTGTTCATTCCGATACAATCCCACTCTCTCGCTCCTGCTCTATTTTACTGCATTAGGACAACAACGACTCATGTGTTACTTGCTGCGGTAGCTGAACCCCTTGATCCTTTGCATGACCTGTCATTCCACAGTAATTAGATGAAACCCACTAGCATGAGTAGGAGTTGTTTGAGACATGTTGTGCCTACTCATTTATGTTTGTTGTCATGCCTGCTACTGCTTAGAGTTGAGTCGGGTCTGATTCATCGGGAATGAATTGGAAAGTGGTGAACATGTCCTACTGTGTGTGAGCTAAGTGTGTGAACACGATTTGGTAAAGGTAGCGGTGAGAGGCCATGTAGGAGTACATGGTGGGTTGTCTCATTGCAGCCGTCCTCAGGAACTGAGTTCTGTGTTTGTGATCCATGAACAGTTACTACCACACATTGGGTTCCGTAACTCGACCCTCTCGACTTATTAATCAACTTGATCTCTGTCCGGGAGTTGCAACTAGTTTCGGTGTTTGTAGGTAGTGTTAGTAGTCTACCAAGTGGCACCCGATGCAGGTGGGCTTGGGACAGACTAGGCCTGATGTACGGTGTACCAAGTGGCACCGGTTGGTGGGCTTGGGAACCCTGCTCACATCGTTTGGGGCCGTGGCGACACCCGGCGGATCTCCTTGCGGATGGAACCCGAATAGGCGATAAACCTGACGAGAGACTTGTGTGGTTAGTCGGTCGTGGCCGACTCCCTCGCCCGCTTCCGCTTGAAGGTTGCCGAGGTACATGGCGTGTCTGAGGCGATAAGTGGCGAGAGCGTGTGTGAAGAAGTACACCCTGCAGGGTTATCATTATCTATTCAATAGCCGGATTCCTCGGATATGGAAACTTGGACCCTTGCATAGTTCATAGACAAGTGAAAGTGGATACTCTAAAATCGCAAGATAAGCGTGAGTGCTATGGATGGCGTTTCTCGTGGTAGACGGGGCGGATCCATAGTGATGTATTTGATATGGTGAATATGTGGACTCGTGTGCGCCACCTCAAAAGAGTTACTTGCAATGTAGTTCAGGATAGCCACCGAGTCAAAGCTGGCTTGCTGCACCAAACTCCACCACCCCCTTTGATAATGATGCATATGTAGTTAGTTCGATGTAAGTCTTGCTTAGTACAATTGTACTCACGTTTGCTTATTTTATGTTTTGCAGAGAGACGTCAGTCTCGCTAGTAGTTCCACGTGGACTTCGACGTTTAGCTTGTTACCTCAGCTACGATCTTGTGCCTCGGCAGGATCTGGTAGATAGTCAGGCTTCTCAGCCTTTTTCATTTGTAGTTATCTGCACCTGACATGTTTAGCTTCCGCTTGTGTTTTGACTTGTATGCTTTGAGTGTTGGGTCATGAGACCCATGTTTGTAATATCTCGCTCCTCGGAGCCTAATGAATAATATCTGAGTCGTAGAGTTATGTTGTGATGCCACGTCGTATTTACACATATTGAGCATATTGTGTGTATGTTTGAAATGCTTGGTATGTGTGGGATCCGACAAACTAGTTGTTTATCCTTGGCAGCCTCTCATATGGGGAAATGTAGTCTCGTGCCTCTGAGCGATAGTAGTCCGCTACAGCCCGGTTCACGAGTCCTGCTAGCCCAGACTACTGCTTGGACACTTAACTGGCGGCATGTGTTTCACTTCGTTCCTATATCTGTCCTTCGGGAAATGTCACGCGTGTTATTCGAGTCTGTCTAGCCTGCTACAGCCCGGGATACCGGAGTCCTGTTAGCCAAAGTGCTACAGCCCGAATATATACGCCGATGACCGACATGCTCGATGTGATTCATGTATGCCTGTCCCCATAGGTTAGCGCCGCTTTGGGTTCACGACTAGCCATGTCGGCCCGGTTCTTTGTCATATGGATGCTAGCGACACTATCATATCGTGAGCCAAAGACGCAAACGGTCCCGGGCCATGGTAAGGCGACACCCGTGGGAATACCGTGCGTGAGGCCGCAAAGTGATATGATGTGTTA
This sequence comes from Aegilops longissima, assembly GCA_021605205.1. Classification (NCBI taxonomy): domain Eukaryota; kingdom Viridiplantae; phylum Streptophyta; class Magnoliopsida; order Poales; family Poaceae; genus Aegilops; species Aegilops longissima. The sequence goes on from CM038679.1 coordinate 176,920,447, forward strand.
CATGCTAGATCGGTGTGACTTAGGATCGGGGTCCTGACACTAAACCAAGCCTAAATTAAACTAAATCTAAAAAAACAGAAAAAAGAAGAAGAAGAGGGATGTCTCACCTTCAGATTTGGCAGGGGGTGCCTGGGACGGAGGAGGGGGCGCCACAGCGGCGGGGCGGCTGCGTGGGTGGAGGATTGGGGCGGCGGGGCGGCTCGGGGCTCCGGGGCGGGGTGGCCGTGGGGGTGGAGAAGAGTGGAGGCGGGGTGGGGCGGCCGGGGCGGTAGGGGCAGCTCGGGCACGGGGGAAGCGGCGTGGGTGTGATGAGGGGCGGGAGAGAGAGAGAGGGTAGAGGGAGAGGGGTGGGGTTGGCCGCTTTTTAGTTTAGGTCACAACTCTTTGCCGTCAGCTAGTGGACGGCAAAGAATCTTTGCCGTCAGCTAGCAGATGGCAAAGAAAGTGGCCGTTAGGTGGTACTCGTTAGTGGGCGACCCTCACTCTTTGCTGTCTGCTAGCAGACGACAAAGCTTCTATGTCGTCCGCTAGCGGACATCAAAGAGCTGGCTGACGGCAAACATGTTGTTTGCCGTCAGCTCTTTCTTTGCTGTCAGTTTTCTGTAAACTAATGGCAAAGACCTTCTTTGCCGTCAGCTGGCTGATGGGAAAGAGCTGGCTGACGACAAAGATCCTTATTCCAATAGTATTACCCGCTAGAAAATTTGCTGCTGAAAAGAGGAATCTCTTAAGGGAAATTTATGATGATATTGTTCTAAAATAATTCAAGAAAGATGATAATACTTGATAGATTGCACTATGCCTAGCTAGGGGCATTAAACAATAGCGCTTTTTGGGAGGCAACTCAGTAGTTATTCTTTATTCTGTGTTGCTTTCAGTGTGTCAATATGATTATTGCTATTGTAGTAATCATGTTTGTATCTTTTATTTCAATAAAGTGTCAAGTTAAACATTTAGAGTGATGTGAATGATTGTTTTGGTTCTGTGCAGAAACATAAACTTTTGTGTCTAGTATATGATTTTTTGTTCTTTGCTAGGACATGATAAAATGCTGAAATTTTTACACGTTACCAATTTACAAATTATATGTCTTGTCCTAATTGTTCAAAAAAAATTAGACTTACAGACTATGATGAAAAATTAGGTATTTAAATACCATTACATTTTTGATGATTCTATTTTGTTTTCTTTGTTTGCTTGTTTTAAAGTTACTATGGCTTATACTAGGGGATATAAATTGTGGAAATGATAGAATACAGTAGACATGAATAAGTAATAATTATAAATCTTGTCTTAGCAGTACCTAAGTGAATGATTTATTTTTAATATACTAACCTATCCTACGAAGTTTCGTTAAGTTTTGTGTGAATGAAGTTTCCAAGTTCTAGGTGAGATGGAGATAAGAGAAGAATAAGGAGCGGCAAGAGCCTAAGCTTGGGGATTCCCAAGGCACACCAAGGTAATATATAAGAAATGCTAAAGTGTCTAAGCTTGGGGATGCCTTGGATGGCATCCCATCTTTCATCTTCAAAACTATAGGTATATCTTACCTGGAGCTATATTTTTTATTCTTCACATGATATGTGTTTTTCTTGGAGTGGAATTCGTATTTGTTTATTTTGCTTGTTGATCTTTGCAATCATTGTTTCTCGATTACACCTATTATGAGAGACACACATTCATCCTATATTTATGGAATGCTCATCTATACTTCACTTAGATCTTTTTGAGTGGAGGCAATTGCTCTTGTTCTTCACTTATATTTGTTTGAGCACAATGATATGTTTTATAGAAATTATTTGCACTCTCTTAATTCACTTGTATATTTTTGAGAGTTAAATAGAAAGTGGTAATTTGCATGAATTATACGGTGTTGGGAAACATAGTAGAAAACAAAAAAAAAATTGCCCTACGATCACCCAGGAACAATATGAAGATGCATTAACGGTTTGGATTAGATAATTATCGACTCCGAGTTGCAGCGGAAGTAGACAAGTAGGTGTAGATCATACTTGGAGTCCATCAAACCATAGATGATCAATCTCGCGAACCGCCCACAAATAGCCCCTTGAATGGAAGACTGAAAGCACGTCCTCTCTGCGAGTTGCAAGCGGTTTTCACGATCCAATAACGCTTCACCATTCAGAGCTGGTCGTCGCTAGAGAATTAGAGGGAGGATATTAGAACCACATTGGGCTTATAATTATGAAGATTAGAGGATCTAGATCTAGCTCTAATTGATGAACTAGGACCAACTAGAACTAGAGAACTAGAGGAGGCTCCAAAACTTGTGTATCCAAATAGTGCCAAAGCCTTTATTATATACTAGGAAACATGCCCGTGCGTTGCAACGGGAGAAAAAAATACCACACACCTTCCTAGAGGTCTACAACCACTATTTCAAAATGACATGTTTTTTAAAAATAGTAGCTAATCTAAAGTCATTTAGTCAGATACTAACTCATTAGTTCCTCCTAAAAAATTAAAGATATTAGTTCTTCATCCTTTGAATAGTACCTTATATCTTCTTCGCTTAGAAAACATGCCCATGCGTTGCAACCAGAGAAAATAATATCACACACCTTCTCACGGGTCTACAACCTCTATTTCGACATGGCATCTTTAAAAAAATAGTAGCTAATGTAAAGTCATTTAGTGAGATACTAACTCGTTAGGTCCTCTTAAAAAATTAAGATATTAGTTCTTCATCCTTTGAATAATACCTTCTATCTTCTTCTGCCTAATGTCCACCCCTTTGCTAGTATCGTGAATATAAATCTCCTACTAATCAAATTGCACAGGTAAAAAATTAAAATGACAAAACTATCATGCTACTGGATGAGTTGAATTACCAAAAAATCTGGGGAGAACTATTACAGTGAAGCTATTCTCATTCTTCATTCTTAACACAGATACCAAAACTCTGCACAATAATGTAAAACTGTGTCTTCTTTTAATTACAGATATATTGTACTAAATAGCAGATTAAATTATTGTGACCATTTTCTTCTAAAGAAAAAAGAAAAGAAAATGTGGTGTTTTTAGAGGAAACATGCATGCATTGTTGCTCACCTCGTCCATCCCATGATAAGAAACATAATGGTCTCCGCGATGAATGACAATGTGGAAACTGGCAAACTTGTGCCTGTAGCTACATAATTTATTAAGCAGGGCATGCTTTGCATCAAAAGAGGTTAACCAATATATATTGAAAATAACTTAACATTTGCACTGTACAGTAATATCTCCATGACTTTATAAAAAGAGTATCAGCTAGTTGTCGTGATTTGGGAGGTCTGTGTTACATTATGCCATGCATACTTGAAAAAGACCATGCTGCAAAAGACATGGTCAAAATTCCACTTAGGCCAAAATGAACGTTTCCTCGGAGCACTTCTTTGCCGTCTCCGGTTTAGACGAAACAAACCGCCGTTCTTGTGTGGATGATGCAGCGTTCATCCCTGACGGCTGAGGAGGTGCCTACGGTCACGTGGAGAGCGCTTCTTTGCCGTCTCTGCCGCTGACACTGATCGAATGTGTGCATAAACGGGAGAAACAACACCCTTGCTAGTACTTCGCTCGCCGCTGACCCGCCGGGCAGCACCAGGGTCGAGAGGAAGGGCCGGTGCCGGGGCTTGCTGGTGTGGGCTTTCATCGCCGTCAGCCTCGTGAGAAGCCACAGTGGCTCGGCTCTCTCTCTCTCTCCCCTCCTCCTTGAGCTTTCTGCCATGCCGTTCGGGCCATGACCACGACCTCTGTTCATCAGCGCCATGCCGCCGCCGGCGTTCCTCTGCTCCAACCAATCAATCGCTCAGATCGAGCTGAGCCGCCTGCCTCATCCCGGGCCATTGCTGCCCCGCAATCACAGCATGTGCACCCGTTGCATCTTGCATGCCCCTCCCTTTTATCGATTCATTCCTTCCTTCCCTCCTTTGCTTTTCGGGTCCTCGAGGCTTGCTGATAGGAACTTCAAAACGTATATAAACCAATGAAACTTGGAGTAAAGAATCGAGGTGGGACTATTCCACGGTGAACCCAGTTAAGTTGCAAAGCTGTGCGTGTCTCAGTAGGTTCTTGCTTTCTTCACCGGATCGGAGCTTCTTGGGATCGAACTCCAATTGAGATCAACTTTTGTTTCGCTCATCAATTCTTCCAACGAACAAGGGAAAAGAAAGGCAGGCCCAGCTCGACCCATCTGGCCCATGAACGTGCCGGAAAGAAAAATCGGACATGTACGTTATTTTAGTACCACCTCGTTAGCGGCTTTGTGCAAACTGAAAATGTAAAATCACGGGAAGAAGCGTATTGTGACGGTAAATCCACGGAGTCAATCCGTGCTTTATTATTAGGAAAAGATAGATTTGAGGGGGAGAAGGGGTACCACACAAGGAGGGAAGGAATCCCTCCTTGACGCGCCAGCCATAGGGGAAGGGGAAAGCCTCCCCTAGTCCAATTTGGAATCCCCTCCAAGCAAAAGGGGGTGCCTTCCCCTATTGGGCCTATGTTGCCCAATTCTCCTTCCACCACTTGGCCTTCTAAGGCCCGTTGATATTAAATTAAGTATAAAAGCCTCCTAACCATTGCTAGAGCCTTTTATTATTAATTTAATATCACCAGAATGTTTTTCCACCTATATATTATTTATCAAAAATACCTGGTATTGTCCGATAAACTCCAAAACCCTTCTGGTGTCCGTGAAACACTTAGGGTTCCTCTCGAAACTATTTCGAATATTAATGAAACAATTCCACCAATAAATCCTTGTTATTCTTGTCGTACTAACACTCACTAGATCATGATTACCTTAAGCTTGTGACCATGTAGGTTTGGTAAAACATAGACATTAACGAAACCCCTTCGTTCAATGACCGATAGCGGAATCGTGGACATCCATATCGCTCCCTATCAGTCATTGAACATGTACTTTTGAGTGAACCTTTGGTTATCCTATAATATTCCCTTTGCTTCGCAACACTTTACAAACCCGAGGTGTATCAGTATCCTCTTGAGTCATACACATGCTCAACATACCATTATCCTTGTTACCTGTTTTGTTCTTCTTTCTCGTTGATATATTTCGGCATCCCCGTGATAGATGCCGTCACAGCGGGAGAGACCTAAGAACATCTCTCCATCCTGGAGGAGCAAATCCCACTCTTGAGCTATCTAGTCCCTTGTCAAAGTTATCGATGAACATGTAAGTTGTCGTTGTGATCACCGTGTTACATATGACATGTGAGCAACCCCAAAGTCCACCGTAAGTAAGAAGTGACTATGATACTCTCATGGTATAAGGAACTAAAACTCTTGTTTAACACTCCGTGTTATAACAATTGATTTCAGGCAATATTATCTCAAATGATAACAAACAAGCTTGGGTCGATTCAATATAATCGCCCTTCTAACGTCATACTCTCAATGTTGTTTTAGGACTATCGTTACACTTAATGATATCCTAAGATCTGGAAAACATGATCACCAACAACACTTGAGACAGTCTTAGAGGCAAGACCAGGAACCTAATCTTTACCGTTTATCATTCCACATGTGCATATGAGTTTTCCACTGGATCACATATTCCAGGATCATAGAAGTAATATCATAGAATATAAACTCGTAATTATGAAAATAGAAATATAGTAATACAATATTATTGCCTCTAGGGCATATTTCCAACAGTCTCCCACTTGCATAGAGTTAATAATCTAGTTACATAGTTTCTCTAACACCTATGGCTATCTGGTGTTGCTGATCCTTTGCTCGTGGTAGAGCCTTCGTCATCCAGTCTGACACATTCAAATCCGCGTGAACCTTGAGAACCTTCACAAAACCCTTCTTGACATACTGTCGGATAATGTGATACTTGTGCTCGATGTGTCTAGTCTTCATGTGGGATCTTGGTTTCTTTGTTTGAGCAAAAACACCACTATTATCACAATAGAGTGCCTTCGGTTAATCGCACTTGGGACCACACAAACTTCTTCATGAAACTTCTTGATCCAGACCACCTCCATTGAAGCTTCTAAAGCCGCAATATACTCTGCTTCTGTCATGGAATCTGCAACAGTGTTCTGTTTGAAACTTTTCCAAACCACCACACCACCATTAAGGGTGAAAACATATCCCGGTTGAGATTTATAGTCATCTATATCAATCATAAAGCTAGCATCATTGTAACCATTTACAATGAATTCTTCATCTCCTCCATATACAAGGATCATGTACTTTGTTCTTTTGAGGTACTTAAGGATATTTTTAACAGCTGCCCAATGCGCCACTCCGGGATCACTTTGGTACCTACTACTAACACTTAGAGCATAAGAAATATCCGTTCTAGTACATATCATAGCAAGCATCCTAGCAGTTCTTTCTTTACATTCATCCATAAAAAATTTAATAGCTTTCAGATTCATTAATATCAATCTTAGGTGGCATAGATCTAATATTTAAAGAATCAATCTCAAGAGAAATTGTATCAACATTCCTAGCCAAATCATCAATCTTAAGCAATTTTTCTTCTACCATAGCATTGAAATTCTTTTGAGAATTAATGAAATCTTTAATATTATTATCAACATCATAGAGTATTTTATTATAATTTCCATAAGAATTGTTGTAGGAATTACCATAATTATTAGAGGAATTACTAGGGAACGGCCTAGGGTTGAAATTACCTCTATAAACGTTATTACCGAAATTGTTCCTACCAACAAAATTCACATCCATAGATTCATTATTATTCTCAATCAAAGTGGACAAAGGCATATCATTAGGATCAATATGAGAACTCTCACTAGCAAACATTCCGATAGAGGCGAGGGGCCCAATCTTTCGATGAGATGATAACTATCGATTTGGTGGAGGTGACTTTGACGATCCGAATACAAATGTGCACGACGTTGCGCCTTAGCAATCGCTAAACCAACTCCGAGAGGTTATTGACCATGTCGGAGCACGATCAACCTGACCATGAAGGTCTATTCCTGCAAGCAATCGAAGAACAAGCAAGAATATGATTAAGCAATATGAATATTGCGAATATGGATGAAGTATTTATAAAAGTGGGGTTTCATAAGCGGTCTTGGTCTGGCTATTGGATACAAACGAAGTACACGAAGTTGAAGCAATGGCTAACTTGTAACTAAATAAAATCCAAGGAAAAAGCTTCTAGATGGATCTACTTATATAGGAGCAAGGGGTGGCAGCCAAGGACGTGGGAGGACGTCCCAAGGCCGCCTAAAAGTAACCCTAGGTCGTACAAGGCTCATGGGACCAAGTGGAGGTGATGCAACACCTTTGGACTTGTAGTTTGACTCAGATTCTGCTGCAGTGTCAGATTGTTTTGTTGATATCTCAATGTTCCAGATGAATTTGAAGGTGAATCCGATTGGTTTGGAAAGAGCACGAAATCTACTTTCCAACAAAAAAGAATCACCTAATTAGGAGTCCGTACGGAAGAGTTCTTGGTGTTTTGATTCAGGTATATGTCTGTGCAGTCTGAATCTGAATCCAGAACGTCAGAGACTTGGACTCTATCTTCTCTTGGCCGAAAAGTGAGGTGAGAGGACTTTTTGAACAACAACTAAACTTCTCTTTTTCCCTTATCTTCATATGTGAATTTTACAAATGTCCCATAGACCTGCAATTAGACATGGCACAAAAGTCTGTGAAGTATTTTTGTCCTGGATGGCATAAATAAATTATTGCATAGTTTGCATTAGAAATCACCACACAAATATATATGTATGCAATATTTTTGGTCGTATCCAAGGTAGTCATGTCCTCGTCACATTTCATAAGTTCATCCATCTTTCCACTCAAAGTATTAATTTCCTCAATCACATGCACTTTTTTACTAGTGGAAGATATTTCGGTATGCCATTGAGAGTAATTTGCCATAATATTATGTAGGAGTTTAGTAGCTTCTCCTAATGTAATTTCCGTAAAAGTACCTCACATGGCAGAGTCTAAAAGATTTCTAGATGCAAAATTCAATTCGGCATAAAAATTGGGTATGATCATCCATAAACTTAAACCATGAGTAGGGCAATTTCTTATCATCAATTTCACCCTCTCCCAAGATTGTTGAACATGTTCATGATCAAGTTGCTTAAAATTCAATATCCTTCCTAAGGGAGATGATCTTAGCTGGAGGAAAATACTTGGAAATAAAAGCATCTTTACACTTACTCCAGGAATCAATACTATTTTGGGGCAAAGATGAAAAACCAAGTTTTAGCACGATCTCGGAGTTTGAACGGAAAAGCTTCAATTTAACAATACCATTATCCACATCTGTCGGATCACGGGTTCCGGCAGACCCTTAAGGTTCGAACTCTGGGGTGCGCGCGGAGATCCAACCCTCCACCGTCTCGTACCTCGCCGAATCGCAGGGATCTAAACTACTAACAAGAACAACACAAGAGACGCAAGATTTATACTAGTTCGGGCCACCGTTGTGGTGTAATACCCTACTCTAGTTTGTGGTGTGTGGATTGCCTCTGGGGCCGACGAAGAACAATACAGGGAAGAACAGCCTCGCGAGAGTCTGTTCTTGGTGGGTGTGATGAACTGCTAAGTGGTGCCCCGTTGCTCTAGCTTGAGGAACGGGTTTCTCTCTCTCTCTGGATTCCGACTGCTCGATCCGATGCTCCTTTCTGAGTGCGGCTACCCCTATTCGTAAGCGAAGGCCCTGGGCCTCTTCCCCAAATATTGAGCGGGAAGGGCGCCAACAATTGGCCATTTTGAAGGGGAATAGCGGGTACACTTATCCTGACTAAAGTTGGTCCTCGCCTGCCAAAGGCTCTGGTGATGACGCCTGCTTGGGCTCCACGATGACTGCATTCCAGCCGTTGGGGCTGGTCTTGGTCTTGTTGCACCGAAACGGATGCCTTTGCCTGATGCCCTTGCCTGCGGTTGCCCCCTTTGCACCAAAGAGAAAAGGAGGACGCCGCACGGGCTGGCGCCCGGCTGGCGCCCTTGGTCGTCATGGCTTACGTCACGGGCACCTCGCGAGGCACCCCGCCTTGAACTCTCCGCCTCCTCATGAGCCAGCTGACGAGGCCGTGCTCGAGAAGCTCTTGGTCGTCCGCCCATGAGGCTTGGCCCCTCGGGAGGGTCTTGAGCTTGTGTTGGTGAGGATGGGCCGTCCTGGGCCTCCTTTGAGCCACGCCGCAGGCCGCAGAGCAAGTCTGGGACCCCGTTCCCGAACCGCCAGAGAGCCCCCGGGCCACGACGCGCCCGGACTTGGCCGTGCAAAGAGGCGAAAGGGCAAGTGCGAAGCGTCGTGGGCCGTAACAGCCTGTGGCCTTGGGCGCCACGTGGCGGTTGATTGCACGTGGGTGCTTGCTCCCCCACGACGCCTTGGTAACCGCCCGGATTCGACAGGTCCTTGCATACAGAGTTGGGCATGATGACTGGTGATCGTGGAGGCCGACAGTTGGCCTCCGCCGGCTATAAGTACGGAACGACGTGCGCTCCTCCAGTCAATCCTTTTGCTTCTCTTATTCCTCGTCTTGTCTGTTTGCCATGGCTCCGGTCCGCCGGTTCTCTAGGGAAGAAAAGGGAAAGGCTCCCCAAGAGGATCCTGACCCGCTCCCCCCAAAGAAGCGACTTGCTCTCTGGTGTCAGGGCAGGAGCGCTCGCGAGGAGGCGCCCGCGCCCTGGTGCGTGCAAATGCCACCAGGGTTTCCCCTTCCCTTGTACGCGCAGATTGGTGGCCCTGAAGGAGGCGACGCTGGGCGCCACGAGCGGCGCCTTCGACGGCGCCGGCGGGTCACGAAGGTGTGCGTCTTCCCCCCTGGAGTCCACGCCGAGGGTTCCTGCCGGGAATTCGTGCTCCGCGTCGCCGCGCCTCCTAAGTATTGGATCCGACTTCCTTCCTTCTTCGCCTCCGTCCTCCGGCGAAGAGCCCTGAGGACTCTGGCTGCAAAGACGCGCTGCGGCGCCCTCGCGACCAGGGCAGAGGTCGCAGTAGTTGCCCCGGGCGAGGTCTTCATGACTCGTGGCTGGAGTGAGATTGCCCGGGTTTGCAGGGCGAGGGGCGCCCTCACGATCCACCTGGTGTACGACGACGCTTCGGTGATGTCCTTCAAGCTCTTCGACGCGGAGGGTCGCCGGCTGGAGTGCTGCCCCGGGAGAGGTGGTCGGGGTTCTACTGTGGTGAGACAGAGGTCAACTGCCCACTCCCTTGGCAGCTTCCCAGGCGACGAAGGCGCCGGGGGATCCAGCGACTCCGCCGAGCTCTTCGCGACGCCAGAGACGAGCGACGACAGCTACGAGCCCCCGAGCCTGCGCCGCTCCCGAAGTAGGGCAAGCTCGTCAAGTCGTCGCCGCCCCTGACCTGGATGGGGTTGGCTCCGGACCGGGTGGCCCACTGTTGATGATGGCGTCCGCCGCGGTGGTCCCTGTAGATAGGACTCCTTAGGATTCGCGTCTTTTGTTCCTGCGAAGAGCCAGGAATGTACCCCACGGGGGCTTGTAAGATATTTGTAGCTTCGTTTATTAATATGATCCTTGTTATGAGGCAATGCGGGATGCTCATTCCGTTCTAGCTCAGTTCCTTCCTTTCAGGCCTCGTGAGGGCTTGGTGCTCTGTGCCGGCAGGTCCCAGTCCCAAGGCGGCTTCAGCCATCGCTGGTATTCCAGGTCACGATGCCGTGGCCAAGGCCAGGAGGTGAGCGGCCCGAGGTCCGGTAAGAGCCTCTGAGTCGCGATGCTCAGGGGGTCCCCCTTGGCGCTCAAGCAGCCATCATTCGGTGAGAAAGGAGAGCCACATTGCTAACACAGAGTTGCATTGAGTGCGGGGATGGTGTTGCGATGACTAGTGTATCCGGAGGGTGACTTATCTCGAGGGTTAGGGCGATGCTTCCTGGTGCGGCGCTAGGTTCGTGCCCTGGCTGGCGAGAGACTGCATGGCGAGGTCGTTCCGTGCTCCTCGGAGGGGCCCTGCAGGTTCACCACAAAGGGAACAAGAGCTCACTGAGGCGATTGTCAGTCCTGCCGTTAGTTGTTTTGGAGCGGCGCGAGAGGCCTCGCGAGGTGTGCCGGGGCACTCGTGAGCCAGCCCGCGGGAGTCACGAGGCCCTACCTCAAGGCGGGTTGCGCCTGGCTCTGGGCCTTATCTTCGAGTGTGTTCCTGCAAAAATGGCTAGATGCCGGTGCTCTACGTCTTCGGGTCCCGGCTCTCGGGCTGGTCTCTACCGTCGCTGGCAAGCCAGGTCGCGATGCCATGGACAAGACCAGAGGGTGAGGGCCGGAGAGCCGGTAGGAGCCCTGAGTCGCGATGCTCGGGCACCCCCCTTAACGCATAAGCTGGATTGGATAATGAAACTCTCGTCCTCGGGTCCGGCTCTCGGGCTGGTCTCTACCGTCGTTGGCAAGCCAGTCGCCATGCCATGGACAAGACCAGAGGGTGAGGGCGGAGAGCCGGTAGGAGCCACGAGTCGCGATGCTCGTGCACCCCCTTTAACGTGCAAGATTTCGCCGCCCAGGAGAAGGCACTAAATAACAAGCATGGTGGAGCATAATCCTAAGGAAAACGCATGAAGGATACATGCAGCTGGGACTGGCCCGGCGGCTTGGGGATGATGCATCCCGGCGCCCCAACAGGGGTAAGCTAAGGACATGAAATAAAGGATACATGCAGCGGGGCGGACCAGCGGCCTGGGAATAATGCAGCCTCAAGGCGCTCCCAGCCGGAAATAAAACTTAAAGATGTCACCTGGTGATGTTGGGGATGAAGGGCTGTTGATGTAGCAGACTCGATGGGCTGCGGGAGCCGATCCTCACGAGCCCCCAGGCTCAGGGGCCTCGGGAGGCTCTGGAGGCGCTGGCGGCCCCTCACGGGCCATCTCCATCTCCGCCAGGGCTGCAGCGTGCCTGACCTCTTGAGCCTCCAGGATGGTCCTCATGAGACGCTGGTGTGCAGCAGCCGCGTTTGGCAGGCCATAAGGAATGCGTACGTAGCTGTGGGGTGGGCCCTCGCAACGTCCCACTTGGGAGGGCCAGAGGCACTCTTGAGATGCGGCTCGGTTGAGCCCTGGTACGTCGATGCAGACGCGCAGCCCACCATCCTCGCCTGGATGGGGGGCCACAGCGGGCAGGCGGCGGCTGCCCCTCATGACCCTTGACTCCTGTAGCTCCTGAATGGCCTTGCTGATGAACTCCTGAGGGTTCTGTTCTCCCGGTCTTGCTCCTGCTTGCAGGAAACGTGCTTCGAGACATGCCTCCACGTGGTGCCCAAGCGCCTCCCTCGAGACCTTGGCGAGGTCGGTGGCCCTCCAGGGGAGAGCCCCCGAGCCCTGCCCGAGGAGGGCGCCGGGCGCGCCTTCCTATGCGATGGAAGGAGGTTCCCCCTGGCCCGGCGCGGGCCCTGAGGGGCCTGTCTCTTGATGAGCCGGGCCGGCCAATGTCTTCTTCTTCTTGGGTGCTGCCTCGAGAGGCGTCCTGCCGCTGTGGTCTGGTCTTCCAGCGATGCGGCCTGAAAAGCTCGCTCCAAGGAGCACACTGCATCTCTCTCTTCACAGGGCACCGTGATGACCTCGCCGCTTCCTGGCATCTTGAGGATGTTGTAGCCATGGTGGGTCACGGCCATGAACTTGGCCAACGCTGGGTACTCGAGGATGGCGTTGTACGGCAGACGAATGTGGGCGACGTCGAAGTCGATGAGCTCGGTGTGGTAGTTGTCGCGGGCCCCGAAGGTGACAGGAAGGCGGACCTGCCCGATCAGGACCGTGGAGCCGTCGGTGACTCCGGAGAAGGGCTTGGTTGGCTGAAGCTGGTTGTAGGGCACTTGAAGATTGTTGAAGGTCTCCACGGACAGGATGTTGAGCCCTGCTCCGCCGTCGATGAGGGTCTTGGTGACCAGCACGTTGCTGATGATTGGGGAGCAAAGCATTGGGAGGACTCCGGCCGTGGCTACGCACTTGAGCTGATCCGCTGAGCTGAACGTGATGGCGCACGCCGACCACCTGAGAGGGCGCGTGGACTCGAGCTTGGGGAGGACTGCATTCACTTCACGGGCGAACTGCTTGAAGATGCGGTTGGAGGCTGGGGCTTGGGCTCCGCCAAGGATGCAGGCGATCGCGCGCGCTTCCTGGAAGCCCCCAGCCCCGTCGTCCTGATGATGGTCTTCGATTCTCCTTGGTGGCGGCGGCAGCGGAGGGAGGCCCGCATTCCCTTGCGGACGATCCTCACGAGGCTGATCCCTCCAGCCCCCCTCGCGAGGTGGGTCTTGCCAGCGGTCCTCGCGAGCTTGGTCGCGCCACCCTTGGCGCGGGCCGCGGTCTTCCCAGCGTCCTGCATTTCTTCCTCCTCCTCGGCCAGAGCCCGTCGCTGCTTTCGGGCGTCTGCCGACCCTTCCTTCAGCGCCGGCCCGGAGCTCTTGACATTCATTGGTGTTGTGGGTGTGGAGGTCGTGGTACACGCAGTACCGTCTGCCCTTGGAAGACTCGGGCTGATCTCTGCCCCGCTTGGTGTCTGGTTCGGCCGCGAGTACGGCAGCCCCTTGCGCTTTACGTCCTTGGCCTTGGACTTCTTCTCTTACGGATCCGGCGGCAGCTCGAGGAGGAGAGGCGCCTCCTCAGCCCTAGCGCGCCTTGGTCGCCAAGTTGAACAGCTCCAGGGAGGTGCACAGATCTTCATGCATCGCCGACTCCTCCTTCATCTTGATGTCGCGCACGCCGTCGGAGAAGGCAGAGACGATGGCCTCCTCCGTCACCCTGGGGATGTTGAGGCGCGCGTTGTTGAAGCGCTGAATGTACTTTTGCAGGGTTTCCCCTGGCTGCTGCTTGATTCTGCACATGTCGCTCTCGGCGGGTGGCCGGTCGCGAGTACCTTGGAAGTTGGCGATGAAGCGGGTGCGCATCTCGGCCGAGGAAGAGATCATGCCTGGGGCCAGATTCAGGAGCCAGGTGCGGGCTCCGTACTTGAGCGCCATGGGAAACCAGTTCGCCATGACCTTTTCATCTTCGTTGGCGGCCTCGATGCCCAGCTCGTAGAGCTGGAGGAACTCCGTAGGGTCTGCCGTGCCGTTGTAGCATGGGGGCAGGTCTGGCTTGAACTTGGCGGGCCACGCGACGCCTCGTAGCTCAGTGGTGAAGGCGCGGCAGCCCACCGTGGCCGCGGGGGGCCACGGACGGCAGAGAGCTTGGTCTTGCAGGCCTCCATGCGCCTTGGGTCGGGCAGCGCGGGTCTTGACGTCTTTGGGCGGGGGCGCTCGGGCAGCTTCTTGTGGGCGAGAACTTCTTGGCAGCTCTGCTCTTGCAGCGCGGCGCTGGCGGGCGGGTTCCGCCAGCGCCGCGCGCTTTGGGGCCAGGCCGCCGCTTGAGGAGGAGGCGATCGAGGCGCCCGAGTTCATCGCCAGCAGCGGCGGGTGCGGTGCAGCCAACAGACGGCGGCGGTCGCCTCCGCAGCGCGAACGAACTTCGGCGGCGCGGTCGAGCCATTCTTCGTGAAGCGTCGTCGGCGGGCGGTAGCGCAGGAGTTCGTTAGCGTGATGAGTGCAGCTCGGGCCTCCATAGCCGCCGCGGGCGCGTGACGAAGAACCAGCGGGGGTGGCGAAAGCGTGGTGGTGCGGCCGTCCCGCCTCATGGGCGGTGCTGGGGCGGCGCTTGCTGCTCGTTCCCCACCGGGCGATGGCGGCGTTGACAGCCGATGACGAGAACGAGCGAGGCGTCCGCGGCGGGAGCTGTCTGGCGGCGTGGGAAGCGAGCGGCTCGGCGCTCGCGCGAGCCCGACGAGCGGCAGAACATGGTTGCGATGGTCGGGAAGAACGAGGTGACGAAAAGCGATTCCGCGCACCTACAGGGCGCGCCAAATGTCGGATCACGGGTTCCGGCAGACCCTTAAGGTTCGAACTCTGGGGTGCACGCGGAGATCCAACCCTCCACCATCTCGTACCTCGCCGAATCGCAGGGTTCTAAACTACTAACAAGAACAACACAAGAGACGCAAGATTTATACTAGTTCGGGCCACCGTTGTGGTGTAATACCCTACTCTAGTTTGTGGTGTGTGGATTGCCTCAGGGCCGACGAAGAACAAGACGGGGGAAGAACAGCCTCGCGAGGGTCTGTTCTTGGTGGGTGTGATGAACTGCTAAGTGGTGCCCCGTTGCTCTAGCTTGAGGAACGGGTTTGTCTCTCTCTCTGGATTCCGACCGCTCGATCCGATGCTCCTTTCTGAGTGCGGCTACCCCTATTTGTAAGTGAAGGCCCTGGGCCTCTTCCCCAAATATTGTGCGGGAAGGGCGCCAACAATTGGCCATTTTGAAGGGGAACAGTGGGTACACTTATCCTGACTAAAGTTGGTCCTCGCCTGCCAAAGGCTCGGTGATGGCCTTTGCTTGCGCTCCACGATGATCGCATTCCAGCCGTTGGGGCTGGTCTTGGTCTTGTTGCACGAAGCGGATGCCTTTGCTCGATGCCCTTGCTGCGCATGCCCCTTTGCACCAAAGAGGAAAGGAGGGCGTCGCGTGGTGGCGCCGGGCGCCCTTGGTAAATCATGGCTTACGTCACGGGCACCTCGCGAGGCACCCGCCTTTAACTCTCCGCCTCCTCATGAGCCAGCTGACGAGGCCGTGCACGAGAAGCTCTTGGTTGTCCGCCCACAGGCTTGCCCCTCGCGAGGTCTTCACTGTCTTTGGTGAGGATGGGCCGTCCTGGGCCTCCTTTGAGCCACGTCGCAGGCTGCAGGCAGGCAAGTCTGGGGACCTGTAACACCCCGGATGTAACTTTCCATATTTGTAATTCCAACTCTTGCCATTTTCGGCATTGTGATATGATATTCCCTCCGTGGTTGGGTTTTTCTTCTTTTTGCTTTTTTTCCATGTCATGCATTTCATATCATGTCATCATGTGCATCGCATTTGCATACGTGTTCGTCTCATGATTCCGAGCATTTTTCCCGTTGTCCGTTTTGCAATCCGGCACTCCTATGTCCCCCGGCGTCCCCTTTTTCGTTTTTCCGTGAGCGGGTACTAAACTTTCTCGGAATGGACCGAGGTTTGTCAAGTGGCCTTTGTATACCACCGGTAGACCACCTGTCAAGTTTCGGGTCATTTGGAGCTCGTTTGGTACTCCAACGGTTAACCGCACTCTCGCAAAGGCCTCTTTTAAGTTGCATCCCAACACCCTTTCTAAACATCCCAATAACCCATCTAAGTCACTTCCATGCTCTCCGTCGTCGGATCACGATCGTGTGGGCGAAAACCGCACCTCATTTGGAGCTTCCTAACTCCTTCTACCTATAAATATGCCTTCCCCCGTCTAAATCCGGATCCCGAAACCCTAGCTCCTTCCTCCTCCCGCCGACGGACACGTCCACCCGCCACCCGGACGTGTCCGCCCGTCAGCGCCGCCGCCCCCGCCCAATCCTCACGTGCCACGTGGGCGACCCGCGCCCGCCGCCGCCCGGCCCGCGAGGCCCTCGAAACCCTCCGCGCCCGCTCTCGGCCCGTCGGCGCCGCCTCCGGCCGCGCCCCGCCGCCGCCGCTGCCTTGCCACCACCAGCCATCCGCCCGCCCGCTCCGCCACCGCCTCCGCCGCCCGCCCTGCCCGCCCCCGGCCCCGCCGCTGAACCCCTCCTCGTGCCGGCGCCCTCCTCCGCGCCGGCCGCGCCTCCGGCCACCGCCTCCTCGCCCGGCCGGCCCTCTCCTCCGGCTCGCCGCAGCGCTGCTCCGTGAGCAGCAGCCATTGGCATCGCCTCGGATCTAGATCGGATCTAGGTCGGTTGACTTTCTCCCCCAAATTCATCTAAGTTTTTTTAATCCTGTGATAATTTGTTGCATATTCATCGCATCATAACTTTGCACCTGTAGCTCCGTTTCGTGCGTGTAATATGTCAAAATGTTCGCCTCGAAGAGTAGATCATTTCATCTCATTGCATCATTTTAATTTGAGCTCACCTTGATGCCCGAAATGCTGTTATAAGAGGGCTATGTGATGTTAGTTTCTGTTTCTTAACAGTACATGCACTTTTGTCATTTTTGCCATGATTGATGTGTGCACCGTATGATCTTGAGTCCTACATGTGTTTTGTAATATGCCATGCCATCTTTCCAGGAGTGTATGCCATGTATTTTTGTGATCTATGTGGTGACTAGCACAAGCATGCAAACTAGGTGTCATGATGTTGCTGTTTTCAGCCCCTGTTTAGCTGATATTTTCATGCCATGTTCACTTGATTCTACCGAGATATCCATGCATATTTTGAGATACTTCAGTAAGGATGTTTTGAACATATGGTTATTCTCTATCCATCCATGCCTTTGTTTGCAATTATGGAGTGCCATAGCTTGAGTCAATCGAGCTCTACTTTTGCTACAAAATGTTTCCTGGCAGATTGTTTACGTGTTATTCAATTTTGCCAAGGTTGTTGTGGTTGATCCGTGTATGCTATGATGTTGTTCTTGCCATGTATGTCTTATATGCCATGTCTTCTTGATGTATGTATGCTTAGTTTATCATGAAAGGCTCTATAGTGAGTGCTTTGAGCTCTTAAACATGCCTACTTGTTATCTGTTTTTGGTCATGCCCTGTTGCTGAATCTGTTAACAAAACTTGCTATATTGACATGGGTGTTATTGTATTTTCTGATCCTTTTTGGCTTATGGTCAGTAAGGGACTTTTTTCTATGCTTTGAGTAGATTCATGCCATGCCTTGTTTTGCTATTATAAGTTCCTATAGCATGTTGTTTTCTTGCTCTGAACATTGCTACCTGATGCTGTTTTTGCCATGTTCAGTAATTTCACGAAGTCTGTGAAGCTGATATGTTTTGCACTTTTTCCATTCTTGTTTGGACCTGTTATGTTGTGAATTAGCCGTAGCTCAGTGTTCATCTTTTGTCAAGCATCTGGAGTAGATCACTGCCATATGCTTTTCTGGTACGTTTGGGTGCAGTAGCTTAATTTCTTGTTGCTTGCTATGTGGTATCATGCTGTTAATGGCAGATTTGTGCCATTCTTGTTTTGCTTGTCATTTGCAAACCGTGCATCCGATTCGGTGATCTTTATATCGATTTCAACGAAATCATCTCATCTTTCAGCGGCATACTTGGTTTGCCAAGTTGATGCCTGGTTCATCATTTTCCTTCCGGAGCGCGATCGCATTGCATATTACATCTCGCATATCATGTCATGTTTTGCATCATGTTGCTTGTGCATTGCACCGTGATTTATTGTGGTTCCTTTGTTTGTGTTCTTGCTTTGGGTAGAGCCAGGAGGCGAGTGCGTGAGCGAGGAACCTGTTGAGAACGCTTACGAGGATCAAGCTTTCGACAACTCGAGAACATTGCGCAAGATGACCATACCCTCGAAATCACTTCTATCTTTGCTATGCTAGATGCTCGCTCTTTTGCTATGCCTATGCTGCGATGCCTATCACTTGCTATATCATGCCACCCATATTGCCATGTCAGCCCTAACCATCCTTTCCTAGCAAACCGTTGATTGGCTATGTTACCGCTTTGCTCAGCCCCTCTTATAGCGTTGCTAGTTGCAGGTGAAGATGAAGTTTGTTCCTTGTTGGAACATGGAGATGTTGTTCCTTGTTGGAACATGTTTACTTGTTGGGGATATCACAATATATATCTGCTATAATTAATGCATCTATATACTTGGTAAAGGGTGGAAGGCTCGGCCTTATGCACAGTGTTTTGTTCAACTCTTGCCACCCTAGTTTCCGTCATACGGTGTTATGTTCCTTGATTTCGCGTTCCTTACGGTTGGGTGATTTATGGGACCCCTTGACAGTTCGCTTTGAATAAGACTCCTCCAAAGAAGGCCCAACTTTGGTTTTACCATTTGCCACCTAAGCCTTTTTCCCCGGGTTTCCATGAGCCCGAGGGTCATCTTTATTTTAACCCCGGACGGTGCTCCTTGAGTGTTGGCCCGAACCGAGCAACTTCTTGGGGCCACCACGGGAAACTTCGAGGCTTGGTTTTACTCGTAGCTTGACTTATCCGGATGTGCCACGAGAACGAGATATGTGCAGCTCCTATCGGGATTTGTCGGCACAATCGGGCGGCTTTGCTGGTCTTGTTTTATTGCTGTCGAAATGTCTTGTAGTCCGGGATTCGAGATTGATCGGGTCTTCGGTAGAAGGAATATCCTTCGTTGACCGTGAGAGCTTATAATGGGCTAAGTTGGGACACCCTGCAGGTATTATCTTTGGAAGCCGTGCCCGCGGTTATGAGGCAGATGGGAATTTGTTAATGTCGGTTGTAGAAAACCCGGTTGACCTCATTTAAAATACACAACAACGCGTGTGTAACCGTGATGGTCTCTTCTCGGTGGTCCGGAAGTGAACACGGTGTTGGAGTTATGTCTGACGTAAGTAGTTTAGGATCACTTCTTGATCGCTACTAGCTTCACGACCGTGCTTTTCTCCTCTTCTCGCTCTCCTTTGCGAATGTAGCCACCATATATGCTAGTCGCTTGCTGCAGCTCCACCTCACAACTCTGTCCTTCCTATCAGCTTAAATAGTCTTGATCTCGCGGGTGTGAGATTGCTGAGTCCCCGTGACTCACAGATTCTACCAAAACAGTTGCAGGTGCCGACGATGCCAGTGCAGGTGAGGCAACCGAGCTCAAGTAGGAGTTCGACGAAGAACGTGGTCGTTACTTTGTGTCTTTTCCTGATGATCAGTAGTGGAGCCCAGTTGGGACGATCGGGGATCTGTGTAGCATTTGGTGTATCTTCTTTTATTTTGGTTCCGTAGTCGGACCTTGAGTGTAATATGATTGATGAATGTTTATTTATGTATTGTGTGAAGTGGCGATTGTAAGCCAACTATGTATCTCTTTCCCTTATGTATTACATGGGTTGTGTGAAGATTACCTCACTTGCGACATTGCTTTCAATGCGGTTATGCCTCTAAGTCGTGCCTCGACACGTGGGAGATATAGCCGCATCGAGGCGCGCTAAGTTGGTAATCGAGCCTTCCCGACTTAGGAGCCCCACAGCTTGATTGTTTGTTTGGCGTTGTTGAGTCTAGAACGGAAAATGTTTTGAGTCTTAGGATTATATATATCGGAGAGTAGGATTCTTTTACTCCCGGTCCTTAAATCGCTCTGGTGAGGTCTCTGACGTAGAAGTTTTGACTCTCCTCTCCTCAAATTTCACTAAAATTTATTTTAGGATCACGCTGGTATCTTGGAATCGTTCAATGGTTTTGTGACGAGAACATTGTTCTTGGTGCCTCGACATTTAGGGGTTGTGGCGGTGTCCGGGGAGTTGAGCTCCGAGGTGTTGTCGTCACAATTTTATCGTTGCGATTCGGAATAGCTGAGATTTGCCGACATCGAAATCTCTTTTGTGCGATTGTTGGTGAGATAACCCGATAACCCGATCTTGGGCGAGCTGGGAGTATTGCCATGACTCGTATAACGGATGCTTTTCAAGGTCGAGGTACCACGATTTGAAGGTTTCTTGGTTATGTGTTGATGGATGGATACAATTGGATCTAGGTATTGTTAGTTTGGGTGATATATTTTGTGTCCCTGTATCCCCAACACCAGTTGCGTAACGAGAAAGTTTCGGGAGTTTATAGGTGGGATTCAAGTAGCTCTAGCATTTCTTCCCACAGATATTTGGTTTGTGATTGGGTAATCCTTACCACTTATTTGTTCGAACATACCTTGTTTTTTTTTCATCAACCTTTAATCAAGTGGCTTCTCACCTTAATGGGCGTGTGATGTTAAGCTTTTGGAATTCATTCGTTCATCCTTGTTGAATGTTTATTGTGAAGACTATATGTTGCAATTTCTATCCGTTGATTCAACTTGACTATCTGTCTATCAAAGTGCTAACGGATGTCACCCTCTTGAGATGGCTCCGCCAGCGTCCGTAATCCGGAACGAAATGATGGGAATCAGTCGAACCCTCCACCTCCACCTCCGCCTCCGGAGGCATGGCAAGCTATCATGGCAGCCACCAATGCCAATGCTCAGATGATTTTGCAACTCTTGCAAGAGCGTACTCAAGGGCAAGGCAGTCAAGGAAATCAAGGTCAAGGCAACAACCAGCCGCACTTTGCTACTCTCGATCGGTTCCTCGCTAATCAGCGAAGTCTTTCGGTTTACGTGTCGAGGCCACGAGGCCGACGATTGGCTTGTGGACATCTGCAAACATTTTGAATGTAGCAATGTCGGACCGAGGACTTTGTCAAGTTTGCATCGTTTCAACTCAAGGACCAAGCGGCTGAGTGGTACCAGCAATATAAAGATTCGGAGGAGGTCGTGTCATTACAGGATGAGTTCGCCGAGATTTCAGAGCTCACCACATTCGAAAAGTGTTGTTGAGAGCAAGCGTGAGGAGTTCCGCAATCTCAAGCAAGGCAATATGTCGTGTATCAATACAATATCCAGTTCGAAACTCGCTCGCTTTGCTAAGCAAGGCGTCCACGATGAAAAGAGTATGATCTATCAATTCAGAGGTGGTCTCGGAGAAGATCTGCAATTAGCTCTTGTACTTTTGAGCGAGAAAAGTATGATGAATTCTACAACATGGCATGAAGCAAGAAGCTGCCCAGCTCAAATGTGAGGCTTCTAAGAAGAGAATCGGGGATGCAGTTCAGTCTTCTTCTTCCTCTCAAGTGGCAGCTAAGCAGCGAAGTTCTACCTTCCTCCTCCTCCGTTCCGTCGGCCTTATCGGCAGAAGAACTCAGGTGGCGTGGATCTTCCCACCCACCCAACCCAGAGCTATCGAACAAGTCAAATTCTCAAGCTCCAAGGTCAAATGCTCCTTACCACCGTCCGCTCTCGAGGTGACTTGCAACAAATGTCGTGAGAAGGTCACTATGCGAACAAATGCTTCAACCAAAGGCGCCTTCCGCCTCCTCCTCCTGTGAAATCTTCCAGCAATGCAGTGGTCAAGCATAATCCAAAGCATGCCAAGGTCAATTTGATGAATGCAGCTCAAGCGGAGGAATCTACTGACGTGATAATGGGTAATCTTCCAGTTAATGATATTCCTGCAAAAGTTTTATTTGATA
This sequence comes from Aegilops longissima, assembly GCA_021605205.1. Lineage (NCBI taxonomy): Eukaryota > Viridiplantae > Streptophyta > Magnoliopsida > Poales > Poaceae > Aegilops > Aegilops longissima. The sequence continues at coordinate 176,942,439 of CM038679.1, forward strand.
CTGGTGCATCGCATTGTTTCATGTCAAGACCGTTTTTTTGCCAAGCATGAGTTCACTTCTTCACATTTGGGTAAACCCATGGATGTCATTTCTCCGGGTAAACGGTTGAGCTCCAGTTTGGTGGTTCCGGATACCACAATCAAGATGGGCGACTATAGATTTCTGGCTAAACCAATTGTCCTTGGTGACTCGGATATTGATCTTATTCTCGGGATGGACTGGCTTTCTCAACACAAAGCTCAGCTTGATTGTGCTGCCAGGGAAATTCAATTGACTCACTCTTCTAATGATGTGATCATCTATGCCGCTCGTGATGAAACCATTGGTTGTTTTCTCTCAATGAGAAGGGCGAGTTGGATGCTATCTCTCGATTCGATCGTTTGTGAGTACCAAGATGTCTTTCGGAAGAGCTTCGGGTATGCCTCCTCATCGGCCGATTGAATTCGTTATCGATCTTGAGCACGCATGAACCCGTTTGCAAGCGTCCATACAAGCTTGGACCTGATGAGCTGAAGGAATTGAAGAAGCAGCTCAATGAACAAGAGCGTCTGGTTTGATCGGACTAAGTTCATCTCCTTGGGGTTGTGGTGTTCTTTTGTCCGAAGAAGGATGGCACGAACCGACTTTGCGTCGATTACCGTCCATTGAATAAGAAGACTATCAAGAACAAGTATCCACTTCCCAACATCAATGAGCTTTTTCGAGCAACTCAAAGGTGCTAAAGTGTTCTCCAAGCTTGACCTTCGTATGGGTTATCATCAGATTCGCATTCGTGAACAAGATATTCCCAAGACAGCATTCAGAACAAGCTTTGGTTCTTATGAATATTCTGTCATGTATTTCGGCCTTGTCAATGCTCCTCCAACATTCTCTCGGATGATGAACTTCATATTCAACCCCTACACCAATGAATTCATCTTGGTCTATCTTGATGATATTTTGGTCTTCTCCAAGAATAAGAACGATCATGCCAAACATTTGCGATTGGTGCTAGACAAGCTCAGAGAGCATCAATTCTATGCAAAGTTTTCCAAATGTGAATTTTAGCTTGATGAAGTGCTTTATCTTGGTCATATCATATCCGCCAAGGGCATCGCTGTTAATCCTGAGAAGGTGTCTGCAGTTGTGAATTGGGAACCTCCTCAGAATGTCAAGCAGCTTCGCAGTTTTCTTGGTCTTGCAAGCTATTGCCGAAGATTCGTTGAGAACTTCTCTAAGATTGCAAAGCCTCTTTCCAACCTCCTCCAGAAGCATGTGAAGTATGTCTGGTCTCCTGAGTGTGACTTTGCTTTCAATACTCTCAAAGAGAAACTCGTCACAGCTCCTGTCTTGACTCCTCCTGATGAATCCAAGCCATTCGAAGTTTTCTGTGATGCTTCTCTTCAAGGTCTCGGTGCGGTGTTAATGCAAGAGAAGAGAGTTGTGGCCTATACCTCTCGTCATTGAAGCCAACGAAAATAACTACCCCACTCACGATCTTGAGTTGGCGGCAGTTGTCCATGCATTGATAACATGGAGACATCTCTTGTTGGGAAGGAAAGTGGACATTTTCACCGATCACAAGAGTCTCAAGTATATCTTCACTCAACCCAACCTCAACCTCGAGCAAACTCGATGGGTCGAAATGATTCAAGAGTACAACCCAAGTATTGAATATACTCGGGCAAGGCCAATGTGATTGCAGATGCTTTGAGCAGGAAGGCTTATCGCAACAGCTTTAATCCTCAAGCCCTTCCAACGGATCTCTGTGAAGCTTTCCACAAGCTGAATCTTCAAGTTGTTCCTCAAGGCTTTCTTGCCAACCTCATAGTCTCTCCTACTTTGGAAGATCAAATTCGTGAGGCTCAACTCCTGGATACCATGGCGAAAAAGGTGAAGCGTGGTATCGACAAGGGCATTTCAAGTACAAGTGCTTCCACGTTGATGACAAAGATACTCTTTTCTTGAGGACGGATTGTGGTTCCTAAGGGTGATCTCGTAAAGTCATTATGAGCGAGGCACACAATTCCCTTCTATCCATTCATCTTGGAAGTACGAAGATGTACCATGACCTCAAGCAGTCATATTGGTGGACTCGAATGAAGCGAGAAATTGCTCAATTCGTGAATGAATGTGATGTCCGGAGAAGAGAAAGCGAACACCAACGGCCAGCTGGTCTCCTCCAACCTCTTGCTATTCGGAATGGAAGTTTGATCATATCGAAATGGACTTCGTGACTGGATTTCCAAAGTCCAAGCGTGGAAATGATGCTATCTTCGTTGTCATTGACAAGCTTACTAAAGTGGCTCATTTTCTTCCTATCAAAGAATCTATCATAGCAGCTCGGTTGGCGAGCTATACACATCTGAGATTGTCTCCTTGCGGCATTCCACAAGTGATCTCTTGAGACCGTGGCAGCATCTTTACCTCCAAGTTTTGGGATTCCTTTCGAAGGCCATGGGCACCAACATTCGTTTCAGCACAGCTTTCCATCCTCAAACAAGTGGCCAAGTCGGCGAGTCAATCAAATCCTTGAAGATATGCTCGGGGCTTGTGTCATTTCCTTGGTATGAAGTGGGAAGATTGTCTTCCATATGCGAGTTCTCCTACAACAACAGCTTCCAAGCGAGTTCGGGCAAGGCCCCATTCAAATTCTCTATGGCGAGAATGTGCCGTACTCCTCTCAATTGGTCCGAGACAGTGAGCGCCAACTTCTTGGCAATGACTTGATCACGAAGCGAAGAAATGTGCAAAGTCATTCGTGAGAATCTCAAAGCCGCGCAATCGCGCGGAAAACTATTATGATGACAAGCACCGTGATGTGGCTTTTGAAATCGGAGACCATGTCTACCTCTGCGTCTCTCAATGAAAGGCACTCATCGCCCGGTATCAAAGGGAAGCTTGCCCCTAGATCGTGGGTCCTTTCAAGATAATTGGCAAAAGAGGCGATCTCACCTATCAACGAGCTTCCGTCCAACTTCACGAGCGTGCGATGTGTTTCATGTGTCACAGCTTCGCAAGTGCTTCAAGACTCTGGCGCACTATCAACTTCAAGAAATTGACCTCCAAGAAGATCTCTCTTATCATGAGCACCCGTTGCTATTCTTGAAGAAACCGAGCGCAAGACTCGCAACAAGTCAATCAAATTCCTGAAAGTGAAGTGGTCACACCATTCCGACCGAGAAGCCACACAGGGAGTGCGAGGATCACCTCCGTTCCGAATATCCGGAGTTCTTTCAGTCCTAGATCTCGGGACGAGATCCTCTTGTAGTGGTGGAGTGTTGTAACACCCCGGATGTAACTTTCCATATTTGTAATTCCAACTCTTGCCATTTTCGGCATTGTGATATGATATTCCCTCCGTGGTTGGGTTTTTCTTCTTTTTTCTTTTTGTCCATGTCATGCATTTCATATCATGTCATCATGTGCATCGCATTTGCATACGTGTTCGTCTCATGATTCCGAGCATTTTTGCCGTTGTCCGTTTTGCAATCCGGCACTCCTATGTCCCCCGGCGTCCCCTTTTTCGTTTTTCCGTGAGCGGGTACTAAACTTTCTCGGAATGGACCGAGGTTTGTCAAGTGGCCTTTGTATACCACCGTAGACCACTGTCAAGTTTCGGTCATTTGGAGCTCGTTTGGTACTCAGCGGTTAACCGCACTCTCATAAAGGCCTCTTTTAAGTTGCATCCCAACACCCTTTCTAAACAGCCCAATAACCCATCTAAGTCACTTCCATGCTCTCCGTCGTCGGATCACGATCGTGTGGGCGAAAACCGCACCTCATTTGGAGCATCCTAGCTCCTTCTACCTATAAATATGCCTTCCCCCGTCTAAATCCGGATGCCGAAACCCTAGCTCCTTCCTCCTCCCGCCGACGGACACGTCCACCCGCCGCCCGGAAGTGTCCGCCCGTCGGCGCCGCCGCCCGCGCCCAATCCTCGCGTGCCACGTGGGCGACCGCGCCCACATCGCCCCCGGCCGCGAGGACCAGCAGAAACCCTCCGGGCTGCTCCCGCCCGTCGGCGCCGCCTCCGGGCGCGCCGCCCGCCCGCCAGCCGCGCCGCCCGGCCGCTCCGGCCACCGCCTCCGCCGCCCGCCCGCCCTGCCGCTCAGCCACCGCCTCCGCCGCCCGGCCAAGCGCCCGCCTGTCGCCCCCCCCAGCCGAACCCCTCCGTGCCGGCCTCCGCCTCGCCCGGCCGCGCCCTCGGCCACCGCCTCCTCCGCCCCGGCCGGCCCTCTCCTCCGGCTCGCCCCGACGCTGCTCCGGCGAGCAGCCGGCCGCCGGCCGCCTCGGATCTAGATCGGTTGACTTTCTCCCCCCCCCCAAATTCATCTAAGTTTTTTTAATCCTGTGATAATTTGTTGCATATTCATCGCATCATAACTTTGCACCTGTAGCTCCGTTTCGTGCGTGTAATATGTCAAAATGTTCGCCTCGAAGAGTAGATCATTTCATCTCATTGCGTCATTTTCATTTGAGCTCATCTTGATGCCCGAAATGCTGTTAGAATAGGGCTATGTGATGTTAGTTTCTGTTTCTTAACAGTACATGCACTTTTGTCATTTTTGCCATGATTGATGTGTGCACCCTATGATCTTGAGTCCTACATGTGTTTTGTAATATGCCATGCCATCTTTCCAGGGTTATATGCCATGTATTTTTGTGATCTATGTAGTGACTAGCACAAGCATGCAAACTAGGTGTCATGATGTTGCTGTTTTCAGCCCCTGTTTAGCTGATATTTTCATGCCATGTTCACTTGATTCTACCGAGATATCCATGCATATTTTGAGATACTTCAGTAAGGATGTTTTGAACATATGGTTATGCTCTATCCATCCATGCCTTTGTTTGCAATTATGGCGTGCCATAGGTTGAGTCAATCGAGCCCTACTTTTGCTACAAAATGTTTCCTGGCAGATTGTTTACGTGTTATTCAATTTTGCCAAGGTTGTTGTGGTTGATCCGTGTATGCTATGATGTTGTTCTTGCCATGTATGTCTTCTATGCCATGTCTTCTTGATGTATGTATGCTTAGTTTATCATGAAAGGCTCTGTAGTGAGTGCTTTGAGCTCTTAAACATGCCTACTTGTTATCTGTTTTTGGTCATGCCCTGTTGCTGAATCTGTTAACAAAACTTGCTATATTGACATGGGTGTTATTGTATTTTCTGATCCTTTTTGGCTTATGGTCAGTAAGGGACTTTTGTTCTATGCTTTGAGTAGATTCATGCCATGCCTTGTTTTGATATTATAAGTTCCTGTACCATGTTGTTTTCTTGCTCTGAACATTGCTACCTGATGCTGTTTTTGCCATGTTCAGTAATTTCACTAAGTCTGTGAAGCTGATATGTTTTGCACTTTTGCCATGATTGTTTGGACCTGTTATGTTGTGAATTAGCCGTAGCTCATTGTTCATCTTTTGTCAAGCATCTGGAGTAGATCACTGCCATATGCTTTTCTGGTACGTTTGGGTGAGGTAGCTTAATTTCTTGTTGCTTGCTATGTGGTATCATCTTTGTTAATGGCAGATTTGTGCCATTCTTGTTTTGCTTGTCATTTGCAAACCGTGCATCCGATTCGGTGATCTTTATATCGATTTCAACCAAATCATCTCATCTTTCAGCGGCATACTTGGTTTGCCAAGTTGATGCCTGGTTCATCATTTTCCTTCCGGAGCGCGCATACGCATTGCATATTACATCTCGCATATCATGTCATGTTTTGCATCATGTTGCTTGTGCATTGCACCGTGATTTATTGTGGTTCCTTTGTTTGTGTTCTTGCTTTGGGTAGAGCCAGGAGACGAGTACGTGAACGAGGAACCTGTTGAGAACGCTTACGAGGATCAAGCTTTCGACAACTCTGAGAACATTGCAGGCAAGATGACCATACCCTCGAAATCACTTCTATCTTTGCTATGCTAGATGCTCGCTCTTTTGCTATGCCTATCACTTGCTATATCATGCCACCCATGTTGCCATGTCAGCCCCAAACCATCCTTTCCTAGCAAACCGTTGATTGGCTATGTTACCGCTTTGCTCAGCCCCTCTTATAGTGTTGCTAGTTGCAGGTGAAGATGAAGTTTGTTCCTTGTTGGAACATGGAGATGTTGTTCCTTGTTGGAACATGTTTACTTGTTGGGGATATCACAATATATATCTGCTATAATTAATACATCTATATACTTGGTAAAGGGTGGAAGGCTCGGCCTTACGCCTGGTGTTTTGTTCCACTCTTGCCACCTAGTTTCCGTCATACGGTGTTATGTTCCTTGATTTCGCGTTCCTTACGGTTGGGTGATTTATGGGACCCCTTGACAGTTCGCTTTGAATAAGACTCCTCCAAAGAAGGCCCAACTTTGGTTTTACCATTTGCCACCTAAGCCTTTTCCCCCGGGTTTTCGCGAGCCCGAGGGTCATCTTTATTTTAACCCCGGACCAGTGCTCCTTCGAGTGCTAGCCCGAACCGAGCAGCCTGCGGGGCCACCACGGGGAAACTCGAGCCTTGGTTTTACTCGTAGCTTGACTTATCCGGATGTGCCCTGAGAACGAGATATGTGCAGCTCCTATCGGGATTTGTCGGCACAATCGGGCGGCTTTGCTGGTCTTGTTTTATTGTTGTCGAAATGTCTTGTAGTCCGGGATTCGAGATTGATCGGGTCTTCCCAGTAGAAGGAATATCCTTCGTTGACCGTGAGAGCTTATAATGGGCTAAGTTGGGACACCCTGCAGGTATTATCTTTCAAAGCCGTGCCTGCGGTTATGAGGCGGATGGGAATTTGTTAATGTCCAGTTGTAGAAAACCCGAAGTTGACCTCATTTAAAATACACAACAATCAAGGTGTAACCGTGATGGTCTCTTCTCGGCGGAGTCCGGGAAGTGAACACGGTGTTGGAGTTATGTCTGACTGATTGTATGACTTGAGTGTTGGGTCCTGTGACCCCTACCTGTAAGACTATGTTATGTATGGCTCCTCGGAGCCTCTTAAATAAAGTACTTGAGTTGTAGAGTTTTGTTGTGATGCCTTGTTGTATTTACTCATATCGGGCATATTGCGTGTATGATTGAAATGCTTGGTATGAGTGGGATCCGACAAACTAGTTGTTTATCCTTGGCAGCCTCTCATATGGGGAAATGTAGTCTCGTGCTTCTGAGCGATAGTAGTCCCTACAGCCCGGTTCACCGGAGTCCTGCTAGCCCAGCACTACTGCTTGAACACTTGACTGGCTGGCATGTGATTCATTTCGTTCCTATGTCTGTCCCTTCGGGGAAATGTCACGCGGTGGTATTCGGAGTCCTGCCTAGCCTGCTACAGCCCGGGATACCGGAGTCCTGTTAGCCCAGTGCTACAGCCCGAATTCATACGTTGATGACCGACATGCTCGAGGTGATTCATGTATGCCTGTCCCCATAGGTTAGTGCCGCTTTGGGTTCACGAGTAGCCATGTCGGCCCGGGTTCTTTGTCATGTGGATGCTAGCGACACTATCATATCGTGAGCCAAAAGGCGCAAACGGTCGCGGGCCAGGGTAAGGCGACACCCGTGGGAATACCGTGCGTGAGGCCGCAAAGTGATATGAGGTGTTACCGGCTAGATCGATGTGACTTGGAATCGGGGTCCTGACAAATCTTTACCCTCTTATAGGCAGAGAAATACCAAACACCCCCCTCTCAAGCCTTAAAACTTGCCTGTTCCCAAAGAGATCGTGTGAAAGGCGTGGTTGGATTACCCAAAATCGTATTGATGAGAATCCCGCAATGGGCAGGGACGATCTCTGTTTTGACAAGACATGCCAATGGAGGCTGGGCCTCGAAACATGAAATGGGAGGTGTGAAAACGGTTCAAAATGTTAAAAGAGCCATGCGTGACGCTTCGCCGAAAAAGTCGTCAGTAAAAGACACTGTTTTATTTTGGCATCTTGCCTTCGTGGGTAAGGGTTGAATTAATTATACAGAGCCGGAAACAGTTCCTTTGTGCAGGGAACTATCTTAAAATGTTGAGGAGAAGGAACCCGCCTTAAGCTGCCGAAGACAATCCGCGTGTTGAACCATCGTCATCGAAGACTGGTTCAGGGGCTACTGAGGGAGTCCCGGATTAGGGGGTCCTCGGGTGTCCGGACTATTTCATATGGGCCGTCAATATAAAAGCAACAGATTTTTCCCCCGTGTCCGGGTAGGACTCTTATCTACGTGCATGGCAAGCTTAATGTCCGGATATGTTACTTCCTTCCCTTGCAAACCGACTCTGTATAACCCATGGCCCGTCCGGTGTGTATATAAATCGGAGGGTTTAGTTTGTAGAGATCATCAAAATTCACATAGGCTAGACAACTAGGGTTTAGCCATTATGATCTCAAGGTAGATTAACTCTTGTAGCCCCTATACTCATTGAATACAGTAAAATAGGACGTAGGGTTTTACCTTCTTTAAGAGGGACCGAACCTGGGTAAAAATCGTGTCCCCATCAACCCTTGTTACTATCGATCCTCAGACACGCAGTTTGGGACCTCCTACCCAAGATATGCCGATATTGACACCGACACCGGGGGCTTCTGTCGGTGCAACAAACCCTGGGTCCAAGGAATCAGTTCTTCGAAGGACCAACATGCAGCACAAGGAAACCAAGACTAGCCAGAGAAGCAAGACATCACTAAGGGAGAAGCTCCCCTTGCCGGGCAGGCGAGCCAGGCAAGGGCAGGGTCACCCCGGAAGCAAGCCTCCAGGCCATCCCTACAGGGCCTTCCGGGACTCGCGAAAGCAGAACCACCTCAACACACCACCTCATCACGACGCACGTTGTCGATCAATGCGGTGTCAAGCTCGAAAGTGACTAAGTGGCTGCTATTCCACACATGGTAGCCACTTTCTACAAGAAATACCTATAGGCGACTGTCGGTGTCAAAACCGGCGGATCTCGGGTAGGGGGTCCCAATCTGTGCGTCTAGGCTGATGGTAACAGGAAGCAAGGGACACAGATGTTTACCAAGGTTCGGGCCCTCTCGATGGAGGTAAAACCCTACTTTCTGCTTGATTAATATTGAAGATATGGGTAGTACAAAAGTAGATCTACCACGAGATCATAGAGGCTAAACCCTAGAAGCTAGCCTATGATGGTATGATTGTAGTTGTGATCAGCCTTCTAAGGACCAACCTCTCCGGTTTATATAGGCACCGGAGAGGGCTAGGGTTTACATGGAGTCGGTTAAAAGGAAGGAAATATAATATCCGGATCGCCAGGCTTGGCTTCTACGCCAAGGAAAGTCCCATCCGTACATGGGTCGAAGTCTTGAATCGTGCATCTTCACGCTTCAATAGTCCGGATGATGTATACAGTCCGGCTGTCCGGATACCCCCTAATCCAGCACTCCATCAGTAGCCCCTGAACCAGGCTTCGATGACGTTGAGTCCAACGCGCAGTCTTGTCTTCGGCATTGCAGGGCGGGTTCCTTCTCCGAATACTCCAAAGTACTTGTTATGGCAAATAGTTTCCAGAACTCCATCAATGTTGCACTCCTTGGCTTCAGTGCCTCAATAGTGACCATCTCCACGTGTCGAGCGAATGCGAGGAGCCGAAGTGTTTTTCATATTTACCACCCTCAATCTTTTGGGCTGACCGCCTATTTGAAGAGACGGGGATTCTCAGATCCAAACCTCACTCTTCCCCCTCGAGCAAGCATCCAATAGGGCGCTCCGGAAAAACCATTCCAACATGGCCGGTCGTCACAGCTGTTCTGCTCGCTCTCCTCGCTCCAAGCCGGTGGACTGGGAAGAGTGTTCAGTTCCCCATAGCCGTTTGATTGAGTTACAAATCCAAGGGTTTCTTCCACCAGCATTCATGGTCCCTGTCCGAGCCGGAATAGCCACCTATAATGGTGGGGAGCAAGCGGAGAGATCTCCGAATTCGTCTCCAGAGGAGCGGATATGCCTCATCCCGCATCTGCTAAGGGGAGTCGGGTTTCCTATCCACCCGTTCCTTCGCGGGCTCCTGGAGTTCTACGGCCTCCAGTTACACAATCTTACCCCTGCCTCTATACTACATATAACAGGGTGCGTTGCCCTTTGCGAGCTATTTTTAGGCTGCGAGCCTCACTACGGGTTATGGAAGAAGCTGTTCTGCCTTGTCCCCTGCAACCAGGGAGAATCCCTATGTCAGGTGGGCAGGGCCGAATTATGGCGCATTGCCGAGACCGGATACCTTTCCGGCACTCCCAAGAATGCACCAGAGAACTGGCCTTCTGAGTGGTTCTACATTGACGATTTTCCCCTTCCGGATCCAGTCCGGACAGGTCTCCCCCAGTTCAGTAACGCCCCGTCGAGGGCACGTCTAAGCTGATGCCCCCGAGGCCCCTAAGAGGAGGATACCAGGGAAATATATTACCTGATGAGCAGTATAAAGTTACTGGCCAACTCTGGACTGACGATAGTCGAGGTTATGGCAATATGCATAATACGGGGAGTGCAACCACTTCAATATCGGGGGAAGCCCATGTGGCACTTCAACGGGGAAGATGATGCCACCCACTGTGGCTGTAAGGGTCCGGACTCCGCCACTGCTCTGACAAGGATATTGTCCGATTTATACAAAGGCAAATAGGAGGAATTCCTTCACGTCAAACCGCGAGATGGATTCTCCATGTACAACCCTCTGAACTGGGTAAGTTGTCATTCCTTTCCCTACGTCACTTATTGTGGCGTTCTTTGCTAAGATCATCTGCCTCGATATTTTCGAGCAGGAACTGAGGAGGGCCGTAGAAGGAACCTCCAGCCCCTCCCCGCAGCCAGAGGACCACGGAAGGGCCCTAGATCTAGGTCTCGAAGAAGATCCGGATATTACCGTGGAGCTCGTCAACGGGATATTTTATCAAGCGAGCTGCGGTGGCACCTCAGTGGCCATTACTGCCGACTATCCCGGAACACTTCCTACGTCGCGCGTAAGCCAAGTCGAAAAACCCTATCCTCCGAAGAGGACTCCCTTCAGATGTCATGCCTTACCCTTGAAGTGTCGTGTTTTTGCAGAGACGATGGTCGGAGCGTGGGGCCGAGCCTCTAGGGACTCGTCAGCCAAGGGCGTCCGGATCGGCCAGGCTCAAGAGGAAGGCGGTAAGGGTCGACTCGCCGCTACAGAGGTAAGGCAAAAACTTGTGCTGTGATTATGGTATTTTGAAGTATGACAGCACCCTTGGTGTCCTGGCAGGAAGTGGTGCAGCCGGACTATATCCGGGGATCCTGCCAACCACGCCTCCACCAGCCGGATTCCAGAACCGGCTTCGAGAGCGGAGGCGGGAGCGGGGCCGATGCCGCATAGTTCTCCAACAGAGAATGCGGATACGCTCTCAGCCACGAATTCCAAAGTAGAGAGCGCCATGAATCACCGGCACCGACGGGCCGTACTTCGGAACAACATCTTTTCCGAAGAGGCATTTAACGCCTTCAATTCGGGATACGCATACATCCGAGCTGCTCAAGGCGGGCTTGCCCAAGTGACGGACCAGTATACCAAAGATATACGGGTAAGAAAATTTGATAAGCATGTGTAGCAGTAGCCCCTGAGACTTGAAACATTTGGAACAATTGTCTTAAGGATCAATTTATGCACATGTCCTTGTAGATAAGAATGAGCAATTGTCTCGGGAGCTGGAGGAATGCAAGGCCGAACTGAGGGCCGCAGTTGCCAAGTTAGAGGAACCCCAAAAGCCCTCATCTGGTAACAATTGTACAATTGTACGAAGATGCACTAGTTAGTAAATGGCTGATATGACAAGTCTAACAGAAAATTCTGCAGACAATCCCGGGGTGAATCCGGAGGGCGTAAGAGAGGACACATTGCATCTCAAAAGGCAGTTGGAGGCCGGCGAGCGCATTCTTACGCGAGTTAGGCAAGAGAAGAACGATCTTCAAGATGCCAAAGTCCAACTGGACGTGGAGTTAAAAGATCTCCGCGCCCAGCTGGCGGACTCCGTAAAGGAGAACAAAAGGCTTCGACGCGGTATTTACGGTAAGTGCCTAGAAGAACTGTAGTATAGTTCGGCGAGGAAGTATATTGAAAGGATATTTCTTGCAGGAATGTTAACGGGTCGCCCTAAGGAGGAGATGCCCTCATCTGCAAGTGATTTACTGCAAGACCTTTCGCAACTGCACGAGCGAGCTCGACAAGTGATGCAGGGTGTTGCTCATGCTTTGTGGCCATCAAGCTTGCTGCCGAATGGCATGGGGGGGCTTGTGAATATGCTTCAAGGAGCACGGCGGCGCTTCCAACTGTGGAAGGTGTCCGCTTGCCGGCAAGGTGCAAGAGAAGCCTGGGCTATGGTGAAGACGCGCTACACAAAGCTGGACCCGAACCATATGGCCGAAGTAGGACTGGCGGGGCCCGATGGGCAAGAAATTCCAGTGAGTCTGGTATATGACCAGGTAGCGTTAGCTGCTAAGTATTCCCAACAGGATTGTAAGCTAGATAGCCTGTTGGATGGTATAGAGGAGGAATATAGTCAGTCCATGTGACAGTGTAATTTAATGGACATAATTAGCCCCTAGCCGGATTAAAATCATTTGTCATGGCGGACCTTTTCGCTTCAGCCCCCGGATCCTATAGTCCGGGGTGTGTCCGAATACCCACTCAGTTATGCAAAACCGGGGTATGCGTGGACACCAGGCATAGGGGTCATAAGTGTTTGAACAGACAAGTACCCAACTAGCTATGTTATATTACATGGATAGTAAGAAACATCTTCCAGGGAGAATAGTTCCGTTAGGGGTTCCTTTCCCTGGGAAGCATGCGACGATGCACATGTCCGGACTACGAACGATGGCGCAGGATACAAGACTTCTGGGGATTTACATTATAATAAACGAACACATATTTTTGTTCACCGGTCGAATATTCTCTTAAGGAAGCTAGCTTTCGGCTTCACCCAGTCTGAGGTACACATCCGGCTGAACCAGCAGTAACAATCGCAGAGGTGCTCCCCTTATGGCCTAGCCGAATTAACGGGAACGTAGGGCATAAACACAAGAGCCAGGCAACCCAGCTTGGCAACATATTAAGTCATATCGATGCATATAATGGTGAAGAAAAGGAACATATGGAAAAAGAATGCATATGTGATGGACAGAAAGCCATGTGAATAATTATTTTTAGCTTCCGTATAGGAAGCCCCCAGGAATTGCTTAAACACTTAGTGCGGCCGTAGTAATCCGGAAATCCGCACTGTATTGAATACTTTGTGTGAAGAGACAAAAAGGTCGAGAAAGGAAAAAGGGATGGAGCATAATTAGAAAGGAGGGGTTAGGAGATGAACATTGAGTTCGGCGTTAGGCGTAGAATCTCTGGAGTCTGGCCGCGTTCCATGGGTTCGGCTCGAGTCTGTTATCGGATGCATTACATAAGCGGTACGCTCCTCCGGTGAGAAATTTGTCAATGACGAAGGGACCCTCCCACTTGGGTTTGAGCTTGTCCTTCTTCTTCTCCGGTAGGCGTAGAATGAGCTCGCCAATGTTGTAAGTTTTGGCCCGCACTTCTCTGCTTTGATATCGTCGAGCCTGCTGCTGATAGAATGCGGAGCGGGCTTTTGCGGCATCGCGCTCCTCCTCCAGGGCGTCCAAGTTATCCTTCCGATCTAACTCGGCTTCCTTCTCTTCGTACATGCGTACGCGTGGCGAATCATATATTATGTCGCACAGTAATACTGCTTCCGCGACGTACACCATAAAAAATGGTGTATATCCGGTGGTGCGATTTGGCGTGGACCATAGCCCCCAGAGTACGGAGTCGAGCTCCTCGACCCAGTGCGTATCCGACTCTGTCAAGGATCTCACTAGTCTGGGTTTGATGCCGCTCATGATGAGACCATTTGCCCGCTCTACCTGGACGTTTGTTTGGAGATGGTAGACAGAAGCGTAATCAAGCTTAATGCCCATTTTTGCGCACCAACTTTCACTTCGTCGGCTGTGAAATTTGAGCCATTATCAGTGATGATGTTGTGGGGGATACCGTATCGGTGTACAACCCCGGATATAAAGTCTATTACTGGTCCGGATTCGGCCGTTTTGACTGGTTTAGCTTCTATCCATTTGGTGAATTTGTCCACCATGACCAATAAGTATATTTTTCTTATGGCTTCCCCCTTTAAGAGGTCCGACCATAACCAGCCCCCAGACCGCAAAGGGCCAAGTTATGGGGATTGTTTGGAGAGCGGTAGGGGGCATATGACTCTGATTGGCGAAGAGCTGGCAACCAACGCAATGTTGGACAAGGTCCTGTGCGTCTGCCTGGGCCGTCGGCTAGTAGAAACCTGTACGGAAGGCCTTGCTGACTAATGCTCGAGCCGCGGCGTGGTGCCTGAGGGAGTCCTGGATTAGGGGTTATCCGGACAGCCGGACTGTGTACAACGTCCGGACTATTGAAGCGTGAAGATACAAGACTCAAGACTTCGGCCCATGTCCGGATGGGACTTTCCTTGGCGTGGAAGGCAAGATTGGCGATCCGGATATTATATTTCCTTCCTTGTAACCGACTCCATGTAAACCCTAGCCCTCTACGGTTTCTATATAAACCGGATAGGTTGGTCCGCAGGAGACCGATCACAATTACAATCATACCATCATAGGCTAGCTCTTAGGGTTTAGCCTCTACGATCTCGTGGTAGATCTACTCTTGTACTACCCATATCATCAATATTAATCAAGCAGGAAGTAGGGTTTTACCTCCATCGAGAGGGCCCGAACCTGGGTAAACATCTGTGTCCCTTGCTTCCTGTTACCATCAGCCTTGACGCACATATCGGGACACCCTACCTGAGATCCGCTGGTTTTGACACCGACATTGGTGCTTTCATTGAGAGTTCCTCTGTGTCGTCGCTGTCAGGCTTGATGGCTCCTTCAATCATCGTCAACGACGCTGTCCAGGGTGAGACTTTCCTCCCCGGACAGATCTTCGTGTTCGGCGACTTCATACTGCGGACCGATTCACTTGGTCATCTGGAGCAGATCGCGTCAGGAGCACCGAACAGTCATGATGAGCACGGCTTAGACCTGCCGTCAGACGATGTTCTGGATATCGCCCCGGCAGAAGCTTCAGATCTAAATCCGGGGCAGGATGCGTTGCCTAAGGACGGAGGTCTGGACTCCGCCCCGCAGGCCATACCCTCATCGGCGATGGAGCCGAACACAAACCCCACATATGGGAAAGCCTGTGACCCCGGGCCTCCGGATTTGTATCCAGTTGTCGGTCCCAGTCCGCGCACTCCCGAGCCCACCAAGCCTGGTTGGGCCCAGGTAATGGAGTCCACCGCTGCGGACATCTTCCAGCACTCGCCCTTTGGTGACATACTAAACTCATTGAAAACTCTCTCTCTAACAGAGAATTCGAGTTTAACTATAAAGGCTCAAGGGGAAGCAGGCGATTAAGAAATTCGCTGCCCACCCACCACCCAATTCATAGCCACGGTTGATGATTTAACCGACGTGCTTTGACTTCGACTCAAGGCATCGACGGTATGGACGACGATGCAGGAGAAGACTCGAAATCTATGGGTACCGGATTCCGCCAAATCACGGATATATACATGGTCGATATCCAGAGGATAAAACCCTGGGCAAAAACCAAAGCGACGCATAGACGCTGCTCCAAATCCAGAACAAAGAAATGTCAAGAAGAGCGCCTAAGGATGGATATTCCGTCAACCCCAAGGCAACAACGACCATACGGAACCAGCGATGGAGCAGGAGGAACCAGGTCACGCCGAACATAGCTCGGAGCAGACGCCCGAAGACAATGATCCAGAGGGACGAGTTTATCAAACCGGCCCAGGACAAGAAGACAGTCCGGACGATGACGCATTCATCATACCAGAAGAGCGCGTGGAATGAGAGAACCTCCATAGAAAGCTTATGGCCACAGCGAGAAGTCTGAAGAGGAAGAAGCAACAGCTTAAAGCCGCACAAGAAACGCTCAATCGCAGATGGAACAAAGTGCTAGACACTGAAGAAAGATATGGCGACGATCGCCACACAAAAAGCTACCCAAAACAAAAGCTACTGCCAGAATTCGATGACGAGGCCGTTCCACCAAAGAATAACACGTCCAGGAGACAAGACATACCACTTCATAGCCACATTAAAACAACTATCAAGACGCGCATTTATCTACGTGAGCACTGGATAAGAAAGCTGGCGCAGCTAGGTCCATCTACGGATCTAAAGGACACACCCCGGCGGGGGACTGTGGTCGTCAAAACAGTTATGACAACCAAATACCAGTTCGGAATAAACACCGAACACAACAACATCCGACGGCATGCCACAGTACGTTCAAATACAGAGGGGCTGCTCACCCCCTGTGCTTTACTAATGAAGTACTGGACCATGAATTCCCACAGGGCTTTAAACCTGTGAACATAGAGGCATACGACGGAACGGCTGCACCTGTGGGTCTGGATCGAGGACTTTATCCTGCACATACATATGTCTTGTGGGGATGACCTTCACGCCATCAAATACCTCCCCCTCAAACTGAAGGGACCAGCTCGGCACTGGTTAAGAAAGCCTCCCTGAAAATTCAATTGGGAGCTGGGAGGAACTCGAGGATGCTTTCAGGGCCAATTTTCAAGGGACCTATGTCCAGCCTCCGGATGCTGACGACTTAAATCACATAGTCCAACAGCCCGGAGAGTCCATCCGCAAGCTTTGGAACAGATTCCTCACTAAGAAGAATCAAATTGTTGACTGTCCGGATGCCGAAGCCATAGCGGCATTCAAACACAAAGATCCGTGATTTAGTGGCTCGCCAGACACCTCGCCAAGAAAAGCCAAGGACAATGGCAGCCCTAATAAGTTTTATGACCCGCTTTATGCTGGAGAAGATAGCAGGCTAGCCCGTAAAGGCACCAGCGACCCCAGCACATCCAAATAAGGATGGCAACGGAAGCCACGGCTTCATAAAAACAAACGCCAAAACAAGGAAGAGAGCCCGGATAACACGATGGTAAATGCCTAATGTCGGTGTCTGAACCGGCGGATCTCGGGTAGGGGGTCCCGAACTGTGCATCTAGGCGGATGGTAACAGGAGACAAGGGACACGATGTTTTACCCAGGTTCGGGCCCTCTTGATGGAGGTAAAACCCTACGTCCTGCTTGATTAATATTGATGATGTGTGTTACAAGAGTAGATCTACCACGAGATCAAAGAGGCTAAACCCTAGAAGCTAGCCTATGGTACGATTGTTGTTCGTCCTATGGACTAAAGCCATCCGGTTTATATTGACACCGGAGAGGGCTAGGGTTACACAGAGTCGGTTACAAAGGTAGGAGATCTACATATCCAGACGCCAAGCTTGCCTTCCACGCCAAGGAAAGTCCAATCCGGACACGGGACGAAGTCTTTAGTCTTGTATCTTCATAGTCTTGGAGTCAGTCCGATGATGATAGTTTGGCTATCCGGACACCCCCTAGTCCGGAACTCCCTCAGTAGCCCCTTAACCAGGCTTCAATGACGACGAGTCCGGCGCGCATGTTGTCTTCGGCATTGCAAGGCGGGTTCCTCCTCCGAATAATTTATAGAAGATTGCGAACACCAGGATAGTCTCCGGCTCTGCAAAAATAAATTCCACATACCACCGTAGAGAGAATAATATTACACAAGATCAATCTGTCGACATATTTTGTGGACGTGACGTCCGCACCACTACCAAGCCTTCACTCAAATTGTTTTATTGTTCCACCTCGGTAGCGTGAAGCGAAGCGGTTTCCTTGGCACGCCTTGTCGAAGCAGAGATCGTGTTCCCCTTATTCCGGATTCCCATCAATACGGACGTGGGTAACCCAACCGCCATTGATTGTGACGCTTGGGAGATAAGCGAGTTTTACCAGGCCGGTGGGGACACATGTTTTTGTCCGCCCATATAAGGGGATAAGGATCCACCCTTTCACCTCCGCCTTCTTCCTCCTTGGCTTATCTATCTCCGTGAACTCGAGCTCCAGCGCCCAAGTCCGCACTTCTCACCTCAACCTTCTCCAACTATGTCCGGAGCGGGAGGCAAGTGGATGGCCTCCTCCGTCACGAAGGGGCAGATCCAGAAGTTGTGCGGCGCCGGATATTTGTCCAGCAGCATCGCGCATCAGCTCCCCGACAAGGGAGAGCTCGTCCCCAACCCTAGGCCCCATGAGAGGGTAGTATTTCTTCCCCATTTCCTCCGTGGACTGGACTTCCCGCTTCATCCCTTTGTCTGGGGGCTCATGTTCTACTACGGCCTAGATTTCCATGATCTGGCCCCGAATTTCATCCTCAATATCTCGGCGTTTATCGTCGTGTGCGAGGCCTTCCTCTGAATCCAGCCCCACTTCGCCAGGCTCAAGACCTTCAAAGGTCAAGTCAAGGTTGTGAAGGGCAGCCAAGCCGGAGTGCGGAGGCGCCATGGTGGGCAGGATGTCCCACGCTACGTGGCTGGAGGGCACTTTCGTGGAAACCATCAAGGGGTGGCAATGGGGTGGTTCTACATCACCGAGCCAAGGTGACTTGATTGGGCAAGTGCCCCCAATTTAGATCTGGCATCCCCACACGGCTCACTTCCGGAAAGAGAGTGGCCGGATTTGGGGAATTCGAGGAGCTGACCGACTCCAAGCCCGTGATCCAGAGGCTGGTGGACAAGAAGCTCAAGCTCGCCAATGTAGTCCAGTCATGCTCATCCGCCGGATTCTCCCTTGCCAGCGACGGGCTTCAATATGTGGGAGTTTGATCCGCAAGCAGCATCGGACTTCGAGCGGACTCTTCGACACTACGTGACGTAAGATGTCCGGAAGGTGCTGTTTATACGCCGCTGGCTCCCGTGATCCGCCATCAAGATCGCGGATTCCACTCGCAGCGCCCAGGTGACGAGGTAAGTGATTTCACCACTTGTTTTCCATAGTTTGGCTCTATGCGGATCTAAACTCCTCTACTTTTGACAGGAATGGCTGGCGAAGGTCGAACGGATTATCCGTCCTGCCCCATTGCCGAGGACCCAGCCGGACGCCCGCCTAATCGGAAGAAGGCTCCGCACCCCACGTGGTGCCGGAGAAGAAGGCCAAGAAGACGCCACGGGACTCCAAGAGTTCCTGCCAAAGCTATCGATGATGAATCAGGTCACACCTCCCACCAAGGCGCAGGAGGAGAAGGAAAGCCTGTCCCCCAAAGCGGGGAGGGAAGAAAAGGAAGGCCTCCCAACAAGGGAAGCCAAGGGTCCAAGAAGGAAAAACTCTTCACCCGGACTACTCCGCCAACGCCAAAGGACGGGCGACGAGGATCGGCCTCCAAGGGCCAAGCCTCAAAGTAGATCGTAAGTATCCGGACTCCCAAATAACTTCAGGGTTTTCATTTTCGCCACATAATGTCTTTTCTAATGCCGCATACAACCCCTGCAGTCCATGCAAGGATGATCTTCCTGCTTCGCCGAAGCGGGTCCTTGCGCGCTGGATATGGATTCCTTCCGACTGCCTCCACCCCACGTGCCGCTGACGACGCCGAGGTGGGATCCTGTAAAAAGGACCCACAAGGAGGAGGAGGCCCCAGGTGTCACAGACACCTCCCGACTGTGCACGGACTCAGCCCGGAGGCCACAAGGCTCCGAGTCCGGGCACTTTTTTTTTAAGAAGGGCAAGATCGGGACGCCGGCTGCCTCCGCTCAACCGGAGGTGCCGGATATTTGCTGGAGGCGCCAACGGCGCCCATCGAAGAGGAACACCGCATCTGTTATGAGTGCGGTGATTCGAAGGTTCACCGCCAAGAGCGGGCTGACCAAAGCTCGCAGTAGCTTCTAACAGCTTTGAGGTAAGAATTTCAATATATGTAAAATGGTACCAAGATAGACAGTGAGCCCCCGATGCTCGGGTCGTGTTCGAAAGAAAAGCCGACTGGGGATCTTTAGAAAGATAAACACAGGAGTCATAAAAATATGTCAATATGGGATTGCAGGTTGAAAGTTGCTGACTCCGCCAGACCGATCATGGAGGTCAATACTTTAAAGGAAAACCTCGAGCGGTCCGAGAACGAGCTCGGCCATGCCAAGAAGCAGCTCGAGGAAAAAGAAGGTGAGTAATACCTTATGAAAATTGTACCATGTAAAAGGATTTGGTTGCAAGAAAATGACAGGGATAACGTGGTATTGTAGGGCCACTAACGAGGTGGCGACTCGAAGAGGCGGTGGCAGCGGCCAACGTAATGCGGTGCCGCTGAGCGCACCGAGCGAGAGAAGCTGGAGGCGCGGTGGCGGAGGTACAGCAAGAGCTCCAGATCTCGTGAAAAACGTGAGAACATGGAGCGTGACTCAAGACTCGAGAGTCTCGAGCTTGCAACGCTCTTGAGAGTGCCAAAGCCGCTAAGGCAAGCTTCACAAGGCCCTCCGTGAGATTGAGGCGGTGAAGAAAATAGCAGCGGTAAGGCATTTTCATGCAGAGTAAGCATGTGAGTGTTAATTACCTGTTGCTTACCCGAATTCGAGTTCTCTGTATGCTTCGCAGATCTTCCTCGCAGTGTCCGATGCTGCCGATTCTACCGGGCCGAGGAGGGAGCTCGACGGAGAAGGTCTTCGGTCTCAAAGATGCCGAGGCCGGACATCCGGCAGCCTTTAGCGACCAGCTGAAGCAGCTGGTCGAGCTCCACAAGGCGGCCGAACAGGCCATGAAGGGCCTCATAGTTCGGCTGTGGCCTAAGGAGGCCATGCCTGGGAGCTACTTCGGCCCTGCGCGCGGCTGGTGGATGCGTGCCTGTGGGTTGAAGTTATCAAGCATTCCGATTGTATCGAGGGTGCCTGTCGGGCCCTTGCCCGCGAAAGGTGCACTGGGCAAGATGGATGCCTGTAAGCTCGTGGACGGACCCGCCACCAGAGGGCAAGGAGCATCGCACGCCCGAGATGTATTATAAGAGTGTGTTGAAGGGCGCCCGCACTATTGCGGTGAGTGCTCCAAAGATGTAATATTTGAGTAGACTCGCATTTTGTTATAATCGCGCGCTGAAAACTTACTTCATATGCGCTAAGCAACGCTTTGTTAATTTAAAATATTACCTTCGGCGGCTGTTTATCAAATCTGAGATGGCAAGTCGTCGGCTTCAAATTTCATGCCACGAAAGTGCTGGGGTGTTCGGCATAAACTTGAGCGCTTGTTCCCATTTTGGGTCCATCTAGGAGGCGCCAACAGAGCGTAACAAGGCAATCGGACTTATAATGCTTGAACACTCTCACTTAGCCATAGAATTCTATAATTTTAAATTTCGCCAAGCCCCTAGTCTTCGAAGGTCAATTTGGGGCGCTTATCCACGCCTTGGCCGGACAAGATCCGATCTCGCCTAAGCGGCATGAGTCTTTAAGGACTCGCAAAACCTCTCGAACAGCGACCGTCTCTCGCCTCATCATGACGGTCAGTTTAGCTTTCCATCGAGGCGCTAACTAAGCCGAATCATGGAATCGCAGTGGTTCTCCGGTGCTATCTTAGCCGATATAATGGAACGAAGGTACCAAAACACGGAGCCGGGCAAACCCAACTATTGACCCAAGACATGATTCGAGCCGATGCATATAGTGCTATAAGTTCGGGTGCCGCACTTGTGAAAGTGTTCGGACTCATCACACCATAACGCTGGAAACATAAGCCCTTGGTGTATATTAGCTGCACTAAAGTGTACGGATGCAACATGTCGTGAATGAACATATGTATGAAAAAGAAATGCAATTATAAACAAAAGTTGCTGCATTGTTTTATTCAATAAGTGCTGCTACGAATGCGTAACGATACAAATAGTGCGATAAGCAAGGTATGAGACTGAGAAACATGTCCTCTCCAGGGTAGGCTGCAGATTGGTGTATGAAAATGCTCGTAATGGAGACCACCAGATATTCGCTTGTAGCCTTTATCCTTCCCTGGCTATTGCATCGTGAGTTCGGCAGGTCTCCGCCGCCGGACAGGCTTCGACAAACGGAGTCCTGTGGGTAAAAAGTAAACGGTAAAAAGAAAAGAAAAGGAACGACACATGTGAGAGCCATCGAGTGGTTGAGCCACACCTGGTTTATCGTGGTCGTGCTCTCTTCCCATGCCCATGGTATCTTCGTGAGCGTAATGGTGTACGCCGGCGACCTTTCTTTGACGCTTCGCAGGGCTGGTTGGGGCCGCACTGCTATGCGTGTTCGAATGTGCCAGTGGTCTTGTTGTAAGTTACTCCGGCGCGCTTAGCTGTGTCCGCCGCTTAACGGCCGGACTCGAGAATTGCCTTAAGAGGCTGCATTGCACTTCGCCAGCGAGAGCCACTGTATGTTCCTCCATGCGAGAGAACGCTCTGTTTCGCTGACCGTAATGACTCGAGGGCCCGACATCTTGAGCTTGAGGTATGCGAGAGCGGCACCGCTGCTGAACTTTGTAAACGCTGCACGTCCGAGAAAGGCATGATAGCCGCCATGAACGGGACTATGTCAAGATTAACTCTCGCTTCGAAGTTATCCGGGATCCAAGACCACTTCCAGTAATTGAGCATGTACAATTGGCTTTACACCTGGTATGACGCCTTTAAAGGTCGCTTTTGGTAGGTTTAATCCTTGAGGGTCTATGCCCATCTTGGCGACCGTATCCCGGTAAAGCAGGTTCAGTTGCCGCCGCCATCCATCGACTCGTTAGGTGAAATCATCGACAATTGGGTCTAAAACCAGTGCGGAGAATCCACCGTGGCGGATGTCGGTGGGGTGGTCCTTCGGTCAAAAGTGATCGGGCAGGAGGACCATGGATTGAACTGGGCAACTGCTCCATCGCTAGACATCCCCGAGTGCACGCCTCATTCCCTTTTGGGTATGTGCTATGATATCATGTTCATCGTCTGCACCTTTGGGGGAAACCTTCTGTCCTCTATTGTTCGGGCGTTGTCTCGCCTCGCCATCGCTATGCAGCCCTTGTCATTGCTTTCGCAATTAACTTGCTCGCTTGCTTGAATACCCAACAGTCCATGTTGGTGTGGTTAGCTGGTTTTCGGGTGCCGTATCCGCACAAGCTGTCGAGTATGCGGTCCAAATTGGACGGACTCGAGTAGTTCTTTTGAATGGCTTTTTCCACGACCGGTTTAGAGCCTCCAATCCGCATTGATCGCCTTATCTCAATATTGTCGCCAAGTAATGGGGCGGTTGTTTTTGTTACGACGCTGCCTGCCATTTCGGTCCTTGAAGTCCGGATCGCCAAAATTTTGCTGAGGTTGTTGTTGCGCATAGCCACCTGTCCTCACCGCGCAGAAGCGGGTCATGAGTGATGGAGGGCTGCCATGGATTTCGCTTTTCCCGTCCTAGGTGCCGCCAAGCCACTCATCACGGATGTTATGCTTGAAGGTCATGAGGGCCTCCGTGATCCCGGACAGTCGACTATTTGGTTTTTCTTGGTTAAGAGCCGTGTCCGTAATTGTCCGCCGATTCGTCTGGCTGCTGAATTATGTGGCTTAGGTCATCGCCCGGGTGGTCGCACATAAGTGCCCCGGAAGTTATCGAGGAATGCGGCTTCTGTGTCCTCCCAGCTCCCAATTGACTCTCCTGGCAAGCTGTTGAGCCAATTCCGGCTGGTCCTTTAAGCTTGAGGGGGGAGTATTTGATGGCGTGAAGATCGCCACCGCGCCATGTGGATGTGAAGGAGATAGTCTTCGATCCAAACCGCTGGGTCTCAAGTGCCATCATAGGATTCAATATTGACGGTATAAACCCTTCGGGATTTGATGATCCATTACTCCGCCTCAGGAAGCATAGTGGTGTGCGCGCCTGCATTAGGCGATATCACGACGGAGCTCAAAAGAGCTTGGTCTGTTTTGTTTGGCCCGACCGACTTATCAGGTCCGGGCGCGACGGTTGTCGCCACGCACTGTACCCACGCCGATCCATAGATCGATCTTGATTGTCTTGCCTTGTCCTCCAATATATCTCGCAGGTCCGCGTTCCCCTTTGGCCGCAGTGCTTTTTGAGCGATGCCGGGTACGGTTCTAGTGAAGGGCCTAGAGGCCTCTTCCGCGCGACCACGGGTGGTCGGTCACCGTATTGTCTCCTGGTGATGCGGGTTCATAAGCCTCCTCCTCTAATCGGGGAGCAGCTTGCATTTAGGGTAGCTTTTGAGGGGCGCTCGAGCTCATGCTTTCGGTCGCGAGGACTTCAAATCCATCTCCTCAGCCAGCGATCCCCGATCAGCTCTAAGTTGTTGCTGCTTTTCTTGAGGATGTTTGCCGTGGCCATAAGCCCGCGCCTAAAACGCCTCTTGTTCGAGGGATTCTCGTGCACGACGAAGTTCATCGTCGTCGAGGCTTGCTTCGCTTCGGAGGGAGGCATATAATCCTTCTACCTCTTCTTCTCGCCGCTTCTCGTGAGGGCTGGCGCCTCCATCTTCCCGCTACCGGATCTTGCCGGAGGGATTGTCTTCGATCGTCCGTGTATTGTTATCACCGTGCCGAATCTTCATTCTTGCTGTGGCGGGATTTAGAGCGGAGTCACTGATGCGCGCGCTTGGGCTGCTTCTTGAGGGGTCATCCTCCGTTGTTCCATCGCTGCTCCCATCTTTTGGGATGTCCACCATATATATGTCGATGACGAGGTGGCCTTCCAAAGGCCCTCAGAGGCGCTGGTCTTGGTCGCCTCCTAATCGCCGCCCATACCGCCGATGTCTTCGGAGTCGTAGTCTAGCATGTTGGTTAGATCGTAGACAGCGGCTACCAAGTGGGTGGTGGGTGGGCGTTGAATTTCTTCGTCGTCCGCATCCCAACCTTCCTGACCGTAATCCGGTTAGGGCTCTCTGGATAAAGAGAGAGACTTTAGTGAATTCAGGATGTCGCCAAAGGGCGAAAAGTGCGAAAGATGTCCGCGACAGCGAACTACATGACGGGCGCCCAATCGGATTCGGCAGGGGCGCGGGGTTCGAGTCCGGAGAGGAGTCCGCACCGGAGTCGAGGTCTTCGCAGGACAAGGATGGAGTTTGGCTCGACGCCGAGAGATTAAAGCCTCGAGGCGGTGTCCAACCACTCGCCCTAGATCGGGAATCCGCCCGGATTAAGGGTCGAGCGGATTTCGTGCGGCCTCTGTGGCACCGCTCGCTGCAGAGCCAGATCATGCCCATCGAGACAAATCCGCGCGACTTGGCTGCGGATCGAATCCGTCAAGATCAAGTCTCCGCAGATATCGGCCGATAGTTTAAACTTCCGGATCCGACATGACGGCCAGGGCGAGCTTTCGATCCGCTCCAGATGGCTGCTTAATTGCCCGCAGCGTTAAGCCGCCGAACACGAAGATCTGTCCGGGAGAAAAGTCTCACCCTGACCGCGGCGTTGTTGATGATCAAAGGAGCCATCGAGCCTATCAAGACGACATACGCAGGAACTCTCAATGAAAGCACCAATGTCGGTGTCAAAACCGGCGGATCTCGGTAGGGGGTCCCGAATCGCGTCTAGGCGGATGGTAACAGGAGACAAGGGACACGATGTTTTACCCAGGTTCGGCCTCTCGATGGAGGTAAAACCCACGTCCCGCTTGATTAATATTGATGATGTGTGTTACAAGCGTAGATCTACCACGAGATCAAAGAGGCTAAACCCTAGAAGCTAGCCTATGGTATGATTGTTGTTCGTCCTATGGACTAAAGCCATCCGGTTTATATAGACACCGGAGAGGGCAAGGGTTACACAGAGTCGGTTACAAAGGTAGGAGATCTACATATCCGTATCGCCAAGCTTGCCTTCCACGCCAAGGAAAGTCCCATCCGGACACGGGACGAAGTCTTCAATCTTGTATCTTCATAGTCTTGGAGTCCGGCCGATGATGATAGTTCGGCTATCCGGACACCCCCTAGTCCGGAACTCCCTCACCGAATTCAGGGGCTCTCGACCTAATCAGCAAAATAAGCCATCTAAAGGCAGCAAAGAGGGACCGTCTGGTCTGAACAGAGTCCTGGATAGACTATGCCAAATTCATGGCACCCCTGACAAACCTGCGAACCACACGCACAGAGGGTGTTGGGTCTTCAAGCAGGTCGGCAAATTAAATGCCAAACACAAGGGAAGTGAAACACCAAGCGAGGACGAGGACGAACCTCGCCAGCAGAGCATTGGGGGACATAAAAAATTCCCGCCAGAGGCTAAAACAATGAACATGATCCGCGCGACTCACCCACCCATGACAAGGCACGAACGCGCGCATAAAGACGCGCGCGATATAGAGTCCATTAATCCCACATCTAACTACTGGATGTCCTATTCGATCACTTTCGATCAATTGGATGGCCGAACTAGTATTCGGCGTGGCGGATCAGAGGCCTTGGTGCTTGACCCAATGATCGACGGACACCGTCTCACTCGGGTCCTCATGGACGGCGGCAACAGTGTCAATTTAATATAGGAGGACACTGTCCGCAGGATGGGGATAAACCCATCCAGAATCAGCCAAAGCAACACCACATTTGAAGGGGTGATACCAGCGCTGAAGCCAACACAGGGCTCCGCCATACTCGAGGTAACATTCGCCTCTGTGCAACTCCAAAAGCTTAAGAACTACTCTTCATCATCGCACCTTCCAAAGCGACTATCACTTAGTCCTCTAAGAACGGCTTCGCCCGCTTCAATGCATTGCCGCACTATGGCTACCTTACACTTAAGATGCCCGGTCCACGGGCGCCATCACCGCTCATGAATAACAGAAGCGCCATCACGCCGCAGAGGAACGCCTGACGGCCCTCGCGCCGGACTATAAGCAACCTCCAACATCAAAAAATATGACCGGTCGTTAAGACCAGGACACGGTTAGATTTGAGTCCGTAGCCCAGATCAAACCAGGCACCGTAGATATGAAATCCTATAGTGGATACCAGGCAATAACTACCTAATAAAGCCCCACACTTGGCTCAACCTTATTGGCAGGCCAATGGCTTACACTTTTATCCATCGCATTAACGTTGTAACCTCCTATTAGTTTTCTTTTTTCGCATACAACTTTCAAGCAATACCCTTCCGTGATACGGCACAACAGAGACAAATGCATGACGCAGCAGGGCCCTGCTCAACAGGTTTCTTTTAGATTAAGCCCATGTAAACCTTTTCTATTGCCTCTTGTTGTTTAACCATCCCATGGGTTCCATACCCACGTAGGATACCGCCATTTTGGCATTTCGCCACGATAGATTATCCGCTGCACTGGAAACACCTGGTTTATAATGAATAGGCATTCTTGAGCCTATCACCTATTATAAAGTCCCAATACCTTCGTGGAGTGTTCAAGGCCACGAGTTAGGCCTTATATGCATCAGCTCCAATCATATCTTTGGTCAAATGTTGGGTTTGCCTGCTCCTGTGTTTGCCGCCCACGCTCAAGCATTATCGGCTAGGTGGCCAAAGGAGAACTACAGCCATTGTGCCCTCGTTATTCGGACGAGCACCTCGGTAGAGAAAGCCGAAAACAGATGTCATGATACAGAGAGACTGGTCAACCACTCGAGGACTCACCGAAATCTTTAGGATTCCTCAGATTAACGAAGGGCCATTTCCGATCAGGTACATACGCGTTCGTATTCGATGCACTAGAAGGTACCAGGGGCTACATAGTAGCCCCACTTTAGAATCCCATGGCTAACCAAAAGTGTAACAGCTATATAGTCCGGTTGCCTAGTTCGTCGTGCGATCACCTCCTTAATGGACCAAGACATTGGATCAAGTGTGATTAAGCATATTTTTTGTGAACACCCCTGTATTGTATGCGTGGGGGCTGAAGCCAACGACTGCTAACTTTCGGATTACATATTTATATATACATATATATAAATGGCGGCACAGGGGAAATAATCATATTCTCAGGCAAATAGTATAAATCTAGCCTCATAATCAAAATAAACATTGTTTTTACAATGATTCCGTTCATTCGAATAGGACATTCCTCGAGCATTGCGCCTCTATCAGACGGGCACCTTCTGTGACCAGCGGCAAGTAGTGCTCGGCCGGATATTGGTCCCCCACCGGATCCTGGGCCGCTATCATGGTGGCATCCATATCCGTCCAATAGGCTTTAACGCGGGCGAGCGCCATCCGTGCACCCTCTATACATACCGATCTCCTCATGGCATCGATCCGAGGCACGGCCCCAAGGAACCGCTGCACCAAACCAAAGTAACTATTCGGCTTAGACCCCTTCGGCCAAAGATGGTCTATTACAGACTGCATTGCAGGACCGAACAGCCTGTGAAACTCCGCTACAGCAACCATCTTGTTACTCAACGGCAGCGGGTGGGCGGGAGCATGGAATTGCGACCAGAAAAGCTTCTCCACTTCCTTGTCACCTTGACCTTTGAAGAAGTCGGCAGCATCAGCCGTACTCTTCGCCAAATCCGCATATGCATCCGCCAGACTCCAGCGTCCATCCAGGGGAGCGTACTTCGGATCGAAAAATTTCGTCCGCAGTAAATAGGAGCCTCCAGCCGCAATTTCACCGGCCTGTCAAAGCTCCTCCCGCGCACCACTGAGCTCGGTCCAGATTTCCTTGGTGGCATTCCGCGCCTTGTTCAGCTCGGCTGAATTACCCTCACACTCCTTTTTAAGGAACTCATACCGGTCAGCGGCATCTTTTAACACAATAGCCATTTCGGCTATCTTTTCCTCGCTTAGGCGATGAGCAGCCTGTTCGGCCCTCAGTTCCTCGGCCTCCTTTAGGGCAGCCGCATTGCTCACCCGAGCTTGTTCCTTGGCTTGAGCAAGCTCCGCCCTCAGGGCCTCTATGGCAGCAACACCATCTGCAGTCCAAGCATACTACATCAACATCATTCCATCTTCATATTTTCCCTATACAAGGGAAGGCATTACACATACCTTGTGATTTGTCCAGCCGCTCATTCACCAGCGTGATATCAGCATCAATCGATCCAATTTGCCTCGTTAATTCGGCAACTTCAACGGACTGGCTGGCGTACGGACTCACAGGTACCTGCACACTTTTACAGGACTATCATTGGTTTATGATCCCCGCTTACGCTTAGGGCGGCAAACTGAGTCTCGTGGGCTGCTATCTATATGGAGCACACCTAGCGCGTGCCTTACAACCAAAGAAATAGTGAATTCTCCACTACATACCTCTAAGCCTCTGAGCAGGCTTGTGAGTGCTTCATTCAAACCGCTGGTAGCGGATGAAATCTTCTTGAGCACCGCGCTCATTAATGAGCGGTGCTCCTCCGAGAGCGCGCTCGCCCAAATCGTCACAAGACGTCGGCTGACATCGAACCGCGCCGGACACTTCCCATCGCCCCCCATTGTAGCCCGATGCTCCGGGTGCAGGGCGGCTGACGGACTGACTTTCGGCTTCGACAGAACCGGTCTCCTCCGTGACGAAACCCTCGGTGTCGCCCGCTTCATGAGTCAGAGAAGGGGGTGGGGTCTCGCTCTCCATCATCTCCGGAGGAAGGTCCCCCGAAGACGAACCCTGTTGAGAGGAGCTGCTGGCCGGACTGCAAAAAGTTGAATCCTGGTTATTGATCTAGGAGAAACACAGTACCTTTGGATTGTAGATTGACTTACAGCTCGGTGGAGGGCTGGCCCGTTGGAGGGCATGGTGCGGTGGGGGTGCCCGTCAGGGCAAGGTCCCCTGGGGATATCTTTTCCCTAATTTGGGCATCTCCACCTCTAAATATTCGGAGGCGGCCCTCTTCTTCCCGCATGGGGAAGAGATCTTAGCCTCTCCTCCCCGACTATTCTCCTTGGGGGAGGTAACAATTCCCCCGGTTCGGATGCATAGCATGTGGGGTTCGGTTTCTTCGTTCCTCCCCTTGACTTTCCCCGAGCGCATTCTGCTGAGTACCCGGTCGAGCATCTTAGCCATGGTGGGGGCGGGCGAGCCTCTGGGAAGTGGCGCCGGACATCTGATTCTCTCCGCCTTGCTGAGCCATTCCTGGACGCGGATGATTTTCAGAATAAACAATCATGACAAATACAAAACAGGGTGTCCGGTATCAAAGCTACTTACTTGAGTATCCAGGCGATTGCAGCTTAGGCCCCCATCCTCGGTGGTATCCGGACACACAACTTTCCGTCCGAAGAATAATTTGCACATCTCTTCGAGCTTCAAGCCGAAGAAGTGCTTGACAGTCCGCGGACCCTATGGATTGAACTCCCACATCCGGAGAGGCCGGTGTTGGCAGGGCAACATCCGTCGGATTAACATCACTTGCATTATGTTGACAAGGTTAATGTCCCTCTCAAGAATCTCTCGGATGCGATTCTGTAGTACTGGTACATCACCAGCGGGCCCCCAATTCCGTCCTACATCTGTCCAAGACGCCAACTGCGATGGAGGGCCCGAGCGAAACTCGGGGGCAGCCACCCACTTTGTGCCTCTGGGAGCCGTGACATAAAACTACCTCTGTTGCCATACATCGGATACTTCTGGGAAAGAATGCTTCGGCCATGGGGCATCGGCGTTTCTGCTTATTACGGCACCTCTGCACTCCACATGTCGCCCCTCAATCATCTTCGGCGTTACATTGAAGGTCTTAAGCCATAAGCTGAAGTGTGGGGTAACGCGGAGAAAAGCCTCGCACACGATAATAAACGACGAGATATGGAGGATAGCGTCTGGAGCCAGATCTTGAAAATCCAACCCATAATAGAACAAGAGCCCTCTCACAAAGGGATCGAGGGTGAAGTCCAAGCCGCGGAGGAAGTGCGGGACAAAAACGACGCACTCATTAGGCTCCGGTGTGGGGATGACCTGCCCTGGAGCAGGAAGCCTGTGTTGGATGTCGGCGGTCAGGTATCCGACCTCCCTAAGCTTCGCAATGTCGTCCTCTTGAATCGAGGAGGCCACACACTGGCCTTGAGGGACGGATCCAGACATGTTGGAGGATCTGGGGCATTGAAGCTTGGGTTTCGGGTGTTAGAACTCGAGATGTGAGGAGTCGAGAGGAAGGTGGAAAAGAGGCATAGTCCTCGACCCTTTTTATAAAGGGGATGAATATCAAGAGTCCTTGGTGTGGCCGTTTGAGGCTTATCTAAAAACACGCGGGGTAATACCAACAACCGTCGAGGGGTCGCGCATTCCCGTATTAATGGAAAGTCCCGTAATAAGAGGAACACGATGTCTGCCTCGACAGGACGTGCCAATAAAACCGCCTCATAACACGAGCCGTTGTGGGGTAAGAAACGCCGGTCCGTGTTGGACCAGGCCACGATGCAAGGGCACGATGCCCGAAGATTGCCAGCGGATCGGTTTTATGCTATGTGAAGATCATCTTGCAGACCCGGACATGGTCGACGTGTTCAGTAATTACTTTGAGTGTTCGAGAAGGAACCCGCCCTGCAATGTTTGAAGACAATATCGCTACGGGACTCATCGTCATTGAAGACTGGTTCAGGGGCTATTGAGGGAGTCCTGGATTAGGGGGTATCCGGACAGCCGGACTATGTACAACGTCCGGACTATAGAAGCGTGAAGATACAAGACTCAAGACTTCGGCCCGTGTCTGGATGGGACTTTCCTTGGCCTAGAAGGCAAGCTTGGCGATCCGGATATTATATTTCCTTCCTTGTAACCGACTCCATGTAAACCCTAGCCCTCTCCGGTGTCTATATAAACCGGAGAGGTTGGTCCTTAGGAGACCGATCACAATTACAATCATACCATCATAGGCTAGCTCTAAGGGTCTAGCCTCTATGATCTCATGGTAGATCTACTCTTGTACTACCCATATCATCAATATTAATCAAGCAGGTCGTAGGGTTTTACCTCCATCGAGAGGGCCCGAACCTGGGTAAACATCTGTGTCCCCTGCTTCCTGTTACCATCAGCCTTGACGCACAGATCGGGACCCCCTACCTGAGATTCGCCCGTTTTGACACCGACAGTGCTCGCCCAGTCCGGCATGAATTTCCGCCAAGAGCTGCCGCCCTTCCTCTTTGGAGATGCATCTTTGGAGTACTCCGGTAGCTCTTTTCTTGTAGAGTTCCCCTTCGTAAACTTTGTAAGCTTTGGAGCGTCGGACGATGCAGCCAGCTTCATTTTGGTGTTCGGGGAGCTCCTGCCTATTTAGGTAGGCCAAGAAAGGCTCGGTCCACGGGGCGATTACAGCCATGATTTCGTGGGCCGAGGATGTTATTTCGGTGGTAGAACCTCTGACTATGTCTGATGGTTCAGAATCAGGGGTGTATTCGATCCGTGCTATTGCCGACTTCTTCCCATACTACGGATGGCTTGAACAGCCGCTCCAAGAATATGTTAGGTGGGACAGGGTCGCATTTAGCGCCGATGCGAGCGAGGACATCCGCCGCTTGATTGTTTTCTAGAACCGAGCTGACATTTTGAGGACGGCATTACGGTAGGCCGCCATTTTCGGGTCCTTGGCATCAAAATCTCCATTTATTTGTGATATTGCGAGGTTTGAATCCCGCGCACTTCTAGGCGTTGAATGCCCATAGAGACCGCCATCCGAAGATCGTGCACATGAGCCTCGTATTCGCTGCATTGTTGGAGTCGTGTATAATATTTGGAGGATGTATCGACCGTGTCTCCGATGGGAGACGTCGGACTACACCTGCTCCCAATCCGCCAGCATTTTAGAGCCGTCAAGTGCATGATCCAGTTTGAGTATGCGCCGTATTTTTAGGGAGTTCGCTTCATCCATTCGGCGCGCACGGCGAGCCAATACTTGCGACTTGATGGCCCGCCGAGGTTTGTATGTTATGTCGAACAGAAGGAGCTCAATGGCCCATTTGGCAATCCGGCCCGTAGGATCGCGGTTATTTATTATGTCATTGAGTGGTACTTCGGAGGCCACCGTAATCGAACACTCTTGAAAGTAGTGTCGTAGCTTCCGAGATGCCATGAAAACCGCGTATGCTATTTTTTGATAGTGTGGGTATCGGAATTTGCATGGGGTTAGGACCGTGGATACGTATTAAACCGGCTTCTGGAGCGGGAATTTGTATCCGTTAGCCTCTCGTTCAACGACAAGCACTGCGCTTACAACTTGATGCGTTGCAGCTATGTACAGCAGCATAGGTTCGTCAATATTCGGCGTTGTTAGTACTAGATTACTGGCCAATAAGGTATTTATTTCATCCAGTCCGGTCGCGGCTGCATCTATCCACAAGAAGTGTTCAGTGTGCCGAAGAAGGCGGCAAAGAGGTAATGCCTTTTCTCCTAACCTGGAGATAAAGCGGCTTAGAGCAGCCACGCATCCGGCTAGTTTTTGGATGTGCTTGAAGTCTGTTGGTATAGCCAACTACGACAGAGCTCGGATCTTTGCCGGATTCGCTTCAATTCCCCTGTTGGAAACGATGAAGCCGAGTAGTTTTCCCGAGGGGACGCCAAAAGCGCATTTTTCCGGGTTCAGCTTGATGTCGTATGTCCGGAGATTGTCCAATGTAAGCCTCAAGTCGTCTATTAGGGTTTCGATGTGTCTTGTTTTTATGACCACGTCATCCACGTATGCCTCCACTGTTTTGCCGATTTGCTTTTCCAAGCATGTTTGAATCATGCGTTGGTAGGTTGCACCGGCGTTCTTGAGCCCGAAAGGCATAGTGTTGAAGCAGAAAGGGCCATATGGAGTTATGAGAGCTGTTGCAGCTTGGTCAGACTCTGCCATCTTTATTTGATGGTATCCAGAGTATGCGTCGAGGAAACACAGCGAG
This sequence comes from Aegilops longissima, assembly GCA_021605205.1. NCBI lineage: Eukaryota > Viridiplantae > Streptophyta > Magnoliopsida > Poales > Poaceae > Aegilops > Aegilops longissima. Next base: position 176,976,045 of record CM038679.1, read on the forward strand.
TCGTGTCCTGCTGTGGCATCAATTATTTGATCGATGCGAGGGAGGGGAAAGGGATCCTTGGGGAAAGCCTTGTTGAGGTCTTTAAAGTCGACACATAGGCGCCTGGATTTGTCCTTCTTCGCATTCATTACCAGGTTTGCCACCAATCCGGATGCTTGATATCTCGATGAATCCGCCTCGAGAAGTTTGGCTAGCTCTTCCCCATGGCCTGCCGCTTGGGCTCAAAACCGTCTTAGAGTCTGTTTGGCTGGTTTGTATCCTTTTAGTATATTGAGGCTGTGTTCGGCCAATCTGTGTGGGATGCCTGGCATGTCCGATGGGTGCCAGGCGAAGATGTCCCAATTCTCGCGTAAGAAGTCTCGCAGTGCGGCGTCCATCACGGGGCTCAGCTATGTCACGACGGAAGCTGTCTTCGTGGGGTCCATTGGATGGACTTGGAATTTGACTATCTCATCTGCGGGTTTAAATGAGGTGGACTTGGGTCGCTTGTCAAGTATCACGTCGTCCCTGTCCATGGTGGCCCGTAGTGTTGTTAATTCTTCGGCTGCTAGGGCCTCAGATAATGCCTCCAGGGCTAGTGCTGCGGTTTTGTTTTCGGCGCGGAGTGCGACGTCCGGATCACTAGCTAGAGTGATGATTCCATTAGGCCCGGGCATTTTAAGCTTCATGTACCCGTAATGGGGTATAGCTTGAAAGCTTGCAAAGGCGTCCCGCCCTAAAAGGGGGTGGTATCCGCTGCTAAAAGGGGCCACTTGGAACGTGATTTCTTCGGACCTATAATTTTCCGGGGTGCCGAATACTACGTCGAGTGTGATTTTTCCTGCACACCGCGCTTCCCGACTAGGGATAATTTCCCTGAAGGTTGTGCCGATTTGTTCAATGCGGCCTTTGTCAATTTCCATCTTGCTGAGTGTCTCTTCATAGATCAAGTTTAATCCGCTTCCGCCATCCATGAGCACTTTAGTGAGCCGGAAGCCGTCCACGATTGGGCTAAGAACCAGAGCGGCTGGTGCCCGGACAGTTCGGGATCGGGGTTCGTCACTGGCATTAAAAGTTATAGCAGTGTCGTTCCAAGGGCTTATTTTGGCCATATGGCAAATTTCCGTGGAGCTTGATGAGCTCACTTGCGCCACCGCTTGAGGCAAAGTCTCAATCTTTATTAGTACCAGATTGTGCTCATTGGCGGATGTTGTTCGTAAGAAGATCCTCGCCACTTTTGCAACCTGCCGAGTATCCAACATGCCCTAAGGCTATGAGTTGGTGCTGTGTCCAGAGTGCCGTGGAGCTTACATGGCCTATTGAGCCATTTTTCCAATACGGTTCCCCGCCCTGGGGTGGGCTTTGGTTTCTTGCGGATTGGATCGGCCGACTCACGAGAGTTCGCCCGTTTAGTCCGGACAAAGGTTTTGGTGGAAGCCGGACTGTACCAAAATTTAGCTTGAGTTTTCCAGACACTTACCATCGCGCAGTACTTTTGTACTATGATTGCTAAGTCCACGAAGCGTACTATGTCACGGCGACTTACAACATTAAGGATTCCTTTGTCCGTATAGTTTTTGCAGAAGAGTGTGACTACGTCCTCCTCGTGGCAGTCCTCGGCCTTGTTTAGCGCAAGGAGGAATCTGGCCCAGTAATGATGTACTGTCTCCTGGGGCTCTTGCCTGATATGGGAGAGACGATTTAAGTCCGCGTGGGTGGTTATAGCTGAATCCGGATTCTGATCCGATCTAGCACCCCGGGGCATGGAAGCTTTCGAGTTCAATAGCTCGGGCTTCGTAATGATGCCCAATTTTTCTGGGCCCGTGCCCTGCTCTAAGTCCGGGATCCGGGTCAAATCATCCCCCGGGCGGGTGTCCGGCTCCGGGAGCTCGGCGATCCGGACATAATTTGTCCTCAAAATAGAGGGATACTCCTTGTGTGGTTCCTCCGATACCGCTATCTCATGGGTGGCCGGCGGGGATTTAATGTCCCTTTGGTCGGGTTTAAGCCCGATCCAGTCATAGTCCGTTGCGACTCCCAAAGCGGCGATGCGATCCAACAGCTCATTAAGAGAAGAGAGCTCTATTGGGTCCATCTGTTCGGCGAGTTCTGAATTGATGTGAAGTTTATGCGTGATGACCCGAGAGGCCATCGTCGGCGCGACAGCCGATGGGGCGGCCAGAACGAAGCCGCCTAGTCGGAGGCTTTGGCCTACAGCCAGAGCTCCCCCCGTGGTAATGTTGTCCCCGACAACGAGACGAGCCATTGAGCCCTGCAGCGATGACGCAGAGGAACTCTCAATGAAAGCACCAATGTCGGTGTCAAAACCGGCGGATCTTGGGTAGGGGGTCCCGATCTGTGCGTCTAGGCTGATGGTAACAGGAAGCAAGGGACACAGATGTTTACCAGTGTTCGGCCCTCTCGATGGAGGTAAAGCCCTACTTCCAAATTTTGATTAATATTGAAGATATGGGTAGTACAAGAGTAGATCTACCACGAGATCGTAGAGGCTAAACCCTAGAAGCTAGCCTATGATGGTATGATTGTAGTTGTGATCACCCTTCTCAGGATCAACCTCTCTGGTTTATATAGGCACCGGAGAGGGCTAGGCTTTACATGGTGTCGGTTACAAGGAAGGAAATATAATATCCGGATCGCCAAGCTTGCCTTCCACGCCAAGGAAAGTTCCATCCGGACACGGGTCGAAGTCTTGAGTCTTGCATCTTCACGCTTCAATAGTCTGGACGATGTATACAGTCCGGCTGTCCGGATACCTCCTAATCCAGGACTCCCTCAGCGACACCCATCCTATGACGTGTCAAGCAGGAGATGCGAAGTAGGCAAAACAGCCCAGCAGGGCCTGTTGGGCAAGCTATGATGTGACATTGAGTGGCGCATTTAATGCGCTCTGTCAGTCTATAGAGTTAGGTATGATAGCACTATTTGCTATCTAATTAGTGCATAATGACTTATTTGCCACTGTGGTGACCCCTTTGTCTATAAAAGGAGGCCCAAGGCAACCATAGAAAGGGTTAGCGAATCCACCCCCTCACATATTCCTACGCGCGTAGCCGTTCTGCCCTGAGGCAACCCTGCCGGGCAAGCCTGTTACGCTCATCCCCATTTTTCCACCATCAATCCACCATAGCAGGAGTAGGGTTTTACGCCTCACGGCGGCCCGAACCTGGGTAAAGATTGCATGTGTGATCCCTGCCATGCTGTTCGAGGCCCCTCTGCTCTTTGTGCAATGTGCCGTCCCCCCGCCGAACTAGCAAGGGACTCTTGGTCCCATAGGTGGTCGTGGTTTGCCATGACAGGAGCTTAGTTCAGTTTTATATAGGGTTGGTAAAACTTAAAAGAACACCGTACTAGTACACGTAAACATTAGACTGAGGCAATGCTTATACTACCATATTAGTTAGCACAACATCTATACGGAATCATGTGCAAGCGCGTTCACCGCGGCTGCGCGGTCGATCGAACGGTGCGTCACCGTGTCGCGCTCAAAGGACATCAACCAAACCTTTTTGTGTGTGTGAAAACAATCCCCGAATATTACTCTAATTTTTTCCTGGAAAAGTTCTTCACGCTACAATATTTCCATATATTTTAATTTTGCTTCAGTTCGTGTTTATTTGGATTCGGGCTTTTTAGGTGCGCTGTAGTTTTTTTAATACTAATTCTACGTGTGTGACTGAGAGAGAACGCGTGTATGTGTCCATATGTGTGTTGTGGCGGAAGGGCAATGTGGAGACGGTGGGCGTGTGATAGACACATAGAGAGGTGTGAATGCGCAAATGATCATGCATGAGTGAGACATAGAGAGATGCCGATACGTTGTGTATAAATGATAGAATTGTCTTCTATTTGTACTTGTGTGTGTGTGTGTGTGAGGAGCATCCGTAACACAACAATGATCTCTCTCGATTCGTCCGTCCCTCGCACGATTGCATGTAACACATGCATCAACGCACACATTTTGACACCCTCACTCGGCCCCTGCCCACCTCAAGGCCCGCACATCGCCCTCTATCTCGCACGCACAATCTTTTCGTGAAAACCCTATTTAGCATGTAGCTTTCCATCACATACACACATTCTCTCCATAGGTTTGATTTCTCTCAATATCTGACACACACACACACACACTACACACACACTCCCCCTCCCTCGAGCACACAATTCATCCCCATCCAAGGTTATATGGCGACCACTCTCGTTTGTGCTTCTCTGCACCCCAGCATGCACACCACCTCAATCTTCAAAGAGGGCATCAAGGAGATCGAAGACGACGACCACACTCAACTACAGAATGTGGGGCCATTTGGAAGCAGGATGATGTGACAATGGCTGACTGACTCCTCCCCCCTCTCCCTCCAGCACAAAATTATCAATCCCTCAACCCACGAGATCCTTCCCCTCTCGTCCATGTTTTTCCAGCTCTCTCATCAAACCTGTTGTCTCTTCTCCTTCCACGTGTACAAAATCCAGATGCACACGCATCTCACGTATATTACATGTCTCCATCTTTCTCACAGACCTAACTTCTTCCTCTCTCTCTCTCTCTCTCTCTCTCTCTCTCTCTCTCTCTCTTTAGGTTTGTCTCCTACTCTCTCACCCAAATACATACAATCTTTTCCTCCCTATCTTCTTCATCTCCGCAAGATCTCACTACATGTTCCATTCACACATTGGGATGTGTTCAAAATGTTGCTTTTATAACGGATCATGTAGAGTTATGGTTGGTTTTGTTGCATCCTACAAAGTAATAACTATGAAATGCATTTAGATTTTCATTTGACTGGGATTATGTGAGTTTGAGCATATTGAAAGGTACTATAGACCTTGTATACATCTAGGAATTCAACAATGATTCTAACTATTGAATTGTATAAACCATTACATTCGAAGTCAGTAGCCTAATATATTTATTTCACGATTACAACAAATGATTAATTCCACTACAAACTAAGAAAATAAATGTGTACTCCCTCCGTTTTTATTTAAGTCTGCGTATTAGCATTGGTCAAAGTCAAGTTTTGTAAACTCTCACAAAGTTTATAACAAGAAATATTAAAATATACAATAACTAATAAATACCATTATATTCATTATTGGATGTACTTTCACATCATACATATTTATTATGGTAATTTTTTATATTTTTCTATAAACTTGGTCAAACTTTAGGAAGTTTGACTTCGGTCAAACCTAAGATGCAGAGTTAATAAAAACGAAGGGAGTACTAGTAGTTACTAGTGCTACTAACTACTACTACTACACGCTAGTTGCTTAGCCCAATCACCCAACACGCCAAACGGGGAGTTCAGTGTCACAAAATTTTGAGGTCGGCGGAAAAATCTCCCGCGACCCTGATTCGAGCAGTGCAAAGTTACCATCATACCCTTTGGAATAGGCCTACAGATAATGGTTGGTAGGGGGCTGTTTTGGTAACTTCAGGTTCACCCTACCCAGCCAACCCCACCCGGCATCCAGAGTAGTACACTTGAATACTCCCCATTTCCTATCCCCACCGCAAAATAGACTTCTCCACGGCACCGCAGCCTTCGTGCTCCTCCCCTTCTACATCGGCGCAATCGTCCAACGCAGCTCATCTGCCTCATCGACGATGTCGTACGCCACACTGGAACCGGTCCACCATCATCTTCGTACACGGAGCCTCTTCCCCGGCACCATCTTCCACGGTCTCGGATCTGCTTCCCGGAAGCCCACGCCAAGCGTAGAAGCACCACAGTCATGGACAATGAACTGACTCCCGTTGCCGACCATGATGCACAGAGGCCATCGCGACCATCGTACTCCTCCTCGATTGGTAATGTGTGTATTGAGTCTCTTAGCAATACATGTACAGTTCCAATTTTGTTCATACCTACCCTTCAAATTTCCTGGTTGCTATTGTTCCCGTAAAAGTAATTGGCTATGGCTTGCATTGTCCAACAAAATATCACCTTGTAATTGTGAGTCCCTCCTTTATTGCACAATGCTTGGGTAGGTTCTTCATCTGCAACCAGTAGTGTGGCAACTGATGGAATGTTTTTTACAACTAGCAAGATGCCCATGCGTTGCACGGAACATCAAGATGCATTTGTATGAGTAGTTTATCTTGTGGGAGAAAAGGATGAACGAGGGAAGGACTTATTTGCAAATGTGGAGAGGGCTGTGGGTATCTTCTTACAAAATTGCCATAGTTTCCTTCCCATCTGTAATATATAAATCGGACGGCCTATATTGCAGGATGGCAGGCACAACATGATCACCAACTCTGTTTTTATAAGAGTAGTAGATATATATATATATATATATATATATATATATATATATATATATATATATATATATATATATATATATATAGAGATATAATATATAATAAGTAATGATAAAATAAATATAAATTAAATATAATATATATACAATATATAGTCGGGAAAGGATCGCACGCGCGGGAAAAAGCGGCCGGGCGGGCGCTAGTTTTGGCGCGCGGCGTCCGGCGCGCTTTATAAAATCCAATGCCCTCCCACTGCTCTATGCCTTGCCACCGCTCTCTCCCAACTCTTTCTTGCCTCGCCGCCGTCGGTCTCGAAACCGGCAGATCTCGGGTAGGGGGTCCCGAACTATGTGTCTGAGGATCAATAGTTATAAGGGACGATGGGGACATGATGTTTACCCAGGTTCAGGCCCTCTTAAAGGAGGTAAAACCCTACATCCTACTTGATTGTATTCAATGACTATAGGAGTTACAAAAGTTGATCTACCTCGAGATCGTAATGGCTAAACCCTAGTTGTCTAGCCTATGAGAATTCTGATAGCCTCCATGGACTAAACCCTCTGGTTTGTATACACACCGGAGGGGCCTAGGGTTGTAGAAAGTTGGTTTGCAGAGGAAGAAAATAATACATCCGGACAGCAAAACTTGCCATTCACGCATATAGTAGTCCTACCCGGACACAAGGGATAATCTTCGGCTTTTATCTTCATGGCCCATCAGTTCGGCCCATATTGAATAGGTCGGGCACCCGAGGACCCCCTAATCCAGGACACCCTCAGTAGCCCCCGAACTTGCCTTCAATGACGATGTAGTATCCGGCTTATGTCTTCGGCATTTGCAAGGCAGGTTCTTCATAGCCCATCAGTTCGGCTTTGTGTGTGTGTGTGGTGTGTGTGTGAGAGAGAGGGGGAGAGGAGGAGGAGAAAGTGCATGTGTGACAAAGACACAAAGAGTGTGTGTGCGAGAGGTATCACCATAAAATTAGGCGAGAGTGTGTGTGTGCACGATCAAGAGGGAGTGTCTCAAGAAGGGATGAAAAATCTACATAGATACAAAGAGCGCGCGAGAGACATGTACGAGATAGTGGAAGCATGAGTGCTAGGGTGTATAAACCTATCTGGAGGCTAGTCGATCAATGTTTGTGAGAGAAACACGAGTCGGGGGTGCGAAAGCGAGAGTTTTGTGTGTGTGAGAAAGAGACGGTAGTCGGGAAGGGGAGTGGAACCAGGAGTTGTGTGTGTGTGTGTGTGTGTGAGAGAGAGAGAGAGAGAGGGGAGTTTGTCTGATCAGTAAACAAATGAATAATGTCAGTTTTATAACTGAGATGGATATGGAATGGAGACCGCAACAAATGTTGTGTTTGCAGGACAGTGTAATTTTAGTGGTAGGAGTCATATCTAGAGAGATATAGGGTGCGTGGCAGAACCCTAGAGAGAAAGACAAAGTGAAAGACGAGTGAGAGAGAGTGTGTGTGTGGCGGTGAAAAAGAAAGCTTAGGTACCTAGTCATACCAGAGAACGATAGAGACGTGAGAGATAATGAAAACCATGTAATGTATAATGATAGGGAGAGTGTGACACTTCTCAAGGGAGACGTCGAGAAACCATGTTTGTGAAAATAGGAGAAACATGAAGTGAGCGTGCGGGTGAGCTGGAGAAAAGAGAGTGATAGCTACATGAAGGAGCATGCGAGAGAGATGGGCGTGAAAGGAGATTCAAATTTTAGTTGCGTATATAGAAAATGTCAACATAAAATGGATTCAAATATTTGAATTCGAGATGATGATACATGTAATTCATACTCGAACCAAAATTGATTTATCAAGCATGCATACTCATATGAATTCACGCGCATCTATGTTATTTAATATGTAGATATTACTGATCCATACATTTTAGTAGAACATAATTTGGTTTAATTATTTTGAATTCAACCTTATGATTTTGAGATCATTGTATTTGTAAATCATATTATATATAAAGGAGCAGAATTCTTTGTTGTGCTTTTGGAAGTATATATAAGAAAAGATGTATATATAATTTATTCCAATCGAAAATGGATCCTTCCCGAACAAAAATAGAATACAAAATGGATTGGAATTGAGTTGGCACTGTCGGCGTTCTGGGAACGGGGGTACCCAGACTTGCCTGCCTGCGGCCCACGGCGTGGCTCCATCGCCGGCCTGGTACGGCCTAGCTTCGGCATCAACCACTCAAGACCATCGCGAGGGGCCAAGCCTCGCGAGGCGGATGACACTAGGACCTTCACGAGGAGTGGCCTCCCCAAGCTTCCTCCTGAGGAGAGGAGATTTCCATGGAAGCCTCACCTCACCAGGTTCTGATTACGTGAGACATGACAACCAAGGCCAGGCGGGCGCCAGTGGATGCAGTGTACCAGTTTCCTCTTTAGTGCTAAAGAGGCAAGCGGAGACGTGGAGTACCAAGGAATCAGCCAAAGGTTTCCATTCCGGTGCAACGAGACCAAGACCGCCAGGACGGCAGGACGGAGGTCATCGCCGAGCCAACGACAGCGTCACGACCAGAGGCTTTTGCAAGCGAAGACTACTTTTGTCAGGATAGCATGTACTAGTTGTCTCCCTTCAAAATTGGCCGTTGTGCGATCCATTCCCGTCTTACATTTGGGAAGAGGACCAAGGCCACTATAAATAGGACCTAGCCACCACCGTAGAAGAGGATGTATCATTCAGATCACCCTCTCCCTCACCAGCTAAGTTGAGCCCAAGAACACTCCTCCTCCTGAGGTTGTTCTCCCATTGTACTAGTTCATCCTAAGCCCCTCGAGGCCAATCCACCACAAAGCAGGAGTAGGGTTTTACACCGCAAGGTGGCCGAACCTGGGTAAACTGTTGTGTCTCGTTTACTTCTTGTTCATCGAGCTAGGCCATGAGATTGGCGAGTAGGAAGATTGGGGAGTTTGAGTTCTTCGCAAGCACACCAGAGTTCGAACCTCTCAAGGGTCTGCGGAACCCGAAATCCAACATTTGGCGCGCCAGATAGGTGTGCGTCGAAGATCTGCCACTCTGTCCGCTGTGCTCCTCTATTCGTCTCTCATGGCGGACGCTCCTCCATCGGCCGGATCGACGCACGCTTTCGGAGGAACCGAGGGACTCCGAGCTTTCACCCCCGCCCTATGGCAGATGCAGTGGCCTCCTAAGTTCAGGTCGGAGCTGCCGCCCCGATACGACAGCACGGCGGACCTGACAGGTTTTCTCCGGGCGTACGAGGAGCCTGTGTGGGCAGTCGATGGTGACAACAAGGTCATGGCTGTCGGTATCAAAACCGGCGGATCTCAGGTAGGGGGTCCCGAACTGTGCGTCTAAGGCGGATGGTAACAGGAGGTGGGGGACACGATGTTTACCCAGGTTTGGGCCCTCTCGATGGAGAGTCCCATCCGGACACGGGCCGAAGTCTTCAATCTTGTATCTTCATAGTCCAGGAGTCCGGCAAAAGGATATAGTCCGGCCATCTAAGACTTGTGAAGGGCCATGTAGATAGAAAGGCTCCAACAAGCTTTCTTTCTTTCTAGAGTCTGTACTCAGACTACTTTGCTTCCGCATGTGCTTGTATGATTGTATGACTTGAGTGTTGGGTCATGTGACCCCTACCTGTATGACTGTGTTATGTATGGCTCCTCGAGCCTCTTAAATAAAGTACTTGAGTTGTAGAGTTTTGTTGTGATGCCTTGTTGTATTTACTCATATCGGGCATATTATGTATGATTGAAATGCTTGGTATGAGTGGGATCCGACAATCTAGTGGTTTATCCTTGGCAGCCTCTCATATGGGGAAATGTAGTCTCGTGCTTCGAGCGATAGTAGTCCGCTACAGCCTGGTTCACGGAGTCCTGCTAGCCCAGCACTACTGCTTGGACACTTGACTGGCGGCATGTGATTCATTTCGCTCCTATGTCTGCTCCTTCGGGAAATGTCACGCGGTGATACTTGGAGTCCTGCCTAGCCTGCTACAGCCCGGAATACCGGAGTCCTGTTAGCCCAGTGCTACAGCCCAAGTTCATACGTTGATGACCGACATGCTCGAGATGTTTCATGTATGCCTGTCCCCATAAGTTAGTGCCGCTTTGGGTTCACGACTAGCCATGTCGGCCCGGGTTCTTTGTCATGTGGATGCTAGCGACACTATCATATACGTGAGCCAAAAGACGCAAACGGTCCCAGGCCATGGTAAGGCGACACCCGTGGGAATACCGTGCGTGAGGCCGCAAAGTGATATGAGGTGTTACCAGCTAGGTCGATGTGACTTGGGATCGGGGTCCTGACAGTATGATACAGAACCTCGCTCCGTGGTTGTCGTCTTTTAAAATATAATAACATCCATGTTTCCTAGTTGGAAAAATGCTCGCAGGACTATGTCCGAAGAGGTTGCCGATCACGCCTCGACCAGTGGGGCTCCAGGGCCGGACATAGAGGCGGAAGCTAACACGGGGCGAACGCCGGATGCTCCTCCTACAGAGGATGTGGATAGATTATCCGCTACAAATTCCGAAGTGGAAAGCGCCATGAATCACAGGCGTCGCCGGGCCGTACTCCGTGACGCTTGTTTCTCCCAAGAGGCGTTTGATGCCTTCAACTTAGGAGACGCGTACATCCGTGCCGCTCAAAATGGTCTTGCCAAAGCCACAGGCCAGTATGTAAAGGATATACGGGTAAGAAAATCTGATGATTATATATATCAGTAGCCCCTGAGACTTGAAACAGTTGACACAACTGATTTAAGGATCATTATTTGTGCAGGTTCTTACAGAGAAAAATACCCAATTGTCTCAAGAGCTGGAAGAGTGCAAAGCCCAGCTACGGGCCGCAGTTGCCGCGTTGAAGGAGTCCGAGAAGGCCCCCCTCTGGTAACACTTGTTTCCATTGCAAAGAATGATAGGTACCAGATAGTATGCGGCATGCACGAAAATCTAACAATAGATGTTGCAGATGACTCCGGAGTTAATCCGGAGGCCGTGCCAGGGGATGCGCAACGTGCTAATCGACAGCTAAATGCTAGCGAGCGCGTGCTTACGCGGGTTAGGCAGGAGAAAAATGATCTCCAAGACGCCAATATCCAGCTGGGCGTGGAACTGAAAGATGTTCGAGCCTAGCTTGCGGACTCCGTGAAGGAGAATAAGCGGCTTCGACGCGGCATTTTCAGTAAGTGCTTGAACGAACTTTTGAAAGAGTTCGGCGAAGAAGCCGGCTAACAGACTTATGTCTGCAGGTATGCTGACGGGTCATCCCGCGGAGGAGATGCCGGAGTCTGCGGGTGATCTTCTACCAGAGCTCTCACAACTGCACAAACAAGTTCGGCAGGTGATGCAGGGTATTGCCCAAGCCTTGTGGCCATCCGCTTCCGTGCCAGGAGTCACGGGGGAGCTTATAGAGAAGCTCAAGGGAGCGCGGCGGCGCTTCCGATTATGGAAGATATCAGCCTGCCGACAAGGTGCAAGGCAAGCCTGGGCCATGGTGAAGACGCGGTATACCAAAGCTGACCCAAAACACATGGCCGATGTCGGACCTATGGGGCCTGATGAGAAAGAGATCCCCGTCAGTTTGGTGTATGACCAAGTAGAATTAACCGCAAAGTAGTCCCAACAGGATTGTAGGTTAGACAGCCTGTTGGATGGTATAGAAGAAGAATTTAGTCAGTCTAAGTGACTGTGTACTTCAAGTGACATATATTGTCCCTAGCCGGATTGTAAATCATTTGTCATGGCGGACCTTTTAAGCCGACCTCTGGACCCGATAGTCCGAGTGTATCTGAATACCCGCCGTTATGTAAAACCGAGGCACGCGTGGAAACCAAAGCGTAGGGGTCATAAGTGCTTGAATGCACAAGTGCCCAACTAGCTATGTTATATTACATGGATAGTAAGAAACATCTTCCAGGACAATAGTTTCACACGGGTTCCTTTCCTCGGGTACGCATGCCCTAATGTGCATGTCCGAATTAAAAAAGAGACGATGCTATAAACATCCTGGGGCATGTATTAAAATAAATAAAAGTCATCTTTTGTTCACCGCCGAGTATTCCCTTAAGAACGCTTAGCTTTGGCTTCACCCGGTCGAGGTACACATCCGCCGACTAAGCAAGAATAATCATAGAGGTGCTCCCCTTATGCCCCAGCCAATTAACGGAATGTAGGGCATAAACACAAGAGCCAGGCAACCCAGCTTGGCCAAAACTTAAGTCATATCGATGCATATAATGGCGAAAAAAGGTACATATGGAAGAATAACACATGTGTGGGGCGTAAAGCCCAGAAAATAGTTATATTAAGCTTCTGTATAAGAAGCCCCCATGTATAATGAGCGCGGCTAGCGCGTCAAGATTGTGTAGTCAACACACAATTTAGGCTTTTAAGGCCTTGAAGAAAAGGAAAAAAGAAGAGAGAAAGAGAGAAAAGACAGATAACGGATATGTAAAAAATTGACGGAGGTAAGGAGACGACCATAGAGTCTAGCACTAGGCGTAGAACCTTCGGAGTGTGGCTGCGTTCCATGGGTTTGGCTCGAGTCGATTATCCGATGCATCCCGTAGACGGTACGCTCCACCTGTCAGAACCTGGTCAATAATGAAGGGACCTTCCCATTTGGGCTTGAGCTTGTTCTGATTCTTCTCCGGTAGGCGTAGAACGAGTTCGCCAATGTTATAAGCTTTGGCCCGTACTTCTCTGCTTTGATACCTTCGAGCTTGTTGCTGATAGAATGCGGAACGGGCTTTTGCCACGTCATGCTCCTCCTCCAGGGCGTCCAAACTGTCCTGCCGATCGAGCTCGGCCTCTTTTTCTTCATACATGTGCAATCGAGGTGAGTCATGAATTATGTCGCAGGGCAGTACCGCCTCTGCGTCGTACACCATAAAGAACGGTGTGTATCCGGTAGTGCGATTCAGCGTGGTCCGCAGCCCCCATAGTACGGAGTCGAGCTCCTCTACCCAGTGCGTGTTTCATTCCTTTAAGGACCGCACTAATCTAGGTTTAATGCCGCTCATGGTAAGACCATTTGCTCGCTCGACTTGACCGTTAGTTTGCGGGTGATAGACAGAAGCATAATCGAGCTTGATGCCCATGTTGTTGCACCCAAGTTTTACCTCGTCGGCTGTAAAGTTTGAGCCGTTGTCGGTGATGATGTTGTGGGGGATGCCATAACGGTGTACAACCCCAGATATGAAGTCTATCACCGGGCTGGATTCAGCCGTTTTGAATGGTTTGGCTTCTTTCCATTTGGTGAATTTGTCCACCATGACCAATAGGTATTTTTTCTTATGGGTTCCCCCTTTGAGGGGTCCGACCATATCAAGCCCCCAGACCGCAAAGGGCCAAGTAATGGGGATTATTTGGAGAACGGTAGGCGGCATATGGCTTTGGTTTGCAAAAAGCTGGCAACCGACGCAACATTGAACAAGGTCATGTGCGTCTGCTCGGGTCGTCGGCCAATAGAAACCTGTACGGAAGGCCTTGCTTACAAGGGCCCGTGCTGCGGCGTGGTGGCCGCCGAGTCCAGCATGGATTTCTGCCAAAAGTTTCTGCCCTTCCTCTTTGGAGATGCACCTTTGAAGGACTCCAGTAGTGCTTTTCTTATAAAGCTCTCCCTCGTGGACCTTGTAGGCTTTAGACCGCCGCACTATGCAGCGTGCCTCATTTTGGTCCTCGGGTAGTTCCGGCTTGGTTAGGTAGGCCAGGAATGGTTCTATCCACGGGGCGATGACGGCCATTATCACGTGGGCTGAAGGTGTTATTTCGGTGGCAGAGCCTCCGATTGTGTCGGAGTGTTCGGTATCTTGTGTTGTGGCCGGGTCTGGACTATTGTTACCGGTGTACCCTTCCCATACCACGAATGGCTTAAACAGCCTTTCCAAGAAGATGTTAGCTGGAACAGGGTCGCGCTTAGCACCGATACGGGCGAGGATATCCACCGCCTGATTCTTTTCCCGAGCCACATGGTGGAATTCAAGCCCCTCGAACCGAGCTAACATTTGAGGATGGCGTTACCATTTTCGGATCCTTGGCGTCAAAGTCTCCATTTATTTGAGATATTGCGAGGTTCGAGTCCCCACACACCTCCAGGCATTGAATGCCCATGGAAACTGCCATCCGGAGACCATGTATCAGGGCCTCGTATTCGGGTGCGTTGTTTGAGTCTTTGTATAGTATTTGGAGTACGTATTGGACTGTATCTCCGGTAGGGGACGTCAGGACGATGCCAGCCCCCAGACTAGCCAGCATTTTAGAGTCATCGAAGTGCATGATCCAATTGGAGTACGTGTCGTATTCTTTAGGGAGTTCGGCTTCTGTCCACTCGGCGACAAAATCGGCCAGTACTTGTGACTTAATGGCTCGTCGTGGTCTATATGTTATGTCGAACGGGATGAGCTCGATAGCCCATTTGGCAATCCGGCCCGTGGCATCGCGGTTGTTTATTATGTCGTTGAGTTGTACTTCCGAGGCCACCGTACTTGAACACTTTTGAAAGTAGTGTCGTAATTTCCGGGATGCCATAAATATTGCGTATGCTATCTTTTGATAATGTGGGTTCCGTGATTTGCATGGAGTGAGGACAGTGGATACATAATATACCGGATTTTGAAGTGGGAATTTATGTCCGTCCGTCTCTCGTTCGACTACGAGCACTGCGCTTACAACTTGGTGAGTTGCCGCTATATATAACAGCATTGGTTCGCCGACATTTGGCGCGGCCAAGATTGGGTTGGTGGCCAGGATGGTTTTTATTTCTTCCAATCCGGCCGTGGCCGCGTCCGTCCACTCGAAGTGTTCGGTGCACCGAAGAAGGCGATAAAGGGGTAGTGCCTTTTCTCCTAATTGGGAGATAAAGCGGCTTAAGGCCGCCACACATCCAGTTAACTTCTGGATTTGCTTGAGGTCAGTTGGGATAGCCAATAGTGAGAGAGCTCGGATTTTAGCCAGATTTGCTTCAATTCCTCTACTGGAGACGATGAAGCCGAGGAGCTTTCCGGCGGGCACGCCGAAAACGCATTTTTCCGGATTGAGCTTGATGTCGTATGTTCGGAGATTGTCGAACGTGAGCCTCAAGCCGTTTATTAAGGATTCGACATGTCTGGTTTTAACGACCACATCGTCTACGTATGCCTCCACTATTTTCCGGATCTGTTTTTCCAGACATGTCTTAATCATGCGTTGATACGTTGCACCAGCGTTTTTGAGCCCGAAGGGCATTGTGTTAAAACAGAAGGGGCCGTTTCTATACTACTATTAAAAGAGCAAACATGAATTCTCCTAAAGACACACCATAAACTGTACACAGGATTATCTGAGACGTTCGATCAATCTAACTAAAATACATCTAACAGTCCATATTAGATCAAGGGTCTGCCACGTAAATAAACGATCCAGATTAAATGTTCTCCGAGCAGCATCGCCTACCTCGCACATCCCTTCGCCCTCAATTAGGGGATTGATTATTATCCTGTAATTTTCTATGTCCAGGCCCACAAAGATTTGCCACCCTCCTCTATCCTAATCCCGTAATTTTCTCAGTGCAAGCGCGGATCGCCGCCGCCCACCGCTCCTCTACTTCCCATGGGCCCGAGAAAACGTAGCTAAGCACCAAGCAACCGGAGCGGCGAGTGGCGGAGGAAGGAGAGAGCGGCGGGGAATGGGGTGATGGCATCGGTAGCTGCGGGGTGCAGACTATGCGGGCGTCGCACAACCTGATCAGCACGAGTAGTCCCGGCGCGAGGCATCCCGGAAGGACCACGGGCCGAGTCATTTCGCCACTACGTGCGCCGATGTCGCCCAGCCCTCGGCGAGCTCCACGACCAGATCCTCACCATCTCGCCTCCTTCGCCGACCTAGCCGCCAGCACACTCCACCCGCCGCTACCGCCGGACTCCGCCTAAAGGGCCGACCATGCGATGGCAGATTCAGGATTGCTCGGTGATGGATAAGATCAACCCGTGTGGTCAGCAGTATTGGTACGATTCCTATTCTACTTTCTTTGGGTGGTTAATTCCATGGCCACGTTACTAACCAGTAGATCGAAAAAATGAACTGGATAGAAATATGTTCTTGTGGAAGTCACGGGCATGAAAGTTTTGTTTCACTCATCCTCTTGTATTTGTAGGCCTATTTAGGAATCAATTTATACTATAGGCCTAGATCCATCTTACTTCATAACAAATATTTTTGATCGGTCGGTAGGATATGATTTTGTGAAATTACTTCCATATGAACAGTGAGAAATATCTTAATTCTCACTTATACTGCTCTCGACTCCCATTAGATTGCAGTATTTATCATTTTTGTTTTATTACACGAACCCCTTTTATTTGTTAAAGTTGGGCAAATCCATTGTTAGAGCCCTCATACGCCACTATTTATTGTATTGAATTAGTTCGATGGAAATGATAATGTGATATTACAACTTATATTTGGGAGAAGGCGAGTGTGGCATGATGTATATCTCAGACTTAACATGATTTTTAGTTTTTTCCACCACCAAACAATAACATATCTTCCTACACTTGGTGCTTCAGCTACCTGATTTAAGTTGTAACTATTTTAAGATGTTATTTAAGATGTTACCTGATATACAAGATTTTTCAGCTAGGTTGATAGTCGGTCTTTCTGTCCTCTGAGCTTATTGATTCATCTGATGGTGTTTTTTGGTCAGACAAGGTGGAGTTCATGCTTGTAATTGTACAGTGTATGGTTCTGTTCATATGTTTTGCTCTAATACATTGATGAAAGTACATGTCAAGCTATTTTATCACAAGATTCCTACACCGATAATTCAAATGGACCTAACATATTGGGAACCTTTTCATGGACTATCCTCATAATGGCTGTCAAATTCTTGCTTTCAGAGGTAGCACCTAAACTTAGGGGTCAATTTTCCTGTATCACCAATGTATTTACTTATAATATTGTATTAACCTAATATACCTTGAAAACAGGATACTGAGACCATGTGCAAGAAGGAATCAACATTTGTAAGACACTAGCTATTTTTGGCATTCATATAACCTGTAGATAGAGTACATATGCTCCTGAAATGCTACTACATGCCTCTCCAAGGTCCAATAATTCCAAGGATGACTACAACTGTGAAGCCAACATTATTATCTAAATTACTACATTAGTTACGATGAACGGGACAGTCTGCAAGCTACAACTTTGCTAATTAATATTTTTTCCTTTATAGCATTTTTCTCTGAACCAAATTGACCATTCTTTTCTCAAGGGAAAAACTAACATAAATTAATTATTCATTCGGTACCAATGCTGAAATATTTTTTGCAAGCCTCAAGCATGGTCTCTTTCTGATTGTGAGGATGAATTTTACAAAGAGGGTATTTTAGAAGCTAATCACATAACTATACATGTTTTCTAAGCATCTAAGAGGATTTCGTGTTCAGTTTCGTGCTGCAATTTTAGAGCTTGATTCTAGAAGTAAGGGTGCCCTCCTTTGATATACCTGGTTTGTGAAGAGGTGATCGTGTGGCTGAAGAATGATGTTAATGATTGGAAGTGCTCCAACCAGAAGCATTCAGTGGGTGCCTGTGTTGGACACGGTGTTTTTAGGATGAGACCATTCATGTGGAACTTTTCAAAGGAGCAGAGTAAGAGCGAGGAAAACTATGGGTTGAATTTGTTGTGCTAAAAGGACCGACATAATGCAGTAATGATTTTGCCCTGTTTTCTCTCGAGCAGAAGAGGACATTGCACTCTCATCCCGCTTCAAGCATGATATACTCGGCAATGTATCACATCGCTGTCTTCGATCGACTCATCTTGATGTTGTCCCTGCCCTTCTCACACCGATAATCTTCGTGGATTGGTGGGAGGTCTCGCCACTCATTCCCAAAGCTAAATAATGTGGTTTTGATTCTCTTGTGATGCTTGTGTGCTATAGCCTATGAAAGCAACACAATGCTAGGGTGTTCAACAATGCTCACTTCAAGTCAACGAGGCAACATTCTGTGTTCTCATTCTTTCGACCTAATTGCGTGAGGGAATAGGATGGCTGGATTATGTGAGTAGTCCATTTGTGATATGTGTTGGTGGTGGAGCGGATGTCGCCCCCTTTGTGGTGCTCTTGTAACTTGTGTTCTCTCCTATAAAGTTATGATACAAATTTGCATACTCTCCATAAAAATATACACAAACCAAAGATAAATTATATCACTGCCCTTACACAATTTATTGCAAGTAGGTGGAATGAACTTCTTAAATCATTCCTGCATATAAGCAATTCACTATATTTTATTCATTTCACTTGATACACCATTTCATAATTTATATTAAAAAAATTAGTTCAAGAATTTTTTTGGATGAACTACGCTATGAAAAATGTGGTAGTATTTTTTACTGTTCAAGTATAATTAGTTTTTTATGTTTATAGAGAGATGTCCATGATTACGAGGTATTGGTGCACATCCTGACATCACTTCCAGGGTTCAGTTCAGCAAGAAGACCAATTACACCTACAATGTCCATTCCTACTGCACCCTGGCTTGGCAAACAAGAAGACTCAATGCAGTCAGCTGCTGATAAGGAGAAGACATTGACCTCTCAACAACCAAGACAAAGAGACACACAACAAGCGAAGAACAAGAAGATGAAGTAAGCGCTAAGCTTATTTTGTGTGTGAGTTGGTATATCGTTTCCATCCTTCTAGATTTGTTGTAAGAGTATGGAGTTGAATACGATGATGATGTGCTCACCGGACAGGCACCCATTTTGTCTATATACCATGACTATGTTTTCCAAATAGATTGAGACACTCCCTGCTTTTCTTTAGAGAGGAAGGGATCATTTTTATTCATTTATGCCGGTATTAGATATATTTATCAAAGTTTAAATAGCCAATCTTAAAAAAACATCCTATTTTTGTGCGAATTTTTCTTAAGCATATACTTCCTCCGTCCCATAATATAAGAGTGTTTTTAACACTAGATTAGTGTGAAAAATGCTCTTATATTATGGGATAGAGGGAGTATTAGACAAAAGATATATCTGGGTTTCTCTCGGTTGTATCGCAGGTTTTTGCTCTTGGTTCTTTTACCATAAAATTTGTAAGGTCTCTTGTGTTTGATTTAATGTATACATCAGCCGAGACATGCCTTGTGTGCATTATTACTCATTATACCAATGCTCATCATGTGTATGAAGGGAGACATGCGTTGCACGTGCATACTTACTAGTGGAGTGATAAATGCCGTTACGGCTTGCTCGGACTCCGCCGTCTTAATTTGGTGGTAACCGGAGCATGCGTCGAGGAAGCACAATGATCCTTTGGTCGATGCGAGGGAGGGGGAAGGGATCCTTTGGGCAAGCCTTATTAAGGTCCTTCAAGTCGATGCATAGGCGCCAAGATTTGTCCTTCTTTGGTACCATCACCAGGTTTGCTAGCCAGTCCGAATGTTTTATTTCTCTAATGAATCCGTCCTCCAGTAACTTGGCTAGCTGCTCTCCCATGGCTTGTCACTTAGGTTCAGAGAAACGCCGAAGAGTATGCTTGACCAGCTTGAATCCCTTTAGAATGTTAAGGCTATGCTCGGCCAGCCTGCGTGGGATTCCTGGCATGTCTGAAGGATGCCAAAGTAATATGTCCCAATTCCTCGCAGAACTCCCGTGAAAGCGCGCCTACAGCGGGGTTTAACTGTGCCCCGATGGGTGCTGTGTTTGTAGGGTCTGTTGGGTGGACTTGGAACTTGACAATTTCATCCGCTGGTTTTAAAGAGGTGGACTTGGATCTTTTGTCGAGTATCACGTCGTCCCTGTCCACTGTGGAGCGCAGTGTAGTAAATTCCTCGGCCGTGAGGGCTTCGAATAATGCCTCGAGGGCGAGTGCGGCTGTTTTGTTTTCGGTGCGGAGTGCTATGTCCAGATCACTAGCTAGAGTGATAATTCCATTGGGCCCCAGGCATTTTGAGCTTCATTTACCCGTAATGGGGTATGGCTTGGAAGATCGTGAATGCCTCCCGCCCTAGAAGGGCATGGTATCCGCTACTGAACGGGGGCACTTGGGATGTAATTTCTTCGGACCTATAATTCTCCGGCGTGCCGAATACCACATCTAGTGTGATTTTCCCAGCGCAACATGCCTCCCGACTAGGGATGATTCCTCTGAAGGTCGTGCTCCTTTGCTCAATGCGGTTTATGTCTATTTCCATTTTTTGAAGAGTCTCCTCATAAATGAGGTTTAATCCGCTGCCGCCGTCCATGAGCACTTTAGTAAGCCGAAAATCGTCCACAATTGGACTAAGGACCAAGGCGGCTGGTGCTCGGGCTGTTCGGAATTTAGGTTCGTCACTGGCATTGAAGGTGATAGCCGTGTCGCTCCATGGCTTTATAGTTCCCACGTGGCAGACTTCGGCAAGGCTGCGGAGTGCTCGCTTACGCCTATTATTTGAGGCGAAGGTCTCGAAGACTGTTAATACTGTATTGTTGTTATCCATGGGGTGGTGCTCTGTGGTATTTTTAATTAGGAGATCCTACCGCTCTTGGCCACCTGCCGGAGTACCCAACATGCTCTTAGGCTGTGTGTTGGTATGGTATCCGTTGTACTGTGAATTTTGCATGGCCCATTAAGCCATCCCTCCAATACGGTTCCACGCCCTGTAGTGGGCTTTTGCTTTTTTGTAATTGAGTCAGGCGACTTATGAGCGTGCACCCTTTTACTTCGGACTGGGGGTTTTGTCAGAGCCGGATTATACCAAAATTTTGTTTGGGTTTTCCAGGCGCTTTCCATCGCACAATACTTCCGTACTATGGCTGCCAAGTCAAAGAAGTGTGCTATGTCATGGCGACTTATGGCATTGAGGATTCCCTTGTCCGTGCAATTATTGTAAAAGAATGAAATTGCGTCTTCCTCGCGACAGTCCTTGACCTTGTTCATTACAAGGAGGAATCTGGCACAATAGTGATGTACTGTCTCCTGGGGTTCTTCCGTAATGTGGGAAAGATCGTTCATATCTGGGTGGGTGGGTTGATTTAAGTCCGAACCTTGACCCGATTTGAGACCCGGGGGCGGAGGAGTTTCCGATCTTGGATGTTCGGGCTCCGGGATGTTGCCCAGTGGGTCTGGCCCGCTGCCTGATTCTAGGTTCAGGGTTTGGGCGATGTCCTCCCGTAGACGGGTATCTGGCTCGGAGAGCTCGGGAATCTGGACATAGTTTGTCCTCAAGATAGAGGAAGAATCGCCGTATTGCTCCTCCACCACCTTTATCTGATGGGTGACCGGCGGAGAGTTAATCTCCCTTTGGTCGGGTTTAAGCCCAATCCGATCCTAGTCCGTAGCGACTCCCAAAGCGGCGATGCGATCCAAGTGCTCTTTCAAAGATGAGAGCTCCATTGGATTCATCCGCTTGGTAAGTTCCAAGCCGATGTGGAGGCTATTTTTGATGACCCGAGAAGTCATCGTCGGCGCAGCGGCCGAACGGGCGGTTATGACGAAGCCGCCTAGTCGAAGAGTTGGCCTACAGCCAGGGCTCCCCCAGAGGTGATGTTGTCCCTGACAACGAGACGAGTCATCCTTCCTTATGATGACGGCACAGTGGAACTCTCAATGAAAGCACCAATGTCGGTGTCAAAACCGACGGATCTCGGGTATGCGGTCCTGAACTGTGTGTCTAAGGTGGATGGTAATAGGAGGCGGGGGACACGATGTGTACCCAGGTTCGGGCCCTCTCGATGGAGGTAATACCCTACTTCCTACTTGATTGATCTTGATGAATATGAGTATTACAAGAGTTTATCTACCACGAGATCGTAATGGCTAAAACCCTAGAAGTCTAGCATGTATGATTGTGATTGCCTCTACAGACTAAACCCTCTGGTTTATATAGACACCGGAGGGTACTAGGGTTGTACAAAGTCGGTTACAGAGAAAGGAATCTTCATATCCGAACGCCAAGCTTGCCTTCGATGCTAAGGAGAGTCCCATCCGGACACGAGAGAGAGTCTTCTGTCTTGTATCTTCATGGCCCATCAGTCCGGCCCATGTCCAACAGGACGGACGCCCGAGGACCGCTTAATCTAGGACTCCCTCAGTAGCCTCTGAATCAGGCTTCAATGACGAGGTGTCCGGCGCGCAGATTGTCTTCGACATTGCAAGGCGGGTTCCTTCTCCAAATACTCCAAAGCATCCTTCGAACACAAAAAGTGTGTCCGGCTCTGCAAAACAAGTACCACACACAACCACAGAGAGTATTATATTTCACGAGTCCAATCTGCTGACAACTTTTGTAGCGTGACGTCATGTCCCTGCCCGGTCATTATTTCATACCATTTTTTAGCTACCCCCTCCACGTTTCAAGATGCGGTTTTGTTGCCACGTCTTGTCGAAGCAGCGATCGTTTCCCCTTATTGCGGGATTCTCATCAATACGGGCGTGGGTAACCCAACCGTTCCATTGGCATGATCCCTTGGGAATAGGCAGGCTTTAAGGCCTATGAGGAGGCGTTTGATATCCATCGCCTTTATAAAGGGGCACAGACCCATCTTTCTCCTCTACGCCTACCTATTCAACCTTTCCAACCTGAAGTTCCAGCACCCGGGTTTCAACTTAATTGCTTCGAGCCTCCCAATGATGTCCGGACCCAGCCCTCAAGGCCGGTGGGTGGCCTATTCTGTCACAGCGGAGGATATCGCGAAGCTCCGTGCGGTAAGATACCTGACCGCGGAAATCCTCCATAGGCTCCCTGCTAAAGGGCAGGTTATTCCTACTCCCAGATCTGGCGAGAGGGTCGTATTCATATCCCACTTCCTGCGGGGGCTAAGGGTTTTCTCTCCATCCCTTCGTTCGCGGACTCATGTTCTATTACAGGCTAGATTTTCACGATCTAGCTCCGGACTCCTTTATTCACATCTCGGCATTCATTGTCATGTGCGAGGCCTTTCTCTGCATTCCCCCACACTTCGGCTTATGGCTCAAGAGCTTTAATGTGAAGCCGAAGGTAGTCGATGAGGAGCAAGCGGAGTGTGGCGGTGCTACGGTGAGCAAGCTCGCCAATACTCCTTGGCCAAAGGGCTCCATCACAGAAACTTCCAACCTGTGGCAGCTGGAGTGGTTTTACATCACTGGACCCCACGGTACCAAGTGGGCAGCTACACCTGCGTTCTGATATGGCCCTCCATTACGACTCACATCATGGATTAACAAGGGGCTGGTCTGGGGACCAGTTGATGAAGTGCAGACGCTACAAAGTTGTATCCGGAGTCTCCTTGAAAACGACACCAGCGTCATCAACATGATCCAGGTAATGCTAGTCCGCCAGGTCCTACCGCGCCAGCGACGGCCTCTCTGCCTGTGGGAGTTTAATCCAGAAGGACCACGGACCCTTCAACACTTCTTTGGCACAACACACAGAGGGATGTGGAAGTTATTCTTCGGGACCCGAAAACGGTGGCTGGATACAACCGAGGACATCGGCCTCGACTGCAACCATCCGGCTACCTCGGTAAGCACTCGACTCCTGAACACAGCTTAGTTAATTATCCCGTAACAATATGCTGAGAAAGTCTCCGACCAGGGATGGATAAAGAAGGCGGAACGAATTAGGTGTTCGGCTCCACTCCCTGAAGGCTTAGCTGATCCTGTGTTGACAAGGATGCTGGCCCCGGCACCGTATCAGGTGCCGGTGAAGGAGGTCAATGAGGAGAGCAGAAAGGCCAAAGGCGGCGTCCACTCGAAAGGTACACCGGACGCTATGTCCGGGGAGACTAGAGCTCCCTCTTATGAAGATGAAGCGGAAGAAGAAGCTGAGATCTCTTCTCTCCATGGGAAAAAAGGACTGCCTCCGAAGATTTGGAGGTGGAGGATCCCAAGAGAGGGAAGGCGTCCCTGTCAGCCAGTGCGGAAGATGATGATGCACAGTTCGTCCGTAAGGACAAGTCCTTAGCCGAATCGTAAGTGAACAAGGGCGTTTTAGACATATCCCATTCTTTTCAGGTCACAAGGGTAACATCTTTAATATATGTTTGTAGTCTGACCCGCAGTCTTCCTAAACAGTCCTCCTCCGCGGGTAACCTGCTTCTGGAGATGATGGAAAGCGAGACGCCTCCACATTCTTCCTCTCCCCTTAGGGTGGACGACTTCGAGGTGTCACTCCGGAGGGTCTCCCCCGATCACCAAGTAGCATGGGGGGTGTCGGTGTCAAAACCGGCGGATCTCGGGTAGGGGGTCCCGAACTGTGCGTCTAGGCGGATGGTAACAGGAGACAAGGGACACGATGTTTTTACCTGTGTTCGGGCCCTCTCGATGGAGGTAATACCCTACCCCGCTTGATTAATATTGATGATATGGGTAGTACAAGAGTAGATCTACCACGAGATCAAGGAGGCTAAACCCTAGAAGCTAGCCTGTGGTATGATTGTTGGTCGCCCCACGGACTAAAACCCTCCGGTTTATATAGACACCGGATAGGTTAGGGTTACACAGAGTCGGTTACAATGGTAGGAGATCTACATATCCAGACGCCAAGCTTGCCTTCACGCCAAGGAAAGTCCCATCCGACACGGACGAAGTCTTCAATCTTGTATCTTCATAGTCCAGAGTCCGCCAACGGCGATAGTTCGCTATCCGGACACCCCTAATCCGGGACTCCTCAAGAGCTCCCGAACCAGGCTTCAATGACGATGAGTCCGCGCGTTGATTGTCTTCGTATTGCGAGGCGGGTTCTTCTCCAAATTCCATATACTTGTCGAATAGTTTCCGCTTCGATAAATGCTGCGCCCTTGGCTTCTACGCCCAATAATGGCCATCTTCCACGTGTTTGAATGAATGCGAAAAGCCGGGTATTTTTACAGCATTCCCTAGCTGCGCAAATGAGCTGCCTATAAAAGGGCGAGGATCTAGATCTGAGTCACACCATCCCCTTCGCGAAGCCATCGGAGCGCCTCACCAAAGCCCATTCCATCATGGACAATCGACATGGCTCCTCCTTCGCGCCCCAGCCCTCAGCCTGAAATTGGGAGAGATGCTCACCCCGCATAGCGAGCTAGTTATACTCCAAACCAAGGGATTTCTTCCCTGCCTTCATGGTTCCGGTTCGAGCAGGACTCGCCACCTACAAGGGCGGAAAGCAAGCGGAGAGTGTCCCGATCCTCTAAAGGAGAGCGGGTATGCTTCATCTCTTATCTAGTAAGAGGACTCGGATTTCCAATTCATCCGCTTCTCCGGGGCTCTTGGAGTTCTACGGCCTCCAGCCAGCACCACCTTACGCTGCCTCCATTTTGCACATCGCGGGCTTCGTGGCCCTTTGTGAACTGTTCTTGGGCCGAGGCTCATTTCGGCTGTGGAAGAGATTATTCTGCCTAATACCCCGCTCTCATGAGGGGTCAATATATCAAGTGGGCGGAGCCGAGCTATGGCACATCATCGGACCGGATACCTATCCGAACCCCGAAGAAGGCGCCCCAAGGCTGGCCTTCGTAATGGTTTTACATGGAGGATATCTCGCTGCCGGATCCTGTTCGGATCCGCCTTCAGAGTTTAGCAATGCTCCTCCGAAGAAGCGCCTAAGCCGGGCGCCGGAGCCCCCTGAGGGAAAATGACCGATGTCCTTTACTTGATGAGCCGAATAAGATTTCTGGCTCATGCCGGATTGACCATGATTGAGTCATGGCAATCTGCGTTATGAGGAGTGCAGCCGCCCAATATAGGGGCCACCCCATGGGACTTCAACGGGAGGACGATGCCACCCACCATGGCCGCAAAGGGCCGGATCGGTCACCGAACTGGTGAAGATCTTGTCTGCCATGTATAAAGGGAGGAGGAGGATTTCTCCGCCAATCCATCAAGGAGTTTTCTTCAATAATCCTCGGCTGCGTAAGCAAACATCTTGTGGTCTGTCCGATCCATGTTCCGTGGTTAAATATCTCATTTCATGGTTTCGAAAGGAACTACGCCGGATCGTGGAGAATATACACAGCCCGCCCCCACAACCCAAGGATCCGGAACGGTCCCTCGGTCCGACCTCCGAAGAGGATCCGAATATAAAGGTGGAGTTGATCGACGGGGTGTTCCACCAACTTAGCATCGACAATGCCTTGGTCGCCATTACGGCCGATTATCCCGGAATACTTCCAGCCTCGCAAGTAACTGAGACCGAGGTCCCAATACTCTGATAATGACCCATCCGTGCTAATTTCTTGATCATTGTATACCAATGGTGTTTCGCAGGGGGCACCTTCGAGGCAGGAGGCCGAGCCCGCGGCGGCTGGCCAACAAGGGGCAGACGGCCCCGCAGTTAAAAAGAAGTGCGGTCCGGATCGAAACTCCGCCAAGAACGGTATGGCGCTGTCACCATATTCCCGTGATTTATTCCTGAAGGTGTACTAATGCTGTTTTTTTTCAGAAAAAGATGCTCGCGGACTGAGTCCGAGAGATTGCCAATCGAACCTCCGCGAGCCAGGCTCCAAAGCCGGTTCCGTAAGCGAGGCGAGCACGAGGCGACGCCGGATGCTCCTCCGGCGGAGGATGCCGACAGATTGTCCGCCACCAACTCCGAGGTGGAGAGCGCCATGAATCACAAAGGCGCCACGGACAGTTCTTCGGACGACATGTTTCTCCCAAGAGGCCTTGAATGCCTTCAATTGGGAGTTGCGCACTGCGTGCCGCCAAGATGGTCTAGCCAGAGCCATGGAGCAGTATGTAAAGGACATACGGGTGAGGAAATTTGACAGTTATATATGCCAGTAGCCCCCGAGACTTAAAATAGTTAGAATAACTGATTTAAGGATCATTTGTTATGCAGGATCTTACAAAAAAGAGTACCCGATTGTCCCAGGAGCTTGAAGAATGCAAGGCCCAACTTGAGGCTGCACTAGCTGCTACAGGGGGAGCCACAGGGACCTGCACTGGTAATATACGCATCAGAAGATAAATAGTTTATGAAGTGCGGCGGGTGTGTAAATTTGACAAAAATATTGCAGATGGCGCTGGACTAGATCCGGACAAGCAACAGCTCTTGTGCCAGCTAAAGGTCAAGCGAGAGCGTACGACGAGGGTGCGGCAGAGAAAAATAACCTCCAAGATGCCAACACCAAACCGGGTGAGGAACTAAAGGATGTTCATGCCCAGCTTGTCCGACCAGAAGGAGAATCGACGGCTTCGCCGCGGCATTTTCAGTAAGTGCTTGAGCTAACTTTGAAAGAGTTCGGGCGAGGAAGGCGACTAACATAAACATGTATGTAGGTTTGCTCACAGTGTCATCCCGAGGAGGAGATGCCCAGTTCGAAAGTGATCTTCTTCCCGAATCATGCGTCCTGCACGAACGAAGTTCGACAGTGATGAAAGACGCCGGCCAGCCTTGTGGCTATCTATCTCCCCGCCCAAAGGCATTGGGGAGCTGGCAGAGCGGCTTCAAGGAGCACGGCGCGCTCCGACTATGGAAGATTTCGCTCTGCTCAAAGGCGCCAGGAGGCTCGGGCCATGGAAAAGACGCGTACACGGTTGTTGACCTAAACCACATGGCCGAGGTCGGACTCAGGGGGCTTGATGGGAAGGAGATCCTCAGAAGCTTAGTGTACGACCAAGTAGAATTGGCCGCCAAGTATTCCCAGCAAGATTGTAAATTAGATAGCCCGTTAGATGGCATTGAGGAGGAATACAATGAGTCGAGTTGACTATGTAAAATATGACATGAAAAATGTCTTCTAGCCGGATTGTAGATCGCTTGTCATAGCGGACCTTTTTGCTTCGACCTCGTGACCCAATAGTCCGGAGTGTGTCCGAATACCTTCGTGGTTATATAAGAACCGGGTATGCATGGAGACAAGGCGAGGGTCATTATTGCTGTATCGTATAAGTGCGAACTAGTTATGTTATATTACATGGATAGTAAGAAACATCTTCCAGGAGAATAGTTCCGTTAAGGGTTCCTTTCATTGGGATGCATGCCCTAAAGTGCATGTCAAAGCTGCTAGGAAAGCAGAAAATCATCCGGAGGCAGATGGGTAAATAGTTAAAATCATCTTTCCGCTCACCGACCGAATATTCCCTTAAGAACGCTTAGCTTTCGCTTCACCCAGTCCTAAGGTACACATCCGGCCGACCGGCAAGAATAATCGCAGAGGTGCTCCTTTACCACCTAGCCAAAAATCGGGAACGTAGGGGTAGGCACAGGAGCCAGGCAACCCAGCTTGGCCAAAACTTAAGTCATATTGATGCATATAATGGTGAATAATGTTGGAAATATGCCCTAGAGCCAATCATGTATGATGATATTTCCTATGTGTTTATGAATAAAGATAGTCCTTGGACATTATCAATGATGTGTATCAGCAAGTACGTGACTTGTTTGTGGGACTATGCATTGTATGATGACTGTCCTAAAAGGTCCCTAGTCGAAAGGGCTGTGTGGACGCAAGAGCCGACTAGACTAGCATATGACACGGTCGATGGCTCGGTCTCACTAGCCATGGAGCATTGGATGCTAACCGGATAATATGGACTTGAAAGGTCTGGTCGGATTCGATATAGTCGGATCCGAGTCGAGATAAGGTCCGAGTCGGACAGACTCAACTATGAGACGCAGCGATATGTCATCTGTGAGTCTCTAGTACAACATACGCTCTATGTCCTAAGACCTGAGCCGACGCATGTACTGAGATGGTGATAGACTTGCTTTTGGGCCGACCAAACGCTACTCGTGGATCGGGTAGTTACAAAGGTAGGTTTCGGTTTGTCCAGTCCCATGCTGCGAGACATGGTCGAGCAAGATGGGATTTTCCTCCGATCGAGAGATATACTCTGGGCCCCTCGTGTGATCTCGACCAGAACAGCATGGCTATGCGACAAGGATTATGAGATAATCCGGACGGTGGTCGGTATCATCGAACGAGAAAGAGGTCGGGTTAGCACAAGGATGACAGCTTCTCCTTGAGCCCGACAACATATATCGTGGCGGCAAAGGGAATAGAAGTGTGACACATTGTACAGGTTCGCTTAACCAGCTTCATAGTTCGCTTGGTGGTCGGCACGCCTTGCTAGAGGCCGCTACCAACCGTGACGGGTCGGAGGTGATCCGAATCGTGACCAAGCTGACTTGAACCTAAGGGGTCGCGCGCTTAAGGGAAGGAACCTCGAGGTCAGTTCAGTAGGACACCGGTCGGATGTGATCCGAATCGACTAGGAACGTGACCGAGTAGACTTTGGGCTTTAGGGTCCGTCGAGGCCCAAGTGTTGAGCTCGCGATGGACGCCTATATAAAGTGGAGGTGCGGCACACTCAGCGGTTGATCGCTTCGGCGCTGCGACTAGGGTTTGCATGTGTTGCGAATAGCCACCTCCACTCGCCGCCCGATCGTGTGATCGGACCTAGCAGTCCGCCGCACGACGCTCCTCCCACACGCCATGGATACCGTTAGAGGCGATGCACTTGCGCCATTCCCGCGAACTCGTGACGTGGATCGGACGACCGCCGCCGAGGGAGATCGAACGAGGAGGAGATTTATCCACGCAGACGCCGCTGCCCCAACTCTTCTTCCGCTACACGGCACCGCTGGCCTAGTGGTAACGAACTATGATCCATCTCCGTAGCATGTTCCTCGGATGTTCTCTACAGAGGGAATTTTTAATTTGCAATCGACGCACCCTCACCGTAGAACCCAACAAAGGGTATCGAGCCTCTGTTATAGGATTTGGATTCAGATCATATGCATATTAGATATGTGGAGGCGGCAGATGAGATCTGTTGTCCTTGAAGAGATCGGCTATGTGCACGGTTGATGTGATCAACTGCTCATGGGGATCATTGAGGCTATGTTTTCTGTAAATCGTGATCGATGAGGTCGTGACACGATCTACCCCTACCGGTCGGTCATCCGCCATCGGGGTTAACAGTGAAACGTAAATCCGAATCGGATTCGCGATGATCGATAAGATCGGTCAGATTCGTATAGAGATACGATTAGCAAGGAGTTGCTTACCGGATAGGTATGTTGGCTAGCAGTGATGCTAAAGCTCACTAGTCGCATGCGCTAGTCGGATCCTGAATCACTGAGAGTTTGCGGAGGGATGCTGACTTCAAGTGGGAGTATTTCGCTTAGGCTAGAATTACTCTACATAAACACATTGCTTAGTGATTGCATGTTTTCTGTTGTAGATCAATGGCACCACCTTCTCAACCCAACTTTGCATTGAAATCAATTCGAAAAGGATAAACTGAATGGAACAAACTTTACCACTGGTATAGAAATCTGAGAATTGTTCTCAAGCACGATAAAAGGAACATGTTCTAGAGGATCCACTTCGAGGAACCTGCCGATAATGCTAGTGCCACAGCTAAAAATGCCTACTGTAAACTCGTTGATGAATCAACGGAGATCAGCCGTCTGATGCTAGCTTGTATGGAGCCCGATTTGCAACAGCATTTCAAAACGTTGAGGCTTACGATATGATCGAGAGTCTCAAGAGCATGTTTCGCATACGTGCTAGGACCGAAAGGTTCAACGTCTGGCGATCCTTGATGGATTGCAAGTTGAAGGAAGGTGATCCATCGAGCCCACATGTGATCAAGATGATCGGATATGTGCAAGCTTTGGATCGCTTTGGGCTTCCCGCCTTGGATGAGCTGGCTACGATGCAGTTCGGGTTCTCTTCCGCCCAGCTATGGGACGCTCATCTCGAACTATCATATGCATGGCATGGATAAGAAGCTCACCGAATTGCATGGGATGCTCAAGGTGGCAGAGCAGGATATTAAGAAAGGCACGCATCAAGTGTTGATGGTGCGTAAATCCGCTAAGTTCAAGAAGAGTTGGTCTAAGAAGAAGGCTAAGGCAAAGGGCACGGAGATGGTAACCTCTGCCGCGCCAAGTCTGGACCGGACTCAAAGACCGCTTGTTTTCATTGCAAGGAGACCGTCATCGGAAGAGGAACTGTAGCAAGTGGCTTGCGAGCATGGCAAGAAGGCCGGAAATGCTTCTTCGTGCAAAGGTACACTTGTTGCATATGTTATAGACATTTACCTTGCTGACATACCTAGTAGCTCTTGGGTATTTGATACCGGATCGGTTGTTCATATTTGCAACTCGATGCAGGGCTGGTAAGAACTAGGCGTGTGGCACAAGGGGAGATTGACATCGTGGTCGGCAACAAAGCAAGAGTTGCTGCGTTGGAGGTCGGCACGATGCAGCTCCAGCTTCCTTCCGGATTCATTATGGAATTGAATAATTGTTATTACATTCCTGCACTTAGTCGAACATTATTTCTGCCTCATGTTTGATGAGTCAAGGTTATGAATTCAATTTAAAGGACAATGGTTGTTCGATATTTTGAATGGTATGTTCCACGGCTATGCACCCATTGTTGATGGGCTATTTATATTGAATCTAGAACAGAACCGGTCTATAACGTAAATGTCAAGAGGCATAAGCCTAATGAGATAAATCCGACATACTTCTGGCATTGCCGGCTTGGACACATTAGTCTGAAACGCATGAAGAAGATCCATGATGATGGGCTCCTAACTTCGTCCGACTTCGGTCGCTCGAGACATGTGAATCATGCTTGCTCGGCAAGATGACTAAGTCTCCTTTCGCAAAGAGTTGCGAGAGGGCGTCCGAGCTATTGGAACTTATACATAGTGATGTGTGGTCCAATGAGCACAACCGCCAGAGGTGGCTATCAAGATTGTGACTTTTACCGACGACTTGAGTAGATATGGATATATCTATTTGATGAGGCACAAGTCGGAGACTTTTGAAAAGTTCAAAGAGTTTCAAAACGAGGTTGAGAATCAGCTCGGCAAGACTATAAAGCTTCGCGATCTGATCGTGGAGGTGAGTACATGAGCCAGAGTTCGATGATCATCTAAAAGTCGAGGTATAGTACTCAGCTCACACCTCCGGCACGCCACGAGAAATGGCGTGTCGAACGGAGGAATAGGACCTTGTTGGACATGGTCCGGTCTATGATGAGCAAATCGGATTTACCTTGTCATTTTGGGGATACGCCTAGAAACTGCAGCTTTCACACTTAATAGGGTACCATCAAAATCAGAGACAAGACACCACATGAGATGTGGACCGGAAGAGTCCCAGCTTGTCTTTTCTAAAGATTTGGGGTTGTGAAGCATTTGTCAAGCGACTTATGTCGCAAGCTTACACCCAAGTCGGATAAATGCATATTCGTGGATATCCGAGGGAAACCTTGGGATATAGCTTCTACAACCGGAAGAGAACAAAGTGTTTGTTGCTCGAACGGGTTTTCCTTGAGAAAGAGTTTCTAGTCGGGAGGCCGGTGGGAGGACGGTTCGACTCGAAGAAATTCGAGGACCACTGGGACGGCTCACCGGTGATGAGATCATACCGAGTCCGTCAGTGGAACCCGTAGTGGAAGCGGCACCGAACCACGGAGGTCGGAAAGATTGCGCAAAGTGCGCGATGTATTGTTGCTAGAAAGCGACGAGCCAGCCACGTATGCGGAAGCGATGGTGAGCCCAGATTCGAGGCATGGCTAGAGGCCATGAGATCCGAGTTAAAGTCCATGGATGAGAATCAAGTCCGACTTGGTTGATCCGCCACCGGCGAATCGCCATTGGTTGCAAATGGGTCTTTAAAAGAAAACCGATGTGGATGGAAATGTTCAGATCCACAAAGCTCGCTTGTCGCTAAAGGTTATGGACAAGTTCAAGGAGTTGACTACGACGAGACTTACTCGCCGGTAGCGATGCTGAAATCGGTGAGGATCATACTAGCTATAGCTGCATATTTCGATTACGAGATATGGCGATGGATGTCAAGACGGCTTTCCTTCACGGAAATTTAACCGAGGACGGTATATGATACAGCCCGAGGGTTTTGTCGATCCGACTAGCACTAGTAAGGTATGCAAGCTCAAGAGATCCATTTATGGGTTGAAGCAAGCATCTCGGAGTTGGAACATTCGCTTTGATGAGGTCGCCACCGGTCTCGGTTTCATCAAAAGCGAAGAGGACTCTTGTTTATACAAGAAGTTAAGTGGAGCTCGATAGTGTTTTTGATCTTGTATGTGGACGACATACTACTGATCGGGAACGATGTTTCGATGCTAAACTCGGTCAAGGGATCATTGAATGGCAAGTTTTCGATGAAGGACCTTGGTGAGGCAGTCTATATTTTAGGCATTAAGATCTATAGAGATAGATCGAGGAGGCT
This sequence comes from Aegilops longissima, assembly GCA_021605205.1. Classification (NCBI taxonomy): domain Eukaryota; kingdom Viridiplantae; phylum Streptophyta; class Magnoliopsida; order Poales; family Poaceae; genus Aegilops; species Aegilops longissima. The sequence continues at coordinate 177,009,459 of CM038679.1, forward strand.
GCTCGGCTTAAGCCGAGCACGACATAGATAAAGTGTTGAAGCGGTTCAACATGAGTGAGGCGAAGAAAGGGTTCTTGCCGCTCTCACATGGTATAAGGCTAAGCGAGACTCGAGTCCTTCGACATCCGATGAGCGAAGCAGATGAGTAGGATTCCGTATGCCTCAAAGAATCGGATCCATCATGTATGCCATGATATGTACAAGGCCCGATGTTGCTTTTGCAATAAGCCTAACAAGTAGATACCAGGCCAACCTGTGAGAGTCACCGGGCAGCGGTAAAGACTATTTTGAAGTACCGAAAAGGACTAAAGAGATGTTCCTAGTTTATGGAGGTGAGGAAGAGCTCGTCGTAAGGGGTTACGCCGATGCTAGTTTCCAAACCGATGAGATGATTGTCGATCACACCGATTCGTATACGCCTTGAACGGAGGAGCAGTGCAATCGATGAGTTCCAAGCAGGATACGGTGGCGATTCTACCACGTAAGTTTAATACATTGCGCTTGTGAAGCTGCAAAGGAAGGTGTTTGGATCCGCATTTTCTGGATGATCTTGGTATTTTCCCAGCCTCGGTGAAACCGTTGGACCTTTATTGTGATAATTCTGGTGCCATCGCACAAGCCAAGGAGCCGAGGAATCACCACAAGGTCAGACACATAGACCGGAAATATCACCTGATACGAAAGATCGTAAAGAATGGTGATGTAGAGTTATGCAAGATTCACACGGATGCAAATGTTGCAGATCCGCTGACTAAGCCGCTTCCACAACCCAAGCATGAGGGGCACGTTAGAGCTATGGGCATTCGATGTCTATTTGATTGACTCTAGTGCAAGTGGGAGACTGTTGGAGATATGCCCTAGAGGCAATCATGTATGATGATATTTCCTATGTGTTTATGAATAAAGATAGTCCTTGGACATTATCAATGATGTGTATCGCAAGTACGTGACTTGTTTGTGGGACTATGCATTGTATGATGACTGTCCTAAAAGGTCCCTAGTCGAAAGGGCTGTGTGGACGCCAAGAGCCGACTAGACTAGCATATGACACGGTCGATGGCTCGGTCTCACTAGCCATGGAGCATTGGATGCTAACCGGATAATATGGACTTGAAAGGTCTGGTCGGATTCGACATAGTCGGATCCGAGTCGCACAGACTCCAACTATGAGACGCAGCGATATGTCATCTGTGAGTCTCTAGTACAACATACGCTCTATGTCCTAAGACCTGAGCCGACGATGTACTCGAGATGGTGATAGACTTGCTTTGGGCCGACCAAACGCTACTCTATGACCGGGTAGTTACAAAGGTAGGTTTCGGTTTGTCCAATCCCATGCTGCGAGACATGGTCGAGCAAGATGGGATTTTCCTCCGATCAGAGAGATATACTCGGGCCCTCGTGTGATATGACCAGGAACAACATGGCTATGCGACAAGGATTATGAGATAATCCGGATGTGGTCGAGATCACCGAACGAGAAAGAGGTCGGGTTAGCACAAGGATGACAGTCTCGCTTTGAGCCCGACAACATATATCGTGGCGGCAAAGGGAATGTAAAGTGTGACACGCCAGGCAGGTTCGCTTAACCAGCTTCATAGTCTGCTTGGTGGTCGGCACGCCTTGCTAGAGGCCGCTACCAACCGCATGGTAGGAGGTGATCCGAACTGTGACCAAGATGACTTGAACCTAAGGGGTCGCGCGCTTAAGGGAAGGAACCCACGAGGTCGGTTCAGAGGACACCGGTCGGATGTGATCCGAATCGACTAGGAACGTGACCGAGTAGACTTTGGGCTTTAGGGTCCGTGGCGAGGCCCAAGTGTTGAGCTCGCGATGGATGCCTATATAAAGTGGAGGTGCGGCACACTCAGCGGTTGATCGCTTCGGCGCTGCGACTAGGGTTTGTATGTGTTGCGAATAGCCACCTCCACTCACCGCCGATCGTGTGATCGGACCTAGTAGTCCTCCGCGACGACGCTCCTCCCGCACGCGGGATACCGTTAGAGGCGGTGCACTTGCGCGCCGCCCGCGAACTCGTGCGCGGGATCGACGACCGCCACCGAGGGAGATCGAACAAGGAGGAGACGATCCACGCAGACGCCGCTGCCCCAACTCTTCTTCCGCTGCACGGCATCGCTGCCTAGTAGTAACGAACTATGATCCATCTCCGTAGCATGCTCCCGGATGTTCTGCGTAGGAATTTTTAATTTGCAATGACGCACCCTACCGTAGAACCCAACAATAAGAGGTACATGCGGAAGTTTAACGCATGTGTTGGTCATGAAGCCCGTATAAGCTTCTCGTTAAAGAAGCCCCGGTGTATAATGAGCGCAGACAACAAGGCGTCATAAATGCTAAAAAAAAGCGCTAAACGAGCCTCTAAAGGCTTCAAGAAGAAGGAGGAGGAAGGAGAGAAATAGAAGACATCAAAATAGAAAATGTGGACGGAGGAAGGAGACTAACTTGAGTCCAGCGCTTAGGCGAGAATCTTCGTGAGGCGGGCTGCGCCCATGGGTTTGGCTCGAGTTGGTTATCCGATGCGCTTGCAGACGGTATGTCTCCGCCGCCAGGACCTGGTCGATGATGAAGCGACCTTCCCATTTGGGCTTGAGTTTGTCCTTTTTCTTGTCCGGCAGGCGTAGAACTAGTTCGCCAACGTTGTAAGCTTTGGCCCGTACTTCCCTGCTTTGATATCTTTGAGCCTGCTGTTGATAAAATGTGGAGCGAGCTTTTGCCATGTCGCGCTCCTCCTCCAATGTGTCCAAATTGTCCTGCCGATCGAGCTCGACTTCTCTTTCTTCATACATGCGCACGCGAGGTGAGTCATGAATTATGTCGCAGGGCAGGACTGCCTCTGCACCATACACCATAAAAAATGGTGTGAATCCGGTAGTACGATTCGGCGTGGTCCGCAGCCCCGTAGTACGGAGTCGAGCTCCTCAACCCAAAGGCGTGTTAGATTCCTTGAGGGACCGCACTAGTCCGGGCTTAATGCCGCCATGATTAGACCGTTTGCTCGTTCGACTTGGCCGTTGGTTTGAGGGTGATAGACTGAGGCGTAATCAAGCTTGATGCCCATGTTTTTGCACCATAATTTGACCTCATCGGCCGTGAAGTTGGTGCCGTTATCAGTGATAATACTGTGGGGGACACCGTAACGGTGAACTACCCCTGATATGAAGTCTATCACTCGTCCGGATTCGGCCGTTTTAACTGGTTTGGCCTCTATCCATTTGGTGAATTTATCCACCATGACCAATAGGTATTTTTGCTTGTGGGTTCCCCCCTTAAGGGGTCCGACCATGTCAAGCCCCCAGACCGCGAACGGCCAGGTGATGGGTATAGTTTTGAGGGCGGGGTGGCATGTGGCTTTGGTTAGCAAAAAGCTGGCAACTCGCCGATCGTTGACTAAATCCTCACGATCTGCCCAGCCGCTGGCCAATAAAATCATGTACGGAAGGCCTTGCCTTACAAGGGCCCGGCTGCGCGTGGTGCCCACCCAGTCCGCATGAAGTTCAGCCAGGAGGTTTCGCCTTCCTCTTCGGAGATACACCTTTGAAGGACTCTGTTGTGCTTTTCTTATAAAGCTCTCCTCATGGACTCAGATAGGCTTTAGATCGCCGTACTATGCAGCGAGCCTCATTTTGGTCTTCGGGAGTTCCTGCCTAGTTAGGTAGGCTAGAATGGCTCCTCCACGGGCGATAACCGCCATTATTTCGTGGGCGGAGGGTGTTATCTTCGTGGCGAGCCACCATTGTGTCGAGTGTTCGGCGTCAGTAAGGCGGTTGGGTCCGGATTGTTATTTCCGGACTCCTTCCCATAGTACGGATGGCTTGAATAGCCGCTCCAGAAGATGTTGGGCGGACGGAATCGCTTTTGCACCGATGTGTGCCAATATGTCCGCCGCCTGGTTGTTATCCCGGCTATATGATGAAACTCGAGCCCTTCGAACTGTGCTGACATTTTTAGGACCGCATTGCGGTACGCTGCCATTTTCGGATCTTTGGCATAAAGTCTCCGTTTATTTGAGATATCGCGAGGTTCGTATCCCCGCGCACCTCTAGGCGCTTAATGCCCATGGAGACTGCCATCCGGAGGCCGTGCGTATGGGCCTCGATTCGCCGCGTTGTTGGAGTCCGTATACATTATCTCAAGAACATATTGGACTGTGGTCCCGGTTGGGGACGCCAGACGACGCCAGCCCCTCAGCCGCCAACATTTTGGAGCCGTCAAAGTGCATGATCCAATTGGAGTATGCGCCATACTCTTTAGGGAGTTCGGCTTACCACTCGCCAATGGTCGGGTTCAACCTCACGACTTAATAACTCGTCGTGGCTTATAAGTTATGTCGAATGGAAGGAGCTCTATGGCCCATTTAGCAATCCGCCCGTCAAGGCCGCGTTGTTTATAATGTCGCTAAGAGGTACTTCGAGGCTACCGCTATCGAACACTCTTGAAAGTAGTGTCGCAGCTTCGATGCCATGAACACCGCGATGCTATCTTTTGATAGTGTGGGTACCGGACTTGCATGGAGTTAGGACAGTGGACACATAGTAAACCGGTTTTTGAAGAGGGAACCGGTGTCCGTCCGTTTCTCGTTCGACGACGAGCACCGCGCTGACAACTTGATGTGTTGCAGCGATATATAATAGCATCATCTGGAGTGTTGTTGTCTCCTGTGACGATATTGCTGTTTTTTCCACGGCGTGATTTAGAGCGGCGCCGCTGACGTCAGTGCTTTGGCTCTATCTCAGGAGGTTTATCATCGACTGGATCTTCCTTGTCATCGCCGCTATTCTCTTTGGGCATATCTACCATGTACACGTCATACGAAGAGGTGGTCGTCCGGCGTCCGGTAAACGCCGGGTTTTGGGCCTGCTCTTCTCCGCATCGCCGTCCATACCGCCGGTGTCTTCGAGTCAGAATCGAGCATGTCGGTTAAGTCCTCGACAGTGGCTATAAAGTGGGTGGTGGGTGGGAAGTAAAATTCCCTGCTCTCAGCCCCTCGTCTGGGCTGGGTGTAGTTCGGATGTTGCTCCTCTGTAATAACAAGGGATTACATTAAGTCCAGAGTCTCGGTTAAAGGCGGGGTCTGGCCAGAGAGAAGAGAGTCCGTGGAGTACAGCAGGAGGGAGACTCCATGGCCGAACTCACACGATGCTGGTCCTGAGAATTCGGAGCCAGTAACCGGGGAAGAGTCTGGCTTCATGACGGGTGCCAGTGAAACTGCTTCCTCTGGCTCTCCCGTACTGGGTTTAGTGGCCGCGAATAGTCCAGCAAGCTTAGGGATCCCGTCTTCGGACCTGGCGATACGCTCCGGATCTAAGGCTAGAGCGGAGAATGGGGGCACAAATCCTTGGAAGATCAAGTCTCCTCGGATATCAGCGACATAGTCCAGATTTCCAAAACCAATCTCTTGACTGGGCGAGCTGTCGATCTGCTTCTAGATGGCTGCGAAGTGGCCCTTGAGGCGGCCGAACACAAAGATCTGGCCGGGAGGAAAAATTTCCCCAGCCCAAGCGCCGGCGCGCAAGGCGCCGCCTAAATCCCGCCACAAAGAAGAATGAAGATTCCGCACGGAGATAACAATACACCGGACAAGGTCAAGACAATCCACTCCAAAGAAGATCCAGCGCAGAAGATGGAGACGCCAGCCCTCACGAGAGAGCGCGCAAGAAGAGGTAGAGGATTATATGCCTCCCTCCGGAGACGAAGCAAGCCGCGACGACGATGAATTCGTCGTGCCTGATAATCCCGTCGAACAAGAGCGTTTTAGACGCAGGCTGATGGCCACGGAGAACAGCCTCAAGAAAAAGAAGCAACAGCTTAGAGCTGATTAGGATCTCCTAGCCGACAGATGGACTGAAGTCCTCGCGGCCGAAGAGCATGAGCTCGAACGCCCCTCCAAAAGCTACCCTAAACGCAAGCTGCTCCCCCGATTAGAGGAGGAGGCTTACGAACCCGCATCACCAGGAGACAATACGGCCGATCGACCACCCCGTGGTCGCGACAGAGAGGCCTCTAGGCCCTTCACTAGAATCGCACTCGCATCGCTATAAAAGCACACGGCCAAAGGGGAACGCCCGACCTGCGAGATATATTGAGGACAAGGCAAGACAATCAAGATCGATCTATGGATCGCGGGGCGCACCACGGCACGTGACGACAACCACCGCCACGGACACACGAGAAGTCCGCCGGGCCGAACAAAACAGACCAAGCTCTTTTGAGCTCCGTCGTGATATCGCCCAAGCATGAGGCGCCAGACACCCACTATGCTTCACATAATGAAGTAATGGATCATCAAATCTCAAGGGTTTAAACCCGTCAATATGTAATCCTATGATGGCACAACAGACCCGGTTTGGATCAAAGACTATCTCCTTCACATCCACATGGCCCGCGGTGACGCCCATCAAATACCTCCCCTCAAGCTTAAAGGACCAGCCCGACATTGGCTCAACAGCTTGCCGCCAGAGTCGGGCTAGAGCTGGGAGGACCTGAAGCCGCATTCCTCGATAACTTCCAGGAACTTATGTGCGACCACCGACGCTGATGACCTAAGCCACATAATTCAGCAGCCAGATTTAATCGCCGGACAATTCGACACGGTTCTTAACCAAGAAAACCAAATAGTCGATCGTCCGGATGCGAGGGCCCTCGCGCCTTCAAGCATAACATCCGTGACGAGTGGCTTGCCCGCACCTAGGACAGAAAAGCGAAATCCATGGCAGCCCTCACATAACTCATGACCCGCTTCGCTGCGGGTGAGGACAGCTGGCTAGCACGCAGCAACAACCTCGCAGAAATTCGCAGTCCGACTTCAAGGACCGAAATGGCAGGCCGCGTCCGTAATAAAAACAAATGCCGCATTAACGGCGCATAATATTGAGGATACGGCAGTCAATGCCGGATTCGAGGCTCTAAACCCGTCAGCAGAAAAATCCATTCAAAAGAACTACTCCGGTCTGTCCAATTTGGACCGAATACTCGACCGCTTGTGCGGATACACGGCACTTCAAAAGCCAGCTTAACCACACCAACAGGACTGTTGGTATTCAAGCAGGCAAGTTAATTGCCGAAAGCAATGACAAGGGGCTGCATAGCGATGACGAGGACGAGACCCAACCGCCGAACAATAGAGGACAGAAGGGTTTCCCCCCACAGGTGCGGACGCTGAACATGTTATACGGAACGCACATACCCAAAAGGGAGCGGAAGCGTGCACTCAGGGATGTCTACGCGATGATGCCAGTTGCCCCAAAGTTCAATCCATGGTCCTCCTGCCCGATCACTTTTGACCGAAGGACCACCCCACCAAAGATCCGCCACGGTGGATTCGCCGACCGGTCTTAGACCCAACCGCCGATGGATTTCACCTAACCGTAGTCCCGATGGATGGCGGCAGCAATTGAACCTGCTTTACCAGATACAAGCAGCAAGATGGGCATAGACCCCTCAAGGATTAAACCTACCAAAATGACCTTTAAAGGCGCCATACCAGGTGTAGAGGCCAATTGTACAGGCTCAATTACACCGAAGTGGTCTTCGGATCCCGGATAACTTCCGGCGAGGAGTTAATCTTCGACATAGTCCCGTTCCGCAATGCTATCATGCTTTGCTTTCGGACGCATCAGCTGCTTGCAAAGTTCAACGCGGTGCCGCACTACGCTGTCACACCCTGCATTTTGTAACATTTCATTTTGCATTAATAAAGCATGAAAATTTGGACCAACAAAAACTTTTGCATTATTTGGCTTTTATTTGGAGTTGGTTTTTTCCTCCGTGTTTTCAAGTGCTCTTTAAAGTCAACACAACTCCACCTTATATACTTCATCTCCTTGCCCCAAACTTCTGTCCAATGATCATGCCATGTGTATAGTGCAATATAGTATTTGCTTACAAAAATAATTTGGCCAAATAGTGTTTTCAAAAAAAAAAAAGTTTTCCAAAAACCCCTGAATTGAGCTTTGCACTACAAGTACCTGATTTAGGGTATGAGAAATAATTCAAAGAGTATATTTGAAACCTATTAGATATAGGACTTCCATAAACCACAAAAATATAATTTTTAAAGTTATTTTCCTATTTTATTTAAAGGCTTTTCTTAAGGCTAGAAATGGTCTTTAATAGGTTAAAATTATTTTAAAGCTTTAAAAATATTTGAGGAAAATTAGGGAGACTCAATGGACATATATTTACCATATATATGAGTTTCAACCGATGGTTATGATCAAAATATTGGACAAAACCTCCCAAAACCATTTCTGCTCATTTCAAGGATTTGAAATATTTCTACAGGAAATATTCTCCAAAAATTCCAAGAAAATTCTAGCATGTCACATATGACATATTTTGATGATCTTGGCAAGTATCATGCCATGGAGAATAATATAACCCCATGAAATTCCCCCAAAACCCCCTCTGGCTAGAATTAAATTTGAACTACTTTGTACTACCAACTTTCTCTCCTTGATCCCAACTTTTTTGAGCATGATCACATGACCAAATGAGGCCACCACACCAAGTGGTGCATCAAGGAGAAGTGATTTACTCAACTAGATCTTCACAAGTCCATTCCTGCCAGCTTAGGGTTTACAAAAGTTGCATTGGCAACTTAGCCCAAATAAGCTCCAAATTGGTGGAAGGACCTAATTATATGTGACACTTCACCCTGTGGAGTCTCATGACAAGTGGAAGTCATCTACTTGCCCAAACCATCATCAAACACCTTCTGGCAGAATTTTAAAATGCAAATTCCAGCCTCTTCCACTAATCTCCTTGAGCCCTGCTTTTTACCACAACCCATCCTAGTTCCCCTCTACCACCTGGATGCTTCCCTGCCCGAGGAAGCAATGATGAAGGGGGGGGGGGGAACCCCATTTTTCTTCTCTGGACAGCAGATTTCCCTCTCTCTCTCAGCTTCCTTCTCTCCCCTCAGCTTTCCAGAGCATCCAAGGCCCTCTCCAGCTTTTGCACATACCCCCTACAGCCTCCAGACGCAAGTGGAAGCGCGCGGACGCGAGAAAGCCGCGGATGCCGCCAAAGTCGCGCCTGAGCGCTCGGCAGGCACCCAACCGCTGACGCCTGCCTCCCGGCCACCTCGATCCTCCCCACAGGCTGGCCGATGCCGCCGACGTCCGCTCCACGCCAAGAGGCCGCCCACTTGCTCCTGCTGCCTCCTCTCTCTCCTGCAGCTCAAGGCCAGAGCGCCGCCCCTGCTGGCCAATGCTCAGCCACACTGTGGCCTGCAGCTCGCCTGCTCCTCCTCTCTCTCCCTCGCACCCTACACCACTCCCATGAACACCCCCGAGCCCTCCATTTCTCTCTAACGCCACCCGAGCCGATCCCGCTGGAACCCAGAAGCCGCGCCCACGGTAGACCTCGCCAGCCTATAAAAGGTAACCCCGAGCCTCCTCTCACCTCCTGCCGCCCCCCACGCCCTAATCCACCTCCCGTGATCAACCAGTTGCCTCCAAAGCCGCCTCGAGCTCGAGATCGAGCTTGAGCTCCGCCGCCTCGGGTCGCCGACGCCCACGCTGTACAGGCCTCCTCCGCCTCGTTCTCTCTCGATCTGAACCGCAAGGCGCCACCGACCTTTCCTCTCTTTCCCACTTTTTTGCAGCCGGAACGGCCGGAACCATCGACGCTCAAGCACCTCCGCCACAGGACTCGCCGGCCGCGAACCAGGTTGCTCCGCGACCATCTCCACCACCACCCGAAGGGCGACATCCTCCCGAGTCCAACGGTACCACCCACGCACCTCCCGTGTTCTGTATCGCCGCCGGCGAAGCTTGCCGCTGCCTCTGGATGGAGGTAGACGACGACGGCCGTGGCCCCGCCCGTCACCTCACACGCGACGGGTGGGATCCACCTGTCAGTTTAACGCGACGCTGCTACACAAGGCTGTTCGCTGTCGGTGAAGGCGATTACTTTTACGCTCGGGTGGCGGCCTCGCTGGCTGATTTCCTCCGGGCCTGTTGCCCGTGGCCTCTCCGCCCAAAGGGCACAAGGCCGCTTTTCTTTTTCTTTTTCTGCCTATTTTACAAAAATTCCACAGACAGAATACTTATCCAAATGAAATAATTCCAATTCCTAAAATCTCGAATAATCCCACCTATTTATTGATGTAACTTTCATGCACATCCATTACACTTTCCTGCTCTGCTCAAATTTAAATTCAAATTTGAACAATAGAACCTCTGCTTGAAAATCCACAACTCGCTTCCCTAGCTCCAAATCCAAAACCAAGAATTTTCCCCTTCCTAGTTTTCCTCCTAGTATTTTACAAAAATAAGTTGACATTTTTCTGAGCACTTTTATTTTCTGTTCTTATTATTATCTCATTTATCCGTTGTTTTCTTGCGACGATTAGATCCCGTGTTTGACGAAGTAGTTGGAGAAGAAGGAGAGGAAGGGCCTGAAGACTTTGAAGACCAAGCCAACCAAGGCAAGCAGCCCTTTGACCATGCCCATGAAACCCTTTTTATGCATGTCCTATAGCACTTATTATTGTTGCATCGAATCATGATGAGATGGTAAACCTTGTTGGTTGGTTGCCTCTCACATTTCCTCGTTGAGACTTGCATTGCGCATGACCCTACCTTCCTATGAGGGTTATGCCGGTGGGAGTAGAAAGGATGCTAAAGTAGATGCTACGCAACTGGGACGGTGTATGCATGGTGATGGAGACAAAATCATTTCAAAAGACTTTTCAAAACCCCCATCGGGTGCCACTTATGCCCGGGAGATGATGAGTTGGGTAGCCACTTGATGACGAAGTGGTGTACCGAGGCAAGGGTGTGTTGTCTTCAAAACGGATTGGTTTAAGTTACACCGTTATTCCAACCTTACATGCGCAACCACTCTACCCTTGTATGGGAAAGGGCATTATTAATTACCTAGGCCGATACTAGCTTGGAGCCCGCATTACATTAGTGACGGGGAGAGTTGGTGCTCTCTCTGGACGGGTCGTGCTGTAGAGCGCCAAGAACATTTTTATGGGGCACCGGACACACCGTTGGTACCCCGTGCCACTGGTATGTGATGAATATGGGAGCAAGGCTCCACAATTTTAAGTCGTGAAATGTTGGGCACGGGGGTTACTACCAATCGAGTGGACTCCATGTTAGTGTCGTCTAGGGAAAGATAGTGATCGGGTGCTTACCCCGGTACTTGAGGTACCGCTGGTCGTGGATGACACGGAAGTTCCCGGATCTTGTGGGTAAAGTGTGCAACCTCCGCAGAGTGTAAAACTATTCAATAGCCGTGTCCACGGTCAAGGAAAGTTGGGTAACCGCTCTTGGGCTACGCCCACATGTTTACAAACCAGTGTGTATGTTTGGATAAGTGGGAAGTTCTATATGGGTCAAGTCCAAGGACTTGACATGATTGAGTTGGGTTGGTGCCCACTCTATTTATGTTGATATCTCAAACCTGTCCTCGTGGTTACTTGAATTACTCGATGCATGTCTTGCAAATTGTTGAACATGTCATTGCACTCAAAACTAGCTTTCGCAAAAATTTACCTATATCATGCATTGTTATATCTTGAACCAAAACATGGGTTGCTTAAGTAGTACATTCAAAGTACTCATTGGCTTGCCATCGGTTATTTAATTGGCTGCATGGAAGAACCGGAGTTCAAGAAGAGTTCTATGGAGACGAACATGCTAACTAGGACGCTTCCCACCAAAATGCCTGTAGGGTTAAGGCAGATGGCATGGGTTCTACTTACCAACGAAGATTTCCGCTGCTTGTGTTTCATTTGATGTTCAGCCCTTAAGGCTTTATCAATGTAAGACTTGACCATAATGGTCATAATTTGTGTCAGACGGTATGTATGGATGTAAGACTCTTGTTATTCAGCTTCTGTGTGTTCAGTGAGCATTGGTCTCTGGGGTCACTGTACACGTGCATTCGGGATCACGACTTATGAGTCGGGGCCCCCAACAGAGCTGGTATCAGAGCCATCCTGACTGTAGGAAGCCTTAGTTAGCATGGACGTTAGCTAGAGTGAGACTATCTACGAAGATTACCTATATACCTACGTTTTCTAGAAATATCCTAAACATAGGTCACATTTCCTCTATTGACCCTTTCCCTTCCACTTTTGTAGATGGTCGTTGTACCCGAGGACCTCCTGACCACCGGATTTCCCGCATTTCTCGAGGACAGCCTCAAGAAGTGTCACACTCGAGCCCCACCTTCTCCTACCACGAGCATCGGATCAACAAGATCGAGAAGGAGTATCACGGAGGTAGTCGTTAGGGCGAACGACGCCTGACGAGCTGGTTCTTTGAGGGACCCCAGATGGCGACCCTTCTTCTCGCCGCTGAGATCTGCTGCCTCAAGGCGCTGACTCGCCTTCGGGATCTTCTTCCCGAGATGGCGAGTGAGCCAGCCACTCGTTACCTGCCTTATTCTAAGGAAGGAGATGACGCGAGCAGCGCACCAGCCCCACCCATTGACGAAGGACTTTCTCCGCTTGCACTCTACTTCAGCCTGTGTGCCGACAGCTGCTCAAGACTGCCTCGGAGTCGATGGAGCTTCAAGGAACTCCACGAGACCAGGAACTCCTCCGCCTAGCTCGCATAAAGGCGACAGGATCAAGAAGGATGGCGCACTTCGGACAGCCCGTTGTAGCCTATCGAGGCGGGCGACCCCACAGACACGCCTGCCAAGGGATCACTGCAATCGCAGGCCAGATGACGGTGAAGGAGTATCGCAACCTCTTCACGGTGCCACCGGTGAAGCAGCGCCGTGTTCAGCTCCTCCACTCCCCCACTCCCTCAAGTGACGAAGATACCGAGACAGATGAAGGTGAGGAGGAAGACCCAGAGGAGCCGGAATACGCGACCGAGCATTCCACCACTTAGACACCGTTCAGGACTAGGGTAGGCCGGTCTGTAACCCTTAAGGTAGGATAGGTCGTGTACCCCTTATGCGAAGTCGATTCCGTAATGGTTCAAATAAAACCATGTTATCTTGTGCTTGCTTTCAACTTGCTTTGATGAAGTCGCATTTTCCTTCGGAACTTGTAAACCACTACATCCCCATTTGGTTTTAATGCATGAGTTTGGCCCTTCCGCCCTTGTTTAACTTAAAATTGTGTCACGCCCACCCCTTACTAGGCACCCCACCTGTATTGCTTTCCCTCATGAGCCCTTGACCGCTCCAACAGGATGCCTGTTGTAACACGTACTGGTACCTCTACCCAGCAGCAAGAAGCCGGAGCGGGAGCCACTCAAGACCAAGCCCAAGGACAAGCTCCACCACCGCCACCACCTCCAAACATGGACATGACTCAGCTCCTCCAAGCCTTCCGAGAGGAGCGCCAAGCCAACACAACAGCCCTCCAGGTGATTGCTCAGGCTGTCAACCGCCAACCGGCGGGGAACGGCAATGGACATTCCACGTTGGCAGAGTTCAAGAAGCATGCACCACCCACCTTCATCGAGACTGCTGAACCCCTGGATGCAGAAGACTGGGTCCGCACCATTGAGGACCTGTTGGAACTAGTCGGCTGCATCAAGACCGTGAGAGGGTAGCATATGCTGCCCATCGCCCTGGGTACCTCGAGCTTGGTGGATGGATTCAAGGTCATGCGCGCTGGGCAAGACATCACTTGGAATGACTTCAAGGCAGAATTCCGCAAGGCCCACATTCCTTCTGGGATTATGGCCATCAAGAAGCGTGAGTTCCGGGCCCTGAAGCAAGGTAGTAGCACTGTCAAGGAGTACATGCGAAGTTCGTGTTCACAAGGTATGTTCCTGAGGATGTCAGCACTGATGCTGCCAAAAGGGAGCGCTTCATGGAAGGCCTTAACCAGACTCTACAGTACTCGCTTGTTGTGTGTGACTGCCCAACCTTTCCTGATCTGGTGAACAAGGCACTCATGCTTGAAGACAAGCGACGTGCTTTGGATGATACCCGTAAGCGCAAGATGATCAGCAAGGGTAGCTCCAGCAACCAGAAGCCTCGCCAATGGCAGCCAGCCCCGATCAAGCCAACCTATCAGCAGCCAAGAGCTCCTGCACCCCGCACCAACTATCCACCTCAGCAGTACGCCAACCCCAGGCCAGCTTACAACAACCCCAATAACAATGCCGACAAGAGCATCAACCCCAACCAAGTTACTTGCTTTGATGTGGTCACCAGACACTACTCCAAGAATTGCCCCAACAAGAAGCCCGACGCCTGCGCCCCAATGCACGTAACCTGTGACAAGGCCGTGGAATGCCCCCAAGGAACCAAGCTCCCGCAACCCGCCCAACAATGGAAGGGGTCAGAACCATGTCATCGCAGAAGAAGTCAACACGCCTAATATGCGACCCTATCCAAAAGGAACTCAAGGTCCCACCAAGGATAGACCCATATTGAAACGCTTTTGCAAGGTGGATATCATTACATCAACATTACATAATAGATGGGGATACATACAAGAGGCATACAATGCCACACCTAATACAACGCCACATCATATACAAGATCAACATCCGACTACGGATGAAACATAAACAAAACTCAAACAATATCAACCTCGCTAGCCCAGGCTGCCGACCGAACCTATCCCCGATCAAGAAGAAGCGTAAGAATAACTCCAAAACAAGCAAACATCGCCTCGCATCATGATCATCGCACAACCTGTACCGCAACTGGTGGTGTAGTAATCAGGAGCCACGAGGACTCAAAGAATCCCATTACCATGGGTATCAAGACTAGCAAAGCTCAAAGGGAAAGGAAGGGTAAAGTGGTGAGGCTGCAGCAGCAACTAAGCATATATGGTAGCTAACATACGCAAATGAGTGCGAGAAGACAAACAAAGGAATGGTCGTCAACTAGTAATGATCAAGAAGTGATCCTAAACTCCTACTTACGTCAAACATAACCCAGAAACCGTGTTCTCCTCTCGATCAACCCCGAAAAGAGACACTCACGGTTACGCACACGGTTGGTGTATTTTAGAAGAGTTTGCTTCAAGTTTACTACAACCGGATATTAACAAATTCCCATCTCCCACATAACCGCGGGCACGGCTTTCGAAAGTTCAAACCCTCGCAGGGTGTCCCAACTTAGCCCATGATAAGCTCTCGCGATCAACGAAGGATATTCTTTCTCCCGGAAGACCCGATCAGTCTCGAATCCCGCCACAAGACATTTCGACAAAGAATAAAACAAGACCAGCAAAGCCGCCTGGATGTGCCGACAAATCCCGATAGGATTCGCACGCACTCGCTCTCGTGGCACACCGGATAAGTCAAGCTACGAGTAAAACCAAGCCACGAAGTTTCCTGTGGTGGCCTCAAGAAGGTTGCTCGGTTCGGACCAACACTGAAGGAGCACCGCCCGGGGCTAAAATAAAGATGACCCTTGGGCCCGAAACCCAAGGGAAAAAGGGCATAGGTGAGGCAAATGGTAAAACCAATGTTGGGCCTTGCCGAAAAGTCTTATTCAAAGCGAACTGTCAAGGGGTCCCATAAATCACCCGACCGCGTTAGGGACGCAAAACCGGGAACATAATACCGATATGACGGAAACTAGGGCGGCAAGAGTGGAACGAAACACCAGGCATAAGGCCGAGCCTTCCACCCTTTACCAAGTATATAGATGCATTAATTAAATAAGATATATTGTGATATCCCAACAAGTAAACATGTTCCAACAAGGAACAGCATCTCCATGTTCCAACAAGGAACAAACTTCATTTTCACCGCAACTAACAACGCTATAAGAGGGGCTGAGCAAAGCGGTAACATAGCCAAACAACGGTTTGCTAGGAAGGGTGCAAAGGTTAGAGGTCGACATGGCAATGTGGGAGGCTTGAGCAGCAAGTGATAGGTAGCGCAGCATAGCGAAAGAACGAAGCAACTAGCATAGCAATGATAGTAGTGAGATCCAGGGTAGCGGTCATCTTGCCTGAAATCCCGCAAGGAAGAAGAACGAGTCCATGAAGAAGATGAACGGATGAAGCCGAACCAAGCGTAGACGAACGAATCCTCACGATCGCAACGAAACAGGAACTAACAAGAAGAAGCACACAACATAGTAAACACACCACACATGAACAAGACATGATGCTCAACCAAGTATGATGCATGACAAAGCTACATGAAGCTACTCATGGCAAGAGATGATGCAAACAAGAGCAACACATCAAGGCAAGTTTAAATGAGGCCGGAAACAACATATGACAATTCCGTTAAGTCCTCATATGCAAATTTCGAAATTGGTCCAGATCTGAATAAAACTTATATTCAAGTTGTTAAACAGCAAGTTAAGATGCACCACGATGATCTACACGAAATTCTAGTCAAGTTACATATAAAGTTCATTAGATTCGGAGCTACGGCCTAGAAGATATGAGCAAAACAAGTTAAGCATGGCATTGATGCAAAATGCATACAAACATCAAGCAAACACCTCAAAACAAGGATGCAACATGATAATATGAAACTACATGAAAAAAAGCAAGTTTCATATAGAGCACACTCAAAACGGAGCAACGGTTCAACACATACACACTATACAAGTCATAGCAACAATCTGTCCAAAACAGCAACTAGGCATATTGCAAGCACCAAAACAACATGCTACAGAACCTCAATATGAAAAAAAAAGACATGGGCATGATGTACAGGTAAATCATTACAAAACATGAACACTGAGCTATCTCCAGAAATCACTAGAACATGCTCAAAATGACATGGCAAGATTGCAAATAATAACAGTTTCAAACTTATCAGAAATAACATCAGGTTGCAATGTTTAGAGCTATCAAACAACATGCTACAGGAACTTATCATGGCAAACAAAGGCATGATATGAAACAACTAATTGCATAGAACAAAAGTCCCTTACTGACCATGAGCCAAAAAGGATCAGAAAATATGATGGCACCCATGTAAACATGGCAAGTTATATTACAGATTCATACAAGGCAGAAACAACAATAAGTAGGCATGTTGGTGAGCTTGAACCACTCACCACAGAGCAATACATGGCATGGCAAGGCAACTCACAGTAAGAAGATATGGCATAGAAGCTATACATGGCAAGAACAACAACATAGCATACAAGGATCAACTACAACAACCTTGGCAAAATTGAATAACATGTAAACAATCTGCCAGGAAACATTTTATAGCAAAAGTAGAGCTCGATTGACTCAAGCTATGGCACTCCATAATTGCAAACAAGGGCATGGATGGATAGAGAATAACCATATGTTCAAAACATCCTTACTGAAGTATCTCAAAATAAGCATGGATCTCTCGGTAGCATCAAGTTAACATGGCATCAAAATATCAGCAGAAAAGGGGCTGAAATCAGCAACATCATGAAGCCTAGTTTGCATGCTTGTGCTAGTCACCACAGAGATCACAAAAATACATGGCATACACCCCTGTAAAGATGGCATGGCATATTACAAAACAACATGTAGGACTCAAGTTCATAGGGTGCACACATTAATCATGGCAAAATGACAAAAGTGCATGTTCGATAAGAATCAAACTAACATCACATAGCCCTCTTCCAACAGCACTTCGGGCATCAATATGAGCTCAAATGTAAATGATGCAATGAGATAAAATGATGTACTCATCGAGATTTAACATTTTGACATATTACACGCACGAAACGGAGCAATATGCATAGAGTTATGGCATGATGAAAATGCAACAAAATAATCACAGATTCGGGACTTAGAGGATTTCGGGGACAACCTCGGGTATGCACGGTTTTCAAAGCGAGGCGGATCTCGCCGGAGAGCTCACGAGAAGAGGAGGGAGACGGGCCGGGCGGGGGGGGAGGTGGCCCCCGGACCGATCCGCCGGGCGGCGGCGACGAGGAGGCGCGGGCGGGCGGCGGACGGCGGCGGCGGAGGAGCCATGCACGGCGGGTCACCGGGAGCTCGGCTGGCCGGCAAGACGGCGTAACGCCAAGGAGGCGGAGGGCGGCGCTGGCGGGCGCCTTGGGGAGGCGATATTTATAGGTAGAGGGAGCTAGAGAGTCCAAATGAGGTGCGGTTACCACACGATCGTGATCGAACGACCGAGAGCATGGAGGGGAGTTAGGTGGGTTTTGGGCCACTTTGAAATGGGTGTTGGGCTGCACACAAAGAGGCTTTGCGGTTACCCGTTAACTGTTGAGTATCAAACGACCTCCAAATGGCACGAAACTTGACAGGCGGTCTACCGGTGCTATACCAAGGCCGCTTGACAAACCTCGGTCCATTCCGAGACCGTTTAACACCCGCTCACGAAAAGAGGCAAAAGGGGGGCGCCGGGAGACATAGGAGTGCCGGATCGCAAAACGGACAACGGGGAAAATGCTCGGATGCATGAGACGAACACGTATGCGAAATGAAATGCACATCATGACATGATATAAAATGCAAATGATGACATGGCAAAGTGCAACACGCAAGCACGTGACATGGCAACGACGACGAATAACTGACGGACACCTGGCGCATCGAATCCGGGGCGTTACAACACTCCTCCACTAACAAGAGATCTCGTCCCGAGATCTTAGGACCGAGACGGAAGGGAAAAAGGATGAGGTGAAACAAGAACTCAAGAGAAGAAGTAAAGAATCGAGAGCACTCGAGAAGAAGAGACGAATGACGAGAATGACGAGAATCGAAAGCTCACTGAATCAGATAGACTATGAAAGCACTCGTTCTAACCGGAGTGGTTAGAATGAGAAAAGAAACGAATAAGACTGGAAGGATTTAGGCAGCACTCCGGTTGAAAATATAAAGAATAGAACAAGAACTTGAGAGGATGGAATGATACTTGATGAAGACATGACACAAAACCTCCGGAAAGAATTGAAAAAGTTGAATGAAAAGAACGGATAAGAATATGACAACTTGGGCCACGAATGATATAGAAAGCATCTTACAAGAAAGGATTGAACGGAGTTGTTGGAAATTCAACAACAAAAGAATAAGCTTGTTGTGGACTTATAGGTAACATCTCAAGATCATAAGGTGAGAATCGGCCACAAATGGAAATGATTGGATAGCTGAGAAGAACGAAGCAATGCAAAACTCCACTTCAAAAGAATACGGAGAATTAATTACACTTCGAGATGAGAAGAAAAGATGCTTGAACTCCGCCAACAAAATCTTGATGAACTCTTGAAGAATGAATTAAATCATGAAGAACCACCATGAAGAACTCCGGTAACGGAAAAGGATGATGAGATAGAATGAAGGAAAAAAGAATAAGATGAGCCTTGCGATGATTTAGATGGAGGTTCCGACGAGATGGCCGAGGAAATTTGAACTCCGGAAAAGAAAAGATGAAAACACTAGGAACTAGAATTTATTCATCAAGAACAAACTCCGAAGGAAGGGATTACTCACTTTGAGGAAATAAGAATAAGATTTATTGTATGCTTATCCTTCATCAGATTAAATTGATGACAAGCAATGGATTTGCATACTACTTATTCTTATTGAAAAGGATTGAGAAGTGACATGTCGCAAACTTGAGAAGGTCTTCATGAACCACCGGTAGGATTGGAAAGAACGAATGAATTAATATCATAAACAAATAAAAAGAATCTTGAACGAACCACCGTAAGAATTCGGAAATGACTGATGGAAGAATCGCCGGGAAAAATTAGAAGAACAAATAAACTAGAGGGGATTTAGATGCAAAAGAACAAAGAGATCATGAGCTGATTAAAGAACACTTGAACGGAGCACCGGATAAATAGAGAACGATAATCGGAATGATGGCCTCCGGATGATTGAGACGGAAAATAACTCCTGAAATACTCCGGATGGATGAAAAGAATTTGCATGACTCGAAACAATTAGATAGGATAACATCGAACTAGCACCATGAACCTCCGGGAGAATGGACAAGATTTAGAAGGAACTGTACTTCGGTCTTCAAGGACGACGATAAACACCACCAAAATTGTTGAGGTACTCCGGGGAAACGAAAAGCGAAGAGGTTGAGGCAACAATGAAAAGAATTTGAAAGAGATCTTGGAGAAGGCATGTGACTGATGGAATCCATTCTTACGCCCCACTTCAAAAGAACTTGAGAATACCTCCGGAAAATAAGAAGAGTCGTAAGATCCTCGAAAAGACCTGTGGGTTAGGGCCCACTGAAGAGAAAAAACACCGTTGGAAAGGGATTGTTGAATGAGAAATGATGCACCGGAACAAATGAAATATTTGAATGAGGTGACAGCCTTGAATTAATAAGAACACGCATTTAATCTCCGATATGTCTTCCTAACTCCGAATGATAAATCAAGAGAGGCGAACGAGCAAAGAGAATACTTCGAAGGAAAAGAATATGATTAATCCGAAAAACTTGAATTGAGTCCACCGGAGAAGAAAAAGAGATGATGAATGTCAAACGAAACAAGAATTCACCGGTTGAGATAATTAAGGGAAGACTGAAGAGGCTCCACACAAATGAAATTGATGGTCGAAAGAGACTCGCACTCGGGAATAAGAGGGTGGAGGGCGGAAAAAAAAGGCAACTTGGAAGGGGAACCGACGAATAACTTGAAAAGAAAGCACCGGTTGAAATCATTGAGGAAAGAAAGCAAAGACTTCGCACGAGTAGGATGGATACTCAATTACGGACTCCGGATTCCGAGAAGAAAAAGGGTGGGTGGGTTGGAAAAGAAGACAACTGAGGATTGAACTTGACAACGATGAAGAGGCTCGAGTCAACTTGACGAGAAATGCACTGGATGCAAAGAGCTGAAGAACAACGATCGAAGAACCAACTGCGTGATCCTAAAGAAAATTTGAAGGGGAAGAGGAGTAATTCAAAACACCTACGTCAAGATTCCTCACCAGAGCGATTTAGGGGCAGAGGAGTAAAAGAATTCCTACTCCGATATAACTAGACTCAAAACAGTTTTCTTCTAGACTCAACAACGGCCAAACTACACGATCAATCAAGGGGCTCCTAAGGTCGGTCGAGGCTCGATACCAACTTGAACACGCCTAATATGCTACCCTATCCAAAAGGAACTCAAGGTCCCACCAAGGATAGACCCGCATATTGAAACGCTTTTGCAAGGTGGATATCATTACATCAACATTACATAATAGGTGGGGATACATACAAGAGGCATACACTGCCACACGGATACAACGTCACATCATATACAAGATCAACATCCGACTACGGATGAAACATAAACAGAAACTCAAACAATATCCACCTCGCTAGCCCAGCTGCCGACCGAACCTATCCCCGATCAAGAAGAAGCGTAAGAAGAACTCCAAAACAAGCAAACGCCGCTCTCGCCATGATCATCGCACAACCTGTACCTGCAACTGGTGGTGTAGTAATCAGAGCCACGAGGACTTAGCAATCCCATTACCATGGGTATCAAGACTAGCAAAGCTCAAAGGGAAAGGAAGGGGTAAAGTGGTGAGGCTGCAGCAGCAACTAAGCATATATGGTGGCTAACATATGCAAATGAGAGCGAGAAGAGAAACAAAGGAACGGTCGTCAACTAGTAATGATCAAGAAGTGATCCTGAACTCCTACTTACGTCAAACATAACCCAGAAACCGTGTTCTCCTCTCGATCAACCCCGAAAAGAGACACTCACGGTTACGCACACGGTTGGTGTATTTTAGAAGAGTTTGCTTCAAGTTTACTACAACCGGATATTAACAAATTCCCATCTGCCACATAACCGCGGGCACGGCTTTCAAAGTTCAAACCCTGCAGGGTGTCCCAACTTAGCCCATGATAAGCTCTCGCGATCAACGAAGGATATTCTTCTCCCGGAAGACCCGATCAGTCTCGAATCCTGCCACAAGACATTTCGACAAAGAATAAAACAAGACCAGCAAAGCCGCCAGATGTGCCGACAAATCCCGATAGGATTCGCACGCACTCGCTCTCGTGGCACACCGGATAAGTCAATCTACGAGTAAAACCAAGCCTCGAAGTTTCCCGCAGTGGCCCCAAGAGTTGCTCGGTTCGACCAACACTCGAGGAGCACCGCCCGGGGGCTAAATAAAGATGACCCTTGGGCTCCGGAAACCCAAGGGAAAAAGGGCATAGGTGAGGCAAATGGTAAAACCAATGTTGGGCCTTGCCGAAAAGTCTTATTCAAAGCGAACTGTCAAGTGGGTCCCATAAATCACCCGACCGCGTTAGGGACGCAAAATCCGGGAACATAATACCGATATGATGGAAACTAGGCGGCAAGAGGAACAAAACACTGCATAAGGCCGAGCCTTCCACCCTTTACCAAGTATATAGATGCATTAATTAAATAAGATATATTGTGATATCCCAACAAGTAAACATGTTCCAACAAGGAACAGCATCTCCATGTTCCAACAAGGAACAAACTTCATCTTCACCTGCAACTAACAACGCTATAAGAGGGGCTGAGCAAAGCGGTAACATAGCAAAACAACGGTTTGCTAGGAAGGGTGCAAAAGGTTAGAGGCTGACATGGCAATGTGGGAGGCTTGAGCAGCAAGTGATAGGTAGCGCAGCATAGCGAAAGAACGAAGCAACTAGCATAGCAATGATAGTAGTGAGATCCAGGGTAGCGGTCATCTTGCCTGAAATCCCGCAAGGAAGAAGAACGAGTCCATGAAGAAGACGAACGGATGAAGCCGAACCAAGCGTAGACGAACGAATCCTCACGATCGCAACGAAACAGGAACTAACAAGAATAAGCACACAACATAGTAAACACACCACACATGAACAAGACATGATGCTCAACCAAGTATGATGCATGACAAAGCTACATGAAGCTACTCATGGCAAGAGATGATGCAAACAAGAGCAACACATCAAGGCAAGTTTAAATGAGGCCGGAAACAACATATGCCAATTCCGGTAAGTCCTCATATGCAAATTTCGAAATTGGTCCAGATCTGAATAAAACTTATATTCAAGTTGTTAAACAGCAAGTTAAGATGCACCACGATGATCTACACGAAATTCTAGTCAAGTTACATATAAAGTTCATTAGATTCGGAGCTACGGCCTAGAAGATATGAGCAAAACAAGTTAAGCATGGCATTGATGCAAAATGCATACAAACATCAAGCAAACACCTCAAAACAAGGATGCAACATGATAATATGAAACTACATGCAAAAACAAGCAAGTTTCATATAGATCACACTCAAAACGGAGCAACGGTTCAACACATACACACTATGCAAGTCTAGCAACAATCTGTCCAAAACAGCAACTAGGCATATTGCAAGCACCAAAACAACATGCTACAGAACCTCAATATGAAAACAAAAGACATGGGCATGATGTACAGGTAAATCATTACAAAACATGAAAACTGAGCTATCTCCAGAAATCACTAGAACATGCTCAAAATGACATGGCAAGATTGCAAATAATAACAGCTTTCAAACTTATCGAAATAACATCAAAGTTGCAATGTTTAGAGCTATCAAACAACATGCTACAGGAACTTATCATGGCAAACAAAGGCATGTCATGAAACAACTAATTGCATAGAACAAAAGTCCCTTACTGACCATGAGCCAAAAGGATCGAAAATATGATGGCACCCATGTAAACATGGCAAGTTATATTACAGATTCATACAAGGCGTAAACAACAATAAGTAGGCATGTTGGTGAGCTTGAACCACTCACCACAGAGCAATACATGGCATGGCAAGGAAACTCACAGTAAGAAGACATGGCATAGAAGCTATACATGGCAAGAACAACAACATAGCATACAAGGATCAACTACAACAACCTTGGCAAAATTGAATAACATGTAAACAATCTGCCAGGAAACATCTTATAGCAAAAGTAGAGCTCGATTGACTCAAGCTATGGCACTCCATAATTGCAAACAAGGGCATGGATGGATAGATAATAACCATATGTTCAAAACATCCTTATTGAAGTATCTCAAAATAAGCATGAATCTCTCGGTAGCATCAAGTTAACATGGCATGAAAATATCAGCAGAACAGGGGCTGAAATCAGCAACATCATGAAGCCTAGTTTGCATGCTTGTGCTAGTCACCACAGAGATCACAAAAATACATGGCATACACCCCTATAAATATGGCATGGCACATTACAAAACAACATGTAGGACTCAAGTTCATAGGGTGCACACATTAATCATGGCAAAAATGACAAAAGTGCATGTTCTGATAAGAATCTGAAACTAACATCACATAGCCCTCTTCCAACAGCATTTCGGGCATCAATATGAGCTCAAATGTAAATGATGCAATGAGATAAAATGATGTACTCATCGAGACGAACATTTTGACATATTACACGCACGAAACGGAGCAATATGCAGAGAGTTATGGCATGATGAAAATGCAACAAAATATTCACAGATTCGGGACTTAGAGGATTTCGGGGACAACCTCGGGTCTGCACGGTTTTCAAAGCGAGGCGGATCTCGCCGGAGAGCTCGCCGGAGAAGAGGAGGGAGACGGGGCCGGCGAGGGGGGCGCGGAGGTGGCCCCGACCGATCCGCCGGATCCGGCCGGGCGGCGACGACGAGGAGGCGCGGCTGGCGGCGCCGGCGGCGGCGGAGGACGGCGCACGCCGGGCACCGGGAGCTCGGGCAACGCCGGCGAGACGGCGTAACGCCGGGCGGAGGCGGAGGGCGGCGGGCCTTCGGCGCGCGGGGAGGCGCATATTTATAGGTAGAGGGAGCTAGGAGAGTCCAAATGAGGTGCGGTTTTCGCCCACACGATCGTGATCGAACGATCGAGAGCATGGAGGGGAGTTAGGTGGGTTTTGGGCCACTTTGAAAGGGGTGTTGGGCTGCACACAAAAGAGGCTTTTGCGGTTACCCGGTTAACCGTTGGAGTATCAAACGACCTCCAAATGGCACGAAACTTGATAGGCGGTCTACCGGTGCTATACCAAGGCCGCTTGACAAACCTCGGTCCATTCCGAGACCGTTTAACACCGGCTCATGAAAAGAGGCAAAAGGGGGGCGTCGGGAGACATAGGAGTGCCGGATCGCAAAACGGACAACGGGGAAAATGCTCGGATGCATGAGACGAACACGTAAGCGAAATGAAATGCACATGATGACATGATATAAAATGCAAATGATGACATGGCAAAGTGCAACACGCAAGCACATGACATGGCAACGACGACGAATAACTGACGGACACCTGGCGCATCGAATCCGGGGCGTTACAAAGCCCAGGAAGACCCGGACGTCGTGCTGGGTACGCCTTTGTCAACTCAAAGACCAAGAACTGTTTTGTTTGATTCTCGAGCCACGATTCATTCGTCACCCAAGAGTTTGCATAAAAAGTGGCATGACCCCTACACCTCGAATAACCCTATGGTGGTACAAACCCCGAGCGAGATGAGAGCCAAGATAGGATGTAAAGGAGTTGGGATTGTCATCGATGGGGTAGACTTCCTAGCAGACCTTATCGCCCTAAGGTCACAAGGCTTGGATGTGATCTTAGAATGAATTGGCTCATCAAGCACCAAGGCTTGATAGATTGTGCCAACCGGACTGTCACATCGTGACCAATGACCGAGGAGTCGGGTTAAATTTGCCACCAACCCTCCTTCGCCGAGCCAACCAAGTCAGTTGTCCATCGAAGTTGGATTGGAGCAAGTGCCGTAGTATGCGAATACCCGATGCTTTTCCCGATGAGCTACCAGGATGCCTCCTGACCGAGACATTGAATTCATCATCGAGCTCGTGCCCGGAGCAGGACCCATCTATAAGAAGCCTTATAGAATGGGATCGGAAGAGTTAGCAGAATTGAAGAAGCAACTGGAAGAGCAGTTGAGGAAGGGATTTATCCGCCCCAGTGCCTCCCCTTGGGGATCACCTATTCTGTTTGTGGCAAAGAAGGATGGTACCATCCGCTTGTGCATTGATTACCGCTCCCTCAATGAGGTTACAATCAAGAACAAGTACCCACTCCCAAGATTGAAGATCTGTTTGATCAACTCAATGGGGCCAAGGTGTTCTCCAAGATCGACCTTCAATCTGGATATTATCAGCTGAAAATCAGGCCCCGTGATATTCAAGACGACATTTGTAACCAGATATGGCTCAGATGAGTGCACGGTCATGTCCTTTGGATTGACCAATGCCCCACTTACTTCATGTATCTCATGAATAAGGTCTTCATGGAATATTTGGACAAGTTTGTCGTTGTCTTCATTGATGACATTCTTGTCTTCTCGAAGATGGAAGAAGAGCACGAGCAACACTTGAGGATGGTCCTAGACATGCTTCGAGAACACCAACTGTATGCCAAGTTCAGCAAGTGCGAATTTTGGCTGCGTGAAGTTGGATTCTTGGGTCATGTATTGAATGCCGAAGGGTTGTTAGTGGACCCCACCAAGATTCAAGCCGTGACTGAATGGCAAACTCCGAGCAATGTGAAGGAAGTCAGAAGCTTCCTCGGACTCGCGGGATATTACCGCAAGTTCGTTGAAGGATTCTCAAGCATTGCCCGACCTATGACCCAGCTCTTGAAGAAGGACAAGAAGTTTGAATGGACACCGAAGTGCGAAGAGAGCTTCCAGGAGCTGAAGAAGAGGCTGACCACCGCCCCAGTTCTGGCCACACCAGATATACACAAGGAATTTGTGATATATTGTGATGCGTCGAGAACCGGACTGGGAGGCATTCTGATGCAAGAAGGCAGAGTCGTAGCATATCTATCTAGACAGCTGCGTCCTCATGAAGAGAACTATGCTACTCATGATCTTGAGTTGGCAGCTGTAGTTCACGCCTTAAAGACTGGCGACATTACCTTTTAGGGAAGCGTGTGAGATATACACGGATCACAAAAGTCTGAAGTATATTTTCACCGTAAGGAATTGAACATGAGGCGTAGAAGGTGGCTAGAGTTGATCAAGGATTATGACCTCGATGTCCGATACCACCTCGAAAGGCTAATGTGGTAGCAGATGCCTTAAGCGTAAAGGCTTATTCCTTGAATGCTATGCTTAAGGGAAGTCTACCCGCCTTTGTATGCGAACTTGAAAGCTTGGGTGGAACTGGTTGCACCAGGATTCTTAGCCAACCTTGAAGTCAAGCCTACCCCGATGGACGATGTTAAGGAAGCCCGTAAGGGACACGAAAGTATTGAAGGCATCAAGAGGAAGATCGAGGCGGCAAAGCCCCGTGATTCTCGTAAGATGAGCAAGGAATTGTGTGGTTTGGGAATCGATTTGCGCATCCAACCAGATTGAGCTCAAGAATTTGATCTTGCAAGAAGCTCATGACACCCAGATTCCATCCATCCCGGAGGAACCAAGATGTATCAAGACCTGAAGGAAAGATTCGTGGCACGGGATGAAAAGGAGATTGCCACCTATGTTGCAAAGTGTGACGATGCCGAGAGTCAAAGCTGAACATCAGCGACCCGCTAGATTGTTGCAACCTCTCAAGGTGCTCGAATGGAAGTGGGACAAAGTCGGATGGACTTCATCACCGGTTTACCCAGGTCAAGCAAGGGTCATGACTCCATATGGGTCATTGTTGACCATTTGACCAAAGTAGCCCATTTCATTCTGTCAAAAACGACTTACAAGGGAAACCAGCTAGCCAGCCTCTACATCAGCAGAATCGTAAGCCTTCATGGTGTTCCCAAGGAGATCGCGTCAGACCGAGGAACCTAGTTTACCTCAAGGTTCTGGAAGAAGTTCCAAGAGGCCATGGGGACCAAGTTGTCCTTCAAAGATCGCTTCCACCCACGCACTGGAGGTCGATGAACGAGTGAATCAGATACTCAAGACATGCTCCGAGCCTGTGTCCTAGCATATGGAGCTAAGTGGGAAGATTGCCTCCCTTTTGCCGAGTTCTCCTACAACAACAACTACCAGTCCAGCCTTCAGATGGCACCGTTTGAGGTGCTATATGGACGAAAGTGCCGCACTCCCCTCAATTGGTCCGAGACTGGAGAAGGACTATTCTTTGGACCTGATATCCTCCGCGAAGCAGAAGAGCAAGTCCAACTTGTCAGAGAACAGTTGAAGACTGCCAACTCAAGACAAAAGAGCTACGCTGACTCACGTCGTCGAGACATGACCTTCCGAGTTGGAGATCATGTCTATCTCCGGGTCACACCTCTCAAGGGAACCCAGCACTTCACGTCAAAGGAAAGCTCGCCCCAATATACATCGGCCCCTTCAAGATCACTGACCGACGAGGGGAAGTGGCTTATCAGTTGGAACTGCCACTGGAACTATCCAATGTGCACAACATATTCCACGTGTCACAACTCCGAAAATGTCTCCAAGTTCCAGACAAGCCTAATATTTACAAAGACGTCAGTCACCAAGCCATTGACCTTCAGCCTGATTTGACTTACCGTGAGAGGCCCATCCGCATTTTGGATGAGGCTGAGCGACACACTCGAAGCTGCACCATCAAGTACTTCAAGGTCCAGTGGAGCAACCACACTGAAGCAGAAGCAACTTGGGAACGTGAAGACTACCTTAGATCCGAGTTTTCGTATCTCTTTAAAGCCTAGTTTAGGAATCTCGGGGACGAGATTCTTGTAAGGGGGTAGGTCTGTCACACCTGCATTTTGTAACATTTCATTTTGCATTAATAAAGCATGAAAATTTGGACCAACAAAAACTTTTGCATTATTTGGCTTTTATTTGGAGTTGGGTTTTTTTTCCTCTGTGTTTTCAAGTGCTCTTTAAAGTCAACACAACTCCACCTTATATACTTCATCTCCTTGCCCCAAACTTTTGTCCAATGATCATGCCATGTGTATAGTGCAATATAGTATTTGCTTACAAAAATAATTTGGCCAAATAGTGTTTTCAAAAAAAAATAGTTTTCCAAAAACCCCTGAATTGAGGTTTGCACTACAAGTATCTGATTTGGGGTATGAAAAATAATTCAAAGAGTATATTTGAAACCTATTAGATATAGGACTTCCATAAACCACAAAAATATAATTTTTAAAGTTATTTTCCTATTTTATTTAAAGGCTTTTCTTAAGGCCAGAAATGGTCTTTAATAGGTTAAAATTATTTTAAAGCTTTAAAAATATTTGAGGAAAATTAGGAGACTCAATGGACATATATTTACCATATATATGAGTTTCAACGCATGGTTATGATCAAAATATTGGACAAAACCTCCCAAAACCATTTCTGCTCATTTCAAGGATTTGAAATATTTCTACAGAAATATTCTCCAAAATTCCAAGAAAATTCTAGCATGTCACATATGACATATTTTGATGATCTTGGCAAGTATCATGCCATGGAGAATAATATAACCCCATGAAATTCCCCAAAACCCCTCTCGCCGAATCAAATTTGAACTACTTTGTACTACCAACTTTCTCTCTTGATCCCAACTTTTGTGAGCATGATCACATGACCAAATGAGGCCACCACACCAAGTGGTGCATCAAGGAGAAGTGATTTACTCAACTAGATCTGCACAAGTCCATTCCTGCCAGTTTCTAGGGTTTACAAAAGTTGCATTGGCAACTTAGCCCAAATAAGCTCCAAATTGGTGGAAGGCCCTAATTATATGTGAAACTTCACCCTGTGGAGTCTCATGACAAGTGGAAGTCATCTACTTGCCCAAACCATCATCAAACACCTTCTGGCAGAATTTTAAAATGCAAATTCCAGCCTCTTCCACTAATCTCCTTGAGCCCTGCTTTTTACCACAACCCATCCTAGTTCCCCTCTACCACCTGGATGCTTCCCTGCCCGAGGAAGCAATGATGAAGGGGGGGAACCCCATTTTTCTTCTCTGGACAGCAGATTTCCCTCTCTCTCTCTCAGCCTCCTTCTCTCCCCTCAGCTTTCCAGAGCATCCAAGGCCCTATCCAGCTTTTGCCCATACCCCCTGCAGCCTCCAGACGCAAGTGGACGCGCGCGGACGCGGGAAAGCCGCGGATGCCGGCCAAAGTCGCGCTCTGGAGCGCCTGGCAGGGCACCCTACCGTTGACGCCGTGTCTCCCGGCCACCGCGATCCTCCCCCGCGCGCCAGTCGATGCCCCTCGACGTCCGCTCCAAGCCAGCAGGCCGCCCACTTGCTCCCGCGCCCTCCTCTCTCTCCTACAGCTCACGCCAGAGCGCCGCCCCGCTCGGCCAATGCTCGCGCCACTCCTGTGGCCCGCGTGCAGCTCGCCCCGCTCCTCCTCTCTCTCCCTGGCACCCAACACCACTCCCATGAACACCCCCGAGCCCTCCATTTCCTCTCTAACGGCCACTCGAGCCGATCCCGGGGGAACCCGTAAGCCGTGCCCACGGTAGACCTCGGCCAGCCTATAAAAGGCAACCCCGAGCCTCCCTCTCACCTCATGTCGCTCCCCCACGCTCCTAATCCACCTCCCGCACCAACCAGTTGCCTCCAGAGCCGCCCGAGCTCGAGCTCGAGCTCCGCCGCCTCGGGTCGTCGACGTCCATGCGGTACCGACCTCCTCCGCCCTCGTTCTCTCTTGATCTGGAACCGCAAGGCGTCACTGACCCTTACCCCTCTCTTTACCACTCTTTTTGCAGCCGGGAACGGCCGGAACCATCGACGCCCGAAGCACCTCCGCCGCGTGACCTCGTCGCCGGCGAACTAGGCTGCTCCGTCGACCATCTCCACCACCACCCGAGCGGCGACATCCTCCCGAGTCCAACGGTACCACCCACGCACCCTCTCGTGCCCTGTATCGCCGCCGGCGAGCTCGCCGTTGCCTCTGGACGGAGGTAGATGACGACGGCCGTGGGCCCTGCCCGTCGACCTCACATACTCGACGGGTGGGATCCACCGTCGAGTATAAACGCACGCTGCTTGCGGTTCGCCGTCGGCTGAAGGCATACTTCGCCTTTACGCCTTCGACGTGGCGGCCTTGCGCGGGCTGATTTCCCTCTGGGCTGTTGCCCGTGGCCTCTCGGCCCAAAGGGCACAAGGCCGCTTTTTTCTTTCTTTTTCTGCCTGTTTTACAAAAATTCCACACGACAGAATACTTATCCAAATGAAATAATTCCAATTCCTAAAATATCATAATAATCCCACCTATTTATTGATGTAACTTTCATGCACATCCATTACACTTTCCTGCTCTGTTCAAATTTAAATTCAAATTTGAACAATAGAACCTCTGTTTGAAAATCCACAACTCTGTTTCCCTAGCTCCAAATCCAAAACCAAGAATTTTCCCCTTCCTAGTTTTCCTCCTAGTATTTTACAAAAATAAGTTGACATTTTTCTGAGCACTTTGATTTTTCTGTTATTATTATTGTCTCATTTATCCGTTGTTTTCTTGCGACGATTAGATCCCGTGTTTGACGAAGTAGTTGGAGAAGAAGGAGAGGAAGGGCCTGAAGACTTTGAAGACCAAGCCAACCAAGGCAAGCAGCCCTTTGACCATGCCCATGAAACCCTTTTTATGCATGTCCTATAGCACTTATTATTGTTGCATCGGAATCATGATGAGATGGTAAACCACGTTGGTTGGTTGCCTCACACTTCCTCGTTGAGACTTGCATTGCGCATGACCCTACCTTCCTATGAGGGTTATGCCGGTGGGAGTAGAAAGGATGCTAAAGTAGATGCTACGCAACTGGGACGGTGTATGCATGGTGATGGAGACAAAATCATTCCAAAAGACTTTTCGAAAACCCCCCATCGGGTGCCACTTATGCCCGGGGGAGATGATGAGTTGGGTAGCCACTTGATGACGAAGTGGTGTACCGAGGCAAAGGTGTGTTGTCTTCAAAACGGATTGGTTTAAGTTGCGACCGTTATTCCAACCTTACATGCGCAACCACTCTACCCTTGTATGGGAAAAGGCATTATTAATTACCTTGGCCGATACTAGCTTGGAGCCCGCATTACTAGTGACGGGGGAGAGTTGGTGCTCTCTCTCGGGACAGGGTCGTGCCAGGTAGGGCGGCCAAGAACATTTTTATGGGGCACCGGACACACCGTTGGTACCCGTGCTGCTGGTATGTGATGAATATGGGAGCAAGGCTCCACAATTTTAAGTCGTGAAATGTTGGGCACGGGGGTTACTACCAATCGAGTGGACTCCATGTTAGTGTCGTCTAGGGAAAGATAGTGATCGGTTGCTTACCCCGGGTACTTGAGGTACCGCGGGTCATGGATGACACGGAAGTTCCCCGGATCTTGTGGGTAAAGTGTGCAACCTATGCAGAGTGTAAAACTATTCGAATAGCCATGTCCACGGTCAAGGACAGTTGGGTAACCGCTCTTGGGCTACGTCCACATGTTTACAAACCAGTGTGTGTGTTTGGATAAGTGGGAAGTTCTACATGGGTCAAGTCCAAGGACTTGACATGATTGAGTTGGGTTGGTGCCCACTCTATTTATGTTGATATCTGTAACCTGTCCTCAGGGTTACTTGAATTTGCCCGATGCATGTCTTGCAAATTGTTGAACATGTCATTGCACTCAAAACTAGCTTTCTACAAAAATTTACCTATATCATGCATTGTTATATCTGGAACCAAAACATGGGTTGCTTGCGAGTACAGTCAAAGTACTCATTGGCTTGCCACTGGTTATTTAATTGGCCAGGCATGGAAGAACCGGAGTTCGAAGAAGAGTTCTATGGAGACGAACATGCGAACTAGGACGTTTCCCAGTCAAAATGCCTGTAGGGTTAAGGTAGATGGCATGGGTTCTACTTACCAACGAAGATTTCCGCTGCTTGTGTTTCATTTGATGTTCAGCCCTTAAGGCTTTATCAATGTAAGACTTGACCATAATGGTCATAATTTGTGTCAGACGGTATGTATGGATGTAAGACTCTTGTTATTCAGCTTCTGTTTGTTCTGTGAGCATTGATCTCTGGGGTCACTGTACACGTGCATTGGGGATCACGACTTATGAGTCGGGGCCCCCAACATACGCATACCTCAAGCTCAAGATGCCAGGCCCTCGAGGAGTTATTACGGTCAACGGAAACACTGAACGTTCTCTCCGCATGGAGGAACATACAGCGGCTCTCGTGGCAGAAGTGCAATGCAGCCTCTTAAGGCAATTCTCGAGTCCGGCCGTTAAGCGGCCGGACACAGCTAAGCGCGCCCGGAGTAACTTACAAAAAGACCACCTGGCACGTTCAGAGCACGCGTAGCAGTGCGGCCCCAACCCCAGCCCCTGCGAAACGTCAAAGCAGGTCCTTCACGTACACCATTACGCTCTGAAGATACCATAGGCATGGGGAGAGGGGCACGACCACGATAAACCTAGACGGCGGCTCAACCACACCAGGGGCTCTCACGTGTGTCGTTCCTTTTTCTTTTCTTTTGTACCTTTTACTTTTTACCCACAGGACTCCGTTTGTCAGAAGCCCTGTCCGGCAGTAGACCTGCCGAACTCACGATGCAACAGCCAGGGAAGGATAAAGGCTACAACGAATATACAGGTGGTCTCCATTACGAGCATTTTCATACACCAATCTGCAGCCTACCCCTGGAGGGGGACATGTTTAACACTCTCATACCTTGCTTATCGCACTATTTGTATCATTATGCATTCGTTGCAGCACTTATTGAATAAAACAATGCAGCAACTTTTTGTTTATAATTGCATTTGTTTTTCATACATATGTTCATTCACGACATGTTGCATCCGTACACTTTGGTACGGCTAATGTACACCAGGGGCTTATGTTTCCCGCGTTATGGTGTGATGAGTCCGAACACTTTCACAAGTGCGGCACCCCGAACTTATAGCACTATATGCATCGGCTCCGAATCATGTCTTGGGTCAATAGTTGGGTTTGCCCGGCTCTCGTGTTTTGGTACCTTACGTTCCGTTATATCGCTACGGTAGCACCGGGAGAACCACTGCGATTCCGCCCGATTGGGCTGAGTTAACGCCTCGATGGAAAAGCTAAAACTGACTGTCATGATGAGGCGAGAGACCGGTCGCTGTTCGAGAGGTTTTTGCGAGTCCTTAAAGACTTATGCCGCTTAGAGCGAGGAGCGGATACTGTCCGGCCAAAGGCGTGATAGCGCCCCAAATTGACCTTCAAAGACTAGGGGCTTCACGAAATTTAAAATTATAGAATTCTATGGCTAAGTGAGAGTGTTCAAGCATTATAAGTCCGGTTGCCTTGTTACGCTGTGTTGGCGCCTCCTAGATGGACCCACAAATGGGAACAAGAGCGCAAGTTTATCCCAACACCCAGCACTTTCGTGGCATGGGGGCTGAAGCCGACGACTTGCCATCTCTCGATTTGATAAACAGCCGCCTGAAGGTAATATTTTAAATTAACAAGCGTTGCTTAGCGCATATGAACTAAGTTTTCAGCGCAGCAGATAACAAAATGCTAGTCTACTCAAATATTACATCTTTGGAGCACTCACCCGCAATAGTCTTGGACGCCCTTGACACTCTTATAATACATCTCGGCGTCGATGCTCCTTGCCCTCTGGTGGCGGGTCCGTCACGAGCTTCGGGCATCCATCTTGCCTCGGTGCACCTTTTGCGCGGGCAAGGGTCCGACGGGCACCCTCGATACAAGCGGAATGCTTGATAACTTCAACCCACGGACACGCATCCACCAGCCGCCGCACCAGCCGAAGTAGCTCCTGGCATGG
Source organism: Aegilops longissima (assembly GCA_021605205.1). NCBI lineage: Eukaryota > Viridiplantae > Streptophyta > Magnoliopsida > Poales > Poaceae > Aegilops > Aegilops longissima. The sequence continues at coordinate 177,044,023 of CM038679.1, forward strand.
CCTCCTTAGGCCACACCAACTATGAGGCCCTTCATGGCCTGTTCGGCCGCCTTGTGGAGCTCGACCAGATGCTTCACTGGTCGCTAAGGGGCACTGATGTCCGCCTCGGCATCTGAGACCAGAAGACCTTCTCCATAGAGCTCCCTCCTCGGCCCGGTAGAATGCGGCAGCATCGGACACATCTTGAGGAAGTTCTGCGAACACCCCTGGAGAACTCCGAATTCGGGTAAGCAACAGGTAATTAACACTCACATGCTTACTCTGCACGAAAAATGCCTTACCGCTGCTATTTTCTTCACCGCCTCAATCTCTGGAGGGCCTTGTAGGCTTCGCCTTAGCGGCTTTGGCACTCTCAAGAGCCGTTGCAAGCCAGCACTCTCGAGTCTTGAGTCACGCTCCAATTTCTCATGTTTTTCACGAGATCCTGGAGCTCTTGCTGTACCTCCGCCACCCGCGCCTCCTGCTTCTCTCGCTCGGTGCGTTCATGTCAAGCATTACGTTCGGCGCGGCCACCGCCTCCTTGAGTCGCCACCTCGTTAGTGGCCCCTACAATACCCACGTTATCCTTGTCATTTTTCTTGCAACCAAATCCTTTTACATGCGGTACAATTTTCATAAGGTATTACCCACCTTCTTTTTCCTCGAGCTGCTTCTTGGCATGACCGAGCTCGTTCTCGGACCGCTCGAGGTTTTTCTTCAAATTATTGACCTCCGCAGTCAGTATGGCGGAGGTCAGCAGCACAGCCTGCAATCCCATATTGACATATTTTTATGACTCCTGCGTTTATCTTTCTAAAGATCCTCAGTCCGGCTTTTCTTTCCGAACACCGAACCGAGCATCAAGGGCTACTGTCTATGCGGTACCATTTTACATATATTGAAATTTCTTACCTCAAAGCCTGTTAGAAGACTGGTACAGGCTTCGGTCAGCCCGCTCTTGGCGGACTGAACTGTCCGGATCACCGCACTCATAACAGTGCGGTGCTCCTCCTCAATGGAGGCGCCGTTGAGCGCCTCCAGTAAGCTATCCGGTGCCTCCGGTTGGAAGAAGGACACCGGCGTCTTACCCATCTTGCGAAGGGATCGTTTGCCGGACTCCGGAACCACTGAAGGTTCCGGCATGGAGTCCGGACAAGGGTCGGCCTTAGAGCCCCTGGGGGTCTTGCCCCCCACGCGCCTGGAGTCCGGGGGGTTGCCTTGTGGCACCTCCTGCGCCACCTCCTCGGGATCAAGCCCCCTTTGGGGCCCCGCCACGGCGTTGTCCGCAGCATGAGGCGAGGAGGCGGTCGGAAGCGAAGTACTCTCCATTTCCGACAAGCCCAGGGATCCGCTCGATGAATCGGCAAACTCGCCTTTGGGCGGGCTGCACGATTGTTCGACATTAGAGAACACTCTGCAATAGTAAAACACCATGGGTATCCAGACACTTACGATCTCGCCAGGGGCTTGGCCCTTGTAGGCCAATCCCCCTCGTCGTCGTCGACGTTGGTGGAGAAGTCCGGAGGAAGGGTTCTTCCCTTCTTGGACCCTCCGGCCTCTTCAGTTGGGGCGGCCTTCCTTTTCCTCTCCTCCCCCACTAGGGGAGAAGCTTCTTCTTCTTCCTCCTCGTCTTGGGAGAAGATTACGCTTGAATCCAACAGCACTGGCGTCGGGAGCTCCTTGAGTCCCGTGGCCTCCTTCTTAGCCTTCTTATCCGGCACCACATGGGGTGCGGAGCCAACAACCCGTCAATCAGGCGTCCGCTGGGTCTTCGGCAAAGGAGTCGGACGATTAATCTGTCCGGCGTCTTCAGCCGGACTGTCGAAGAACAGGGAGTTTTAGATCCCACGAGAGTCAATCTATGAAAAAAGAGTCCCGTAAAGGGTAAAATAACTTACCTCGCCGGCTTGACGCCGCGAGCTGTATCCACGATCTTTGTTAGAGGATGCGGGGGCTTCGGCACCCTTGAACAACACCTTCCAGGCATCTTCGTACATGGTATCGAAGAGCCGGCTCAAGGTTCGGTGCTGTGCCGGATCGAACTCCCACAAATTGAAGTCCCGTTGTTGGCATGGTAGAATCCGGCAGATGAGCATCACCTGGATTACGTCGACAAGCCTGCGATTCTTGTCCACCAGGTTCCGGACGCGTGTTTGGAGTCCGGATAGCTCATCCGAATCCCCCCACTTCAGGCCCGTCTCTTTCCATGATGAGAGCCGTGTGGGGAATCCAGATCTGAATTCGGGGGCCGCCACCCATTCAGGGTCCTGTGGCTCGGTGATGTAGAACCACCCCGATTTCCACCCCTTTATTGTCTCCACAAAGGAGCCCTCGAGCCATAGGACTTTGGCCATCTTGCCGACCATGGCGCCTCCGACTCTGCTTGCTGCCCTTCACAACCTTGACTTGACCTTTGAAGGTCTTGAGCCTAAGCGAAGTGGGGTTGGATCAGAGGAAGGCCTCGCACCTGACGATAAGCGCCAAGGCGTTGAGGGCGAAATTGGGGCTAGGTCGTGGAAGTCCGGCCGTAGTAGAACATGAGCCCCGGACAAATGGGTGAAGTGGAAAACCTAGTCCATGGAGGAAGTGGGGAGAAATACCACCCTCTCATGGGGACTGGGGGTTGGAATGAGCTGCCCAGCGTCGGGCTGCTGTCTTGCGATATTGCGGACAAGTATCCGGCCTCCCTGATCTTGTGATGTGCCCCTCCGTGGCGGAGGAGGCCATCCACTGCCTCTGCTCCGGACATAGTTGGAGAAGGTTGAGGTGAAAGTCGGACTTGGTAGCTGGAACTCAAGTTCACGGAGATGGATAAGCCAAGGAGGAAGAAGGCGCAGGTAAAAGGGTTGGATCTTTATCCCCTTATATGGGCGGACAGAAACATGTGTCCCCACCGGCCTGGTAAAACTCGCTTATCTCCCAAGCGTCACAATCAATGGCGCGGTTGGGTTACCCACATCCGTATTGATGGGAATCCCGGAATAAGAGGAACACGATCTCTGCTTCGACAAGACGTGCCAAGGAAACTGCTTCGCTAAACGCGCTAAGGTGGAACAATAAAAACAATTTGAGTGAAGGCTTGGTAGTGGTGCGACATCATGCCGCAGAATACGTCAGCAGATTGATCTTGTGTAATATTATTCTCTCTACGGTGGTATGTGGAATTTATTTTTGCAGAGCCGGACACTATCCTAGTGTTCACAATCTTCTATAAATTATTCGGAGGAGGAACCCGCCTTGCAATGCCGAAGACAACATGCGCGCCGGACTCGTCGTCATTGAAGCCTGGTTCAGGGGCTACTGAGGAAGTTCCGGACTAGGGGGTGTTCGGATAGCCGAACTATCATCATTGGATGGACTCCAAGACTATGAAGATACCAGATTGAAGAATTCGTCCCGTGTCCGGATGAGACTTTCCTTGGCGTGGAAGGCAAGCTTGGCGATACGGATATGTAGATCTCCTACCTTTGTAACCGACTTTGTGTAACCCTAACCCTATCTGGTGTCTATATAAACCGGATGGTTTTAGTCCATAGGACGAACAACAATCATACCATAGGCTAGCTTCTAGGGTTTAGCCTCTTTGATCTCGTGGTAGATCTACTCTTGTAACACACATCATCAATATTAATCAAGCAGGATGTAGGGTTTTACCTCCATCAAGAGGGCCTGAACCTGGGTAAAACATCGTGTCCCTTGTCTCCTGTTACCATCCGCCTAGACGCACAGTTCAGGACCCCCTACCCGAGATCCGTCGGTTTTGACACCGACAGTTGGCCTTCCCCGGTTATAAGTACGGAACGGCACGTGCCCTTCCGGCCCATCTCCTCTTGCTCCTCCTTCTTCACCATCCCTTGCTCCAGTTTGCGCCAATGGCTCCGATCCGCCGGTTCTCCGCAGAAGAGAAAGGAAAGGCTCCCCGAGAGGGTCCCGACCAGCTTCCGCCGAAGAAACGGCTAGCCCTCTGCCGTCGAGATGAGGGCGCCCGGCAGGAGGTGTCGAGGCCCTGGTACGACCGGCCGCCGCCAGGGTTCCGGCTGCCCTTGTACACCCGCATTGAGGGCCCTGAAGGAGTTGTCGCCGAGCGCCATGGACGACGCCACCGTCGGCGCCGGCGGGTCACGGCGGTGCGTGTTGTTCCCCCCGGAGTCCATGCCTAGGGCTCCTCCCGAGAGTTTGTGCTCCACGCCACCATGCCTCCTCAGTCTTGGATTCGCCTTCCTCCCTCCTTCGCCTTCGTGATGCCGCAGGGGGGATATTTGGAGCTCTGGTTGCAGCGTGCCGATTGCAGCACCCTTGCGACCGAAGCGGAGGTCGCGGTCGTCTCTCCGGGCAAGGTCTTCATGACTCGAGGCTGGGCGAGATCGCCCGGTCTGCAGGGGCGGGCGCCCTGCGATCCACAGGAGTGACGGCGCTTCCGTGATGTTCTTCAAGGTCTTCGACGCGGAAGGACGCCGGCTGGAGTGCTGCCCTGAGAGAGGTGGTCGGGGCCCTACCGCGGCGAGCACCAGGCTCGCCGATCGCTCCCTCAGCAGCTCCTCAGGCGGCGGAGGCGTCGGAGGATCCAGCGACTCTGCCGAGTTCTTCGCGACTTCGGAGAGGAGCGACGACAGCTACGAGCCCCCGAGCTTGCATTGTTCCCGGAGCAGGGCGGGCTCGTCAGGCCGCCACCGCCTCTGATCTAGATGAGGTTGGCGCCGGTGCCTGACGGCCCGCTGTTGATGATGGCGTCTCTTGCGGAGGCGCGTGTACTTAGCGTTCTTTAGGATCTGCTCCCTCTGTTCCCTACGAGGAGTCGAAAAACGTGCCCCGTGGGGGCTTGTAAGGTGCATGTGGTTCTGTTTGTTAATCTGATCCTTGTCGTGAAGTAGTGCGAGATGCTCATTCCGTCTTAGCTTAGTTCCTCCTTTCGAACCTCGCGAGGGCTTGGTGCTCTGTGCCGATAGGTCCCGGTCCCAAGGCAGGCTTCAGCCGTCGCTGGTATGCCAGGTCGCGATGCCGTGGTTAAAGCCAGGAGGTGAGCGTCCTGGGGTCCAGTAAGAGCCCCTGAGTCGCGATGCTCGGGAGGTCCCCTTTGGCGCTCAAGCAACCATCGTTCGGTGAGAAAGGAGCGCGACGTTGCTAACACGGGATTGCCTTAGGTGCGAGGTCGGTTCTGCGATAGCTAGTGTTTCCGGAGGATGACTTATCTCGGGAGTCAGGAACCGCTTCCTGGTGCGGCGTTAGGTCCGCGCATCGGCAGACAAGGAGTTGCCTGGCGAGGTCCCCGCGTGCCTCTTCCCTCTCGCCTTTAATCCCCTTTCTGCTCTACGTCCTCGGGTCTCGGCCCTCGAGCGGGGCTCAGCCGTCGCTGGTATGCCAGGTCGCGATGCCGTGGACAAGGCCAGAGGGTGACGGCTAGAGAGCCATTAGGAGCCCACGATTCGCGATGCTCAGGTACCCCCCCCCCCTTTAACGTGCAAGCGGTTCACGTGAACGAGAGTGAAGAATACGCCGTGAGGGCCTCGCCTGGCGCAGCTCCTTGAAGAGATCATGCAGGCTCATCACAAGAAGAACAAGAGTCCGCCATGACAAGCGACAATCAGCCGTTGGTTGCTCTGGATGGGTGACGAGGCACTGAAGGCTTGACGAGATGGCGCCATGCGGGGCTGCCGCGGCCAGAGCTCGGCCATTCAGGTTTGTCGGTGTTGCAGGAACGGACCCATGCACAAGCGTCGTGCCGTTGGGGAGCAGCTCCATCAGTTGATGTCCATCGAGCGGGGGACTAGGTCAAACACGTTAATCATGAAGGAGCAAGTTCATTTAGATAGTTCCAGGGAAGGCAGACATCCCTGGGTCCGGCCCGAGCGACTTGGGGATGATGCAGCCCGAGGGGCACCCCCAATAAGGTAAGCTAGGAACATGAAGCAAAAGGGATACACGCCGTAGGGACGGACCCACGCGGCCTGAGAATGATGCAACCCTGGGGGGCGCTCCCAGCTGAAAATGAAACTTGAAGGATGTCACCTGATAACGTTGAAGACGAAGGGATGCTGAAGTAGCGGACGTCGTGGGCTGTCGAAGCCGATCTTCACGAGCCCCGGGCCGGGGAGCCTCGGGAGGCTCCGCAGCGCTGGTGGCTCGCGGACCATCTCCATCTCCGCCAGACTGTGGAGCGCTGGCCTCTTGAGCCTCCAGGATGCTCCCCATGAGGCGCTGGCGCGTGGCAGCCGCGTTCGGCACGCCGTAAGGCATGCGAACGTAGCTTTGGGGTGGACCTTTACAGCGCCTCACGCGTGAGGGCCAGAGGCGGCTCGGTTGAGCCCTGGTATGTCGATGCAGATGCACAGCCCACCATCCTCGCTGGATGGGGAGCTAAGGTGGGTAAGCGGCGGCTGCCACTCATGACTCTTGACTCCTGCAGCTCCTGAATGATCTGCCTGACGAACTCCTGAGGGTTTGGCCCTCCTATCCTCGCTCCTTCCTGAGGGAAACGTGCTTTGAAACACGCCTCCAAGTGGTGCCCAAGCGCCTCCCTCGTGACCTTAGCAAGGTCGGTGACCCTCCAGGAGAGAGCCCCCGAGCCTTGCTCGAGGAGGGTGAAGGCGCACCTTCCTATGCGACAGAAGGAGGTACCCCCTGAATAGGCGCGGACCCCGAGGGGCCTGCCACTCGAGGGACCGGGCCAGGCGATGTCTTCTCCTTCTTGGGAGCAGCCTCAGGGAGCCTCCCGCTCCTGCGATCTGGGTCTTCAAGTGACGCGGCTTGAAAAGCACGCTCCAGGGAGAACACTGCGTCTCTCTCTTCACAAGGCACCGTGATGACTCCACCGCTCCCTGGCATCTTGAGGACATTGTAGCCGTGGTGAGTCACGGCCATGAATTTGGCCAGAGCTGGGTACCCGAGGATGGCATTGTATGGCAGGAGAATGTGGGCGACGTCGAAGTCGATGAGCTCGGTCTTGATGGTTATCGCGCGCCGAAGGTGACGAGGCGGACTTGCCAATCGGAACTGTGGAGCCATCGGTGACTCGGAGAAAACTTGGTTGGCTGAAGCTGATTGTAAGGCACTTGGAGATTGTTGAATGTCTCTCTGATAGGACATTGAGCCTGCTCCGCCATTGATGAGGTCTGGTGACTTGCGTTCTTGATGATTGGGGAACAAAGCATCGGGAGGTCTCCGGTTGTGGCCGCGCACTTGAGCTGATCCGCTGAGCTGAATGTGATGGCGCACGCTGACCACCTGAGAGGGCGCGTGGCTTCGAGCTTGGGGAGGACTGCATTCAAGTCGCGGGCGAACTACTTGAAGATGCGCTGAGAGGCTGGGGCTTGAGCTCCGCCCAGGATGCAAGCGATCGCGCGCGGCTCCTGGAAGCCCCCAGCCCCCTCGTCCTGATGATGGTCCTCATTTCTCCTTGGCTGCGGTGGCAGAGGTGGGAGGCCTGCATTGCCTTGTGGGCGATCCTCACGAGGCTGATTCCTCCAGCCTCCCTCGCGAGGTTGATCCCTCCAACCTCCCTTGCGAGGCTGATCCTGCCAGCGGTCCTCGCGTGGTCGGTCGCGCCACCCTTGGCGAGGGCCACGGTCTTCCCAGCGTCCTTCGTTTCTTCCTCCTCCTCGGCTGTAGCCTTGATCGTTGCGGTCGGGGCGTCGACCGATTCGCCCTTCTCTCACGACTCTGAGCTCTTGACACTCGTTGGTGTTGTGTGTGTGGAGGTCGTGGTACACGCAGTACCGGCTGCCCTTGGAAGACTCAGGCCGATCAATGCCTCGCTTGGTGTCGGGTTCTGCCGCGAGCACGGCAGCCCCCTTGCGCTTCACGTCCTTGACCTTGGGCTTCTTCTCTTCTGGGTCTGCAGCCGGCAGCTCGAGGAGGGAAAGGCGTCCTTCCTCAGCCCTGCCAAGTTGAACAGCTCCAAGGACGTGCACAGGTCTTCGTGCATCGCCAGCTCCTCCTTCATCTTGACATCACGCACACCGTCGGAGAAGGCTGAGATGATGGCCTCCTCGGTCACCTTGGGAATCTTGAGGCGTGCATTGTTGAAGTGCTGGATGTACTTCTGCAGGGTCTCTCCTGGCTGTTGCTTGATGCGGCGCATGTCGCTCACGGCAGGAGGCCGGTCGCGAGTGCCTTGGAAGTTGGCGATGAAGCAGGTGCGCATCTCGTCCCAGGAGGAGATCGTGCCAGGAGCCAGGTTCAGGAGCCAGGTGCGGGCACCGTCCTTGAGCGCCATGGGAAACCAGTTCGCCATGACCTTCTCGTCCCCGTTGGCGGCTTTGATGCCCAGCTCGTAAAGCTGGAGGAACTCCGCAGGGTCGGCCGTGCTTTCGTGGCGAGGAGGCAGGTTTGGCTTGAACTTCTTTGGGCCGCGCGACGCTCGTGGCTTCGGTGGTGAAAGCGCGGCAGCCTGCAGTGGCCACAGGAGGCCTTTGGTGACGAAGGGCCTGGTCTTGCGGGTCCCCATGCGCTGCCGCTGGAAGCAGCGAGGGGTCTTAGCGTCTTTGGAGCAGGGGCCTTGATCGTGGCCGGGCGGTGCGAGGAGCACTCGGGCAGCTTCTTGGGGCGAGGACCTCTTGGCAGCTCTGCTCTTGCTGCCCGGTGCCGTCTGGAGTGGGTTCCGCCCAGGGCCATCGCCTTGGGTCCAAAGCGCCTTCTTGAGGAGGCGGCTGGCGCCCGGGCTTCATCGCCCAGCGCAAGGCGGGACATGGTGCAGTGAGAAGGACGGTGCGGGAAGCCCCCTGCAGCGCGGACGAGCTCAGCAATGCGGTCGAGCCACTCCTTGTAGACGTCGTCGACGTGGCGGTAGCGCAGGAGCTCGTTTGCCGCGATGAGCGCGGCTCGAGCCTCCATGGTAGCGCGAGCGCGCGAGACAAAACCAGCTGGGGGGCGGCGGAGGGTAGCGGTGCAGCCGTCCCGCCTCACGGACGGATCTTTGGGGCAGTGCTTGCTGCTTGTTCCCCGCCGGGCAGGGCGGCGTTGACGGCAGCGACGGGAAGGCGAAGCGGCGCCCGGCGAGGGAACCGTCTGGCGCGACGCAGGTGGCGAGCGGCCCGCGCTCAGCGCTGGCCCGACAGCGTCCCGACATGGATCGACAGGCGTTGAAGAACAGGCGGCGGAAGGCAGTTCCGTGCACCTACACCGCGCCAAATGTCGGATTTCAGGTTCCGGCAAACCCTCTAGGTTCGAACTCTGGGGTGCACGCGGAGATCTCACCCCCTACCTACCTGCACCTCGTCGCCTCGCAAGGATCTAAAACTACACAAAGAGCAACACAAGGTTTATACTGGTTCGGGCCACCATTGTGGTGTAACACCCTACTCCAGTGTGTAGTGTGGTGGATTGCCTCAAGGGCTGACGATGAACAATACAAGGAAGAACAGCCTCGCGAGGGTCTGTTCTTGGCCGGTGCGACGAACCGCTAGGGGGAGTTCGGTCGCTCTCTCTCTCTCTCTCTCTCTCTCTCTCTCTAGATTGCTTGATCTCTATCTCTGTTCTGGATTCTGGATCCTTGATCTCCCATCTCTGATCCCCCTACCCTGTGGGAGGCTAGTCCTATTTATAGGCAGAGGCACTGGGCCTCTTCCCAAATATTGAGCGGGAAGGGAGCCAACAATTGGCCATTTTGAAGGGGAACATCTAGTACACTTATCCTGACTAAAGTTGGCCCTCGCCTGTCAAAGGCTCTGACGGTGACGCTGGCTTGGGCTCCATGATGACCTCCTTCCTGCCGTTGTGATTGTCTTGGTCTTGTTGCACCGAAATGGCTGCCTTTGCTTGATGCTCTCGCCTGCGCTTGCCTCCTTTGCACCAAAGAGGAAACGAGGACACTGCTCGGGCTGGCGGCCGCCTGGCGCCCTTGGTCGTCATGGCTTGCGTCATGGGCACCTCGTGAGGTACCCCGCCTTGATCTCTCCGCCTCCTCGTGAGCCAGCCTGACGAGGCTGTGCCTGAGGAAGCTTCCTATCGTCCGCCCCGCGAGGCTTGGCCCCTCGTGAGGGTCTTGAGCTTGTGTTGATGAAGATGGGCCGTGCTGGGCCACCCCTTGAGCCACGCCGCAGGCCGCAGGCAGGCAAGTCTGGGTACCCCCGTTCCCAGAAGGCCGACACAATCCTCCACAAAGCAGGAGTAGGGTTTTACATCGCAAGGTGACCCGAACCTGGGTAAACTGTTGTGTCTCGTTTCCTTCTTGTTCATCGAGCTAGGCCATGAGATTGGCGATTAGTCAAACTGGGGAGGTTGAGTTCTTCGCACGCGCCCCAGAGTTCGAACCTCTCAAGGGTCTACGGAACCCAAAATCCGACAGGCACGGTAAACAAAATTGAACAAAGTGCCCAAACTCGTAGTAACCGCCCGAAACCAAAATATGGGAGACGGAAATTACTGCCTGCCCCTGACATGCAAGACATGTCAGCCCGATTTAAATAGGTATTGATAGCGGCAGGCTTGTAATTTCACTCAAACATGACATAACTGCCTCTCACCCAGATTCATACATGGTGGGTGCCAAAGCACAGTGTCTCCTCGGCCGAAATCGCATCCCTCCTTGATTCATACATGGTGGGCACGAAAATAAACTCTCATCGGCTGAAATCTCTGTCGGCAAATATTCGGTGTATGCGAGATTACCATCCTATCCCCAACCGACTATTAATTTTATGATGTAGGAAATTTTAAACGGGGGCTAAGTTTGTAAATTTCCTTGCATTTGAGACAAGCGCACCCTGAAGACATGGTTCCCCCCTTACTCTCTCCCTCCATTTACCCCATTCGTACTCCGTGGGCGCCAAAACACCCTCTCCACCCTAGCCTCCTCCGTCCGCCACCCCATCCACCACCATGCCCCTCCATCATGCCGGAGCTGATACCTCGATGCATCGTCCATAACAAGAGATCGACCTCTCTCATTCAGGGCTTCGGACCAGGATCCTTGCATCCCGTGTTCTCACTTCATCCCTGCCACCGTCCATCTTGCCGGTGCCGCTCCTACGACCTTCTCGTCCACCGCGCTGGGATATTTCCCCTATCACCATCTTCTACCCTCCTAGATCTTCTTCCATGCCGTCGATAGCCATCGCTACCGCAACACCGTCAAATTATCAGCAGATGCATACATGGCGCCACAGCAGAGGCGATACTCTTTCGTATCTGCTCAACTTATTTATCGCAGCAAGAAAATAGATCGCCACTACTTTACTATGATTTCTTGTCCACCACTTAGGATCTTACTTGTTAGTTGAAAGCAAACTTTGGTTGCGAAGTTGCCTTTGTCCGGTTTGCACCTTCATATCCACCATGGCATGCTCAACACTATACTCGCAATGCTTATGGTTTTCCCCTTTTATATTCCACACTAGTTAAATGAAAGTAGAATAAATTTCAAAATTGGGTCGGTCAATTTTTGAGAGCTCGCTGGAGTTCGTCGGTGGGAAGGAAGGGGCTCGGGTGGGGACGGTGGTTGTGGGGGCGGTGGCCTGGCGGTGGTGAGGCCTCACCAAATGAAGAAAGTTTGACGCAGGTGAGGGCGGGAGTGGGGGTGGGGGTGGCGGAGGAATCTGAGGCAGTGGGGGCGGTGCAGGATGGCGGGAGGGGGTGGTTCGGCCGGCCCGTGCGGTGTTTTGTAGGGGAAGAATCAGAGACGAGGAAGAAGAAGGGTTAGGAGACGTAGTATCTTCATCCAACCGCCTGAAATGGTCGACTGACCCAAATGACGAAAGTCACGCGACTTGCATGCAGACATTCCATGGGGACCCCGACTCACAAGTCGTGATCACCGAAATGCACGTGCACAGTGATCCCAGAGATCAATGCTCACTGAACACACAGAAGCTGAATAACAAGAGTCTTACATCCACACATACCGTCTTACACAAATTATGACCATTATGGTCCAGCCTTACGTAGATAAAGCCACAAGGGCTGAATACCAAATGAACTTAAGCAGCGGAAATCTTCGTCGATAAGTAGAACCCATGCCATCTTCCTTAACCCTACAGGCATTCTGACTGGGAAATGTCCTAGTTCGCATGTTCGTCTCCTTCGAACTCTCCTTCGAACTCCTATTCTTCCATGCCTGGCCAATTAAATAACCAGTGGCAAGCCAATGAGTACTTTGAATGTACTCGCAAGCAACCCATGTTTTGGTTCAAGATACAACAATAAAGGATATAGGTAAATTTTTGCAGAAAGCTAGTTTTTGTTGTTGTGCTATGACATGTTCAACAATTGGTGAATCATGCATCATACAGTTTCAAGTATCCATAGGGTCTGGTTACAGATATAAACATAAATGGAGTGGGCATCAACCCAACTCAATCATGTCAAGTCCTTTGACTTGACCCAAGTAGTTCTTCCCACTTATCCCAACACACCCACTGGTTTGTAAACAAGTGGACGTAGCCCAAGAGCGGTTACCCAACTATCCTTGACCGTGGACACGGCTATTCGAATAGTTTTACACTCTGCAGAGGTTGCACACTTTACCCACAAGATCCGGGGAACTTTCATGTCATCCACGACTCGCGGTACCTCAAGTACCCGGGGTAAGCACCCGATCACTATCTTTCCCTAGACGACACTAACATAGAGTCCACTCGATTGGTAGTAACCCCCGTGCCCAACATTTCACATCTTAAAATTGTGGCGCCTCGCTCCCATATTCATCACATACCACAAGCACGGGGTACCAACGGTGTGTCCGGTGCCCTGTAAAAACAGTCATGGCCACCCTACATGGCATGACCCCGTCCCGAGAGAGCGCAACAACAACTCTCCCGTCACTAGTAATGCGGGCTCCAAGCTAGTATCGGCCTAGGTAATTGATACGTCTCCAACGTATCTATAATTTTTGATTGCTCCATGCTACTTTATCTACTGTTTTGGACTATAATGGGCTTTATTTTCCACTTTTATATTATTTTTGGGACTAACCTATTAACAGGAGGCCCAACCCAGAATTGTTGTTTTTTGCCTTTTTCAGTGTTTCGAAGAAACAGAATATCAAACGGAGTCCAAGCGGAATGAAACCTTGAAGCGTGATTTTCTCACGAGCGTGATCCGGAGACTTGGACCCTACTCCAAGGAACGAAAGAGGCGGTCACGAGGGTGGGGCGCGCACCCATGCCCGTGGGCCCCAATCGCTCCACCGACGTACTCCTTCCTCCTATATATACCTCACGCCCAAGCGATCGAACAGGGCCAAAACCTAATTCCACCGCCGCAACTTCCTGTATCCACGAGATCCCATCTTGGGGCCTGTTCCGGAGCAACGCCGGAGGGGGCATCCACCACGGAGGGCTTCTACATCAACACCATAGCCTCTCTGATGAAGTGTGAGTAGTTTACTTCAGACCTTTGGGTCCATAGCTAGTAGCTAGATGGCTTCTTCTCTCTTTTTGGATCTCAATACAATGTTCTCCCCCTCTCTCGTGGAGATCTATTCAATGTAATCTTCTTTCTGCGGTGTCTTTGTTGAGACCGATGAATTGTGGGTTTATGATCCAGCTTATCTATGAACAATATTTGAATCTTCTCTGAATTCTTTTATGTATGATTGAGTTATCTTTGCAAGTCTCTTCGAATTATCCGCTTGGTTTGGCCAACTAGATTGGTAGTTCATGCAATGGGAGAAGTGCATGGCTTTGGGTTCAATCTTGCGGTGTCCTTACCCAGTGACAGAAAGGGTTGCAAGGCACATATTGTATTTTTGCCATCGAGGATAACAAGATGGGGTATTTATCATATTGCATGAATTTATTCCTCTACATCATGTCATCTTGCTTAAGGCATTACTCTGTTTTTAACTTAATACTCTAGATGCATGCTGGATAGCGGTCGTTGAGTGGAGTAATAGTAGTAGATGCGGAATCGTTTTGGTCTACTTGTCTCGGACGTCATGCCTATATACATAATCATACCTAGATATACGCATAACTATGCTCAATTCTGTCAATTGCTCAACAGTAATTTGTTCACCCACCGTAGAATACCTATGCTCTTGAGAGAATCCACTAGTGAAACCTATGGCCCCCGGGTCTATTCTCATCATATCAATCTCCATCACTTTTATACTTTCTTTGTTTTTACTTTGCCTTTTACTTTCCACTTTGCATCTCTATATCAGAAATACGAAAAATATTATCTCTATCAGATCTCACTCTCGTAAGTGACCGTGAAGGGATTGACAACCCCTAATCGCGTTGGTTGCGAGTAGCTATCGTTTTGTGCGGTACGAGGGACTTGTCGTGGCCTCCTAATGGATTGATACCTTGGTTCTCAAAAACTGAGGAAATACTTACGCTCTTGTGCTGCATCATCCTCTCCTCTTGGGAAAGCCAGCATAAGCTCAAGGCGTAGCAAGAAGGATTTCTGGTGCCGTTGCCGGGGAGTCTACGCAGAAGTCAACATACCAAGTACCCATCACAATCCCTATCTCTCACATTACATTATTTGCCGTTTGCCTCTCGTTTTCCTCTCCCCCACTTCACCCTTGCCGTTTTATTCGCCCTCTCTTTCCCAATCTCCTCCTCTTTTTCCAGTTGCCTTTTCCTCGTCCGTTTGTTTGCTCGTGTGTTGGATTGCTTGTTTGTCGCAATGGCTCAAGATGCTACTAAATTGTGTGACTTCACCAATACCAATAATAATGATTTCCTTAGCACTCTGATTTCTCCTCTTGCCAATACTGAATCTTGTGAAATCAATACTGCTTTGTTGAATCTTGTTATGAAAGATCAATTCGCCGGCATTCCTAGTGAAGATGCCGCTACTCATCTGAATAGCTTCGTTGATTTATGTGATATGCAAAAGAAGAAAGATGTCGATAATGATGTCGTTAAGTTGAAGCTATTTTCTTTTTCGCTTAGAGATCGTGCTAAAGCGTGGTTTTCATCTTTGCCTAAAAATAGTATTGATTCTTGGAACAAGTATAAAGATGCTTTTATCTCTAAGTATTTTCCTCCCGCTAAGATTATCTCTCTTAGAAATGATATTATGAATTTTAAGCAACTTGATCATGAACATGTTGCACAAGCTTGGGAGAGAATGAAATAAATGATACGTAATTGTCCTACTCATGGTTTGAACTTGTGGATGATTATACAAAAAAATTATGCCGGATTTAATTTTGCTTCTAGAAATCTTTTAGATTCGGCTGCGGGAGGCACTTTTATGGAAATCACTTTAGGAGATGCTACTAAACTCCTAGATAATATTATGGTTAATTATTCTCAATGTCATACTGAAAGATCTACTAATACAAAAGTGCATGCTATAGAAGAAATCAATGTTTTGAGTGGAAAGATGGATGAACTTATGAAATTAGTTGCTACTAAGAGTGTTACTTCTGATCCTAATTATATGCCTTTGTCTACTTTGATTAAGAATAATAATGAATCTATGGATGTGAATTTTGTTGGTAGGAATAATTTTGGTAACAACGCGTATAGAGGGAATTTTAATCCTAGGCCTTATCCTAGTAATCCTTCTAATAATTATGGAAATTCCTACAACAACTCTTATGGAAATTTTAATAAGATGCCCTCTGAATTTGACAATAGTGTTAAAGAGTTTATGAATTCACAAAAGAATTTTAATGCTTTACTTGAAGAGAAATTTCTTAAAGTTGATGATTTGGCTAGGAAGATTGATAGAATTTCTCTTGAGGTTGATTCTTTAAAGCTTAGATCTATTCCTCCTAAGCATGATATCAATGAGTCTCTCAAAGCTATGAGAATTTCCATTGATGAGTGCAAAGAAAAAACCGCTAGGATGCGTGCTTCCAAAGATGCCTTTATTAAAGCGTGTTCTTCTAATTCCTATGAAAATCAAGATGAAGATCTAAAAGTTATTGATGCGTCCCCTATTAAATCTTTGTTTTGCAATATGAATCTTGATGAAACTGAATATTCCTTTACTAGAAGGTGTTCTAAGAATTCGGAGTTTTTAGATCTTGATGATGAAATTGATAAAAGTGGGATCGAAAGAAATAAAAATCTAGATGTTGCTAAACCCACTATATTGGATCTCAAGGAATTTAATTATGAAAATTGCTCTTTAATTGATTGTATTTCCTTGTTGCAATCCGTGCTAAATTCTCCTCATGCTTATAGTCAAAATAAGGCCTTTACCGAACACATTGTTGATGACTTGATGCAATCTTATGAAGAAAAACTTGAGTTGAAAGTTTCTACCCTAGGAAACTCTATGATGAGTGGGAACCTACTATCAAAATTAAAATTAAAGATCATGAGTTTAATGCTTTGTGTGATTTGGGTGCTAGTGTCCCTACTATCCCTAAAACTTTGTTTGATTTGCTAGATTTCCGTGACCTTGATGATTGCTCTCTAAATTTGCATCTTGCGTATTCCACTATTAAAAAGCCTATGGGAAGAATTAATGATTTTATTATTTTTTCAAATAGGATTATGTGCCTGTAGATTTTATCGTTCTTGATATAGATTGCAATCCTTCATGTCCTATTATTCTTGGTAGACCTTTCCTTAGAACGATTGGTGCAATTATTGATATGACGGAAGGGAATATTAGATTCCAATTTCCATTAAAGAAAGGAATGGAACACTTTCCTAGAAAGAAAATAAAATTACCATATGAATCTAGTATGAGAGCCACTTATGGATTGCCTACCAAAGATGGCAACACCTATATCTATCCTCGCTTTTATGCCTAGCTAGGGGCGTTAAACGATAGCGCTTGTTGGGAGGCAACCAAATTTTATTTTTAGTTTTTTGTTTTTGCTTCTGTTTAGGAATAAATAATCAATCTAACCTCTGTTTAGATGTAGTTTTATCTTTTAATTAGTGTTTGTGCCAAGTTAAACCTATTGGATCTTCTTGGATGATAGTTATATGATCTTGCTGTAATTTTGAGAAACTTTGCACTCAGTGCTCGAATTGTTAAAAATCACCAGAACGTGATAAAATACTGATTCCAATTGCTGAGGATCAATAAACAAATTTTACAGGCCGTCTAATTTTTGTAGATTTTTTTGAGTTCCAGAAGTTTGCGTTAGTTACAGATTACTACAGAATGTTCTGTTTTTGACAGATTCTGTTTTACGTGTGTTGTTTGCTTATTTTGATGAATCTATGGCTAGTAAAATAGTTTATGATCAATAGAGAAGTTGGAATACAGTAGGTTTAACACCAATATAAATAAAGAATGATTTTATTACAGTACCTTAAAGTAGTCTTTTGTTTTCTTTCTCTAACGGAGCTCACAAGATTTCTATTGAGTTTTGTGTTGTGAAGTTTTCAAGTTTTGGGTGAATTCTTTTGATGGATTATGGAACAAGGAGTGGCAAGAGCCTAAGCTTGGGGATGCCCATGGAACCCCAAGATAATCCAAGGACAGCAAAAGTCAAAGCTTGGGGATGCCCCGGAAGGCATCCCTCTTTAAATCCACTTCCATCGGTAATTTACTTGGAGCTATATTTTTATTCACCACATGATATGTGTTTTGCTTGGAGCGTCTTGTATTATTTGTGTCTTTGCTTGTTATTTTACCACAATCATCCTTTCTGTACACAACTTTTGAGAGAGCCATACATGAATTGGAACTTGATAGAATACTCTATGTGCTTCACTTATATCTTTTGAGCTTGATAGTTTTGCTCTATGTGCTTCACTTATATCTTTTGAGCGTGATAATTTTTGCTCTAGTGCTTCACTTATATCTTTTAGAGCACGGTGATGGATTTGTTTAAAAGAAACTTGATCTCTCATGCTTCACTTAGATTATTTTGAGATTCGTTAATAGCATGGTAATTTGCTTAATGTTAATATACTTGGTATTCAAGATATGTGAAACTTTCTTTTGAGTGCGTTGAATACTAAGATAAGTTTGATGCTTGATAATTGTTTTGAGATATGAAGATAGATATTAGAGTCATTCTAGTTGAGTAGTTGTGAATTTAAAGAATACTTGTGTTGAAGTTTGTGATTCACGTAGCATGCACGTATGGTGAAACGTTATGTGATGAACTCGGAGCATGATTTATTTATTGATTGTCTTCCTTATGAGTGGCGTTCGGGGACGAGCGATAGTCTTTTCCTACCAATCAATCCCCCTAGGAGCATGCGCGTAATACTTTGCTTTGATAACTTCTAGATTTTTGCAATAAGTATATGAGTTCTTTATGACTAATGTTGAGTCCATGGATTATACGCACTTTTTCCTATCCTTCCACCATTGCTAGCATCTCTAATACCGCGCACTTTTTGCAGGTACCAGACACCCACCATATACCTTCCTCAAAACAGCCACCATACCTACCTATCATGGCATTTCCATAGCCATTCCGAGATATATTGCCATGCAACTTTGCACCATTCCGTTTATTATGACGCGCTCCATCATTGTCATATTGCTAGCATGATCATGTAGTTGACATCGTATTTGTGGCAAAGCCACCATTCATAATTCTTTCATACATGTCACTCATGTTTCATTACATATCCCGGTACACCGCCGGAAGCATTCATACAGAGTCATATTTTGTTCTAAGTATCGAGTTGTAATTGTTGAGTTGTAAGAAAAATAAAAGTGTGATGATCATCATTATTAGAGCATTGTCCCAAGTGAGGAAAGGATGATGGAGACTATGATTCCCTACAAGTGGGGATGAGACTCCGGACCAAAAAAAAGAGGCCATAAAAAAAGAGAAAAGGCCCAAATAAAAAAAATGAGAGAAAAAGAGAGAAGGGACAATGTTACTATCCTTTTACCACACTTGTGCTTCAAAGTAGCACCTTGATCTTCATGATAGAGAGTCTCTCATTTCGTCACTTTCATATACTAGTGGGAATTTTTCATTATAGAACTTGGCTTGTATATTCCAATGATGGGCTTCCTCAAATGCCCTAGGTCTTCGTGAGCAAACGAGTTGGATGCACACCCACTTAGTTTATTTTGTTGAGCTTTCATATACTTATAGCTCTAGTGAATCCATTGCATGGCAATCCCTACTCACTCAAATTGATATCTATTGATGGGCATATCCATAGCCCGTTGATACGCCTAGTTGATGTGAGACTATCTTCCCTCTTTTTGTCTTCTCCACAACCACCATTCTATTCCACATATAGTGCTATATCCATGGCTCACGCTCATGTATTGCGTGAAGATCGAAAAAGTTTTGAAAATGTTAAAGTATGAAACAATTGCTTGGCTTGTCATCGGCGTTGTGCATGATTTAAATATTTTGTGTGGGGAAGATGGAGCATAGCCAGACTATATGATTTTGTAGGGATAACTTCCTTTGGCCATGTTATTTTGAGAAGACATAATTGCTTAGTTAGTATGCTTGAAGTATTATTATTTTTATGTCAATATGAACTTTTGTCTTGAATCTTTCGTATCTGAATATTCATACCATGATTAAGAAGATTTACATTGAAATTATGCCAAAGTATCACTCCGCATCAAAATTCTCTTTTATCATTTACCTACTAGAGGACGAGCAGGAATTAAGCTTGGGGATGCGATCGTCTCCAACGTATCTATAATTTTGATTGCTCCATGCTACTTTATCTATTGTTTTGGACTATAATGGGCTTTATTTTCCACTTTTATATTATTTTGGGACTAACCTATTAACCGGAGGCCCAGCCTGAATTGCTGTTTTTGCCTTTTTCAGTGTTTGAAGAAACAGAATATCAAACGGAGTCCAAACGGAATGAAACCTTGAAACGTGATTTTCTCACGAGCGTGATCCGAAGACTTGGACCCTACTCAAGGAGCGAAGAGGCGCTCACGAGGGTGGGGAGCCCCCTAGGCGCACCCCCTACCTGGGCCCCTGCCGCTCCACCGACGTACTCCTTCCTCCTATATATACCTCACGCCCCCAAGCGATCGAACAGGAGCCAAAACCTAATTCTGCCGCCGCAACTTCCTGTATCCACGAGATCCCATCTTGGGGCTGTTAGGAGCTCACGGGAGGGGGCATCCACCACGGAGGGCTTCTACATCAACACCATAGCCTCTCCGATGAAGTGTGAGTAGTTTACTTCAAACCTTCTGGTCCATAGCTAGTAGCTAGATGGCTTCTTCTCTCTTTTTGGATCTCAATACAATGTTCTCCCCCTCTCTCGTGGAGATCTATTCGATGTAATCTTCTTTTTGCGGCGTGTTTGTTGAGACCGATGAATTGTGGGTTTATGATCCAACTTATCTATGAACAATATTTGAATCTTCTCTGAATTCTTTTATGTATGATTGAGTTATCTTTGCAAGTCTCTTCGAATTATCCGTTTGGTTTGGCCAACTAGATTGGTAGTTCTTGCAATGGGAGAAGTGCATGGCTTTGGGTTGAATCTTGCGGTGTCCTTACCCAGTGACAGAAAGGGTTGCAAGGCATGTATTGTATTGTTGCCATCGAGGATAACAAGATGGTGTATTTATCATATTGCATGAATTTATTCCTCTACATCATGTCATCTTGCTTAAGGCGTTACTCTGTTTTTAACTTAATACTCTAGATGCATGCTGGATAGCGGCCGATGAGTGGAGTAATAGTAGTAGATGCATAATCGTTTCAGTCTACTTGTCTCGGACGTGATGCCTATATACATGATCATACCTAGATATAATCATAACTATGCTCAATTCTATCAATTGCTCAACAGTAATTTGTTCACCCACCGTAGAATACCTATGCTCTTGAGAGAAGCCACTAGTGGAACCTATGGCCCCGGGTCTATTCTCATCATATCAATCCCCATCACTTTTATACTTGCTTTGTTTTTACTTTGCCTTTTACTTTTCACTTTGCATCACTATATCAAAAATACCAAAAATATTATCTCTATTAGATCTCACTCTCGTAAGTGACCGTGAAGGGATTGACAACCCCTAATCGCGTTGGTTGCGAGTAGCTATCGTTTTGTGCAGGTACGAGGGACTTGTGCGTGGCCTCCTACTGGATTGATACATTGGTTCTCAAAAACTGAGGAAAATACTTACGCTACTGTGCTGCATCATCTTCTCCTCTTCGGGGAAAACCAACGCAAGCTCAAGACGTAGCAGTAATCGATAATGCCCTTTCCCATATAAGGGTAGAGTGGTTGCGCATGTAAGGTTGGAATAACGGTCGCAACTGAAACCAATCCGTTTTCAGAACAACACACACTTGCCTCGGTACACCACTTCATCATCAAGTGGTTACCCAATTCATTATCTCCCTCGGGCATAAGTGGCACCCGACAGGGTTTTCGAAAAGTTTTCTGAAAATACTTTGTCTCCATCACCATGCATATTCCCGTCCCTTTTTGCGTAGCAACTACTTTAGCATCCTATCTACTCCCACCGGCATAACCCTCATAAGGAGGTAGGGTCATGCACAATGCAAGTATCAACGAGGAAGTAACGGAGGCAAACCATCAAAGTGGTTCCACCTCATCATGATTCCGTTGCAACAACAATATGGTGCTATATGTCATGCATAAAAAGGGTTTCATAGTCATGGTCAAAGGGCTGCTTGCCTTGGTTGGCTTGGTCTTCAAAGTCTTTCGGCCCTTCTCCTTCTTCTTCTCCAACTACTTCATCAAACACGGGATCTAATTGTCGCAAGAAAACGACGGAAAAAATAAGACAATAATAAAAACAGAAAAGTCAAAGTGCTTAGAAAAATGTCAATTTATTTTTGTAAAATACTAGGAGGAAAACTAGGAATGAAAAAGTTCTTTGTTTTGGATTGGAGTTAGGGGGCCAGAGTTGTGGATTTTCAAATAGAGATTTTATTGTTCAAATTTGAATTTAAATTTGAACAGTGCAGAAAAGTGTAATGGATGTGCATGAAAGTTACATCAATAAATAGGTGGGATTATTCAGAGATTTTAGGAGTTGGAATTATTTCATTTGGATGAGTATTTTATCCTGTGGAAATTTTATAAAACAGATTGAAAGAGAAAAAGGAAAGTGGCACTGTGCCACTAGGCCAGAAAGGCCACGGGGCAGCAGGCCCAGAGGGAAATCAGCCCGCGCGAGGCCGCCACATCGAAGGCGTTAAGGCGAAGTACGCCATCAGCCGACGGCGAACCGGCACGCGCGCGTGTGTTTTTAAACCTGACGGGTGGATCCCACCCATCAGGGCGTGAGGCTGACGGACAGGGCCCACGGCCGTCCTCGTCTACCTCCATCCAGAGGCGACAGCGAGCTCGCCGGCGGCGATATAGGGCACGGGAGGATGCATGGGTGGTACCGTTGGACTCAGGGGGATGTCGCCATTCGGGTGGTGGTGGAGATGGTCGCCGGAGCAGTCTGGTTTGCCGACGAAGAGGTCTCGCGGCGGAGGTGCTTCGGGCGTTGATGGTTTCTGCCGTTCCCTGCTGCAAAAAGAGTGGGAAAGAGAGGGGAAAGGGTCAACGACGCCTTGCGGGTCTAGATCGAGAGAAAACAGAGAGGATGAGGTCTGTACGGCGTGGACGTCGACGACCCGAGGTGGTGGAGCTCGAGGTCGATCTCGAGCTTGGGCCTCTCTGGGGTTGAATGGATGGGTCGAGAGGTAGATTAGGGGTGTAGGGGAGCGACAGGGAGCGAGAGAGAGGCTCGGGGTCGCCTTTTATAGGCTGGCCAAGGTCCACCATAGGCGCGGCCTACGGGTGCCCGCGGGATCGGCTCGGGTGGCCGTTAGAAAGGGAACGGAGGGCTCGGGGGTGTTCGTGGGAGTGGTGTAGGGTGCCAGGGATCGAGAGAAGGAGCGGGACGAGCTGCACGCAGGCCACAAGAGTGGCGCGAGTATTGGCCGAGTGGGGCGGCGCTCTGGCGCGAGCTGCAGGAGAGAGAGGAGGGCGCGGGAGCAAGTGGGCGGCCTGCTGGCGTGGAGCGGAAGTCGAGGGGCATCGACTGGCGCGTGGGGGAGGCTCGAGGTGGTCGGGAGACGCGGCATCAATGGTCGGGTGCCCTGCCAGGCTCTCCAGAGCACGACTTTGGCCGGCATCCACGACTTTCCCGCGTCCGCGCGCGTCCACTTGCGTCTGGCAACTGAAGGGGGCATGAGCAAAAGCTGGGGAGAGCCTTGGATGCTCTGGAAAGCTGAGAGGAGAGAATGAGGCTGAGAGAGAGGGAGGAATATACTGCCCAGAGAAGAAAAATGGGGTTCTCCCCCTTCATCATGGCTTCCTCGGGCAGCAAGGCACACAGGTGCTAGAGGGGAACTAGGAGGGGTCTTGGCAGAAAGTTGAGCATACAGAGATTAGTGGAAGAGGTCAAAAATGGCATTTTGGAAAAGTGTCAGAAGGTGTTTGATAATGGTTTGGGAAAGTATATGATTTCCATTTGCCATGAGACTCCACAGGGTGAAATGAAACATATAATTAGGGCCTTCCACCAATTTAGAGCTTATTTGGGTAAAGTTGCCAATGCAACTTTTGTAAACCCTATAAATTAGCAGAAATGAACTTGTGCAGATCCAGTTGAGTAAATCACTTCTCCTTGATGCACCACTTGGTGTGGTGGCCTCATTTGGTCATGTGATCATGCTCACAAAAGTTGGGGTCAAGGAGAGAAAGTTGGTAGTACAAAGTTGTTCAAATTTGATTCTGGACAGAGAGGGTTTTGGGGCATTTTGGTGGACCAAAATGACCTTAAATGAGACGAGGCTTTGCAAGGTGATCACAATATGCATTTGTCACTTGCTGGATTTTCCATGGATTTTTATGAAAATATTTCCTATAGAAATATTTCAAATCCTTGAAATGGGCAGGAATGGTTTTGGGAGGTTTTGTCCAATATTTTGAACTTGACCATGTGCTGAAACTCTTATATTTGGAAAATATATGTCCACTGAGTTTCCATGATTTTCCAAAAATATTTTTGAAGCTTTTAAATAATTTTAACCTATTAAAGACCATTTCTGGCCTAAACAAAAATCCTTTAAATAAAATAGGAAAATAACTTTTAAAATTATGTTTTTGTGGTTTTTGGTAGTCATGTACCTAATATGTTTCAAATATACTCTTTGAAATATTTTTCATACCCCGAATCAAGTAGTTTTAGTGCAAACCTCAATTCAGGGTTTTTTTGGAAAACTATTTTTTGAAAATACTGTTTGGCCAAATTATTTTTGTAAGAAAATACTATATTGCACTATACACATGGCATGATCATTGTGCAGAAGTTTGGGGCAAGGAGATGAATTATATAAGTTGGAGTTGTGTTGACTTTAAAGAGCACTTAAAAATCACAGAGAGAAAAACCAACTCCAAATAAAAAGCCAAATGATGCAAAAGTTTTTGCTGGTCCAAATTTTCATGCTTTATTAATGCAAACGACATGTTACAAAAACAGGGTGTGACACATTCCTTTATATTCAATACCATCATCGTTGCTGCTTAGCACCGCTCCTCAATCCATCAAGCTAAACAACGTGCCACATATAATTCCAAACTTGTCGCTCAAATATGAATCTGATATTACTAAAACAGATAACGTTTAATTGGTCAGCTAATGTTCCCACTTTACTTTCGAAAAGCACGTGCACCACATATAGAGAGACAACAGGGAGGTGCACTCTTAATGCGCTCTAGTTCATCATGTGTGGGCACTGCGCAACGAACATTTTATTATCCAAAATCCGCTTGCTCTTCTTTAGCAGGTTCCTCTTATGTTCTTCTTTAATAAGTACTCTCTCTGTTCCTAAATACAAGCTTTGTATATATTCCACCATGGACTACATATCGAGCAAAATGAGTGAATTTACACTCTAAAATGTATATGTATACAACCGTATGTGATACATAGTGGAAATCTCTACAAAGACTTATATTTTGGAACGGAGGGAGTATGATAGTAGTACAGTATGTTCCTTGTAGTGAAGAGGAGCAGGAACATTTGCAGTGTACAGGTCTATTCGGTCGATTGTGATGGACAGTTTCAACTCTTCGGGCCACTTTGATTCGTAGGATTCTGTAAAAATAGGAATAGGAATTGCAGTGGCCTGACCACTTGAATCCTATAAGATTAACACAGACACGTGGGGAGCTGCGTCGCCTTTGACAGGTACACTGATATTAATAGTAGCGCACCTTCAGTTGAAGAGAGCTGGTATCCAAAGCATTTCTAGCCGTACCGGCAATAGTAGCCCATATTTTCCAGCAAGTTCCACTTTCCTGATTTTACTTGTGATGCTTACGGTTTTACCGTTATATCTACACTATGATCCATGTAGCTGCTTTGTGTCACACTAGCAGTAGTCCACTCTTGAAGCGAAATAACACACCAATCATAAGTCCAAAGCTTACTTCTTCAAATACGAATTGTGATATGATATTGATATTAGTTAACAGACACACATTTCATTGGTCGGCTAATGCTCCCACTTGATTTTCCAAATGCATGTGGCCACATATAGAGAAACAACATGGAATTGCATTTGTTTGGGCGCTGTGATTCATCATGAGTGGGCAACCAACATTGTATGCAAAGAGGTGGAATCTCAAGAATATGCTTCCTCTTTTGTTCTTTAACATGTTCCTCTTTTGTTATTCTGTATTTAGTACGTATAGTATGTTCCTTATCAGGAAGGGGAGTAGGGACATCTGCAGTCAACAACTGATAGAGCTGGCCTATACGTGATCGATAGGCAATACAAAACCGTATTTGCTAGTCCCACTTTCCCGATTTATATATCCTGTTTTTGGTGAACCCCTTTTATGTACACTATGATTTCCCTAGTTGTTGTGTGCTCTTGTTATCATTGTTTGGCAATAAACTCTCTATACAGTATATTATGAACCTATCATCTGCCAACTATCCTTACTCCGGGAGCCTATTTTTTGTGTACTTGTGCCAGATTATATTAGTGCATGCACCATATTACAGCACACACAGGCTCTCTCATCAGAATCCAGTGATAGCACACAAGGGTTTACAGGGAGACCCCATATTAGAATATCCTCTGCATTACAAAGATAATCTCACTACTATTTATGTTTTCATGCTTCTCAGATATTGTACGTAATCATAGTGGATATCAGAATGCGCACATCTGAAGAATATTGTGGAACACTGCAACGACTAATAAAATTGGCACCAAGGCATTGAGTGCAATTCTGGATGCAATGAAACTCATACGCTCCCCACCTGCAGATTCTTGTTCAGAATATGATCCTAATGACTATTCTGACCTCGAGGAGTCGAAGGTAGATGGCCTGTCCTATTCACCCATCAAGGTGCATGTTCTAATTTGGCAAGGTTTTATTTATTGCACATATCTTGCATAAGGTGTCTTGCATTTCTTCTACTTTGTTGCACCGCCAGCTGCTTAGTTTACTCATCATATATGTTAGGGTGCCATGCCCATCCATTATCAATACATATTCCATCTGTCATCATACCATGTTTTTTCACTCAAATGTTGTTCTTGTGCATCAGACATCAAAGAGAGTGATTGCTGAACCTGAAGGAGCACCAGCAAAGTCCTTGAAAAACATGGTGGTGCCGGAGAAATC
Source organism: Aegilops longissima (assembly GCA_021605205.1). Lineage (NCBI taxonomy): Eukaryota > Viridiplantae > Streptophyta > Magnoliopsida > Poales > Poaceae > Aegilops > Aegilops longissima. The sequence continues at coordinate 177,070,440 of CM038679.1, forward strand.
AGACAGCACCCCACTTATATTGGCTCTACAACCAGTGACACAAAATGTAGGACCGACTCCAGCAGACTATACCCATACTTCACTGGCCACACCACTAGCCCCACCACACAGTACCTGCACTCTAGCAAAAGGTATACTGATTTTAGTTGCGATAGCACCAGCCGTACCACAGAAAAATCCCACTCCAGCAAAAAGTACAGCAAGTCCACCAGCCGAAGACCTACCCCAACTGCAGAGACGGCCAATTCCTGCAGATTGGAACCCCATTCCAGTTTTTCCAGTTTAAAAGACAATGCTTTCAATATTGTTAGGGACTACATGCATATATTCCCATCATGGGAAGATTATAGTGAAGACAAACACCATTTTCACATCTTCATGTCCCACTTACGTCTAAGTGCTATTATTCATGGTGATTATTTTCCTGATTTCTGCTGATTGAACTCATCAATGATTTACATTACATTGTTGTAAGTAGGTGAGGATCAATCTGGATAGTCATGACAATCAAAGCTTGCTTGCGCTTTTCAAGGAAGCATTGCAGCAGTATCGGTGTTACCTGAGGAAATCACACTTTGATGGCAAGTCTATAAATGAATTTCCGGTGAAGTCTCCTGTGCTAAATTTACAAGACATTGAATGGAAAAACCTTGTTATGCACTGGTCTCGTTCCCATGATGAGGTACTGTCTATGATATCACATGACAATTTGAACTTCTACTTTTCCGCATGTGCCTTACGGATCTCTTTTGCAGGAAATATGCTTGAAGAAGAATTCTGGTTTGAAAAGTTCGACAGGATATCGCAAATATGCTGCCCGCTGCTTTGCTCTTGTTAGTACTTGTTGTCCTGTATCACTGTACTTGCATTCATACATGGTTCATTATGTGACAGCAGTATGCATGATAGCTTGCTTATCAATTGTTCGCTCCAAATTATCTGATCTGTATGAATGGTTACATTAGTGTAGATTATATCCAGTTCCAATGAAAAAGTTTAGCTCTGCATTGTTCTTGTAAGTACCTGTCGTCATTTATCAGTGTACTTATATTGACAGCTAGTTGTTCATGTACCATCATTCTGCAGCTTATTTTCCTTTGCACTCCATTTTCAACACATCAGATCTATATTTACTCTTACCATAAGGTTGGATAATACTGATGGTACTGAAGAAGTTTAGCTCTGCATTGCTCTTGGTTGTACCTTTTGCATATATCGCCGTACTTACATTTATAGCTACTTGGTTATGTAGAATCACTCATCAGCTTATCTTAAATATTCTCCATTTTTTCTTATATTATCACATCTATATTTACTCTTAACAAAATATAGAATAAAGGCAATGTTTATGAAGAAGATTCTGTGGTAAACTTCTTGAATTGTCCCCCCCCCCCCCATTAGCATGGGCGAGGGCTTTATAGAGCCGACCTTCACCACTAATGTAAGTTTGTCCTTCTCAAGACTTCAAACTTTGTTGTCTATATTTGGTTAGGCATGACTGCAACAGTTGTTTATTTTTGGTGTTTGCATCAAATTGCATGTTTAAAGTTTATTATGTAGTTCATAAACAAAAGTTTGTCCTTCTCAATTTAAGTTTTCAGTTGTACAACCAAGTTCCTTCTTCACACCATGTAAATTAAACTATACAGAGCAAGTGATCTTCTTTTGCACTGCATGTATGCTTATGTTCTTGATCCGTAATCCAGTGGTGTGGTGAACCTACCCACTACATCACAATGTCATATTCTGCAATGTCTTAACTATGAACAATGTCATATCATTCTACTATTATTTAAAACGTCTCTGTATTTGCCAATCTGAATGGGATAAATTGAAAGCACACTAACCATTTATACTTATGAGTTTTGATCTGTAATCCAGTAGTGTCGTGACGCCGCCAACTCCTTCACAATATCATTTCCTGCCATGTCTTAACCTGACCAATACCATATTGTGTTAATGCTATTTTAAATTGTGTCACTTTATTCGTCAATAAGAAATGTGATGAATTGTCAGCACTGATACTTATATGTGCAAAACCTGTCATATGTCTGCTTGTTTATCTTTTAGAGTGAGGAGGATATAAGCGTCAAATAAGCACAATCTCAGCAGCGTGCTCAGCTGCTTACGCTACAGCTCCCGAGCAGGGTTAACCTTTCTTGAACTCTATTAAAGAGCTGTTGGTTTTGTATATTATTTTGTCGGCGTGTTTATTTGCACTAGTGATGATGTTTGATGCCTAGTGTATGCAATCGGTTGTCTGCTTGTGCTTTATTATCATAGTGGCGAACTTTGATCCCCAGTGGATGTAATATGCCGTAATTTCTTTATTGTATAGTTTAGGTTTTTTCTTATTCACGATGCTGCAGTTATTTTACTGTATATATATCCTGTCTTCGCTCCATGAAAAGTAAACCGGGAAAACCATAAAATTACGGTACATAATCGGGTCGTCTTGCAAATCACTATGTATGGGCCGCATCATGGGCCAAGTCATCTTGGTCTGTTAACAGGCCTAAATGTAAACTGCCCCACTAGTAGTTTATGGCCTTTAATAGGCCGAGTAAACCGCTGGCCCTATTTTTGCAAGAAAATTCAATGGGCTTTTAGTAGGCTGGAAAGTAGTTTGGGCCTAAATGTGCCGAACAGCTCACGGGCCGACAGCAGGACGAAATAGACCCTGACCCATGATTGTGCCAATCACATCAAGGGCTGTTAACAGGCCAAAATTGTCTTGGTCCTTGGCCCAATCAGATTATCGGCTATGAGCAGGCCGGATGCAAAGCGGGCCATAGTTAGGCCCAACTATATGACAGGCTTTTAACAGGCCGAAATAAATATAGGGCCAGAATGTTAAACAGGCCTTTAACATGCCGAAACTAATATCAAGCCATATTACTAAATGGGCCTTTAGAAAACAGAAATCCTAACCGGGCCTCAAGTGGGCCCAAAACCACAGTGTCCAGTTGATGGGCCGAATCTGATATGGGCCATAATTTAGCCCAAAGGCTCTTAAAGGGCCGGATCTGATATGGGCCGTAATATGGCCCAGAACATGGTAGGCTATTTAACGGGCCGGATCTCATATGGGCTCTTATTAGGCCAAGAACGTGGCAGGCTGTTAATAGACCGGATCAAATATGGGCCGGCATTTGGCCCAAAACATGGCAGCCTGTTAACGGGCCGGCCCACTAGTGTCTAGCTTGAAAATCTTGTGGACCTTTAGCTGGGCCAGCCCATTATGGGCTGCAAAATCTTGTGGGCCTTTAGCTAGGCTGGCCCATTATGGTCTGCAAAATCTTGTGGGCTACTTTTGGGATGGTCCACGTGTCAACATATCATAGGCGCATTTCGCCCATTGGATGAGTGACACCTGTGCCAACGCGGAGCTGACACGTGGTTCCGTCGGCCAATGAGAATTTTACACATGGAAACTCAGCATTGGTCGTGGCTGTTAGCGGGTTATCGGATCCAAAACCGTACCCGATAGCTTAACGACGACCCGTTACTTTGGATGCCACGTGTCGGTTACCCTTGATGAAAGCACTTCCATGATGCGCCATTTATCGTCATGGAAGTGGACACTTCCGTGATGATAATTTTGGTAATTTCATGGAACACTTCTACGACATCACAGGGATGACTATCTTGACTCTGTCATAAAATCGTCATGGATGTACATGCATGAGAGAAAACGTGACCAACAGTGACAAACACGTATCATCACAGAAAGTGTATTTTTTAGTGTGGGTCTCCGTCAAGTCGACGAGGAAGTCGTCCAGCGCCTGGGAATTGATGGTCGTGCGGGGTTCGTAGAGGATGGTGTGGCTCGCCAGCTCGATGGCCCACTTGGCCACCTGTCCGGTGGCACCCCGGCAACCCATGATCGGGCCGATGGGGGTTATGCTGCCACGATGATGGTGTGCTCCTGGAAGTACTGCGTCAGCTTCTTGGCGGTGAGGTACACACCGTATCGCATCTTCTTGTAGTTCAAATAGTTCTACTTGGAGGCGGAGAGCGCCTCGCTGAGGTAGTAGACTGGACACTGGATCTGTTAGATCTTGCCTTCTTCCGGGCGCTCGACCACCAGCACCGTACCGATCGCGCACGAGGTGGCGGTGATGTATAGCAACAACGGCTCCTTGTCAGCCGGCACGTCCAGGCGTGGTGGAGAGCATGTGCTTAAGATTCCGGAAAGCTTCGTCCGCCTGGTCGTTCCACTCGAACGATGACATCTTCTTCATCAGCTAATATAGGGGCAAGGCCCTCCCGCCCAGCCGACTAAGAAACAGACTGAGAGAGGCCAAGCAACTGGTGAACTTCTGGACATCACGCAGTCGGGTTGGCTTGCACATGCGCTTGATGGTCTTGATCTTCTCCAGGTTAGCCTCAATTTTGCACTCCGAGACGAGGAAGCCAAATAGCTGGCCGACTGGCACGCTGAACAACCACTTCTCTGGGTTGAGCTTGATCTGATACTGGCGCAGATTGGCTAAAATCTCCTTGAGGTCGTCTAGGAGCATGAGGTGCTGCTTGGTCTTCACCATGATGTCATCAACATAGACGTGGATGTTGCGACCAAGTTGCGGTAGCAGGCATTTCTGCATGCAGCCACTACAAAAAAAGTCACATCCGTGACATTTTGGGCCGAACAAAAAAATTTCTGTCATGCTTATGACACTTCTATGATGATAATTTTGCCAAAACCTGGTATCATCATAGATGTGGTGGGATCCTACTTCTATGACAAAAAAATCATGACAAAAAATGGGCTTTTCGTCATCGGCAGGCCGGAGACGCAACTGCGTGACATTCTTTGGGCCGTCCATGACAGAAAAAACCATGGTAGAAGCGAGGGCGAGGAAAATCGGGGAGTTCCTGGTTACGGTGGGTGGTCGGGGGCCGAGCGATGCACATTTCTCTCGAACACGTACGCACGTGGGTGCAAGGCGTTGGGCTCTAACTGAACCCGAACGAGGCGTTCGCCTACTGAACCCGAGAGATTGCACTGCAGGCTATGCGTTACTGAACCCGAGCTGTCGATTGATCTGGCTGTTAACTGAACCCGATCGAGCGATTCCTTCACCACTTCTGCTAACTGAAGACGATCGAACCTGCTGCCTCTTGATGAATAGTGAGTGTTGTTGTGGGGGTTGGATGAACAGTTCCCTGTGCGGGGTTGGATGAACAGGACACCGTGGTAGTAGAGGCCGTTGCCGCTGGATGAGAAAGACCCTGATCGATCGAGTCGGTTGGGGTGGATGAACAAGACCCCGTTGAGGGCTGGATGAACAGGACCCCGTGGAGGGCTGGTTGAACAGTAGCTGGTGGAGGGCTGGATGAACAGTATCCCGTGGAGGGGTGGTTGAACAGGACCCCATGGAGAGGGCTTGTTGAACAGTAACCGATGGAGGAGAGGTGGAGGCTGGATGAACAAGAGCCCGTGGATGAAGAGTCGCAGGTGGAGGCTGGAGGAGGTTGACGGTGGATGAACAGTAGCCCGTGGAGGCTGGAGGAGGTCGATGGTGGAGATGAACAGTAGCCCGTGGAGTCCTTTTTTGTGGTACGCCGCACACCTCCCGATGAACAGGACCCCCGTTTCGACTGTAGCGCTCCAACACAAGTATGTTTCCTCCGTTTTGCGGTATGCCACACCCCTCCCGATCAACAGGACCCTGTTTCGACCATAGGCACTCGAACACAAGTCTGTTTCCTCTGTTTTGTGGTACGCCAGACCCCTCCAGATGAACAGGATCCCATTTCGACCGTGGCCGGTCGAACAGAAGGCTGTTTCCTCCGTTCAGCGGTATGCCAGGCCTCGTTTCGATCGGCTATTCCGTCCAAGCCGGTTGGCTCCCGATGAACACGACGTATTCCGTTGCCTCCCGATGAACACGACGACGTAGTTTCTCTGTTATGACCCAGCCATGTACACGAGCCCTGGCCGTACGTATGCGAAAGTACGCGTTCGAGACCCCGCCTGTCGTGGAATTATCACGGCAGATGTCCTAGGTTGAGGACTTAGTCGTGAGGCCAACACATCTATGTGGTAGCTTGAGAGGGGTTGAGAGGAATTGAGAGAAGCAATACAAGATATGGGTTTTGACAGCTTCGGGCCTCGGAAACATCATCCGGTAACAACCCTACATGCTGTTTGTGGCTAGGTCTCATTATGATCATGAGGGAGTCGCCGGTAAGCCGGCTCTTTGTGTCTAGCCCTAGAGATTGTTTATTCTTGTTTGTCCCTCTTTAGGGTGCCTTGCCCCTCCTTATATATGTTGAAGGGGCGGGTTACATGACTAGTCCTAGTTGGATTATGATTACTCTATTACAAGTGGAGTCCTAGTCTTGCTTCCTTAGTAGGAGAATATTCCTTATGTCTTCCCCTTAAACTGGCCCACCATAACATGAGCCGGCCTTTCATGAACCGCCTATTGGGCCACCGGGTCTTGTCACTCCTCTGAACCGCCTGCCGATTACCAACGAATCGTAAGCCGCCAGGTCCAAGCGGGTCGCCAGTGAATCGCCAAACTCCAGTCAGGTCATACATCCGGAGGTTTATACCGCGGGGTATATCCCCGACATTAGCCCCCAGTTTAATTTGGATTTATCCATGTTAAACTAATCCTGCAACATAAACACAAGAACGAATTTGACAGGTTGCGCTCTGGGTTAAATATTCTTGTAAGCCGGCATCTGATCATCCTTAAGTCCTTGTTATTTCCTTCTTCTAGAAAATCCAGGTCATTAGACCATCTTCATAATCAATTTTCTTGTAGAAGAAATATTGCAAATAAAGAATCCATTTAAATCAGCCTTCAATGCTCTGATTTGACAAAAATATTGGTCTTCAAATATTCAACTGATATTCAGCCGGCTTGAAGATGTAGAACTCACCAGTTTATGATTACCACCATTGTCGGGTTATAAAAACTGATAATTCCAGGTCATGATTGTTGCCAATGCCGGTTCATGATTGTTGCCAATGCCGGTTCATGATTATTGATGACGCCGGGTTGCAACCACAGGGTCATAATGATTGGTGACGCCAGGTCAATCTGGTTTGCTCAATCAAAGAATTTGAAAATATTTCTTCGATAATAATATAATACATGTAGCCCCCAAGTCTTGAGCAGAACAAAGTGATGGCTTAAGACTTGCTTCAATATAAATGTTGCAACCTTGAAGAAATCCAGATTGTTCATCTCAGTCATTAGTCACAACTGAATATTCCATATTATGTAGCCCCCAAGTGTCGGGTTGTCATTGCCTGATGCTCAAAAACTTTCAACCAGTATAGCCTCCAAGGGCCGGGTCATTATGCAATAATGAGCAGGGACTTTATAAATATGATCATGCTTCATTGAAAATAACATCATATGATGTAACTCCACCATGGGGCTTTGAACCCACGTCCACAAGGTTAAGAGCTTTGTGCTTTTACCAACTGAGCAGTGGACCTGTCAATATAATGGTTTTAAAACTTGTGTACCTTGAATTGTTGATAGGAGCAATTGGTAGCCCCCAAGGGCCATCTCATTATGATGTGATGAATCGGGTCTTCAATATGGCCAGTAAAAATGACTTTGCATTAGCCCCCAAGTGCCATGGTGCATGCTGGCAGTGACATGGGACTTGTATATTTGATGTAATCTCAATTTGAATAATGTAGCCCCCAAGTTTTTTTTGACACTCGAAACAGTAGGAGAGGCTCCTACTGTATGTATTAAATTAAGTGACAAAAAGTCTTACAGAGTTATAACCTTACATCCATAGCCATGTTGAAACTAAGGGGGGGGGGGGGAGGGGTTGAAAACTAGAAAGAGGGAACAAAAGACTAAAGTTATATACTATTTACAAAAGAGGACAAAAAGGGTTGAAGTTTCTCTCCCACTCTGTAACGAAGAATGGAAAGGTCCTCCTTCAACCTAGATGTAGCCCCCAAGTGCCGGGTCATAAGCCTGCAGCGACTCGGGACTATTCCTTCCATTGTAGAATAAATCATATCCATTGATAAAATAATGGCCATTGTGCCAAAGCGACTTTGAATACCTCATCTGTTGATAAGTAAATCCGGAGTTTAAATACCCGGCGGCTCTTGGCCGATAGTGATTTAATATGCCTCCATTGTAAACCCGATTTTCTATAACCCGATGGCTTATAGCCTTTGAGAAAATCAAGGATTGATAACCGTTTTGAGACACCAATTTCAATCTTTGATGATGGGCTTGAACTTAATCATTTATGTAAGTCATAACTCTGTAAATCCTGCACAGAGTTTAAACAACATATGCCCTGTCGACTTAACGTCAAAGCCAGGGCGGGTAACCACCCAAATGTAGTCTTATCCTGCACACAAGTAGATCACAAGATCCCTTGGTGGTTTACCGCAGGGCGGGTCATAATATCTCACATATAACCACTGTGATATTGAATTTGTACTGCAGGTTTACATGACCTGTGCAGTAAGAGCGATAACCCAATCCTTAGAAGCCAATGCTTCCACATAGATGATGATTGTCATAAGATGGCGATTTGTCATCGAAAATCAAGCCGGGTTAAATAGAAATCATTCATATATACTTTAGATATGATCAAAAAAGCTTCAAGTAAAATCCAAAAAATTGTTTGCAAAAAGGGACTTAAAAAATGTTGAGGCTTCTGATTCGAATACGATCAGAAAACCATTCCAAAAGGGTTAAGCTAAGATTCGAATACGGTCATATAGCCCCCAGTGGCTTTGGCGTTGCCGATCAAGAGGGTACCGACAGCTATGTTCTCTTTGGTTCAAATACGACCTATGTTTGAACAGGAAGCCCCCAAATGACCTTGAGAGTTGTTTAACGACGCTGATTCGAATACGATCCACATCGGACCCAAAGGGGTTGAGCTATGACTCGGATAAGATCAAGAAGCCCCCTAGTGGGTTTGGCAGTGTGCCAACCAAAAGGGTACCGACAGCTATGTTCTCTTCGGTTCGAGAACAAGAAGCCCCCAAGTGACTATATAAATTTTGGCATCGCGGCCGATCAAGAGGGTACCGACAGCTATGCTCGATGAGCAGGAAGCCCCTAAGTGACCATAATAAGATAAGCCGTAAGCAGGATACCCATGTTTGGAACGCGCACCATGGCATCAAGTTCTCTTTGGCAACCTTTATTTTATTTTTGAGAACTCAAATCTTGCGAGAGATTAATTCTTTTTGAACCAGAACTTTGAACCGCATTTGAGAGATCAAAAGCTTTGTAAGAGACAAATTTACCTTGAGCCGGATGTTTGAACCGTATTTGAGAGCTTCAAAGCTTTGCGGGAGAGAGCTGTCTCTTGAACCAAATTTTAAACCGGAATCTTTATTTTTGAACCGACAATTTTCTGATATCCTTTAAATTTTCATCAATATGGCGGTGTCCTCCGGAACCGGGTTATCATTCCCTCCAATGACCCGGAGTTCCCGAGTCATGTCATTGTAGCCCCCGAGTCTTAAGATGACTTGAGGAGTTGTCTTGAGATTCTCCACATTTGACCGTGATATAAACCGGTACGAGTCATTCAACGTCTCAGTGATATAACTTGTCCTGCACTGGAGAACTTGCAAGCCAGAGTAATTTCACTTTTAAAGAAAGCAATATATAATATAAAATATACTGGATAAATTTCACCTGATGCGTCAGGTCAGTAATTATCACCGCGGAGTTGATGATCATTACGGTGAAGCTGAAAGCCATCACGGGCAAGTCGGCCGCGGGTACAAACCGATGAGTCAGCCGCGGCCGTTTAAACCGGAGCGGACGGGCGAGTCAATCGCGTTGTGTTGATGTAGTAGGGGCGGCGACTCGCGTACGTGTCCATCGAGCAGCACCACACGGACAAGCGCTAGTGCAAAAGTGATGTCAGCGCGCGCCCCTTCTGCGACACCTTTGTGATGAATAATGATCCTGGTGCATTTGGAATGCTTGTTATCACCATCCTTATTGTCTTTTTCAGCAAAAAAGGTTGTTTGCGGCCGGGTAGCAGATGGGGGGCTTTCTGATCTATGGTAGCAACTGTAGATAAACCCCGTGGTCACAACAGGAAACAGTGCTGTTGGAGCCAGACCTTTTTGTTTTCTCCTTTTGCTCACACTTCACGTGAGGTCTTTGCCATTTAGTAGGAGTAGTAATCAGTGTAGATTAACTACCAACACATAATGCTTTTATTCACATATGTCAGTAATTCTCCCGCCACTGACCAAGTCAATCCTGATTAGCCATGTGATGGCAGGGAAGGCGCTGCTGATTGCAGTAGAGATCGCAGGCGGAAAAAGACGGCTGGCCGCATCAAACATTTTTATTCTCCTTTGGAATTCCTCAAGTGATCGAACATCCGTGGAGCTCCTGATTGTGACTGTCTGCAGAAGAAATAGCGGCTCACAAGAACGAGGGTCAAACGAGGCAGCAACAGCGGAAGTGTCCGGCGTAGGCACGTGCGTCGCCGAAACGGTCCAGCGTGACGGGTCAGAGATGCAGTCCGGCAGGCCGGCTCACCGATGGACTCGAGACCGCACTGATTTGCAGCAGAGACGGATCAATAGGTGGTGCTCATGGCGGCTCCGAGTCGTGGCAGAGGCCCGGAGGCGTGCGAGCAGCAAACCGGCAGGGCGCGGTAACGGTGTAGAAAAGCGGTGACTTGCAGTAGTGAACCGGCAGGTGGGCGCGACGGCGGAGGCGGCACGGGTATGCGTCCAAGCGCCGAGGTGGTATTGTATAACTGCGGGCGTGGAGGTGAGCCATGGCCACATCGAGGGTGGCTTGCAGGCGCAGCTCGACGGCGGCTGACTCGGCGTGAGGCCACAGAGCAGAGGCGGGCGGATGACTCAGCGGTGGCGGATCAAACCAGACCTTGGAGCCGGCTCGGAAACGCGTCAGTGAGCACGCGGTGGCGAGGCAGAGTCGGAGTCGGGTGACCCAGAGACCAACGGCGACTCATAGTGATGAAGGCAAGGCTGTAGCGGCTGGTGCGGCGCAAGGGCAGCTCTTGAACGGCGAATCGGCCATTGGCGGCTTGGCTATAGCGGAAGAAGAGGCGAGGCGCGACCGACAAAGAAGGCAGCAGAGGCGGAGCGAAGCGGCAGCTGCTGTAGACTCGTGGTCGTAGAGCGAGACCAGCGGAGGTGGTTTGCGGTAGAGGCAGACCGCCAGGCGCGTCCGGTCCGGGGTGCAGCCATAGCCACAACACCAGCAGAGGACGGTTCGGAAACGGGCTCGAAGTGCAGCGATTGCCGCAGCGGCGGTGGAACGAGTCCACGCCCTCGACCCCATCCAATCCAGGTCATGGTTGCTTTGATTTTATTTTTATTGACGAATCGTTCGCCTAGGACTTTCCTTTCTTTGAGTATTTTCTCCGATCCAGCTCGTACTGCTTACTGATCGATCTTTGAATGATTTGGACTATACATGCAGTATACCATACGGGCATTATATCATATGTGCAGTATATCAACTCCTTGTCGTAAGGTGCCCATCGAGCAGCTATTTTACGGAATTCGACGGATCCGGCCGTAACTTTGGAATGATTTGTACAATACGTGCAGTATATCATATGTGCAGTATATCAACTCCTTGTCGACCTCGGATTTGGCGTAGAAGCGGTTTCAACGCATCACCTTGTCACGTTTGGCGGCGTAGACGAAGGAACCCTAACCTTTTGATCTCAAACTTCGTGTTGTAAACTCCAATGTTAATCATGATTCTGATCACAAAACAATCTTTTCTTCAACTGATCGATGGCGAACTTCTCGATCCCTTTTGAGAGATCCCTTCAAGAACTCAACACCACCTTGCGCAGGGTGGGCGCCAACTGTCGTGGAATTGTCACGACAGATGTCCTAGTGTGAGGACTTAGTCGTGAGGCCAACGCATCTATGTGGTAGCTTGAGAGAGGTTGAACGAAATCGAGAGAAGCAATACAAGACATGGGTTTAGACATCTTCGGGCCCCGGGAAACATCATCCGGTAACAACCCTACATGCTGTTTGTGGCTAGGTCTCAGTATGATCATGAGGGAGTCGCCGGTAAGCCGGCTCTTTGTGTCTAGCCCTAGTGATTGTTTCTTCTTGCTTGTCCCTCTTTGGGGTGCCCTGCCCCTCCTTATATATGTTGAAGGGGCAGGTTACATGACTAGTCCTAGTTGGATTAGGATTACTCTATTACAAGTGGAGTCCTAGTCTTTCTTCCTTTGTAGGAGAATATTCCTTATGTCTTCCTCTTAAACCGGCCCACCATAACATGAGCCGGCCTTTCATGAACCGCCCGTTGGGCCACCGGGTCTTGTCGCTCCTTTGACCCGCCTGCCGGATTACCAAGAATCATAAACCGCCAGGTCCAAGCGGGTCGCCAGTGAATCGCCAAACTCCAGTCGGATCATACATCCGACGGTTTATACCGTGGGGTATATCCCCGACACCGCCCGTGTGTACGTACGTGTACCCGATATTAACAGGACTGCATGACATGCTACGTGTGCGCCTCTACTACGACATGTGCACGCCTATACAATGACACGTGCCCTTCCTTACTCGGCCACGACTCATCACTGCAGCCTGCAGTCGGACCGATCGTATATACATACACGTTCACGGCCAGAATGACAACGCTACGTACACTTCGACCAGGTGGGTCCCAACTGTCAGGGAGGATAAGGAGGCACTTGCTTGTGTGCGAAGATGTAGCTCGTGGGTCCCAGCTGTTAAGGGGGAAACATTTTTTTCGTGATATACGGTGGCCCATCCGGTGGGTCCTTGCTGTCAGGTGGAGGAATCGTTATTTTTCGCGTAATAACACTACAAAAAAAATACACTTTCGTTATGATACGTGTTTGTCACAGTAGGTCACGTTTTCTACCATGCATGTACATCCATGACGATTTTAGGACAGAATCAAGATAGTCATACCTATGTTGACGTAGAAGTGTTCCATGACATTACCTAAATTATCATCACGGAAGTGTCCACTTACATGACGATAAATCGCGCGTCACATAAGTGCTTTCGTCAAGGGTGACCGACATGTGCAATCCACCGTAACGGGTCGCCGTTAAGTGCTTCCGCTTTGGATTCGATAACCTATTAACAGCCCGGACCAATGGGGATTTTCCACGTGTAAAATTCTCATTAGCCGGAGGAAACACGTGTTGGCTCACCGATGGGACATATCTCATCCACTCATTGGACAGGAGGCGCCTATGATAGGTCAACACGTGGGATGGCCCAACAGTGGCCCATTCCGATGAAAAAGGCTGGCCTAGTAAAAATTAGTAGGCCGGCCCATATAAGGCCTACTTGTGTTAGGTCCATTTAAGCCCACGGCCCATACAAGATGTGCCAATTCGGCCCGTCAACGGCCCGGTAACGATTGGACACCGTTGCAGCCCATCGTCAGTTTGAGCCTGCTAAAAGCCCACTATATATTTGGGCTCAATATCGGCCCGATGTGGTTTCAGCCTGTTAATGGCCCATTCAAGCGATGGGCCAATTTTCAGGATGTACAGCTTTCGGCCTTTTAGCAACCCATTTAAGTGTTAGGCCAATTTCCGGCCCGGTGTATCTTTCAGCATATTGACGGCCCATAAATGAGTTTGGCCATTTGCACTCAGGCCTGAGTTTTTGCCTTTTAACTGCCCATGCTCGTCATGGTCCAATACCAGCCCGGTTTCTCTTTCGGCCTGCTAAAAGCCCACAACACAGTTGGGCCATTTACAGTACGACCTGACTTTCGGCCTCTTAGCGGCCCATGCTCTTCATGATCCAGTACGAGCCCACTATCTCTTTCGGCCTGCTAAAGGCCCATAGTATAGTTGGGCCATATGTAGCCCGACCTTAGTATCGACCTGTTAACGGCTCGTGAAATCAAATGGGCCCACCTGTTGCCCGCTTCAATGTCAGAATGTTAATGAACCGGGAGGTAAGAAGGCCGACCATTAACTTTTGGCCTGGTAATGGCCCATTAACTTAATGGGCCCACTAAAGTTCGTACATGTATTTAGGCCAAATTAGATAATTTGAGCCCATTACGACGAGCAATTATGCATAGGACCAAAACCGATCAAGCAAAAGTACGGCATATAGGGAAAACATTGCACATACAACATATATTATAGGAAATTACATCCACTGGGCAATAAAAGATTGATGCCAGTACAAATAAATGATCAGAACCTAATGATCTACGACGTCACAATCTGCAACCTCAGCGTGGATGACGACCATAAGCATGTGGGCAAGTTCTTGCTGCTTTGCTACACTATCTCTGAAAACATGGATCAGTTGTTGTTGCGCACGAATGTGCACCTCTAATTCCTCCACCATTTCTATCATTGCTTCAGCCAATAATTGGTTCACAAACATACATTTTTTCCGTTGCATTCGAGATAGAGGAAACTGAACAGATTAAGATGGCGATTTTGTCAGGCTTCTAGTGTCTCGACCACTGCATCATAACATAAATTAGGAGGGGAACCGAAAACATTAATCAAGAGTTATTGCCATATTACCTGGCCTACATTTATTGGAAAGAAACAATGGGGTTGCCTTGCTATTTTTAGAGTTTGTCCTCTTATCTTCAGCAGCCTGCACCAAATTAAGACACTAGCATTGCTATCATTGGCCAGGTCAGATAATAGGAAAGCAACATTGACACAACAAACGTTTGGGCAACCAGACCACACTAGCCTACACCAAATTAACACAATATGGCACACCTATCATCAGCCAGGTAAGGTAATACAAAAGCAACATTGACACTACAATTCAGTATTGTGCATGATATGAGATAGTACACTCATGCAGCTCAGTATGGAAAACTACCAGGCAGTTTTCCATACAAAAATCAACATTGTCGCCTTTAACATTTTGCTACAACTAATTTTAGATCTGATAAAGGTTGGACTCACGCCGATTAACAAAATACATGCTGATGTAAAAATATAATGATATACAATAGGTACATAAATCAGCATTGGAGCATAGAGAATTCCTACAAGATACTTTCCTCGAATACGATCCCAATGGAGGAAGTCTTCTATCATTTAACCATATTTTCTAAAAGAGAGATGGGTAAGAAACATGTAGAAAATATGATCAGAATGCTATAAAATTTCATGATGCGAGGATACGCACATGCTTCTTAGAATGTAGTTGACATATTTTGCTGGACGGGAGCGGACTAGTTCTTTGGCCACTAGAATCTGCTTATTATCAGTGGGAGTTGGGTTTCTCTATCCTGGAGTAGTATCTATGAAAACTGGAGTTGGTTTATTATTTCCTGGCGTTTGGATCTTTTGAAAAGACCTGGTTTGTAACCCTTCAGATTCTAACATAGCCGTCTTCCCCTTGCTTGCCTTATATAGAAGAATTGTGCTTCAATTATAAAACATACTACCACATAGATGGCATAGGCACTGGAAAATAGAAAGGCATGGCATACTGACATGTATTCCCTCCATCCAGAAATAATTTCAGTTCTAGATGTCGGCGTTCTGGGAACGGGGGTACCCAGACTTGCCTGCCTGCGGCCTGCGGCGTGGCTCAAGGGGTGGCCCAGCACGGCCCATCTTCATCAGCACAAGCTCAAGACCCTCGCGAGGAGCCAAGCCTCGCAGGGCGGACAACAGGAAGCTTCCTCAGGCACGGCCTCGTCAGGCTGGCTCGCGAGGCGGCGGAGAGATCAAGGTGGGGTACCTCACGAGGTGCCCATGACGCAAGCCATGACGACCAAGGGCGCCAGGCGGGTGCCAGCCCACGCAGTGTCCTCATTTCCTCTTTGGTGCAAAGGGGGCAAGCGCAGGCGAGAGCATCAAGCAAAGGCGCCCGTTTTAGTGCAACAAGACCAAGACCGTCGCAACGGCAGGAAGGAGGTCATCGTGGAGTCCAAGCCGGTAACACCACCAGAGCCTTTGACAGACGAGGACCAACTTTAGTTAGGATAAGTGTACTAGATGTTCCCCTTCAAAATGGCTAACTGTTGGCGCTCTTCCTGCTCAATATTTGGGAAGAGGCCCAGGGCTACTACCTATAAATAGGACTAGCCACCCACAAGGTAGAAGAAGAAGATCATCCAAGGAGAGAGAGAGAGAGACCGAACTCCCCCTAGCAGTTCCTCGCACCAGCCAAGAACAGACCCTCGCGAGGCTGTTCTTCCTTGTATTGTTCATCATCAGCCCAAGCGGCAATCCACCACACCACACACTGGAGTAGGGTGTTACACCACAATGGTGGCCCGAACCAGTATAAACCTTGTGTCTCTTGTGTTGTTCCTTTGGTAGTTTTAGATCCTAGCGAGGCGACGAGGTGCAGGTAGGTAGGAGGCGAGATCTCCGCGCGCACCCCAGAGTTCGAACCTAGAGGGTCTGCCATAACCCGAAATCCGACATTTGGCGCGCCCGGTAAAGTGCGCGCGAATTAAATCTTCCGCCGCCCTGTTCTTCGCCGACCATCGCATCCATGTCGGGCGTTAAATCGGGCCCGCACCGAGCGCCGAGCCGCTCTCGCTACCGCGTCGCCCGGGCGGCTCCGTCGGCGCCGCCGCCGTTCCCCATCGCCTGCCGTCAACGCCGCCACCGGCCCGGCGGGGAACGAGCATCAAGCATCGTCCCAGCATCCGTCCGTGAGGCGACACGGTCGTACCGCTACTCCTTCAATCGCCCCAGCTGGTTCTTTGTCTTGCGCGCTCCGCGCGCCCATGGAGGCTCGAGCTGCACTCATCCCGGCAAACGAGCTCCTGCGCTACCACCCTGTCGACGACGTCTACGAAGAGTGGCTCGACCGCGTCGCCGAGCTCGTCCACGCCGCAGGGGGCTCCCCCGCGCCATCCTTCTCGCTGCACCGCGCCCCGGCCTGCGCGGGTGATGAAGCTCCAGGGGCGCCTCAGCCGCCTCCCCCTCAAGAAGGCTCCTTGGCCCCAAGTCGCGTGGCCCCTGGGCGGAACCCACTCCGTCCGGCGCCAGCGCAGCAAGAGCAGAGCTATCAAGAGGTCCCTCGCCCCCAAGAAGTTGTCCGAGTGCTCCCTGCACCGGCTTGTCACGACCGCGCTCCTGCTCCAGCACGCCAAGACCCTGCACTGCTCGCAGCGGCAGCGCATGGGGACCCGCAAGACCAGGCTCTTCATCAACAAAGGCCTCCTGTGGCCACAGCAGGCTGCCGCACCTTCACTACCAAGCTGCGCAGCGTCGCGTGGCCCGGAAAGTTCAATCCAGACCTGCCTCCTCGCTACGACGGCACGGCTGACCCAGCAGAGTTCCTCCAGCTCTACGAGCTGGGCATCGAAGCCGCCAACTGGAACGATAAGGTCATGGTGAACTGGTTTCCCATGGCACTCAAGGATGGGGCCCGCACCTGGCTCCTGAACCCGGCTCCTGGCACGATCTCCTCCTGGGACGAGATGTGCACCCGCTTCATTGCCAACTTCCAAGGTACTCGTGACCGGCCTCCTGCCGTGAGCGACATGTGCCGCATCAAGCAGCAGCCAGGGGAGACCCTGCAGAAGTACATCCAGCGCTTCAACAACGCATGCCTCAAGATTCCCAAGGTAACCAAGGAGGCCATCATCTCTGCCTTCTCCGACGGTGTGCGTGACGTCAAGATGAAGGAGGAGCTGGCGATGCATGAAGATCTGTGCATATCCTTGGAGCTGTTCAACTTGGCAACCAAGTGCGCTAGGGCTGAGGAAGGACGCCTTTCCCTCCTTGAGCTGCCAGCCGCAGACCCAGAAGAGAAGAAGCCCAAGGCCAAGGACGTGAATCGCAAGGGGGCTGCCGTTCTTGCGGCAGAACCAAATACCAAGCGAGGCAGAGATCAGCCCGAGTCTTCCAAGGGCAGCCGGTACTGTGTGTACCACGACCTCCACACCCACAACACCAACGGATATCAAGAGCTCCGAGCCGTGCGAGAAGGGAGAATTGGCCGATGCCCTGACCGCAACGATCGAGGCTACGGCCGAGGAGGAGGAAGAAACGCAGGACGCTGGGAAGACCGTGGCCCTCGCCAAGGGTGGCGTGACCGACCTCGCGAGGATCGGCTGGCGAGGATCAGCCTCGGGAGGGAGGCTGGAGGATCAACCTCGCGAGGATCGCCCGCAGAAGCATGAGCCTCCCTCCTCTACCTCCGCAGCCAAGGAGAAATGAGGACCATCATCAGGACGAGGGGGCTGGGGGCTTCCAGGAGCTGCGCGCGATCGCTTGCATCCTGGGCGGAGCTCAAGCACCAGCCTCTCAATGCATCTTCAAGCAGTTCGCCGCGAAGTGAATGCAGTCCTCCCCAAGCTCGAGGCCACGCGCCCTCTCAGGTGGTCAGCGTGCGCCATCACGTTCAGCTCAGCAGATCAGCTCAAGTCTTGGCGCCCCAGCCGGAGTCCTCCCGATGCTTTGTTCCCCAATCATCGACAGCGTGCAAGTCACGGGACCCTCATCGATGGCGAGCAGGGCTCAATGCCCTGTCCGTAGAGACATTCAACAATCTCCAAGTGCCTTACAATCAGCTTCAGCCAACCAAGCCTTTCTCTGGAGTCACCGATGGCTCCACAGTTCCGATTGGGCAGGTCCGCCTCCCCGTCACCTTCGGGGCGCGCGACAACTACCGCACCGAGCTCATCGACTTCGATGTCGCCCACATTCGCCTGCCATAGAATGCCATCCTCGGGTACCCAACTCTGGCCAAGTTCATGGCCATGACTCACCATGGCTCCAACGTCCTCAAGATGCCAGGAAGCGGCGGAGTCATCACGGTGCCTTGTGAAGAAAGAGACGCAGATTAAGCCATAGTGACCTGAGATTAAGAAAAAAACGAAAAAAATTGAAAAAAAATTGGAAAAAAAAATAAAAAAAATTCTGAAAAAAATTGTTACTAATGGCGCACTTCTATGTGGTGCGCCATTAGTATACCAGATACTAATGGCGCACCGCAGGCAGTGTGCCATTAGTAGCGAAAACAGGTGCGCCACTAGCAGCCCTTTTTCTAGTAGTGAAAACACTACTTGAATGTAAAACTGTATGCTAGCGGAATACATACAGAAAAACACTAAGGCAACATATGCGTGTATGATTGGGAAACTAAGATGGCATTGCATGAGACCACTAGAACATCACTTTAATGTAAAAAAGAACATGGTATGGTAGACAGATGAAGTACATACTTATGAATAACAATGCATAAGATATTCAGAAGCATGATGTCCAAACTAAGCAGATGGCATTGTGATAGAGTAGAATGACAATACTTAAATTTGAAAACATATTATCATGAATGGAATAGGTACTGAGAAACAGGAAGGCATGCCATATTTACATGCATGATCAGAAGGCTAAGCACAAGGCATTGCAACAGAGTAGATGCAGTCCAGGACATTATATGCATGTTGTACCCATATCACATGCCAAGTTAGAGCAAGGACCTTGTGGGGTGAATAGGATTCATCATCTTTCTGCAAGTCTTGTGAAGAACTGCCTTTACATGTTCCATCATATTGGGTATCATTGACGTCAAGTTTGTTGGCTGTTACATTGCACTGTGAGGTTCTTGTCGATAAATCAGTGTGTGCAATTATATCTGACATGCATGGAAGACAACTAGTAGTTATATTTATATAATGAGTGCCTGTAGGAGACGACATAAATAGTAGGACTGGGGTTAACTAGCAGCATTAGGTCTCGAAAACTAAAGGGATAACACAGATGAAAGCTATAGAATATGTATCGTTTGTACTCGAGATTAACTAGATGGCACACAAAAGTATTAAAGAACAACATAGGTAATACTAGAAGTGGTATAATACTATAATCACCAGCCTATGGGATATCATTGGCTGATGGATGATAACAATGGAACATCGTTACCTAACGAACAAGTCTCTTAGCTGAACTATGGAATAGCGTTAACTCCTGAACAAGACCCGTAAGAGATCAGCATGAATATACAGTGAAATGTGATAATCAATTTTCCATGCTTAGATGAATAAGAAAGCCATAAATGTTGCACACAAGTAAGATGAGGGTACAACCTGTCTGGCCGCCATCCATAGGAGTGAGCATCATGTGCTCACTTGTCGATGGCCATGCAGTTGTTGTGGCTGTCCATGTCGGGCATGCGCATTCGATACAGGGAACTGTTGAGTGGGGACTATAGCTCCCTTCTGGTGTATGCTTCCCTTGTTGGAGCAGCTGTGGTGAGTCGGAAGACGGTGTGGCTGAAGATGCAGAAAACACATAATGTTAAGAACGACACATCTCTCTGATCTGAAGAAACCGCCTGGAGGAGCTGGAGAAGAAGCTGGGGGCTGAGAAGACCCTGCTGGAGGCCATGGAGAACATTCTTGCCGAGGACCACGTGGCCTTCAAGTCCCTTGAGGAGAGATCCCGTGAAGCGCTGCGGGCACTCTACAAGAAAGGCTTGGAGAAGCCTCTACTGACGGACGATGATGGCCCCGCCCAGCAGCTTCCTTACCTTGTCGAGGCGCTCGAGGGTGTCGTCGACGGGATCGGCCCCATGGTGGAGGGGGAAGCCCGCACGCTTTCTTCTTCAGCTCTACCGCGCGTCTTCAGCCACCTGCATCTTCGCAACCCTGGCGCCGACCTCGGCGAGCTGCTCGAGACCGTGGAGAAGGCTCGCTGCATAGCCGCCGTCGTAGCCATGGAAGGCCAGGTGGAAGCCCTGTCGGATTTCGGGTTCTGGCAGACCCTTGGGGTTCGAACACTGGGGTGCGCGCGGAATATCGCCCTCTACCTACCTGCACCCCGCCGCCTTGCTAAGATCTAAACTATGAAAGGAACAACACAAGAGACACATGGTTTATACTAGTTCGGGCCACCATTGTGGTGTAATACCCTACTCTAGTTTGTGGTGTGGTGGATTGCCTCTTGGGCTGATGGTGATGAAAAATACAAGGAAGAACAGCCTCGCGAGGGTCTGTTCTTGGCTGGTGCGATGAACTGCTAGGGGGAGTTCAGTCGCTTCTCTCTATTTCTCTTGTTTGTTCTCTTGCTATCTTTCTGAATGTCTCTACCCTGTGGGTGGCTAGTCCTATTTATAGGCAGAGGCCCTGGGCCTCTTCCCAAATATTGACGCCAATAATTGGGCATTTTGAAGGGGAACATCTGGTACACTTATCCTGACTAAAGTCGGTCCTCGCCTGTCAAAGGCTCTGGTGATGATGCTGGCTTGGGCTCCACAATGACTTCCTTCCTGCCGTTGGACTGGTCTTGGTCTTGTTGCACGAAATGGGCGCCTTTGATTGATGCTCTCGCTGCGCTTGCTCCCTTTGCACCAAAGAGGAAAGGAGGACACTTTGCGGGCTGGCGCTACTGGCGCCCTTGGTAAATCATGGCTTGCGTCATGGGTACCTCGTGAGGTACCCGCCTTGATCTCTCCGCCTCCTCATGAGCCAGCTTGATGAGGCCGTGCGTGAGAAGCTACTGTCGTCGCCTTGTGAGCTTGGCCCCTCGCGAGGGTCTTGAGCTTGTGTTGATGAAGATGGGCCGTGATGGGCCCCCCTTTGAGCCACGCTGCAGGCCACATGCAGGCAAGTGTGGGGACCCCCGTTCCCAGAACGCCGACAGTAGCCCCAGGGCCCAAGGCGCGTGCGGACTTGGCCGAGCAGAGAGGCGAAGGGGCAAGTGCGAAGCGCCGCGGGCCCTAACAGCCTGCGGCCTTGGGCGCCGCGTGGCGGTTGACTGGACATGGGCCTCTCCACTTCCCCACGACGTCTCGGCAACTGCACGAATCGACAAGTCCCTGCATGCAAAGCGGGTCATGATTACCTGCGATCGTGGAGGTCGGCGGTTGGCCTCCTCTGGCTTTAAGTGCGGAATGATGGCGCTCCTCGGTCCGTTTACTTGCTTCTTCTTCTTCCGGTTCTTGCTCCGTCTTGCTACAATGGCTCCGATCCGCCGGTTCTCCGCAGCGAGAAGCGAAGGCTCCTCGAGAGGTCTGACCCGCTCCGCGAAAAGCGGCTAACCCTCTGCCATCGGGACGAGGGTGCCCACAAGGTGGTGCCGAGGCCCTAGTGCGAGCGGCCACCACCGGGGTTCCCGCTTCCCTTGTACGCCCAGATCGAGGGCTCTGAAGGGGTTGATGCCGAACGCCACGGGCGACGCCGCCATCGGCGCCGACGGGTCACGAAGGTGCGCGTCGTTCCTCCTGGAGTCCACGCCGAGGGTTCCTCCCGGGAGTTCGTACTCCGTGCCGCCATGCCTCCTCGGTCTTGGATTCGCCTTCCTCCCTTCTTCGCCTCCGCGATTCCGCGGGGAGGACCCCTGGATCTCGGGCTGCAGCACGCCGGCTGCGGCACCCTCGCAACCGGGGCAGAGGTTGAGGTCGTTGCCCCGGGCGAGGTCTTCATGACACGAGACTGGGGAGAGATCGCCCGGGTCTGCAGGACAAGGGGCGATCTCACGATCCACCTGGACTACGACGGCGCTTCGGTCATGCTCTTCAAGGTCTTCGATGCGGAAGGGCGCCGGCTGGAGTGCTGCCCCGGGAGAGGCGATCGAGGCCCTGCCGTGGCGAGGGCTAGGCTCGCTGGCCGCTCCCTCGGCAGCTCCTCAGGCGGTGGAGGCGTCGGAGTATCCAGCGACTCTGCCGAGCTCTTCGCGACTCCGGAGACGAGTGACGACAGCTACGAGCCCCCGAGCCTGTGCCTCTCTCGGAGCAGGGCGGGCTCGACAGGCCGTCGCCGCCCCTGATCTGGATGGGGTTGGCGCCGGTGCCCGACGGCCCACTGTTGGTGATGGCGTCTTTTGCAGGAGCGTGTGTAGTTAGCGTTCTTTAGGATCTGCTCCCTGCAAGGAATCAAAAGCGCGCCCGTGGGGGGCTTGTAAGAAGGTGCTGTGGCCCTGTTTGTTAATATGATCCTTGTTGTGAATCAGCGCGAGTTGCTCATCCCGCCTTAGCTCAGTTCTCCCTTTCGAACCTCGCGAGGGATTGATGCTCTGCGCCGACAGGTCCCAGTCCCAAGCAAGGTTCAGCCGTCGCTTATATGCCAGGTCGCGATGCCGTGGTCAAGGCCAGGAGGTGAGCGGCCCGGGGTCCGGTAAGAGCCCCTGAGTCGCGATGCTCAGGAGTTCCCCCTTAGCGCTCAAGCAGCCATCGTTCGGTGAGAAAGGAGAGCGACGTTGCTAACTCGGGATTGCGTTTGGTGAGGGGGCGGTGCCGTGTTAGTTAATGCTCCCGGAGGGTGACTTATCTCGAGAATCAGGAGTCGCTTCCTGGTGCGTTGCCGGGTCCTTGCTTTTTGCTCAGCCCTTCTTATAGCGCTGGTAGTTGCAGGTGAAGTTGAAGTTGATTCCGTGTTGGAACTTGATGATTTTGGGATATCACAGTATCTCTTATTTAATTAATGCATCTATATACTTGGTAAAGGGTGGAAGACTCGGCCTTATGCCTGGTGTTTTGTTCCACTCTTGCCGCCCTAGTTTCCGTCATACCGGTGTTATGTTCCTTGATTTTGCGTTCCTTACGCGGTTGGGGATTTATGGGACCCCCTTGACAGTTCGCTTTGAATAAAACTCCCCCAGCAAGGCCCAACCTTGGTTTTACATTTGCCTACCTAAGCCTTTTCCCTTGGGTTTTCGCGAGCCCGAGGGCCATCTTTATTTACCACCCCCCCAAGCCAGTGCTCCTCCGAGTGTTGGTCCGAACCGAGTAAATTGTGGGGCCACCTTAGGGAAACTTGAGGATTGGCTTTACTCGTAGGATGTCTCATCCGGTGTGCCCTAAGAACGAGATATGTGCAGCTCCTATCTGGATTTGTCGGCACAGTCAGGTGGTCTTGCTGGTCTTGTTTTACCATTGTCGAGATGTCTTGTAACCGGGATTCCGAGCCTGATTGGGCCTTTTCGGGAGAAGGAATATCCTTTGTTGACCGTGAGAGCTCGTGATGGCCTAAGTTGGGACACCCCTGTAGGGTATAAACTTTCGAGAGCCATGCCCGCGGTTATGTGGCAGATGGTAATTTGTTAATGTCCGGTTGTAGAGAACTTGACACTTGACTTAACTAAAATGCATCAACCGCGTGTGTAGCCGTGATGTCTCTTTTCGGCGGTGTCCGGGAAGTGAACACGGTTTGGGTTATGTATGGACATAAGTAGTGTCAGGATCACTTCTTGATCACTTCTAGCTTCTCGACCGTTGCGTCGCTTCTTTTCTCGCTCTTATTTGCGTATGATAGCCACCATATTTGCTTAGTGCTTGCTGCAGCTCCACCTCATTACTCTTTTCCTACCCATAAGCTTAAATAGTCTTGATCTCGCGGGTGTGAGATTGCTGAGTCCTCGTGACTCACAGATTCTACCAAAACAGTTGCAGGTGCCGAGGATACCAGTGCAGGTGATGCTACTGAACTCAAGTGGGAGTTCGACGAGGAACTTGGTCGTTACTATGTTTCTTTTCCTGATGATCAGTAGTGGAGCCTAGTTGGGATGATCGGGGATCTAGCATTTGGGGTTGTCTTCTTTTATTTTGGTACCATAGTCGAACCTTGATTGTATTATGGATGATGTATGTTCATACTTGTTATTTGTGTGAAGTGGTGATTGTAAACCAACTCTTTATCCCATTCTTGTTCATTACATGGGATTGTGTGAAGATGACCCTTCTTGCGACAAAACCACCATGCGGTTATGCCTCCAAGTCCTGCCTCGACACGTGGGAGATATAGCCGCATCGTGGGCGCTACAAGTTGGTAATCAAAGACATCCCCGACTTAGGAGCCCCCTGCTTGATCGAATCGCTGACGTTGTTGAATCTAGAACAAAAAATGTTTTGAGTCTTAGGATTATATATATCAGAGAGTAGGATTCTTTTTACTCCCCAGTCCCTTCGTCGCGCTAGTGAGGCCTCCCGACGTAGATGTTTTGTCTTTCCTCTCCTCAAATTTCACAAAAAAGAATTAGGATCACGCGGGTATCTTGGGATCGTTCCGATATTCTTGTGACGAGAACATTGTTCTTGGTGCCTCCTAACATTTAGGGGTTGTGGCAGTGTCCTGGGGAGTTGAGCTCCGAGGTGTTGTCGTCACAGTTTTATCGTTGTAGTTCTGTAATACTTGAGTTTCGCCGACATCAAAAATCTCTTTTATGCAGTTTGTTGGTGAGATCACCTCGACGCCACCAGTCTTTGGGCGGGAGTTCGGGAGTATTATGGTAACTTCATTATAACGGATGCTTTTAGAAGGTTGAGGTACCACGATTTCGGAGTTTTCTTGGTTATGTGTTGACGGATGGATACAATTTGGATCTAGGGATTGTTAGTTTGGGTGAGATATATTGCGTCCCCTGTATCCCCAACACAAGATTGCATAACCAGAAAGTTTCGGGAGTTTATAGGTGGGATTCAAGTAACTCTTAGCATTTCTTCCCGCAGATATTGGTTTGTGATTGAGTAATCCTTACCACTTATTTGTTCCAGTCGTACCTTGGTATTTCTTTCATCAATCTCTAGTCAAGTGGCTTCTCACCTTAATGGACGTGCGATGTTAGCCTTGGAATTCATTCGTTCAATCCTTGTTCGAATGTTTTTTTTGTGAAGACTATATGTTGCAATTTCTATTCGTTGATTCAACTTGTCTATCTGTCTATCAAGATGCTAACGGATGTCACCCTCTTCAGGATGGCTCCGTGAAAGCACAAGTGCTCCCTGGGTGATTTTGGTAATTAATGTCAACATATCTCTTGTTGGACTAACACTTTTACCTAGCATGTTTCAGACAAGTTCAACAAATTAAGTGGCATGGACTAAAGGATGTGGAACCCCTTCAAGATGCTAAGGACAAAGGATTGGCTCAAGCTTCAAGTACAAGACTCTACACTTTATATTTTAGTGATCCAAGATCACATTGAGTCTATAGGAAAAGCCAATACTATCAAGTGGGGATGAGGTGTTGCTTAATGGCTTGCTTGCTCAAAGTGCTTAGTGATATGCTCCAAAGCCCTCAACTACTTTCTCACATCCATATATGTCCCAAACCAGAAGCCTAACTCAGCCCCACCGATTCTTTCTATCCGGCGCCACCGAGTTCAGATGTCATAGCCACTGCCACAAACCCTAGGCAAACCGGTCTCACCGATAGGGATCTCGGTCTCACCGAGATGGGATTGTAATCTCTTTGTGTATGTCCATTATCAAAATCGATCTCACCGAGTTTGAGCAATCGGTACTACTGAGATTACAATGCAAACTCTCTGGTTAGCTTATTACCAAAATCGGTCCCACTGAGTTTGTGTAATCAGTCTCACCAAGTTTGCCTGACCAACTCTCTGGTTAGCTTATTACCAAAATCAGTCCCACCGAGTTTGTGTAATCGGTCTCACCGAGATTACGTTATTCCCTAACACTAACCATATCGGTCCTACCGAGTTGCATGTCGGTCCCACCGAAAATCCTAATGGTCACCAGATTTGCTGAATCGGTCTGACCGAGTTTATCAATTCGGTCCCACCGAGTTTAGTAAGTTGTGTGTAACGGTTAGATTTTGTGTGGAGGCTATATATACCCCTCCACCTCCTCTTCATTCGTGGAGAGAGCCATCAGAACGAACCTACACTTCCAAAATATATTTTCTGAGAGAGAACCACCTACAGTTGTGTTGATGCCAAGATATTCCATTCCTACCATATGAATCTTGATCTATAGTCTTTCCCAAGTTGCTTTCCACTCAAATCTCCTTTCCACCAAATCCAAATCATGTGAGAGAGAGTTGAGTGTTGGGGAGACTATCATTTGAAGCACAAGAGCAAGGAGTTCATCATCAGCACACCATTTGTTACTTCTTGGAGAGTGGTGTCTCCTAGATTGTCTAGGTGTCACTTGGGAGCCTCTGACAAGATTGTGGAGTTGAACCAAGGAGTTTGTAAGGGCAAGGAGATCGCCTACTTCGTGAAGATCTACCGCTAGTGAGGCAAGTCCTTCGTGGGCGACGGCCCTGGTGGGATAGACAAGGTTGCTTCTTCGTGGACCCTTCATGGGTGGAGCCCTCTGTGGACTCGCGCAACCGTTACCCTTCGTGGGTTGAAGTCTCCATCAACATGGATGTACGATAGCACCACCTATCGAAACCACGACAAAAACATCTGTGTCTCCAATTGTGTTTGAATTCTCCAAACCCTTCCCTTTACATTCTTGCAAGTTGCATGCTTTACTTTCCGCTGCTCATATACTCCTTGCATGCTTGCTTGCAATGTATTGTGATTGTTAAACTTGCGCCAAAACTCCACTTGAACTTAAAGAAGTTAAAAACTGTAACTTTTGGTACTTAGTGTCTAATCACCCCCCTCTAGACACCTCTTCTCGATCCTTTCAATTGGTATCAGAGCTTTGGTCTCCATTGCCTTGGTTTAATCACCATTGGAGGAAGATGGATGTGCCTACTCTGGGGAGTCTGAGACATGGAGTGCCTATTCTTGATGGAGAATTTTTCATGAGTGGAAAAATGAAATTCTTGAGACTTTCAATGA
The DNA here is from genome assembly GCA_021605205.1 of Aegilops longissima. Lineage (NCBI taxonomy): Eukaryota > Viridiplantae > Streptophyta > Magnoliopsida > Poales > Poaceae > Aegilops > Aegilops longissima. Next base: position 177,097,911 of record CM038679.1, read on the forward strand.
ATATCATTTGAACAAGTACATTGCTAGCCCTTGTGCACCTCATATTGATCCCTTGCATCCCACACCCGAAGAGGATCTTGACATGATTCGCAATCTTAGAACTATCAATCTTATAATAAGAGGATTGCCTAAAAATTTGATTGCTAGTTTGCCTACTCTTGATTGTGCTTATACTATATGGGGATTTCTTGAGGAACGATTTTGAGATTATTCCTTGAAAAATCTAGACGACATTCTCCATAAGTCTATTGCCTTGAGTAAGATGAATTCTAGTGATCATAGCTTTGGTGATTGTCTATTTGAGCTTTCAAATCTCATGCGTGCCATAGGAGATGTTGGAATCATTAGCAATATTATTTTCGAAGCTATTAGAATCCATAAAGACAATCATAAAAATGATCATTTGTCTAATGAATTACCCTCTCTAGGAATTGATCAATCACAAGATGATATTGAACATGGATACTATGATGAGGATGATGATAGTGAATATGATCTTGATGATGCAATGAGACACTTTGGTCTTATGGCAAATCTTCGCGGCTACATGGCTGGAGGAAAGGAATGGGTCCTTGATAGTGGATGTACTGATCGTATGATCGGAAAAGACATATTCTGTGAGCTTGCTGAAAACGACGGCCCTCGAAAATATGTCACTTTTGGTGATAATTCAAAGGGTAAGGTGGTTGGCCTTGGTAAGGTGGCCATCTTACATGATAGCTCCATACAAAATGTCATGCTCGTTGAATCTCTTGGCTACAACTTACTTTCAGTATCTAGACTTGCCGATTTCGGTTTCAATGTCCTATTTATTGAAGTAGATTGCCAAGTGTTTCGTAGAGATAATCATAAAATGGTCTTTACCGGTGTACGTAGAGGTGATCTCTACATTGTTAATTTCACTAAAAAGGCTCAACCTAGAACTTGCTTTATTGCTAAATCCTCTAAATGCTAGTTGTGGCATAGAAGAATAGGTCATGTTGGTATGCGAAACCTTGACAAGCTTATTAAAGAAAATCATATCCTTGGCGTGAACGATGTCATATTTGATAAGGATAGACTTTGCAGCGCTTGTCAAGAAGGTAAACAGGTTGGAGGAAGGCATCTCGTGAAGAACATCATGACCACAAGGAGGCTACTCGAGCTACTTCACATGGATCTTTTTGGTCCTAACGCTTACAAAAGTCCCGGTGGAAATTCTTTTGGTCTAGTTATAGTAGATGATTTTTCAAGATTTACGTGGGTATTCTTTCTCAATGATAAATCGCAGGTTCAAAAGATCTACAAAAACTTCGCTAGGAAGGCCCAAAATCAATTTAAAGTGAAGATCAAGAAGGTTCGCAGCGACAACGGAACGGAGTTCAAGAATGCAAATGTGGATACCTTTCTTGACGAAGAAGGCATTTCACACGAGTTCTCGACTACATACACACCTCAACAAAATGGAGTTGTTGAGAGGAAGCACCAGACGCTCATAGAAATGGCGAGAACGATGCTTGATGAGTACAAGACGCGGAAGCACTTTTGGGCGGAAGCGGTTGAGACAGCTTGTTATGCAACAAATCGCTTGTATCTTCACAAGCTACTCGGCAAGACGGCATACGAGCTCCTCACTGGTAACAAACCCCAAGTTGGATACTTTCGAGTATTCGGCTCAAAGTTCTACATTCTTGATAAGCATCGTCGTTCTAAATTTGCTCCTAAGTCTCACGAAGGTTTCCTACTTGGTTATGGCTCAAACTCTCACACATACGGTGTCTACAACAATTTCTCCCGAAAGGTTGAAGAAACGGTAGATGTGAAGTTTGATCAATCTAACGGCTTGCAAGTAGAGCAGTTGCTAATTGATGTGGGAGACAAAGATCCCTCGGAAGCAATCCAAGACTTGTCTATTGGCAAGATACGTCCAACAGAGGTGAAGGAGAGTACCTCGTCCATCCAAGTGGAAGCTTCTACCTCACGACAAGGTGAACCAAGAGTTGATACGGAAGCATCCACAAGTGGGACACACCAAGATGAAGAAAACAAGGAAGTGCACCAAGATGAACGTCAACAACATCCTTCTCCACCATGACAAGAGAACGACAACGCCAACAATGAAGAAGGCCAAGAAGAAGAACAAGATGAAGAAGATGTTCAACCAAGACCCAAGCAAAAGCTTTCGCGAGTTCGAGCAAGAATTGCTAAAGACCATCCCGTCGAGCAAATCTACAAAGATATCCAAACCGGGAGAATCACTCGCTCTAAAACTCGCTTAGCTAACTTTTGTGAACACTATTCATTCATCTCTAGAATTGAACCTATGAAGGTTGAAGAAGCATTGGAAGATCCGGACTGGATAAACGCTATGCATAAAGAGCTACACAACTTTGAGAGAAATCAAGTGTGGACATTGGTTGAGAAGCCCGACAACCACCACAACATCATCAGTACCAAATGGGTGTTTCGCAACAAGTAAGATGAAGATGGAAAAGTAGTCCGCAACAAAGAACGTCTCGTCGCCCAAGGCTACACACAAGTCGAAGGTATGGACTATGGTGAGACTTATGCTCCCGTTGCTAGACTTCAGTCCATTCGCAACTTACTTGCTTATGCTAATCACCATGATATCACCTTGTACCAAATGTACATTAAAAGTGCTTTTCTAAATGGTGAAATTGAGGAGGAAGTTTATGATAAGCAACCTCCCAGCTTTGTCAATCCTAAGAAACCTGATCATGTCTACAAACTTCACAAAGCCCTTTATGGTCTTAAACAAGCTCCTAGAGCATGGTATAAATGCTTGACCAAGTTCCTTATTGAAAAAGGCTTTGAAATTGGTAATATTGATTCTACTCTTTTTACAAAAAGGGTCAATGGGGAACTATTTGTATGCCAAATTTATGTCGATGATATTATATTTAGTTCTACTAACCCTCATTTTAGTGAAAAGTTTGGGAAGCTAATGTCGGAGAAGTTTGAGATGTCTATGATGAGTGAACTCAAATTCTTTCTTGGTTTGCAAATCAAGCAAACTAAGGAAGGTACCTTTGTCTCTCAAACAAAGTACACCAAGGACTTATTTAAGAAGTTCAATATGCAAGAATGCAAAGGTATGACTACACCTATGCCTACAAGTGGACATATTGATTTGACCAAAGATGGTGAACCGTTTGATCAAAAGGTTTATCGATCTATGATTGAAAAGGATAGTGAGATACTTAAAGAACGCCCACGACGCCCTGCAAGTGGCGCTGCACGACCTTTCCGCCCCTCTCCCGGCCGACACCGACACCGAGGCACTGGAGGCGCGCCGCCTCGCCCTCCACGCGGAAGGCCAGAGGATAGCTTCCATGAGACGCCTCACTGAGGCCCACCAGCGTGAAGCCAACCGCGCGCCTTTGGCACGCCACCCCCTGAAGGGCCGAGCCGAATCGGCGTCGTCAAGAAACGCGGTGCAGTCATCGCCGACATGTTGGGAGTAGACCGCCCAGTCTACACCACGCCCCTCAAGAACCTACACGCCGCCCAGGCGGCTATAGAAGAGCTGAACGGACTAGGGCCCGACGAGCTCCCCTATATGGCTAGGCGCATCCAGCAACTGATTGGCGCGGCCGCAGAGCGACATGAAGACGGCGCCCGCACCGAAAGCCCTCCCCCGCGCCGAGAACGGGCAGGCGGCGTCACGCCGCGCCCGACGCGTCGCGACACCAGCGCCTGGCGAAGAAGAGCCGGCTGCCAGCCGCAGCCGAACCCGGATCTCCATCGAGCGCGACGCAGAAGGCCGTCCTCGAGCCATGGAGCGGCGAGGCAACCCGCCTCCTCCTCCACCTCGCGGGGAAAGATATCCCACCCCGCCGCCTGTCCCGCATCCGACTCTCAGCGGCCGACTAGGCCGCCGTGAAGGAGTCGGCGAAAACGACGCCCGCCACCGGATTGACCGCCTAGCGCGATCCCTGGCATTGGAAGAAGAAGACGATGTCTGTCCGCCTTGCTTCAGCCCCCGCATCTGCGACGAGCCCTTCCCTAAAGGGTTCTCGCTCCCAAGAGACACGCCCAAGTACAACGGCTCTGTGAAGCCGGAGGATTGGCTGATTGACTACTCCACCGTGGTCAGCATAGCGAACGGTAACACGCGCGTTGCCGTGAAATATGTGCCCCTCATGCTTCAGGGCACGGCGCGAACCTGGCTCAAGCCGTATAGCATCAACAATTGGCTAGACTTCACCGAAGCCTTCATCCGCAACTTCACCAGCACCTACAAGCGGGCTCCCAAGCCCAGACAACTCTCCTTGTGCATACAAGGACCCACCGAGTCGACTCGCGACTACCTCACGCGTTGGGCTGAGCTCCGAAATTCCTGCGAGGGGGTGCACGAGGTTCAAGCTATAGAGTACTTCACCGCCGGGTGCCGAGAAGGCACCCTCCTCAAGCACAAGCTTCTCTGCGACGACCCGACTACCCTCGACGAGCTACTAGTCATAGCGAACAAGTATGCCACCACCGACTCCTCGATGAAGACCGAGCTCCGGGTGGACACCTCCGGGAAGGTACTCAACCCGGCTCCCAAAATGTCGGCTGGCGACTCCAGCCGACGTCCGTACCAGAACAACAACAAGCGCAAGGGCCCAAAGCCGCCTCCAACCAGTCGGTAGGTGGCCACCGTCAAGGACGAGGAACTCGAGGGGCGGCCCGCGCCCAAGAAGCCGAAGGGCGGCATGCCAGCTTGGCAGCCGGCTTTCTCCTACGAGCAAGCCCTTGACCCAGAAATGCCACTGGCTCACCCGAATCACCAAAGGCGAAGGGCTGGTGCCGCCTCCGCCAGCTGGACAGCCGCCTCCGGCTCCTCAACAGCCGGCCGCTCGACCAGCAGTCGGGACCGTCCAAGACGAGTTCCCCAACGAGCATGCCGCCTACGTCGTCTTTACAAGCCAGCTGAAGACCGGCGCAGCCGGCGCCGACAGCACCAAGAAGTCAACGCGGTCGCCTCCAACAACCCCGAGTACATGCACTGGTCAGAAAGGCCTATTAGCTGGAGCCGGGCCGACCACCCAGAGGTGAGGCCGTCCCCGGGCTCTTATGCATTGGTTCTGGAGGCAACCCTAGCAACAGACAGGCTTGCTGCCCAATTCTCTCGCGTACTGATAGACGGCGGGAGCAACATCAACATCTTGTATCGCGACACCATGGAGAAGCTAAACATCAAGACCAAGCACCTGATGCCAAGCCGGACCGTGTTCCATGGCATTGTACCCGGCCTGTCCTGCTTACCAATCGCCAAGATCAAGATAGATGTTCTCTTTGGAGACAAGGATCATTTCCGCCGAGAAGCAATCTGGTTTGAAGTGGTGGACCTTGAGAGCCCCTATCATGCGCTGCTTGGCCGACCTGCTCTGGCCAAGTTCATGGCTGTACCCCACTACGCCTACCTCAAGATGAAGATGCCAAGCACCAAGGGCATCATCGCCATAGCCGGCGATTACAAAAAATCCTCCGAGTGTGCTACAGCGAGCAGCCGGCTGGCCGAGTCCCTTGTGATCGCTGAAGATAATAAGATATTGGATCGAGTCGTGGCCATGGCCGGCAAGCAGCCAGCCCTGTCCCCCGACTCCAAGGAATGTGATGCCCAAGGTCCTTTCCAGCCGGCCAAGGAAACGAAGAAGATACCTCTGGACCCAGAGCACCCAGAAAGGTTTGCCGTCATTGGGGCAAACTTGGACAGCAAATAGGAAGGCAAGCTCGTCGATTTCCTCCAGGGGACATCTTTGCATGGTCCCCCAAGGAAATGCCTGGTGTTCCGAAGGAATTCCCCGAGCACAAGCTACAGTCCGAGAAGACGCAAAACCAGTCAAGCAGCCCCTCCGCTGGCTGTCGGAGGAGAAGATAAGGATTGTAGGAGAAGAGATAGCCCGGCTCCTAGCGGCCGGCTTCATATTGGAGGTATTGTTTCCGGAGTGGCTTGCCAACCCGGTCCTCATGCTGAAGAAGAATAACAAGTGGCGCATGTGTATAGACTACACAAGCCTGAACAAAGCCTGCCCCAAAGATCCTTCGCCGCCGCAGGATTGATCAAGTGATAGACTCCACAGCCGGATGCGAGCTGCTGAGTTTCTTGGATGCCTACTCGGGCTACCACCAGATAAAGTTGGACCCAGCTGACCGCCTGAAGACCGCCTTCATCACGCCATTCGAGCTTTACACACGACTATGACATTCGGCTTGAGAAATGCCGGTGCCACTTTTCAGCGTTGCATGTAGAAATGCCTCCTCAAGCAACTCGGCAAAAATGCCCACGTCTATGTAGACGATATCGTGGTGAAGACGGAGAAGCGCGGCACCTTGCTGGAAGACCTCAAAGAGACATTTGAGAACCTACGCCGGTTTCAGATCAAGCTCAACCCCGAGAAATGCGTGTTCGGAGTGCCAGCCGACCAGCTTCTAGGCTTCCTGGTCTCCGAACGCGGCATTGAATGCAACCCAGTAAAGATCAAAGCCATTGAGAGAATGGAGATTCCCACCAAGTTGCGAGACGTCCAGAAGTTAACCGGGTGCCTGGCCTCCCTGAACCGCTCCATCAGCCGGCTTGGAGAAAAGGCTCTCCCACTCTACCGACTCATGAATAAAACCACTCACTTCGAGCGGAACGACCAAGCCGACCAAGCTTTCCATGAGCTAAAGAAGATGCTAGTCACGCCGCCTATCTTGGCGGCACCGACTGAGAAAGAGCCCATGCTCCTTTATATCTCCGCCACCAGCCGGGTGGTCAGCACCGTCATTGTGGTCCAGCACCCAGAAGAAGGCCGAGCTCAGCCAGTCCAGAGACCGGTGTATTACTTAAGTGAAGTACTGTCCACCTAGAAGCAGAACTACCCGCACTACCAGAAGATGTGCTATGGCGTGTACTTCGCTGCCAAGAAGCTGAAGCCCTACTTTCAAGAGCACCCCATCATGGTCGTATGCACCGCCCCGCTCGCCAAGATCATAGGCAGCCGGGACGCATCCGGCCGGGTGGCAAAATGGGCCATTGAGCTGGCCCCTTACACGATCTTCTACCAGCCTCGCACCGCCATCAAGTCCCAAGCATTGGCCGACTTCCTCGTCGACTGGGCCGAGACCCAGTACCTGCCGCCGGCTCCCGACTCCACTCATTGGCGGATGCACTTTGACGGGTCCAAGATGCGCACCGGCTTGGGAGCCGGCATCATCCTCACCTCTCCCAAAGGCGACAAACTCAGATACACATTGCAAATTCACTTTGCCGCCTCCAACAATGTGGCCGAGTACGAGGCGCTCATACACGGACTCCGGCTAGCCAAAGAGCTCGGCTCCGCGGATCCTCGTGCTATGGCGACTTCAGTTTGGTGGTCCAGCCGATCATCCGGTGGGGGCGCCAAGGATGCAAACATGGCAAGCTACCGCTTCCTCGTTCAGCAAATCAGCGGGTACTTTGAAGGATGCGAGTTCCTCCACGTGCCACGGGCTGACAACGAGCAAGCAAATGCCCTGGCACGAATAGGCTCCACTCGACAAGCTATACCAACCGCCGTCTCTCTCCAACGCCTCCTCAAGCCGTCTATCAAGCCATCTCCAGAATCCGATTCCATCTTCGTGCCGCTTAACCCCGACGCATCTGGATCCGGCTTGGGGAACCAAGCAGGCGGCCCGGTGACTTTGATAGGCGGGTCAGGGACTGCCATAGTCGCACCCGCCCGGGACTTGTAACCCCTGCCAGGGACTACGGTCGTCGACAGGACTGCATCAACACCACAAAGCGGTGGCCAACTCCAGCTCTTCACCACCCAGCCCACCCGCCTCAGGTTGCGTGAGCCGTGTTGGCTATAGAAGAAGTCACAGCTCCATCATGGGCTCAGCCCATCCTCAACTTCCTGATAAACAAAGAACTGCCGGCTGACGAGATCACAACAAGATAAGTCCAACGCCGAGCCGGAGCATATACAATTGCTAAGAGAGAGCTCGTCAGACGCAGTGTCACTGGAGTCTTTTAGCGCTGCATCGAGCCAGAAAAGGGCATAGCAATCCTCAAGGACATTCACCAAGGCGAATGCGGCCACCACGCAGCCTCAAGATCCCTTATTGCCAAAGCTTTCCGCCATGGATTCTTTTGGCCGACTGTTTGGACGACGCCAAGGAGTTGGTCAAACATTGCAAAGGGTTCCAAGTCTTCAGCTGCAAGCAACACCTGCCGACTTCGGCACTCAAGACCATTCCCCTCACCTGGCCTTTTGCCGTCTGGGGACTGGACATGGTGGGCCCATTCAAGACGGCGCGCGGCGGCATGACACACCTGCTTGTCGCCGTGGATAAATTTACCAAGTGGATCGAAGAAAAGTTGATTAAGAAGCTGAATGGGCCGACTGCCGTGGCATTCATCGCAGATATCACAACTCGGTACGGCGTGCCACACAGCATCATCACCGACAACGGCAGGAATTTTGCCAAGGGAGCATTGGCACGTTTCTGCGCGACGCAGGGCATCCGACTGGACCTAGCGTTCATTGCCCACCCGCAGTCAAACGGCCAAGTTGAGCGAGCCAACGGCCTCATCCTTTCCGGCATCAAGCCCCGACCGGTCGTGCACTCGAGCTGCTCGCCGGTGTTGGCTCGACGAGCTGCCGTCCGTCCTCCGAGTCTGCGACTACCCCGAATAAGTCAACCGGCTTCACCCTTTCTTCCTTGTATATGGTGCCGAGGCTGTCATCCCAACTGACATCGAGTTCGACTCGCCTCGGGTGACCATGTACACGGAAGCAGAGGCCAAAGAAGCACGAGAAGACAGCGTCGACCTGCTGGAAGAAAGCCGGCTATTAGCCCTCAGCCGGTCCGCCATCTACCAGCAGGGTTTGCGCCGCTACCACAGCCGAAAGGTCAAGCCAAGATACTTTCATGAGGGTGACCTTGTGCTCCGGCTGATCCAGCGAACAGCCGGCCAGCACAAGCTCTCGGCCCCTTGGGAAGGCCCCTTCGTCATCAGCAGAGCATTGGGGAACGACTCCTACTACCTAATCTACGCACAGAAGCCGAAGGCACGCAAGAGAGATGATTCCGGCAAGGAGTCGGAACGACCATGGAATGCCAACCTCCTCCGAAGATTTTACAGTTAAAATGTAGTATGTATCATGCTACCTTTTGTACTAAGTATGAGACAATGGGCCCCCCGAGGAGCACTCGGGGACTGCCACCTTTTATCTATGAATGACGAGTATCATGCTTATGATTTTGTCATTACACTCTTCCTCCTCGTCCGGCACCGGGTTCGACTAGTCGGCCCGGGGACTGGCCGCCTTGAGTTATATTCAAGTTCCACCTGCAGTCAGACAAGTAGTGTGAGGGCACCCAAGCCCTCTCTTGTCAAAAGTCGCAGCTCGAAGAACCGACTGTCTGGCTGGCAAGAGTCAAAGGCAGGAAAGGATGCCCACACGAAAAACGACTAAGGACTTACGAACTCGTATAACAAAAGCCGCTTCTCCCATCACCGACTGCTACCAGAGTAGCCGCCGGCCGACTTCCATTCCACCTTGCCACAATCCAAGAAAGTTTAAGTACTTGCCTTCCCACAAATGGTTGTTCCTCCCCGACCAGATCGCAAAGCAGCTGTTCGGGCCGGGAAGCGTGACCAAGGGAAGGCAGCAAAGGAAACAGCCTAAGGATAAAAAGAAAATTCGAATGGAAGCCAAACACATGCATAATTATATTTACACAAAAGCCTTCGAAAGACCGGCATTCAACATAGTCTGAATACACCCCTAATGGGTGGAACTGCGCAGTTTTAATAAAAAGTTGTTCAAAGAGTAACAGCAGGAAAGAAAGAACGGCAGATCAGGCCAAGGGGGCGATAGGTGAGTTGGGCAGGTCGGCGGAGGCGGCAGTGCTGGCCGGAGGAGTGGCCGGCTGGCGGGTCTCGGCCTGATCATCACCCCTGGAAGGCGGCGCGCTCGCACGCGCCTCGTTGCTGGAGGCACGATCAGGCTGAAGCTGGTTGGTCGCTTCGCCGTCGGGCACGACGTCTTCGCCGCCCTCCCCTTCTTCGTCTTCGCCTTCATCGCTTGAAGCGATCTCCTCCGCCGAGTCCTCACCTTCCGCCGGGTTCAGCCCAAACCACTCCTCCGGTTGGGCGACGCCGTTATCATTCACTTCAGGAGCAAAAATGCTGGTGTCGGTATATTCGGCGATAGTCGAGGCGCGTTGGATGATAGCCGGCCGCATCGTTACCACCTCCTCGTTGGCCTCCTGCCTCCAGGTGCTCAGCTAGCGCAAGCTCAGCCCAGGATAATAGGCTCGAACAAACTCCAGCGCCCGCCTGGCGCCGGACCGAGCAGTGGAAGCCTTCTAGGCCTCGAAGCGGCCAACCGCAACCTCCAAATGGGCCGGCAACCGACCGGGTACGGGAATCGCCGCCAAGCCGTGAGGGCGGTCAAGACTTGCGCCCGACGCACGCTGGCCGGTGGAGCATGCACGGTGAGCTGGCTGCAGCCGGGCTGGATTGCCAAAATTGTTCCTCGCCGTCCGGTCGGCATCCGGCGCGATCTCAACCCCCGCTTGCCGGCGCGGTCGGTGGGGCCTAGATGGCTTGGCTGGCGGCGACGGAGTAACCGGGGAAGTAATCTGCGTGAAGAACAAAGAAACATCACAAAAATCAGAAGATAAACAAGAGGGCAAGGGAAAAGCAAAGGGATGAAAAGGAAGGCGGCTTACCGTCGATGAGATCCTCAACCCGTCCATAGCCATCGCTCAGCGCTTGCCTCACTTCAGCCTAGCCTGCCGCCTCGGTATCGAACTCGGCCTTAACGGCGGCATCGCTATCCTGCGCCTTCTTCAGGGCCGCCTTATGGCTCTCCTCCTGGTCGGCCAGTCTCTTGGCCAGGCGGTCGCGTTCCTGGGCCAAGGCGCTGCATTCAGCCTCCTTGGCGCGAAGGGCGGTCTGGGCCCCGCCTAGCTGCTCCCTCAAGTCGGCATTAGCTCTGCAAGTGTGGAGAAAAAGGAAAAAGCAATAAGGAAGAAGTCGTCAGGGAAGATCCGACCCGACTGTTCAGCATTCAGCCCGAATCTCGGGGACTACACCCAGTGGGTGCCCTGGCACACCCCCACATGAGATAAAAGAAACAAAGCACTCACTCCGTCTATTTGTCAGTTTGGCGGCTTTTTGGCTCAGCTCCTCGACCTGGGAGTTGACGGCAGCCGCGCGAAGATTGTGATATTCCTAAAAATTAGACGGAGTGCGAATAAAAATAAGATTGCCGCCAAGGCCTGCTAAAAGTTCCAAGCCACCTGCTCAGGGACTATACCTAGTGGGTGCGCTGACGCGCTCCCACGGGAGAAATCAAGAAAGAAATCGACCAAGGCCAGAAGACTCACCCAGATGACCGATCGCGTAGCGAGAAACTCCTGGGTGTATCGTTGCAGCGAGGCGGCCTGGGTCTAAAGCCGGCGTCGGACGTCCTGCGCCACCACCTTCAGCTTGGTCGTTCCACCGCTGGGCGTCCACTCGGACGTGCTGGCGCTGGCCGCCTGTGTCCCGAGCTGCCGAGTTGGCGCCTGCAGCTCTCAAGGGCCCGTGCCGAGGACGACTCTCCCGCTTGCCGGCGAGGCGGCGACTGCACCATAAGATCCGCCCCCGCCACCGACTCGCCCCCAGCCGGCTGCTCAGGCACCGCAGCAGGTCGGCCTCCTTGGCTCATTCCAGTCGGCGCCGGCTGTGGCGCCTCCCCCAGGATGGTCGCGTCATCCTCCCTCCTCTCCATCACCGGCTGGTCGCGGTCGGCTTCCTCCGACGGGGGCACGGGGATGTTGGGAGCCATGGCGCGTAGAGGAATAACGAGCCGCAGAGGCTGATTGCGCAGGGCCTCCACCTCCCTCTCTGCGGCCGCGGCCTCCGCCTGGCCTTGGTCGCAGGCCGGCTTGCGCCGCCAACTTCTCTGTCGCCTCCTTGGCGGCCCTCCGCTCCTCCGCTTCCCGCTCCTCCTGCGCCTCCCGCGCCTTCCGCTCCGTTGCCTCCATGAGGTCGGCGCGGGGATCCGTGCGGCGGGAGCTCGAAGACCCTCCCGCCGGTCCGACTATTGAGGCGGCGTCAACCCGTTCGAGGGAAAGCGGCGCCCTATTCAGCAAATCAAGAAGACGGCTTAGGTGAGCCTCAACCAAAGAAGACAACAAAAAGTACGAGACATCCAACACTTATGCCGAGACCGCCTGTGGCTGCTTCACCACCTATAAAGCGGGTTGCCATGCGGCAGCCGCCCCGCTTTGGTCGCCGACGTGGAGCCCTTGGGTTTTTTCGGCCGGCTGCCGAAGAGACCTGGCCCGGCCCGACGCTTTTGTGCGCCACCCCGAGCGGCTGGTGCGGCAGAAGGTCCCGCGCCTTGACGATCGGCCGCCGGCTGGCGGCGTGGGATGGCCTCGGCTATCTTCCACGCCAGTCCTCGGCCGGCCAGAGCTCAGGGTCACCGCTTCTCCGCCTGCCCGCTTATGGTATCGTCCATGGCGGTCGCCTCAGATCTGGGTCGCTGGGTCATCCACTGCGCAATCGGCCATAACCGGCGCTTGCCCTGAGGCCCCGCCGCCGGTCAAGAAGGGGTTCTGCTCAAAGACAAGCCAACTAGTCAAAAAGTCAGCCACTAACCCGCAACAAAAGAAGAAGAAAAGAAGGAAAACTCACCACAAAGGGGATCAGCCGAGAATACGGCGCTTTGCCATATCGCCACCTCGGTGAGCTTGCGCTTGGAGATGTAATTCACCATATAAGACAGCTCGCCACGAGGCACCTCTCTGGTGCTCAGCAGTCATGGGTCGAAGCGGCCGCTCATCTGGCAGATCATGTGAGGCCGGCTTTGGAGCGGGAGCACCCGGTGCTCCACGAAGGCGGCGACCAGGTCGGGCCCCACCAAGCCCTCCGATTGGATCATCACCCGGAGCCGGGTGACGGCGGCGTTCCCGGCCAGGGAGAGCGACCGGGTTCGGAAGGACCAAGACGGCTGCCTCCCAGCCGGCGGGCCGGCTATGTAAGCCGGCAGGTTGACGAAGTCGCCTTGCAAGGCGACGTTCTTCATGTAGAAGTATGATTGCTGCCAGAGCTTCACCGACTGGGTCAGCGGGATAGGCAGAAAGGGGTTGTTGTCGGCTGTCCTCCGCATGGCGATAAAGGCGCCACAGGGGGCGGGCACACCCGCGGAGACGGTGCCAAGCTTGCACTGGAAGAACTCCCCAAAGAGCTCAAGGGTGGGGAGAACGCCAAGAAAACTCTCGCACAGGGTGACGAAGGCCGACAGCAGCATCACCGTGTTGGGGGTGAGATGATGCGGCTGGAGGTGGTAGAACTCGAGGAAGGAGCGGAAGAACCCGCTCGCCGGCAGGCCGAGGCCGCAGCAGCAGTCGAAGCGGAAGATGACCCACTCGCCCTCCTCCGGCGCCGGCGAAACCTCCGCCTCCGGTGCGAGGCAGGTCTTCACGAGGTCCTCGCCTGCAACCGCCAAGGCTTTGCGGCCAATCGATATGGTCGCCGTGGACGTTGGAGCCATCCCACGAGCTAGACAGCGCCATGGGAACAAGAGGAAGCGAGAGAGGCGCCGCGGCGGAGAGCATAGCCACGCTGTGTTGGTGCCGCGACAGATGAAGAGGGTCGATGGCGGAACGCCACGGTGGTGAGGGCGCTGGGGCGGCGGAAGAAAGGAGAAGGAGGTAGGGGAAAGGGTGGAGCGAGGGCGAGCGTGCGAGCGTCTGCCGCTCCCCCTCCTCCCCCTATTTATAGGCTCGTGCGGCGGAGCCAAGGAGGCGAGGCATGGGGGAACGTGGGATTAACTGCGCCCCCGCACGTCCCGCGATTATTGTGCCATAAAGGCGTGCTGAAACTGCCGTGGGAAGGCGAGCGGTCCGTTCGGGCCGCAGAGGATCCGCACACGGGCCGTGGCCTAGGTATGGTGGGCCCCAGCCTGCGGCGACGTCTCGTCGCGCACGTGGGCTGGCAGGCCTTTCTGGCCACGTGGCGTGCGGTCAGCGCGTGATTCGGCTCGCGTTCTCACCTTCTGGCTACGGAACTTCCCGGAGACGGCACACCCGCTCAAGACCGGCTCCTAGCTGCCGACTCCTCAGGATAGGAAGCTGATCGAGCTTCTTGTCCTCCTTTCATCCTCGAAGCTCAATCAGCTTCGGGGACTACTGCCGGAGTAAATGACCACAGGTAGCCTAGCCAGCTCCCCCTGGGACTTCTGAAAAAATTACAAGCCAATCAAGGCATCCAACATCCAAGACGCAGGTCGCCTCCCCGCCGGTTGACCTCAAAGCCGCCGCCAGGCGGCCCGGCCCCAAAACCTATCGGGAGAAGTCCACGAGATGGACGACTCCAAGAAGCCCCCCCCCCCAGCAAGCGGCCAAGGCCGCACCCTCAGAATCTGCACCCACATAACGGTGATGAGACGGGCGGCTATAGTGAAGCTCGCCACCCCGCATCCCGGAAGGCGCTGGCAACAAGATTGCAGACGGGCGGCCATCACCGTCCGGGCGCGGCATCACACCTTGTTGACCATGATGTCACCCACGACGGGCTGTCAGTACGACCCGTGGGCGGCGGGCCCATCCGGTCAGAGAGATGCCCGAAGGTGGCTCGGCCTCCCCCAGTCGGCCTGTGATAGGGCCGGCTTCCCATAGCCGGCCTGTTCCCTCCCTTGAAGGAGGCGCCTCATTAAGGAGACAAGACGAGGTGAGACTACAATGATCGCCAGCCCCCGACGAGGCCCTCAGTGGTGGGGCCAGCTTGTCGACCAAGAAGCCGGCAGCCGGCAGGACCCACCAGCCGGCGGGCCCCAGCGGCCGGCGGAGAAGCGGGCGAGCATAGACACTGACGGCTAGGGCTCGCGCCCAGCTGGATTACCATTGTACCCCTGGGGGGTAGGCCTATATAAACCCCCCAGGGCACCCTTGCAAAGGGTGGCTCCCTTAGAGTTTTAGACACCACATAGAAGGAAGAGGAGAGCTAGCTGTGCCCTTCTTCTTCCTCTCACCGAACAGCTCAAGGAGCCTCTTGTAGCCACTTGTTCATCTAGTGATTATGCAGACCTCGCAGAGCAGCAAGAGGGGTGTTATTCCACGGAGAGCCCCGAAGCTGGGTAAGATTCGCCGGCGTGCATGTCTTCGCCTCATCCCGTTTCCAGGCACCGGCGTCGTCTTATTGGCTCCCACAATGATAGGCCAACCGTTGGCATATGTCGCACCTACCACCCGACATGAAGTTTTCTTGTGTTCTTTTCTGTGCCCTTGCATTTGTCTCATGCATATTTGTTTCCCCCTTCAAAAAAAACTTCATCTAGGTTTCCTACCTTTTCTTTTCTTTTCGTTTCTATTTGTTCTGCATTCCCTGCATCCAATTCATTGCAAATCTTTCAGTTAATTCCTTGCAAATCCTTGTGAGATCTTAATTGTCTAGTGAGCTGAGGTGACAAGTGCTTTTCTCTGTGATGAACTCGGTCACACCAGTTTCTTGTTCTCGGTCTAACCGAAGTTTTTTGGTGCAACCGAAGCATACAACTCGGTGCCACCGATTTCACTACAGGAAAAACATTTTGCCATTTATTCTTGCTTTACTCTTGATCCAGCTCCACTCAATGAATCTTGTCCTCTACAAGCATCACATTTACCTTAGTGCTTTGTGCTGTGACTCAAGGACCAAATCCATTCACGACAAATTCCATAAGACCCTTCTTGGAAATTGATGTCAAAGGGGGAGAGAGAGATCACATCAAAGCTTAATCATATCTCTAGGGGGAGGGAATACTCAAGGAAAGAGTAATCTTCAAGGATCCCAGATGCTTGGTGTTCAAGAGGAGAGATGCCACATGTCTTCTTGAGGGGAAAGACATGTTCATATGTGCTTATTTGCATTAGCTCTGTTCATTTGTTTCTTTGAGCTCTGATTTTCTGTTCCCTATCTTTTCCCAGTATCCCATGCTAGATTCAGGGGGAGCAAGACATCTAAGGGAAATAAATTTCTTAAATTCATTGCACATCTTTACCTTTGGGGACATGTCAATATCTATTGTGGTACTTAGTACTCACTCCACATGTCATCCCAGTCTTGGTACTCTTGTGGTTTCTTTTTGTCTGCTCTAGCTAGTAGGTGCATCTGTGTTATCTAACCTTAGTTTCACAGGTTAATTCCATCATAAGC
Source organism: Aegilops longissima (assembly GCA_021605205.1). Taxonomy (NCBI): domain Eukaryota; kingdom Viridiplantae; phylum Streptophyta; class Magnoliopsida; order Poales; family Poaceae; genus Aegilops; species Aegilops longissima. The sequence goes on from CM038679.1 coordinate 177,114,061, forward strand.
CAAATCAAGACCACAAGGTAAGTATATGCATCACAATCATGTGTATGAGGAGTTCTTGCTGATGTACATATTGTTTGCAAGAAGGACTCATGAGCATGAAGGTATATTTCCCATATTCACATCTTTTGCTCTGATGCATATAGCCAAGATACATGTAACACATTGCCTACTCTGTCATGGTTATGCTCTCACCTGCTTCTATATTACATATTCACATGATTGCATACATGTAGGGGGAGCCTATGCATGTTACATGTCTTTCCAAATCTTTACTTGCTATTCTCTATATCTTTATCTAAAGCTTTGATGTATGTTGCCATCAATTACCAAAAAGGGGGAGATTGAAAGCACAAGTGCTCCCTGGGTGATTTTGGTAATTAATGTCAACATATCTCTTGTTGGACTAACACTTTTACCTATCATGTTTTAGACAAGTTCAACAAATTAAGTGGCATGGACTAAAGGATGTGGAACCCCTTCAAGGTGCTAAGGACAAAGGATTGGCTCAAGCTTCAAGTACAAGACTCTACACTTTATATTTTAGTGATCCAAGATCACATTGAGTCTATAGGAAAAGCCAATACTATCAAGAGGGGATGAGGTGTTTCTTAATGGCTTGCTTGCTCAAAGTGCTTAGTGATATGCTCCAAAGCCCTCAACTACTTTCTCACATCTACATATGTTCTAAACCAAAAGCCTAACTCGACCCACCGATCTTTCTATCCGGTGCCACCGAGTTCAGATGTCATAGCCACTGCCACAAACCCTAGGCAAATCGGTCTGACCGATAGGGATCTTGGTCTCACCGAGATGGGATTGTAATCTCTATGTGTATGTCCATTACCAAAATCGGTCTCACCGAGTTTGAGCAATCGGTACTACCGAGATTACAATGCAAACTCTCTGGTTAGCTTATTACCAAAATCGGTCCCACCGAGTTGTGTAATCAGTCTCACTGAGTTTGCCTGACCAACTCTCTGGTTAGCTTATTACCAAAATCGGTCCCACTGAGTTTGTGAAATCAGTCTCACTGAGATTACATTATGCCCTAACCCTAACCATATCGGTCCTACCGAGTTGCATGTTGGTCCCATCGAAAATCCTAACGGTCACTAGATTTGCTGAATCGGTCTGACCGAGTATATCAATTCGGTCCCACCGAGTTTGGTAAGTTGTGTATAACGGTTAGATTTTGTGTGGAGGCTATATATACCCCTCCACCTCCTCTTCATTCGTGGAGAGATCCATCAGAACGAACCAACACTTCCAATACACATTTTCTGAGAGAGAACCACCTACACTTGTGTTGATGCCAAGATATTCCATTCCTACCATATGAATCTTGATCTCTAGCCTTCCCCAAGTTGCTTTCCACTCAAATATTCTTTCCACCAAATCCAAATCCTGTGAGTGAGAGTTGAGTGTTGGGGAGACTATCATTTGAAGCACAAGAGCGAGGAGTTCATCATCAACACACCATTTGTTACTTCTTGGAGAGTGGTGTCTCCTAGATTGGTTAGGTGTCACTTGGGAGCCTCTGACAAGATTGTGGAGTTGAACCAAGGAGTTTGTAAGGGCAAGGAGATCGCCTACTTCATGAAGATGTACCGCTAGTGAGGCAAGTCCTACGTGGGCGATGGCCATGGTGGGATAGACAAGGTTGCTTCTTCGTGGACCCTTCATGGGTGGAGCCCTCCGTGGACTCACAAGAACTGCTACCCTTCGTGGGTTGAAGTCTCCATCAACGTGGATGTACGATAGCACCACCTATCGGAACCACGACAAAAACATCCGTGTCTCCAATTGCGTTTGAATTCTCCAAACCTGTCCCTTTACATTCTTGCAAGATGCATGCTTTACTTTCCGCTGCTCATATACTCGTTGCATGCTTGCTTGCTATGTATTGTGATTGTTAAACTTGTGCCAAAACTCCACTTGAACTTAAAGAAGTTAAAAATTCAACTTTTGGTACTTAGTGTTTAATCACCCCCCTATAGACACCTCTTCTCGATCCTTTCACTCCGCCAACGCATCAGAATCCGGGACGCAATGATGGGAGTCAGGCAAACCCTCCGCCACTTCCTCCGCCTGTAGAGGCATGGCAAGCTATCATGGCAGCCACCAATGCCAATGCCATATGCTTTTGCAACTATTGCAAGAGCGCAACCAAGGCCAAGGCAACCAAGTGAATCAAGGTAAAGGGCAGTTCAATAATCAGCCTCAGTTTGCTACCCTCAACCAGTTCCTTGCGAACCAGCTAAAGTCTTTCAGCTACTGTGCCGAGGCGACAGACGCCGACGATTGGCTCGTGGACATCAACAAGCATTTTGAATGTAGCAATCTCAGGCCTGAGGACTTTTTCAAGTTTGCTTCTTTTCAACTCAAGGACCAAGCTGCTGATTGGTATCAACAATACAAAGATTCCAGAGGAGGTCGAGTGATTACTTGGACTGACTTCTATCGAGACTTTAAAGCTCACCACATTCCTACAAGTGTTGTCGAGAGCAAGCGTGAGGAATTCCGCAATCTCAAGCAAGGTAGCATGTCCGTCTATCAATACAACATCCAGTTTCAGAAACTTGTTCGCTTCGCTAAACAAGACGTTCCTGATGAAAAGAGCATGATCTATCACTTCAGAGGTGGCCTTAGAGAAGATCTACAATTAGCTCTCGTTCTTGTTGAGCCGACTGAGTTTGATCAATTCTATAACATGGCACTATAGCAAGAAGCTGCCCAGCTCAAGTGTGAGGCTTCCAAGAACAGAATCAGGGATGCAGTTCAGTCTTCTTCTTCCTCACAAGTGGCTGCTAAGCATCAGAAGTTTTGGCTTCCTCCACCTCCTCCGCTTCATCAGCCCTTCCAGCACAAGAACAAAGGTGGCCATGGATCTTCCCACCCACCCAACCCTAGCTATCAGAACAAGTCTCAGTCTCAAGCTCTAAGGTCAAATGCTCCTTATCATCGTCCGCTCTCAGAGGTGACTTACAACAAGTGTCAGCAGAAAGGTCACTATGCGAACAAGTGCTTCAACCAAAGGCGCCTTCCACCTCCTCCTCCTGTTCGATCAGCAAGCAATGCACTGGTCAAGCATAATCCCAAGCATGCTAAGGTGAACATGATGAACGCAGCTCAGGCAGAGGATTCTTCAGATGTGATCATGGGTAACCTTTCAGTTAACTCCATTCCTCCAAAAGTCTTATTTGATACTGGTGCATCGCTTTCTTTCATGTCATACCCATTTGCATCGGAGCACAATGTTGACACAGATATTTTGTCCAAAGTTATGCAAGTTGTTTCTCAGGGAAAGCTTATGTCTCTATCAACTTGGGCAACTACAAATTTCTAGCTTCTCCAATTGTTCTTGGTGACTCTGATATTGATCTAATTCTCGGGATGGACTGGCTTTCTAAGCACAAGGCTCAACTTGATTGTCCTGCCAGGGAGATTCAATTGACACAATCTTCTGAGGATGTGATCATCTATGCCGCTCGTGATGAAACCATTCGGTTATTCTCTCTCAATGAGAAGGGCGAGCTAGACGCAATCTCTGAGATTCCAGTCGTTTGTGAGTACCAAGATGTATTTCCAGAAGAGGTTCCGGGAATGCTTCCTCGCCGGCCAGTCGAGTTCGTTATCGATCTTGAGCCCGGTACTGAAGCCGTTTGCAAGCGTCCTTACAAGCTTGGACCCAAAGAGCTGAAGGATTTGAAGAAACAGCTCGATGAACAAGAGTGTCTGGGTCTGATCAGACCGAGTTCATCTCCATGGGGTTTTGGTGTTCTTTTTGTCCAGAAGAAGGATGGCACGGACCGACTTTGTGTCAACTACCGCCCATTGAACAAGAAGACAATAAAGAACAACTACCCACTTCCCAACATCGATGAGCTATTCGAGTAACTCAAAGGTGCAAAAGTGTTCTCCAAGCTTGACCTGCGTATGGGTTATCATCAGATTCGCATTCAGGAACAAGATATCCCCAAGACAACATTCAGAACTAGCTTTGGTTCCTATGAATATACTGTCATATCTTTCGGCCTTGTCAATTCTCCTCCAACGTTCTCTCGAATGATGAACTTCATCTTCAACCCCTACACAAATGAATTCGTCCTGGTGTATCTCGATGATATCTTGGCCTTCTCCAAGAACAAGAAGGATCATGCCAAACATTTGCGATTGGTGCTCAACAAGCTCAGAGAGTATCAATTCTATGCGAAGTTTACCAAATGTGAGTTCTGGCTTGATGAAGTTCTTTACCTTGGTCATATCATCTCTGCCAAGGGGATCGCTATTAATCCCGAGAAGGTGTCTGCATTTGTGAATTGGGAACCTCCTCAGAATGTCAAGCAGCTCCGTAGTTTCCTTGGGCTTGCAAGCTATTACCGAAGATTCGTTGAGAATTTCTCTAAGATTGCAAAGCCTCTTTCAAACCTCCTCCAGAAGCATGTGGAGTATGTCTGGACTCCTGAGTGTGAAGTTTCTTTCAACACTCTCAAAGAGAAACTCGTCACAGCTCCTGTATTAACTCCTCCTGATGAATCCAAGCCATTCGAAGTTTTCTGTGATGCTTCTCTTCAAGGTCTCGATGCTGTGTTAATGCAAGAGAAGAAATTTGTGGCCTATACCTCTCGTCAGTTGAAGCCCAATGAAAGGAACTACCCCACTCATGATCTTGAGTTGGCGACAGTTGTCCATGCATTAATAACATGGAGACATCTCTTGTTGGGAAGGCAAGTGGACATTTTAACCGATCACAAGAGTCTCAAGTATATCTTCACTCAACCCAACCTTAACCTCAGGCAAACTCGATGGGTCGAAATGATTCAAGAGTACAATCCAGGTATTGAATATACTTCAGGAAAGGCCAATGTGATTGCAGATGCTTTGAGCAGAAAGGCTTATTGCAACAGCTTAATTCTCAAGCCCTTCCAACCGGATCTTTGTGAAGCTTTCCACAAACTCAATCTCCAAGTTGTTCCTCAAGGTTTTCTTTCCAACCTTCAAGTCACTCCAACTTTGGAAGACCAAATTCATGAGGCACAACTCCTTTACACTATGGTGAAGAAGGTGAAACATGGTATTGCCAAGGGCCTCTCCAAATACAAGTGCTATCGCATTAATGACAGAGACACTTTATTCTTCGAGGACCGGATTGTGGTTCCTAAAGGTGATATAAGGAAGGTCATAATGAACGAAGCACACAATTCTCGTCTTTCCATTCATCCTGGAAGTACGAAGATGTACCATGACCTCAAGCAGTCGTATTGGTGGACTCGAATGAAGCGAGAAATCGCTCAATTCGTGAACGAATGTGATGTCTGTCAAAGGGTGAAAGCAGAACACCAACGACCAGCTGGTCTCCTCCAACCTCTTGCTATTCCAGAATGGAAGTTTGATCATATTGAAATATACTTCGTTACTGGATTTCCAAAGTCCAAGCGTGGGAATGAGGCAATTTTCGTTGTCATTGACAAGCTTAAAAAAGTGGCTCATTTCCTTCCAATCAAAGAATCTCTCACAGCAGCTCAGTTGGCAGAGCTATACACCTCCAGAATTGTCTCCTTGCATGGTATTCCGCAATTGATCTCTTCAGACTGCGGATGCATTTTCACTTCTAAGTTCTGGGACTCCTTCCAGAAGGCCATGGGCACCAACATTCTCTTCAGCACAGCTTTCCATCCTCAAACAAGTGGCCAAGTCGAGCGAGTCAATCAAATCCTCGAAGATATGCTCAGGGCTTGTGTCATCTCTTTCGGTATGAAGTGGGAAGATTGCCTCCCATATGCCGAGTTCTCCTACAATAATAACTTCCAAGCAAGTTCGAGCAAGGCCCATTCGAAATTCTATATGGCAGAAAGTGCCGTACTCCTCTCAATTGGTCAGAGACTGGTGAACGCCAACTGCTTGGCAATGACTTAATCACAGAGGATGAAGAAATGTGTAAAGTCATCCGTGAAAATCTCAAAGCCACGCAATCGCACCAGAAGAGTTACTATGATAGCAAGCACCGTGACTTGGCTTTCGAGATCGGAGACCATGTCTACCTCTGCGTCTCTCCAATGAAAGGCACCCATCGCTTTGGTATCAAGGGGAAGCTTTCCTCGAGATACGTGGGTCCTTTCAAAATCATTGACAAAAGAGGCGACCTCACCTATCAACTTGAGCTTCCCTCCAACTTCGCAAATTTGCACGATGTGTTCCACGTGTCACAGCTTCGCAAGTGCTTCAAGACGCCTGAGCGCACTATCAATTTCGAACAGATTGACCTCCAAGAAGATATGTCTTATCATGAGCATCCCGTTGCTATTCTTGAAGAAACCGACCGCAAGACTCGCAACAAGTCAATCAAATTCCTGAAAGTGAAGTGGTCACACCATTCCGACCGAGAAGCCACCTGGGAGCGCGAGGATCACCACCACTCCGAATATCTGGAGTTCTTTCAGTCCTAGATCTCGAGACGATATCCTCTTGTAGTGGTGGAGTGTTGTAACACCCCAGATGTAAAACTTCCATATTTGGCAATATATCCATGTTGATCTCCATCCAATTCCATTCGGGGTTCCATCTTTTGCTCTCATTTTGTTTTGTTATGTTGTTCTACTCATTTCATTGCCATGCTTACCTTGTCATATTGCATTTGTGCTTCTTGTCATATTCCTTTTTGCCTTCATATGTTTGCATCATGTTCATATCAATGTTGTGTTGTGCTTATGTCAACTTGCATTTCCATGATACGCATGCATGATATGTTGTTGCATGTTCTATGTGTGATCCATGCATCACCACCTCTCCTTCTCTTTCTTTCTTTTTTTGCAAGTGCCATTTTACCCTCCTTCATTAATGTTCAACTTTGCCTCAATATTCTATCACCATGTCCTAAACCTCCCTGCCAAGTTTCATCCCATTGGGAGTTGATTTGGTTAGGTTAAAAATGCCTCAAGTTTGAATTTTATTCAAACTTGTTTTATTTTTCTACCTATAAAAATGTCCAACTCAATTTATTCAAATTCTTCTTACATCTAGGGTACTGAGGATATTTTCATATATCTCACAAACCCCTCCAATCCTTCTGTGCTTTTCGCCCTTTTATTTCTGTTTGAAAAAATAGAAAAGAGCCAGAGGGAGAGAGAGAGAGAGAGAGAACAGCCCATTGTAGCAGCCCTTCAACCAGCGCCTGCAGCCCAACCCACGCAGCAGTAGCAGCCCATCGAGCCCGTTAGCACCAGGAGCTTTGTCTCCCCTTTACGGCATTCATCCAGACGCGCCACGTGTCACATCCCAGATAGACCATGCATTAGGGTGTGCATCATGTTTAAATTTTATCTAAATTTGAAATGGGGAAGGCAGAAACCCTGTAACACCCCCTTAAAACAACTAGGGTTTACTAAAATTTATTTCAATGAATCTGAATGCCCTTCAAAATGCTCATCCTCTTTGTTTGGGTTCAGGATCCATGTCAAAGAAGGTGGAACATTTTCTAGGTCACCTAAGGGTTCTAGATTTAATTCACAAATTTCTGAAATGAGCATTTTAAATTATGGAAAATATTTTAAGTGTTCAAAATTGTCAAACTAAAATGTTTCATGTTGGGAATATTCCAACAAGTGACCAGGAGCATTTTGGTAATTTTGAAATAGATTTGGTATTTTAAAAACCCTAAACAGAGTTACGAAATAGAAAAAGCCTAAAATAGAAAAAACCTACCTGTCGCCCATGACGCCCACCTGCCCGGCCCAGCCCAAAGAGCAGCGGCCAACAGCTGCTTGGCTCGGCCAGCAGCAGCCTGGTGGCCGGGCGAGCACAGCGCCACGCAGCTGGCCGCCGCCTGCCTCATCCTCGCCGCCTCGCCGCTGGACGACCCACGCGTCGTCACCCGACCTCCGGACACCTCACTTCCCCTCTCTCTCTCGCTCTCCCCGACCTGGCCGACGCCATCGCCGACGCGGCCACTGCCGACGCCAGCTCCCGCCGCTCATACTCCTCCCGCCATGTCTGCAGCTCCGCGCACCCGTTACCTCTAGCTAGCTAGTTCCTCGCTCCAAAACACCCCGAGGCCACTACCCGACCTCGCCCGAGCTCAAGGTCACGGAGATCCCCATCGCCGCCGCCGCCGCATCGATCCACCCCGACCCCGACGAAGCTCTCCACAGGTTCACCGTGAGCCTAGCTACTTCCCCATCCTCTCCGCTCTCTTCTTCTTGCACCACAACGAAGCGCGATGATCACTGAACTCCACCGCGCTGAGCTCGTCGCCGACGAGCCTCCGGTCACCTAATGGCCACGCCACTCGCCCATCGCACTCACCACACCCCAACGGGTCTAACGGTGCACTTCCCGCGCCGCCAAGCCCTCTAGCCCCAAACCCGTCGGTGGCCGAGCCCGTCGCCGCCGCGACTCGTCGCCGGCGCCCACTCCGCCATCCCGACCCATGCCGACTCCACCACTAACATGGCTCACCTCCGGCATCACGAGGTGCTCCCGCTCCATTTGGAGCCCGGAAAGTGCAAAGCACTTGCTCCGCCCGCGTCTGGCCTCGGGCCAAGGCTAGACGCCGTGAGTTGACCCGTCCGTGGGCCTGTTGACCTCCGGGTCAATGACAGTGGACCCCTCCAGCTAAACTAATTAGGATTAGTTTTAATTAAAACTAATTAGTTAAACTAACTCGACATGCGGGTCCCATTGGTCAGTTTGACCTGGACGACCCGCTGACCCCTGACGTCATGTTGACCTCATGCTTGACGATTAATTCAAATTCTGGAATTATTTTTATATAATAAATTCCGAATATAACTCAAATTTCAAATGCTTATAACTTTTATTCTATAACTCCAAATGCAAAGATTTATATATGAAAATTTATCAGAAAAATACACTCTATCCATTGGTACAGGTTTCATGCATGTTAAAACAAGTTAACTATGCTGAATAACCAGATTAAGATTTTGCACCATTAGGACTAACTCACATGATCTATCATTTGAACCTTTGATTCAAATGAGTTCTTGTCCCTTCAACTTGCATTAGGCCAACACACATCCATATTGCCATGTCATAGCATGCATCATATTGTTGCATATTGCCTGTATGTTTATTTTGGTGTGTTTTCATAATAGGTTCTGCCTCAAGATAACCTCGATTACCCACCAAGGGCAGTTCTCACCCCAGCCCATCAGCAAGCAATTCATTGATCATTCCGATACAACCCATGTTCTCGCTTCGCTCTCGCTTTTATGCATTAAGACAACGCGATTCAACTGTTGTGTGCTGCGGTAGTTGAACCCACTTCCTTTGCATGACTGTCATTGCCACAAGAATTAGATGAAACCCACTAGTATGTGTAGGAGTTGATTGAGCCATGTTTGTGATTCCTACCATGCTATGCTTGCTATGCTTAGAGTTGTGTCGTCCGGCTCATCGGGATGATGAACTGGAGTGAAAGGTTGTGTTGGTTCGAGAGTGTAAGTGTTGAACACGATTTGGTAAAGGTATCGATGAGAGGCCATGTAGGAGTACATGGTGGGTTGTTTCATTGAGGCCGAACTTAAGAACTGAGATCTGTGTTTGTGATCCATGAACTAGCTACTACCACACATTGGGATCCTTAATTGACCCTCTCGGCTTCTTAACCACCCCTGCTCATAGTCCGGAGTTGCAAGTAGTTTCGTGTTTGTAGCATGTCAATGGGGCGACGCAACGCTGACCTTAGGGGTGGGTTGTGTTGCGGTAGGCACCGTGGGTCTGTACCGAAAGTGCCCGCTTGGTATCTCGGGAACCCCGCACACATCGCTCGGGCTGTATGGGAAACCTCGGCCGGACTCCTCATGGATGGAACCCGAATAGGCGATAAACCTGGACTAGGGACTTGAGTGTTTGGGTAGGCTGAGGCCGACACCCACGCTGGGCTTCCGCTGAAGGTTGTTGAGTACATGTCGTGTATAACGATTTATAAGTGGTGAGAGCGTGTGAAGAAGTATACCCTGCAGGTTAAATATGATCTATTCGAATAGCCGTGTCCACGGAGAAGGACTTCGGGTTACCTATATCAGTTCATAGACAAGTAAATGGATACTACTAAAAGCCTCAAGATAAGTGTGAGTATCGTGGATGGCCCTCTCGGGATGACGAGAGAGGATCCACGGTGAAGTATTGTGATGGTGAATAGTGGACTCGTACGCGACAAAATGCTTTACAAAGTGTGTCACGAGGATAGCTTAGCCAAAAGTCAAAGCTGGCTTGCTGCAAATAACTCCACTTCCTTCCTTGAGAATGTGCATGTATGATAGGATTCGTGGTAAGACTTGCTGAGTACTTTTGTACTCATGTTTGCTTAATCAATATTTTCAGAGGACTATACTACCCTCCGACGGATTCTATGTAGATGTTGACTTGACGAGTAAGCTAGCCACCTGTGTGGCGATCTAAGACTTGTGAAGGGCCATTGTAGATAGAAAGGCTCCAACAAGCTTTCTTTCTTTCTAGAGTCTGCACTCAGACTACTTTGCTTCCGCATGTGCTTGTATGATTGTATGATTTGAGTGTTGGGTCATGTGACCCCTATCTGTATGACTATAGTTATGTATGGCTCCTCGAGCCTCTTAAATAAAGTACTTGAGTTGTAGAGTTTTGTTGTGATGCCTTGTTGTATTTACTCATATCGGGCATATTATGTGTATGATTGAAATGCTTGGTATGAGGGATCCGACAATCTAGTTGTTTATCCTTGGCAGCCTCTCATATGGGGAAATGTAGTCTCGTGCTTCGAGCGATAGTAGTCCGCTACAGCCCGGTTCACCGAGTCCTGCTAGCCCAAAGACTACTGCTTGGACACTTGACTGGCCGGCATGTGATTCATTTCGTTCCTATGTCCGTCCCTTCGGGAAATGTCACGCGGTGATACTTGGAGTCCTGCCTAGCCTGCTACAGCCGGGATACGGAGTCCTGTTAGCCCAGTGCTACAGCCCAAGTTCATACGCTGATGACCGACATGCTCAAGTGTTTCATGTATGCTGTTCCCATAGGTTAGCGCCGCTTTGGGTTCACGACTAGCCATGTCGGCCCGGTTCTTTGTCATGTGGATGCTAGCGACACTATCATATACGTGAGCCAAAAGACGCAAACGGTCCCGGACATGGTAAGGCGACACCGTGGGAATACCGTGCGTGAGGCCGCAAAGTGATATGAGGTGTTACCAGCTAGGTCGATGTGACTTGAATCGGGTCCCGACAGCGTTGGCATCGAGCAGGGCTGCTGTAGGTCCGCTAAGCCAAACTGGTCAAGTTGAGTCTAGAAATGCTTTAGTTATATGTAGGGAATTGATTGTGGAGGAACGTAAGGCTCTTTTACTCCTTTACCTTATGCCCTCGATCTGAGTCATCCTTTTCTCATTCAACGTGGGTTTAGGACTAGGCTCTCTTTTCTCTATCGTGTTCACGTGTTACTAATCCGTAGTTCCTTATAGGATTGTTGGTTACATCCCGCCTGCTACCAAATTTTAGTATGCTATTACTTGAACCGTAACCTTGATATGATGTTGTTGAGTGGTTTTGCAAATCTGATTTTGAATGTCTCAAATCTGATTTGAGCATTTACGATGTTATGCTGCCCGATTTTCCTAGGAATTCTAATGCCTTTGCATTATGGCTGTGCTTTCAGATGGCCACCTGCTCCCGAACCAAGTGGTTCGCCTGACCACTGCATTGATGTGTGCGGTCACACGCCATGTTGGTTAGGGTGATGATTGAGGCTGGTTATCGATGGTATCCTGAATATACCGCTGAGGAGCAGTTCAGGATTTCAATCAAAGCCAATACCTATGCACGGTCCGGATTTATCCATCTTACCCGGAGCTACCGAGCCACTTCATCGTTCTTATGGGCTCGAATCACTATTGGAATGTCTGTACAAGATGCAGCCTATTCCATGATGACTATTATTCGAGCCAGGACTGCTTTGCTGAGCAACACTGATTTCCGTTATATGCCAGCATCTCTTCCTGGGGCGCATGGCTACCTTCAGGGTTTGTACAGCGATGCATCCCATGAGGACTCACCCCTTCGCACTACTACTGAGTTGCTGGAGGACAAGGACCGTGAGAACCGGGCCTTGCGTATGGAGCTGTTTAATGCCCGTTCTGACCACTGGGCTACTCTGACTAGGTTTGCACCTGCCGTGCAAGCCGGATATATGGACATGAGAGACTTGTACCCTGTGCGGGCGGGTCTGCCGGACTTCATGGAGTGGCGTGAGGTTGGAGGCATCACTCCTCCTCGTGGGCCTCTTCGCCACTGCTTGTGGGTCCACGGCCACATCCGAGTCCTTATGGTCCACAGGCCCCACAGATTGTCTGCTTCCTGACGATCATGTTCCACTTCAGTGTCAGGTGGTGACTTCTATGAGGACTACTATGGAGCTGCCTGAGATAGTAGTAGTATTCCTAGTATGGTACCAGTTGTGTATCCACCGTCCTGCGTGACTCGTGGGATACGACCTAGTGTGTATCGTTCCGGAAGTGTAGAAAAATAATGTATAGGAGTTGGAATGCTTCCGATGAGATGTAACGCCTTTTTCTATAGTTGTACTCCGTCAGGCTTGTACTAAACTATGAATGGTGGGTATGACCGTTGGCATATATATATATGGCAGTTTATATTACCATGTCATACGGATGAACATCTTTGCATTCCATACCGTCCATTACCTTCCGCACTTCCTTGTTAAATTCTGCCATCCTGGTTTAAACCTTTGTTTTGTCTCCCAGGATGGTCAACACTCGAAATTCTCCTGCTGTTCCAGAGCAGGGAGAGGCCAGTGCAGCCAGAAATGTGAATCTGCCGCAACCGCCATCTTTGGCTGAGGTGATGCTGGAAGCAGAACGCAATAAGCGCGAAACCAACCGCTTATTGGAGCGGATTGAACAAAACACAGCACGCCAGCCAAGAAACGATGGGGTTTCACTCAATGACTTCGTCAAGCTATATCCTCCAAAATTCAAATGTTCCGTCGAGCCACTCGACGCCGATGATTGGCTCCGCAGTATCCACCACAAGCTGCGTTCCGCCAATGTGGCTGAGGCTGACAAAGTTATCTTTGCCGCCTATCATCTGGAAGGCCCCGCCTCCGTGGGAAAATTATGAGGCTATGCGTCCGCTGGACAAGTTACAACTTGGGATGAATTCAGTGCCGCCTTAGTGAGCACCATATACCGTAAGGTCTTATGGACCGCAAACGTGAGGAATTTTGCAGCTTCACCCAAGGCAGGTGACAAAGGATGCCTACTGCCGTGAATTTGGGAGGTTAGCACGTTATGCTCCCAAGAAGTTTCTACCGATGCTAAGAAGCGGCGAGGTTCCGTAAGGACTTAGCCCTGAGCTACGCCGAGATCTCCGCCTCGCATGAATGTACCTCTTTCTCGGCTAGTCAATAAGGCTATCGGCCAGATCGGGCAGATCGATTTCGAGGCTTCACGCAGCACATCCGTGATTCTCGATCGCCATCCGCTCGTCCCCGAGCGCGGGTTTGGGTCCCAAATCGGCTCTACCATCCAGTACACCCCGAGGCCATCCTTCGAGGCGCCTCGCCCCAACCAGCCGATTTTCCACCCAAGACATATGGAGGTCCAATCTGCTAATGTGGCCCCACGGCCAAATGTGATCACTTGCTTCAAATGTGGAGAGACGGGCCACTATATTCGAGAGTGTCCCTGAACAACCCCAATCAAGTCGAAAGTCTGCCGCCGCGGCAAGCCAGCAGAAAGGCCCTTATGCCAAGCCGCTTGCCACCGCTCGTGGCCATGTCAACTATGTCTCTGCCAAGAAACCTATGAGGATCCCAACGCCGCCCTCGACGCTTCTTGTTAATTGCCATCCGCAACTGTTCTTTTGATATTTGGAGCATCTCATTCATTTATTTCGAGAGCTATGCTCGATTGCACAACACCACATTCTCGTGACATGCCTACCTCCATGGAAATTAAACTCCTGGTTCTAGATGGCAAACCTCTAGAATAAGTCATGGGAATGAGATTCTTGTCGACAGATTAGTCTTTCTTGCATCTCTAATAGCTCTTAAGTCCTCGGACATAAACATCATCTTGGGTATGGACTGGATGTCAGCCCATTATGCCAAGATCGATTGCTCTACTAGAACCGCTCAACTTACCCATCCTTCGGTAAAACAAAGGATGTTTTAACCCGAGTGTCTAAGCGTCGCCTTTACTCTTTAAATGCCAACCCTCTTCCGGATCTCAAGATATTCCGTAGTCCGTGATTTCCGGATGTCTTCTCGAAGAACTGCCAGTGTTCCACCGACAGGATGTCGAGTTCGTGATAGATCTTATTCCGGAACCGCCCCAATCTCTAGAAGACCTTATAAGATGGCACCCTAGAACTAGCTGAACTTAAGAAACAACTCGATGAGTCCTTGCAAAAGGGTTTCATCCGTCCTAGTTCATCTCCATGGGCTTGCCCGTCCTCTTCGTCAAGAAGAAGGATGGTACGGATCGGATGGTTGTAGATTACCGACCGTCAATTTGGTCACTATCAAGAACAAGTATCCGCTCCCGGGATCAACGACCTGTATGATCAGCTCGCTGGGTCCTCGATCTTTTCAAAATGGATTTGAGGTTGGGCTACCATCAAATCAAAATCAAGAACGGGACATCCCCAAACGGCCTTTGTCACTCGTTATGGCCAATACGAGTACACCGTCATGTCCTTCGGATTAACCAATGCTCCAGCCACTTTCTCTCGGTTAATGAACTCAATCTTCATGGAGTATTTGGATAAATTAGTCGTGGTATACCTCGATGATATACTCATCTACTCCAAGAATGAGGAAGAACATGCCAACACCTAAGGCTAGTATTGATGAAACTTCGAGAGCACCGCCTTTATGCCAAATTCTCTAAGTGTGAATTCTGGTTACCGTAAGTGACCTATCTAGGACATGTAATCTCCGTAAGGGTATTGCTGTCAATCCCGAAGCGAAGTTCAAGCCGCCCTTGATCGACTCCACCTGAATCGGTCAAGCAAGTTCGAGTTTCCTCGGTTTAGCGAGCTATTGCCGCCGCTTCACGAGAATTTCTCCAAAGTTGCTAAACCTCTAACCGAACTCCTCAAGAAAGATAAGAAGTTCGAGTGGGCGCCACAAAGTCGAAATCAGCTTTCAGAACTGAAAAGACGCTCGACATCTGCTCCGTACTTTGTTCCACCAGATTTCTAAGGACTTTATTATCTATTGCGGCGCCTCGCGACAAGGACTAGGTTGCATACTCATGCAAGACCGTCATGTGATTGCCTACGATCTCGACGATAAGGCCCACATGAGGATAACTATCCCACACACGATCTAGAGCTTGCAGCGTGGTTCATGCACTCAAAACCTGGCGACATTACCTTCTAGGTAATCGTTATGAAATCTACACGATCACCAAAGTCTGAAATATATCTTCACCCAACCGGATTTGAATCTCGTGCAAAGACGTTGGGTCGAGTTGATTACAGATTTCGACTTAGGAATATCCTACACCCTGTGCAAAGCCAATGTCATGGCTGACGACTAAGTCGCAAATCTTATTGTAACAATTTGATGTTACAACAAGGTCAACCAATTCTCCACGAGGAATTTCGTAAGCTTAATCTTCACATTGTTCCTCGAGGATTTCTTTCCACCCTGGTGGCGAAACCTGACCTCACGGATCGAATCATAGCTGCTCAGCAGTATGATAGAGGGATATCTCGGATCAAGGAGAACATCGCTAGCGGAGCTGCTAAATGTTTCTCCATAGATGAACGAGGTGTTGTCTTCTTCGAAAACCGCTTGGTGGTTCCCAAGAAACAACAGCTACGGCAATTGATCCTTAAGGAAGCTCATGACTCTCCTCTCACCATTCATCCTGGTAGTACTAAAATGTATCAAGATCTACGCCAGAGGTTTTGGTGGACTAGGATGAAGAGAGAAATCGCTCAATACATCGCTAACTGCGACGTCTGTCGTCGAGTTAAAGCGGAGCATCAACGGCCTGCTGGCACCCTTCAACCTTTGGAAATTCCTGAATGGAAATGGGATAAAATTGGTATGGATTTCATTACCGGGTTTCCCAGGACCAAGAGAGGGAATAACGCTATCTTCGTTGTCGTTGATCGTCTTTCCAAGGTAGCCCACTTCCTACCAGTTCGCGAGAGTATAACCGCTAGTCAGCTAGCTGATTTATACATCTCTCGAATAGTGTCTCTTCACGGTGTTCCATTGGAAATTAACTCGACCGTGGTAGTCTCTTCACCTCTCGATTTTGGGAAAGTTTCCAAAATGCTATGGGAACTCGTCTTTCTTTTAGCACCGCTTTCCATCCCCAATCAAGTGGTCAAGTAGAACGAGTCAACCAAATCCTAGAGGATATGCTCCGGCTTCATCATCTCTTCGCATGAATTGGGAGAAATGCCTTCCATTCGCCGAAGTTCGCTTATAACAATAGTTATCAAGCCAGTTTGGGCAAAGCCCTTTGAAGTTCTTTATGGAAGAAAATGTCGAACGCCTCTTAATCGGGTCGAAACCGGGAGAGACAACTCTTTGGCCCGGATATGATTCAGAAGCAGAGGAGCAGGTTCGCGTTGTTCGTGAGAAATTGAAAACAGCCCAATCTCGCCGAAGAGCCAATATGATCGCAAGCATAAGCCTATGGCTTATGAAATTGGCGAGAAGGCTTACCTCCGGGTTACTCCTTTAAAAGGAACCCATCGATTCGGTATCAAGGGCAAGTTGGCTCCTCGTTACATTGGACCCTTTCGCATTCTTGCCAAACGAGGGGAAGTTGCCTACCAATTGGAACTACCTCCGCATCTCTCCAAGGTCCATGATGTCTTCCACGTTTCCCAACTCAGGCGTTGCTTCTCGGATCCTATCCGTGGAGTGGACCACAAACGCTTGATCTCCAAGATAACCTTACCTATCGAGAGTACCCGCTCAGATCCTCGATCAAGCCGAGCGCACCACTCGACGTCGGAATATCAAGTTTCTAAAGGTTCAATGGTCAAACCATTCCAAGCAAGAAGCAACTTGGGAAAGGGAGGATCGCCTTCGACTTGATTACCCCACCTTTTTCGCAAAGATCCTAAATCTCGGACGAGATTCCTTTGAGTGGGGGTGAGTTGTCACATCCCGGATAGACCATGCATTAGGGTGTGCATCATGTTTAAATTTCATCTAAATTTGAAATGGGGAAGGCAGAAACCCGAACACCCCCTTAAAACAACTAGGGTTTACTAAAATTTATTTCAATGAATCTGAATGCCCTTCAAAATGCTCATCCTCTTTGTTTGGGTTCAGGATCCATGTCAAAGAAGGTGGAACATTTTCTAGGTCACCTAAGGGTTCTAGATTTAATTCACAAATTTCTGAAATGAGCATTTTAAATTATGGAAAATATTTTAAGTGTTCAAAATTGTCAAACTAAAATGTTTCATGTTGGGAATATTCCAACAAGTGACCAGGAGCATTTTGGTAATTTTGAAATAGATTTGGTATTTTAAAAACCCTAAACAGAGTTACGTAAATAGAAAAAGCCTAAAATAGAAAAAACCTACCTGTCGCCATGACGCCCACCTGCTGCCCAGCCCAGCAGCCGCAGGCCAATGAGCTGCTTGGCTCGGCCAGCAGCAGCTCTGTGTCGGCCGGGCGAGCGCAGGCGCGCCACGCAGCTGGCCGCCGCCTGCCTCATCCCTCGCCGCCTCGCCACTGGACGACCCACGTCGTCACCCGACCTCCGGACACCTCACTTCCCCTGTCTCTCTCTCTCGCTCGCCCCGACCTGGCCGACGCCATCGCCGACGCAGGCCACCGCCGACGCCAGGCTCCCGCCGCCATACTCCTCCCGCCATGTCTGCAGCTCCGCCAGCACCCGTTACCTCTAGCTAGCTAGTTCCTCGCTCCAAAACACCCCGAGGCCACTACCCGACCTCGCCGAGCTCAAGGCCGCGGAGATCCCCATCGCCGCCGCCGCCGATCAGTCCACCCCGACCCGACGAAGCTCTCCACAGGTTCACCGTGAGCCTAGCTACTTCCCCATCCTCTCCGCTCTCTTCTTCTTGCACCACAACGAAGCGCCGATGATCACTGAACTCACGCGCGGAGCTCGTCGCCGACGAGCCTCCGGTCACCTAATGGCCACGCCACTACGTCCATCGCACTCACCACACCCCAACGGGTCTAACGGTGCACTTCCCGCGCCTCGCCAAGCCCTCTAGCCCCAAACCCGTCGGTGGCCGAGCCCAGTCGCCGCCTCGACTCGTCGCCGGCGCCCACTCCGCCATCCCACCAAGCCGACTCCACCACTAACGCGGCTCACCTCCGGCATCACGAGGTGCTCCCAGCTCCATTTGGAGCCCGGAAAGTGCAAAAGCACTTGCTCCGCCGCGTCTGGCCTCGCCGGCGGCTAGACGCCGGTGAGTTGACCCCGTCCGTGGGCCCTGTTGACCCTCTGGGTCAATGACAGGTGGACCCCCTCCGGTTAAACTAATTAGGATTAGTTTTAATTAAAACTAATTAGTTAAACTAACCTGACATGCGGGTCCCATTGGTCAGTTTGACCTGGACGACCCGTTGACCCCTGACGTCATCTTGACCTCATCATGCCGACATTAATTCAAATTCTGGAATTATTTTTATATAATAAATTCAGAATATAACTCAAATTTCAAATGCTTATAACTTTTATTCTATAACTCCAAATGCAAAGATTTATATATGAAAATTTATCAGAAAAATACACTCTATCCATTGGTACAGGTTTCATGCATGTTAAAACAAGTTAACTATGCTGAATAACCAGATTAAGATTTTGCACCATTAGGACTAACTCACATGATCTATCATTTGAACCTTTGATTCAAATGAGTTCATCCCCGTCCCTTCAACTTGCATTAGGCCAACACACATCCATATTGCCATGTCATAGCATGCATCATATTGTTGCATATTGCCTGTATGTTTATTTTGGTGTGTTTTCATAATAGGTTCTGCCTCAAGATAACCTCGATTACCCACCAAGGGCGTTCTCTACCCAGCCCATCGAGGCAAGCAATTCATTGATCATTCCGATACAACCCATGTTCTCGCTTCTGCTCTCGTTTATCGCATTAAGACAACGCGATTCAACTGCTGTGTGCTGCGGTAGTTGAACCCACTTCCTTTGCATGACTGTCATTGCCACAAGAATTAGATGAAACCCACTAGTATGTGTAGGAGTTGATTGAGCCATGTTTGTGATTCCTACCATGCTATGCTTGCTATGCTTAGAGTTGTGTCAGTCCGGCTCATCGGGATGATGAACTGGAGTGAAAGGTTGTGTTGGTTCGAGAGTGTAAGTGTTGAACACGATTTGGTAAAGGTATCGATGAGAGGCCATGTAGGAGTACATGGTGGGTTGTTTCATTGAGGCCGAACTTAAGAACTGAGATCTGTGTTTGTGATCCATGAACTAGCTACTACCACACATTGGGATCCTTAATTGACCCTCTCGGCTTCTTAACCACCCCTGCTCATAGTCCGGGAGTTGCAAGTAGTTTCGGTGTTTGTAGCATGTCAGGGGCGCACGCAACGCTGACCTTAGGGGTGGGTTGTGTTGCGGTAGGCACCGTGGCCCGTGTACCGAAAGTGCCCGTTTGGTATCTCGGGAACCCCGCACACATCGTTCGGGGCTGTATGGGAAACCTCGGCGGACTCCTCGGATGGAACCCGAATAGGCGATAAACTGGACTAGGGACTTGAGTGTTTGGGTAGGCTGAGGCCGACACCCACGCTGGGCTTCCGCTTGAAGGTTGCAGTACATGTCGTGTATCTGACGATAAGTGGTGAGAGCGTGTGAAGAAGTATACCCTGCAGGTTAAATATGATCTATTCAATAGCCGTGTCCACGGAGAAGGACTTCGGGTTACCTATATCAGTTCATAGACAAGTAAATGGATACTACTAAAAGCCTCAAGATAAGTGTGAGTATCGTGGATGGCCCTCTCGGGGATGACGAGAGGGATCCACGGTGAAGTATTGTGATGGTGAATAGTGGACTGCAGTACGCGACAAAATGCTTTACAAAGTGTGTCACGTAGGATAGCTTAGCCAAAAGTCAAAGCTGGCTTGCTGCAAATAACTCCACTTCCTTCCTTGAGAATGTGCATGTATGATAGGATTCTGTGGTAAGACTTGCTGAGTACTTTTGTACTCATGTTTGCTTAATCAATATTTTTCAGAGGACTATACTACCCCCTCCGACGGATTCTATGTAGATGTTGACTTCGACGAGTAAGCTAGCCACCCAGGTGGCGATCTAAGACTTGTGAAGGGCCATTGTAGATAGAAAGGCTCCAACAAGCTTTCTTTCTTTCTAGAGTCTGTACCCAGACTACTTTGCTTCCGCATGTGCTTGTATGATTGTATGACTTGAGTGTTGGGTCATGTGACCCCTATCTGTATGACTATGTTATGTATGGCTCCTCGGAGCCTCTTAAATAAAGTACTTGAGTTGTAGAGTTTTGTTGTGATGCCTTGTTGTATTTACTCATATCGGGCATATTATGTGTATGATTGAAATGCTTGGTATGAGTGGGATCCGACAATCTAGTTGTTTATCCTTGGCAGCCTCTCATATGGGGAAATGTAGTCTCGTGCTTCGAGCGATAGTAGTCCGCTACAGCCCGGTTCACGAGTCCTGCTAGCCCAAAGACTACTGCTTGGACACTTGATGGCGGCATGTGATTCATTTCGTTCCTATGTCATCCCCTTCGGGAAATGTCACGCGGTGATACTTGAGTCCTGCCTAGCCTGCTACAGCCCGGGATACCGGAGTCCTGTTAGCCCAAAGCTACAGCCCAAGTTCATACGCTGATGACCGACATGCTCAAGTGTTTCATGTATGCCTGTTCCCATAGGTTAGCGCCGCTTTGGGTTCACGACTAGCCATGTCGGCCCGGGTTCTTTGTCATGTGGATGCTAGCGACACTATCATATACGTGAGCCAAAAGACGCAAACGGTCCCGGGACATGGTAAGGCGACACCCGTGGGAATACCGTGCGTGAGGCCGCAAAGTGATATGAGGTGTTACCAGCTAGGTCGATGTGACTTGGAATCGGGGTCCTGACACCACGTCGACGTTCGGTCGATTTGACGGCCGAAGAAGCTCCCTAGACCCCTATAAAGTTGTCCCCGATGCCCTAGCGTCTCCCCTCAACCGATCCCCCTCCTCTTCTTCCCTCGCTGCCGCCAGGTAAGGCTAGCCACGCCACACCGTCGCCCTGCCCACCATGCTCCGGCCGAGCTCGAGCTCGAGCTCGGAGTAGCCATCTACGCCGCGCCTCTGACCCCCTCGGCCACCGTGGGGAGGAACGCCAAGTCCCCCTATGTCTGCTTCCACGACACACGCGATCACAAGGCTTCCAGATCGACTCCCTCGGCTGTCTTCTTCCTCTGCTTCGCGGACAGCAGCCCTGCCAAGTTCAGAGCTCCATCGCATCGTCTACGGCTCGTCCCCGCCGACCCCATCGTGTCCTTGGGTGAGCTGGGTAACGCACCTACCTCTCCCTTTCTTTCCATGGCATATAGGGCCCCGTGAGACTCGATCGATCCATGTCTTTTTTTGTGCTCCCGGTGCTCCGGCGAAGTCTGTAGTTTTGTTGTGTGTACTTGCTGCAGTGTGCTCGTGCATCCCCGCACTCCGGTTCCCGCCTAGATGCAGTCGCCTCACGCCCCATCCTGCACGTGTGCGCTCAAACGCAAGGAGCAGCAGCCTCGCCCAGCCTTGCCGCCGCCATACCCGAGACGAGCATGAGCTCGTACTCGAGCTGCCGCATGCGCACTCGCACCCTCGCAGCAGCTTCGCCTGCACACACGCACCCACACCACTTTTCCATGCGCCCGGTTTTGCCTCACGGCGCCTTGCTTGCTTCCCTGCTCGCCGCGAACGCCATGGCCCCAAGCAGGGCTACGCTCATGCTCGAGCGCCCAGCCCTCTATTGCATGTGTGCAACCACGCATGTGCTCCCCTCGCAATCCCGTGCGCCCGCCGGAGCTCCTCTGCTCCGGTAGACGCGTCGCCGCTCGCCGGTGCCGTCACCGTCTTCCCTGTGCGTGTATGGAGAAGATAGCCATGGCCCTGGGTTGAGTCAAGTAGAGCCGAGCCCCTTGCCAACCAGCATACCGACCCTAGCCCAGTGGTAGCGACCCGTCTCATCCACCCCGCAGAACAGGGATTGAATCCCCCCAAGGGCAGTTTATTAAAGCCCCCTTTTTCTCTCTTCTGGGATCGCTGTTTCTATGACAGAAGGGTCCCACCAGTCAGCCTCTCAGCGCCCTCCTCCT
Organism: Aegilops longissima; assembly: GCA_021605205.1. Classification (NCBI taxonomy): domain Eukaryota; kingdom Viridiplantae; phylum Streptophyta; class Magnoliopsida; order Poales; family Poaceae; genus Aegilops; species Aegilops longissima. The sequence goes on from CM038679.1 coordinate 177,136,403, forward strand.
TCTATTTCTTTTCCTTATCCGCGCGTTTTCCATTTATGGCAAGTCCCCGTTTTCCATATCGGGCAAGTCCATTTCTGGACGTTTCCAAATAAGGAAAATGCCATTTCTGTCACATCCCAATTAGGGTAGTTTCTAACTTATTGCACTTGTGATGATTTTTCTACAGCAACCCTAACATATTATATATGTTTTTGGGGTAGAAAAATCCCACCAATCCAGTGGAGGCATTAGTATCTGCATTTGAGCTAGTTCATGAACATGTCATTTTACATCATGTTGCTGTTTTGTCTTTTATGTGTATATTCATGCAAATATGCTATGTGGTTGTTTTGCACATGGATAGCTTCATTTTCATGCCTACTCCATGCTAGATTTATTTCATGCCATGATATGCTATGTAGTGAGTTAATCAAGCTTGTCAACATGCCAACATGAATCTGTTTTGCCATGTCCTGAAATTTCACCAAGTCTGAATCTGTTTATAAAACTAGCTATGTTTGCATGGGTGTAATCATATTTTCTGTGCCATTTTGGCTCATTTTCGGTAAGAGAGTTTTGTTAAGTGAATTTAGTAGAAGCATGCCATAGTTTTTCTTGCTATGTTATTTTCGGGTAGCATGTTGTTTGCTAGCTCTAAACATTGCTACATGATGCTGTTTATGCCATGTTAGTATTCTCACCAAGTCTGTGAAGCTGACACCTTTTGCACTTTTGCCATGGTAGTTTGGACCTGTTATGATGTGATCAAGCCGTAGCTCAGTGTTCATATTTTGTCAAACATCTCATCTACTTCACTTCCATGTATTTAGTTTTCATGTTTGGGTGTTGTAGCATATTTAAACCTTGCTTCTAAGTGGCCATGTTGTTGTTTTAAGCAGTTTGCATCGTTCTTGTGTTGCTTGTTATTTGCAAACCGTGCATCCGTTTCCGGTGATCCTTATATTGATTTCGACCGAAATCACCTCATCTTTCCAGTGGCATACTTGGTTTTTCAAGTTGATGCCTTGTTCAACCTTTTTCCTTCCGGAGTACTCATCTGCATTGCACATCACATCTTGCATTCCATGCCATGTCTTGCATCATGTTGCTTGTGCATTGCACCGTGGTTGATTGTTGTTCCATTGCTTGTGTTCTTGCTTTGGGTAGAGCCGGGAGTCGAGTACGTGAACGAGGAACCTGTTGAGTACCATTACGAGGATCAAGCTTTCGACAACTCTGATGTCACGCCCAAGATGCGACTCTATCCTAAAGGAACTCGAAGGTCCCACCAAGGGTAGAAGCGCATCTTGAAAACGCTTTTGCAAGGTGGATATCATTACATCAACATTACATAATAGTGGGGATACAACCAAGACATACAATGTCACGTGAATACAACGATACATCATACATAAGATCAACATCCGACTACGGATGAAACATAAATGTAAACTCAAACAATATCCACCACTGCTAGCCCAGGCTGCCGACCTGGAACCTATCCCCTGATTGAAGAAGGAGCAGAAGAAGAACTCCAAAACAAGCAAACTTCGCTCGCGCGTCATGATCATCTCATAACCTGTAACTACAACTGTTGGTGTAGTAATCTGTGAGCCACGAGGACTCAGCAATCCCATTACCATGGGTATCAAGACTAGCAAAGCTTAAAGGGTAAGGAAGGGGTAAAGTGGTGAGGTTGCCGCAGCGACTAAGCATGTATGGTGGCTAACTTACGCAAATAAGAGTGAGAAGAGAAGCAAAGCAAGCGGTCGTCAACTAGTAATGATCAAGAGGTGATCCTGAACTCCTACCTACGTCAAACATAACCCAAAAACCGTGTTCTCCTCTCGATCAACCCTGAACAGAGACACTCACGGTTAAGCACACGGTTGGTGTATTTTAGAAGAGTTTACTTCAAGTTTACTACAACCGGACATTAACAAATTCCCATCTGCCACATAACCGCGGGCACGGCTTTCGAAAGTTCAAACCCTGCAGTGGTGTCCCAACTTTGCCCATGATAAGCTCTCGCGATCAACGAAGGATATTCCTTCTCCCGGGAAGACCCGATCAGTCTCGGAATCCCGTTTACAAGACATTTCGACAATGGTAAAACAAGACCAGCAAAGCCGCCCGAATGTGCCGACAAATCCCGATAGAAGCTGCACATATCTCGTACTCGGGGCACACCGGATGAGCAAGACGACGGGTTGGCATAGACCCTGGTTTCCCAGGGGGCGCCGGACATTGCTCGGTTTGGACCAGCACTCAGAGGAGCACTGGCCCGGGGGGTAAAATAAAGATGATCCTCGGGAGCGCGACTCCCAAGGGAAAAAGGCTTAGGTGAGAAAAACGTAAAACCAAGGTTGGGCCTTGCTGGAGGAATTTTATTCAAAGCGAACTGTCAAGGGGGTCCCATAAATCACCCAACCACGTTAGGGACGCAAAATCCGGGAACATAATACCGATATGACGGAAACTAGGGCGGCAAGAGTGGAACAAAACACCAGGCATAAGGCCGAGCCTTCCACCCTTTACCAAGTATATAGATGCATTAATAATATAAGAGATATTGTGATATCCCAACATAAACATAATCCAACATGGAGAAATCTTGATCTTCACCTGCAGCTAGCAACACTATAAGAGGGGCTGAGCAAAAGCGGTAACATAGCCAAACAACGGTTTGCTAGGAAGGGTGTCAAAGGTTAGAGGTTCATGGCAATTTGGGAGGCTTGATAAGCAAGTGGTAGGTAAGGCAGCATAGCGATAGAAGGATGCAACTAGCATAGCAATGATAGTAATGAGATCCAAGGTGACAGTCATCTTGCCTGAAATCCCGCTAGGAAGAAGAACAAGTCCATGAAGAAGACAATCGGACGTAGTCGAACGAATCCTCACAACTCCGGAACGAAACCGAAGCTAACGAGAGAAGCAAACCGGAAAGAAGCAAACAACATGGTAAACAGACAAGCATAAACATGTCATGATGCACAACCAAATGTGATGCATGTCCGGTTTAAATAGGCATGGCATGGCAAAGTGCAACAAACAATACTACAAGTTAAGTGGAGCTCAATATGCAACGGGTTGCATATCAACGAAACACCACATGCAATTATTTAGTTTGATCTTGTTATAAGCTACTCAACAATATTAAATGTTGTTAAACATGGCAAGAGGTGAAACAAAAGTAAACTAACTATTTAGGCAAGTTCAAATGAGGTCGGAACAACGAACAACAATTCCGGAAAATCCTCATATGCATATTTCAAATTTGGTACTGTTCTGCCCTATACACAATTTTAATGTTGTTAAACAGCAAAATAAAGTGCACCATGTTAATCTATGCATTTTTCTACCCGATTTACATATAAATAGCATTTAAATCCGAGCAAATTAAAGTACAGTTATGAAATAAACCATTTTAACATGACATTTGTGCAAATTATTACAAACAACAATTTGAAACATTTTTAACAGGTATGAAAGTTGCATATTGTTAAAGAACTTAAACAGCTGAGCAAGATGCATATATGACATGTTTTATTTGGATGCATGGTTATTTAGTTGTATGCAATTCAAAATGATGGCATTCGTGTAAATATGCATGCCCTAGATATATGACAAAATCACAGAATGAAAAAAAACAACTGCGGGCCGAATGCAACGCACTGTGCAAGGCCCAAAGCGGATCTGACCCAGAATGGATGAGTGTGAGTGAGCAAATTAAAAGGAAACAGAGCAACAATGGGGCCGGCTGGGACTTGATCCCACGACCTCCTGCGTAGGGGAGCAACACGCTGACCAGCTGGCCTGACTGAGTGTTTGTGATAAGGAAGGGGCATGGCTCTTTTGAACAAGCAAAGGCTCAGCCTTGGAACCGCCATGAACGCACAACAACTTGCCAGCGACGACGACGAGCAAAGCAACGGCTACAGGTGCAGCGGATCATCGGCAGGGGTGCGGAAATGTGCGAGGGTGCGCGCTTGCGAGCGAAGGCTGCTTCCGGGGGTGGCGTGCGTGTAGACACTTGTGCACGAGCAGGAGCTCGTCTCAAACATGGGGAAGGCGACGACCGAAGTCGCGCGGGTGGCGTTCCCCGGATGCTGCGCGTGCAACGCTTCGGTCTTGCGTATGCGAGTGCGAACAGAGAGGGTTGAGCGCGTGCGGGAGTGTGCAGGGGCAGCGAGGTGAGTTCCAGAAACTCAGCCATGGCAGATATGGAGTTGGCGGCTCGAGAAGACGACTATGGCGACGGATTGCGCAAGAGAGGTGCTGGGAGGAGCGTATGCTCATCGAGGGTGGTGCTGCTGGAGTTGTACGAGGTCGTCGGAGACCGAAGACGGCGAGAAGGCGCGCTGATCAGGGCGGCGATGTATTAGCCGGAGGAAGAACACGATGTAGAGGACGCCGTGGAAGGAGCTATGGGACCGTGTGGATGCGTGCGTAGTCGAGGAAGACGATGGCGAGGCACGAGAGGCTCCGAACGAAGAAGACGGCAGCTTCTTGTTGGATCATGCCGGAGAGAAGCTCGGTCTCCTGAAGAAGAGGAAGCAGGGGAGGACGACGACGACGTGGACGTGGACGACGACATGGAGGCAATCCAGTTCAACCACCCATCAGACTCGGCCGAGGACGGAGACGGGGTGCAGGAGGACATGTCGAAGACGAGCTTGAGGCCCTCCGGCCGCGAGAACAACGACGGATGTCGACATGTTTATCTCCCTGCTCTCGGTGCATCTGATTTGTGGAAGAAGCAGAGGGAAGGGAAAGAGGTGGCGGCGGCGAGAGGGGAAGAGGAGAACCCTACGGCGCGGGGCTGCGACTTTATAGGAGGGTCGCGGGCGCCGTGGTAGCCACGGTGGCCATGGGCGTGATTTCTCCCGAGAGTTACTATGAGAGAAGAAAAATGCCAAGGTGGAAGAAAGGAGGAAGGAGTGAGGATGATATGTGGGTCTGAAGGATTTCAGTGGATAGAAAATTACCAAGGGGAAGAGGAGAAAAGGCCAGGCGCGGGCTGGGCTAAGGTGGCTGCTGCGGTGTGGCTCGGCTGCATTGCTTCTCTCTCTCCCCTGCCTCAATTTCTCTCTTCGAATTTCTTCAGGCAGAGAACAAAGAGAAAAATCACACGGACTTTGGAGAGGGAGTAGGCTGGAATACCAATATCTCAGGAATGCTGGAATTTTACACCATTTTAATAAATTGGCTTGGCAATTTTATAGATAGAAAAATAATTCAAGTATGAATTAAATTCAAACTTGAGCCATTTTTGAACCCTACCAAAACAACTCCCAAAAGGCTTAAACTTGGCAGAGAGGTATAAGGCATGGTGCATGATTCATTGACAAAGATTGAACATTAATGGAGAAGGTAGAAATGGCACTTGCATCAAGGAAGGAATAAGAAGTAATGGGGAGGTGATGATGCATGGGCCAAATGCATAGCCAAGCAACATTACAAACATAATGCAAGCACAACGAGATGAATACCACAATGCACATGATGAATGCAAAATGACAAGAGGCACAAATGCAATGTGACAAAGGTGAGCATGTCAATGCAATCTAACCAAAAGATGACCACAATGCAAGAAACAAAATATGACAATGGCACCATCAAGATCACGGCAACAAACAATTGGAACACCCAACCTTGATGAAATAAAAGGAAGGTAACTAGGGCATCGGTCTCGGGGCGTTACAACAGTCCTCTACTAACAAGAGATCTCGTCCCGAGATCTTAGGACCGAGATGGGGAGAAATGAGGATGAGGTGAAAATAAGAGCAAAAGAGAGGGGATGAGAAAAGTCAAGAACACTCAGGTAGAAAAGAGGAATGACGATTACGACGGGAATCAAAGATCAAGGAACACGATAAGAAAGGAAGAAGACTGAAAGAATTTAGGCAGCACTCCGGTTGAGAAGGGGGCAAAACATGATAAGGTGAGAGAACTTGAATGGATGAAACGACACACTGGTTAAATGGATAAGCAAGAAAAAAACATGATCTTGACAAAACAAGAAGATGGTTCGAAGAGAGCAATATCGCAATGCCTCCGGTAGAAATGAAAGAATGCAATGAAAAGAACGGAGAAGAAAACAACATGTTCTGCAAGTGAATTTGAGAGAGCGTCCTTAAAACAAGGATAGAACGGAGTTGTTGAAAAATCAACAAAGAAAGGATATGATCTTCGTGGGCTTATGGAGACATCTCAAAACTTGAGGTGAAATTCTGCCACTAACGAAAACAATTGCTTTCTTGAGATCAACGAAGAGATGAAAACTTCTCTCGCCGAGAGGATAGGAGAAAACTTAGATCATTGATAGACACCACAATTAGCAACATTCCTACGAGAAGGCTTTAAGTGAGATCTATACCAAGATAACTCCAAGGAAGAAATTGATGGATTTAAAATACCTCATTCTTGACAACATGTGAATCATGAAACACGAACTCAAATTGTCAAGAATGACATAACACCACCTCAAATGATAAGGTAGAACGAATTGCACTTCAGAATGCAAGATGAAGAATGCTTGAGCTCCTCCAAGAAGAATCTTGAAGAACGCTTCGAAAGTGAATTAAATCCTTGATGAACCACCATGAAGAGCTCCGGTAACAAAAGAATGATGAGATAAAATTGAAGGATGAATGAGTAAGATTAAAGTCTTGCGATGATTAAGATTGAGCTTCGCGGCAAGACAACCGAGAAAAACTTGGAACTCCGGATAAGAAAAGATGAACAACGAAAACAAGAATTTTTATGAACCTCCGGAATAAGGAATTGAATCTAATCGATGAAGCAAGAATTAGAATTACATTATGCTCATCCTTCACCAGTTAAATTGATGACAAGCAAAGGATTTGGCATACTACTTATTCTCGTAGAAAGGATTAAGATAGATATGGCGCAAACTTGGGAAGGTCTTCACCGAACCACCGGTAGGATTGAAACACCGAATAAATAAATTAATATGAGAACATAGGAAGAGGAATCTTGACCGAATCACCGTAAGAATTGAAAATGAAAGTAGTAAAGACACAATTCACCAGGAAGAATTGAAAAAAATAATGAAGATACTTGAGGGGATTTAGATACATGACAACGAAGAGATCATGAACTGATTAGAGGATATTTGAATGATTCACCGGTAATATTTGGAGAACGATAGCTACACGCTGAGAAAGAAGAATTATGACATGATGGCCTTCGGAGGAAAGAAATGGAAACAACGCATGAAATGCTCCGGATGGGTGAAAAGAATTCCCACAATCGAAAACAATTATGAGAGGATGGCATCAAACTTGAACAACGCATCTTTGGAAGAACGGGTAAGGATTTAAGAGGAACTCTTCTTCGGTCTTTGTCGGTGTACTAGAGTAGGGGTACCTTAGTATCCTGAACTTCGTGCGGGCAGCGATTCTGATACCAAGGCTTGCTTGCTGGTGACCGCTAAGGTCCTTCATGGTTCCTTTGGAGCCATTCAAGAACAAAGTATTTAAGCCAAGGAGACAAGGCCCCGGCAAGAGGAGCTTGCCGGGAAGGCCACTCAAGGCACGCAGAAGGCAAGACCCTGGCAAGAGGAGCTTGCCGGGAAGGCCCGGAGAGTGACAAGCTTCCGCGGGCGTCAAGGATTCAGCCGCGGCAAGGCGCTTGCCGCGGTAGGCAACCACTCTTCATCTCCGCTCCAGCTCATCCACCAACGTGTCGCCATGGGACCATTCCGGGCGAGCGTGTCAAGAGGCTGTGCGGCCAGCGGAGAGCAGCGGTAAGCGGCGCTGACAAGAGTGCCATCGTGGCAAGCGGTGGAGCTCCTGACGGTCCCTGTTGCACTGTTTAGGCGACATGGACGGGCATTTAATGCTTTTATCCCTTGCCGTCAGAGTTAGGTAGAATACACTATACAAAGTAGCTGTACCAACCGCAACTCATTTTCCCTTTTTACCCTTGTCTACGTTGCCACCTGTTGGTGACCCCTTGAGCATATAAAAGGAGGCCCATGCACAACGTAGAAGGGGTTCGACTCATTCAAAACCAGAGACATTCACGCTAGGTCTTGTAGCTCTCAGCGCTCCCTAGCAAGAACACAACATAATCAGACAAGCAGCAGTAGGAGTATTATCTCTCCGGAGAGCTCCGAAGCTGGGTAAACTGCTCGTGTGCTTCGCCTTGATCTGCTCTTCGTGCGACCTCCGCCTCCCACCGAACCGAAAGGGGCTCGGTCCGCCGGTCCCATAGGTGTTCGTGGGTTACGATCAGCTTCCCCGACATCTTTGGCGCGCCAGGTAGGGGTCGTTGAGGCTGTGTGAACCTGATCCGGCGTTCACACGAGCAACATCTTCATCATCTTCATCAACATGCCACCGAAGAAGAAGGCTTCGGCGGCAGCGGAGCCGTCCACGTCGATCCCGCCGCCACCGGAGCAAATGGGTGGGGGGTAGACGCCGGAGGAAGAACGGGCGTCGACGAGGGAGCTCATGATGCTGCCAAGTCCAAGGACAAGGCCGCGCAGACCTCGGCGTCCGTACACGCACCGCGCCCGTCTCAGGAGCCGCGGGACCGACAGCGTCATGGTATTCATAGTACCATACGCTCGTTGGATCAAGATCGAGCTGGTGGATCCCGAGGCCCTCAAGACCAGCGTGCACGCCAAATCTGCGCGGCACGAATGGGTATGTCGCTGGGCGGGATGCTGCTCCTTCTAACATAGTTAGAAGTCCGAGCATATCCCGCTCCTCGTACCGTTCGCCATTTCCACCCACCACTCCAGCGGAAGCCTTGGCGAGGGCTCAACTGCTTCTAGACTACCCTCCAACAGCCGACAAGGTCGACGAATGGAGGGCCACCATCCAGAGTCTCATCGGCTTTGCCAACTACATCACTGCCGCGGCAAGACGACAAGGCACGAGCCGGTGGCGACGAAACCTGTGGGGTGCAACCACCTGCACTCTCCACCAGGAGGCCAAGATCACCAACTCGTCGGATCCACCTCGACAGCGACTCCACGCGTCGCCGGATCCACGAGCTCGCCGTGATCGCGCCAAGTTCTTCAAGACGGCAACAAGAAGACGCCGAACTCGCATCGAGCGCCGGAGAAGCGCGACATTAATCCGACCAGCGCTGGGCCTTCGTCGATATGCATGCGCCCGGGAACCAGCGACTTGCCGTCTGTGATAGGTTGCCCTGCGTTCACTCGCGAGCTGCGGCAAGTCCATGGCCCAAAGAAGAAGAATTTCAAGCCGACGTGCGAGAAGTACGATGGCAGGGGCGCATCTGTCGGAGTTCCTCAAGATCTACACCATCGTGGTGCAAGCTGCGGGGGGCGAGGCGACAAGATCCCGCCAACTACGTCCCGCCGGTACTCAAGCCCAATGTCGATCTTGGCTCATGCACTTGCGGACAGCTCCATATCCTCTTGGCAGATCTATGCCATCGGTTTGTCGGCGCCTTCACAAAGTGCCACAAGCCTCATGGCCAAGAGAGCGACCTTCATCTTTCGCCTAGAAGGAAGGAGAGTCCCTGCACAAGTTCATTCAGAGGTTCAGCCGTGTGCACTACAACATCCCAGATGTCCACCCTGCCGCGGTGATCAGCGCGTTTCACCAAAACGTGCGGAACCGCAGGATGAGGGAAGAGATGGCGATGTGCAAAGTCAAGGACGTCAGTGAGCTGTATGCCCTGGCCGACAAGTGTGCAAGCGTCTTTGAGGAAGGAGGAGACTCCTAGGAGAGAATGCAGAAGCAGGATCTGATAGTGAGGAGACCGCCCGGTGAAGAAGAGCCGGCGACGGAACAACAGAAAGAAGAAGGGCAAAGATGTACTAGTTGTCGAGCAGTCCGGCAACGGTGGTGCCTCCAAGAAAGCCAAAATTGGTGGCTCGGCAAGGAGGTTGCCGCTGGCACCGATTGCCAGCTGGTGGCGGCGCCCGACAAGCGTGACAGCTCAACAAACAATCTTGCAAGATCCACCGCACCAAGGGCCATGACCTCCAGAGCTGCAAGAAGGTCGAGCAGCTTGTTGAACAGCGAAAGCTGAGTACGAAGCGGCGACAAGGAGAAGGCCCAGGGAAGGTGCTGGGGGTTGGCAAGAAGCGACCAGGACGGGGGGACGCCTTGCAACAAGGCCAAGCAGCGGCAAGGAGACAGACCCTCCCGCGGCCGCGACAAGGATGAGCACGACGACGACGATGAAGATATGGAAGACGATGAGACTGATGAGCAGGAGTTTCAGAAAGCCACAGAGGTCCTCTGCGTTGACGGCGGTGCTTCTCTGCATACTTCACACCGCCAACTCAAGAAGTGGATGCGGGAAGTTAATGCAGCAGAACCATCCGTAGAGTCACGCAAGCCTCTGAAATGGTCCAGCACGCCTATCATCTTTGATATTGAGGACCACCTTGATCGCATAACTGTGGTCGGGTGCTTGCCGATGTTGGTCTCACCAACTATTCGCAACCTTAAGGTCACCAAGATGCTAGTTGACGGCGGGGCCGGCTTAAACCTGATCTCCTCCGCGGTGCTCCGAAGCTTGGATCCTCGACAATGAGCTCGAAGAGACGGCACATTCAAGGAATCAATCCAGGAAGGAGCAAGCGAAGGGAAGATCACGTTACGGTAACATTTGGCAGCGAGCTAAACTTCAGCGAGAGGGTCACGTTCGGCGTTGCTGATTTTCCATTGCCTTACAATGGGATACTTGGTCGTCCAAAGACTCGCCAAGTTCATGGCAGCCTCTCATTATGCATACAACTTGCTCAAGATTCCAGGCCCGATAAGTGTCATTTCTGTCCATGGCGACAAGAAGGATGCTCTTATCTGCGCCGACAAGATCTACCGGAGGCAGCAGCGCAACAAGATAGCAAATCACTTGCCACTGAAGCTCCGGGGAAGAAGAAGACCAAGTCCGGCAAGAGCTCGATGCCCACTCCGGCAAGCGCACCTCTTGGTGCTGCACTACCGTCGAGGACACACCATCGAGCTCCACCGCAAGTGCAAGAAGACGATGGCAGCTCCACGAAGACCAAGAAGGTGCCGCCAAGGAGGGCGGCACCGGTGGTACCTTCACCATCGCCCACTCTCGACCCTAAATAGGAAGGCGCTCGTTGCTTTCTGCAGGCGAAACGTCGGCGTGTTCGCATGGCAACCGTCGACATCCCGTGTTCCCGTGAAAGTAATTGAGCATCACTTAGCTGTCTGTCCTCATCGCGCGCCCGTCAAGCGAAAAGTCGAAGCGGCGTTGGGCGCCAAGAATTCATTGCGAAGAGATCAAGAAATTGGAAGCAGCAGGCCTTGTCGGGAGTGCTCCATCCTCGTGGTTGACCAATCCTGTAGTTATGCGCAAGGCAAATGGGAAATGGAGACTTTGTATCGACTTCACAGATGTTAATAAAGCGTGTCCCAAAGACCCATTTCCCTTGCCGCGTATCGACCAGATTGTTGACTCCACGGCTGGATGTGATTTGCTTTCATTTCTTGATGCATACTCAAGATATCATCAGATCTTCATGGCAGAAGAGGATGAAGAGAAAACCGCATTCATCACCCCATGTGGCACATACTGTTTTGTACGGATGCCTTTTGGGCTAAAGAATGTTGGTTCAACGTTTGCAAGAGTAGTCCATGACGCTTTTGAGCCGCAAATGCACAGAAATGTAGAAGCCTACATGGATGACATAGTGGTGAAGAGCAAGGACAAAGCAACTCTGGTTCAAGATTTAGATGAGACCTTTGCAAATCTGCGCAAGATCAATCTCAAGCTCAACCCCGAGAAGTGCGTATTTGGAGTCCCTTCCGGCAAGCTTCTCGGGTTCTTCGTGTCTCAGTGGGGAATTGAAGCCAATCCCGACAAGATCAAGGCCATTGAGTAGATTGAAGCACCAAAGCGCGTCAAGGATGTACGAAGACTTGCCGGTTGCGTGGCTGCTCTCAGCAGGTTTATCTCTAGGTCTGCTGAACGCGCCCTGCCATTTTTCAAGATTTTGAAAAAGGCAGGTCCAATGAAATGGACTCCCGAAGCGGAGGCTGCGCTGCAGGACTTAAAGAGGTACCTGTCCTCCACTCCAATACTTGTCGCACCTAGGCCACAAGAGAAGTTGCTGCTATATATAGGGGCAACCAATCAAGTGGTTAGTGTTGTGTTAGTAGCGGAAAGGGAGGCAGATGATGAGCCGGCAACCGAGGCAGATGCATCCAGCGACAAGCAGGGGGCTTCACCGGCAAGCTCTGGTCCCGATAAGGCTGGATCTACGCAGACGTGTGAGAAGATTCAGAAAAGGATGGTGCAGCGCCCGGTTTACTTTGTCAGTTCCCTTCTGCAGGGGGCTAGGTCAAGGTACTCTGGTGTGCAGAAATTGCTTTTCGGCCTCCTCATGGCCTCGAGAAAGCTGCGCCATTACTTCCAAGCACATGAGATAACAGTCATCACTCGCTTTCCCCTAAAGAGGATGTTGCAAAATCCAGAAGCAACAGGCAGGATTGTCGAGTGGGCGCTGGAACTGTCAAGCTTTGGCCTCAAGTTTGAAAGCACTTCAACTATCCAAAGCAGAGCATTGGCAGAGTTCATAGCAGAATGGACGCCAACGCAGGATGAAGAAATTCCAGAGATGAGCATCCCCGTCAAGGAAGCAAGAAAAGAGTGGCTGATGTACTTTGATGGTGCCTTCTCGCTGCAAGGCGCCGGTGCGGGCGTACTGCTTGTCGCGCCCACCGGAGAGCACCTCAAGTACATAGTCCAAATGCACTTTCCCAAGGAGCAAGCAACAAACAATACTGCAGAGTATGAAGGTTTGCTTGCCGGTCTCAGAATTGCGGTAGACCTTGGGATCAAGAAACTCATTGTCAGGGGTGACTCGCAGCTTGTCGTCCACCAAGTAAACAAAGATTATCAGAGTCCATTGATGGAAGCCTACGTTGATGAAGTGAGAAAGCTAGAAGAGCACTTTGACGGCCTGCAGATGGAACATGTTCCAAGAGCTCAGAATAATATTGCTGATGGCCTGTCGAAGTGCGCCGCACTCAAGTTACCTGTGGAACCAGGGATTTTTGTGCTCAAGCTGACTCAGCCGACTGTAATGCCATCAACTGGACAGAACAAGAAGAGGAAGTTGTTTTCTGGTGACTACTTCCCGACCGAGCTCCCCGAGGCCGCCGCCGCGAAGGTCCCAAAGTTCAACACCAATAGTGCTGAGGAGCAATCTGCTCCGACAAACCCTAGGGTTTGCCTCGTTGAAGCAGACGCTCCCGACAAGTTTTGCTCCGGCAAGCTTGCCGGGGAACATCAAGCTCCGGCCGAGCCGCAGGTTCTTGTCGTAGAAGCGGATGTTCCCGCAGCAGCATATGTGCCTTTAATCCTTGTTGTCGATCCACAAGCTCCAAAGATGGGCACAAAGAGATTGTCCATTTCCTTGAGACGGAGAACTTCCGAAGAGCAAGAAGAAGCGGAGAGAGTAGCCCGGCAGTCAAGTATGTACCAGTTTGTCGACAAAGACGCTGTGCGTAAGAAGACTCAACGGTGTGAAATTGAAGTGTATTCACCGGGAAGATGGATAGAAGCTGTTGGCAGAGATACACGGAGGCATATGTGGTCACCACATTGGCGCAAGAGCACTTGCCGGCAAAGCTTTCCGGCATGGTTTCTTCTGGCCGACAGCCATCCAGGATGCAACTGCACAAGTAACCAAGTGTGAAGCTTGCCAGTTCCATTCCACGCAGATACACCAACCAGCTCAAGCTCTCCAGACGATCCCTTTATCTTGGCCATTTTCGGTCTAGGGGCTCGACATTCTCGGCCCCTTTCCCCGAGCTGTCGGGGGCTTTGAGTACTTGTACGTCGCAATTGTCAAGTTCACAAAGTGGCCGGAAGTGGAAGCAGTGAGGAAGGTGACAGCACAGTCAGCGGTCAAGTTCTTCAGGTCGATTGTTTGCCGTTTTGGAATTCCTAACAGGATCATCACCGATAACGGCACACAGTTCACGAGCCGCACCTTCATGCAGTACGTCCAAGATCTTGGCGCCAAGGTCTGCTTTGCTACATTGCTCATCCGAGAAGCAGCGGTCAAGCGAGAGAGGGAATGCTGAAGTGCTGCGCGGGCTCAAGACCAGAACTTTTGACAGGCTGCACAAGTGCGGAAGAAACTGGATTTAGGAGCTGCCGGTGGTTCTTTGGTCGATCAGGACGACGCCAAATCGAGCCACTGGCCAGACACCTTTCGCTCTAGTCTATGGAGCAGAGGCAGTTCTCCCCACGGAACTCGTATACGGGTCGCCTCGAGTACTCGCTTATGATGAGCTTGAGCAAGAGCAGCTGCGACAAGATGACGCGTTGCTCCTTGAGGAGGACCATCTTCAGGCCGCTGTACGAGCTGCTCGTTACCAGCAAGCTTTGCGTCGCTACCATAGCCGCAAAGTTAGTGCCAGAAGCCTCGAGGAAGGCGACCTTGTTCTTCGGCGCGTTCAGTCCGCCAAGAATTCCAACAAGTTGACGCCGAAGTGGGAAGGCCCTTATCGGGTGAAACGAGTCACTAGGCCTGGCGCTGTCTGCCTTGAGACCGAAGATGGCATTCTGGTGAGCAACTCCTGGAACATTGAGCATCTTTGTAAGTTTTACCCGTAGGGCGCGGTTGCCGGAACCTGTCCGGCAACCACCTTTTGTACAAGTCTTGCCGATGTTGCATGTAATCCTTTGTACAAAGCCGGGCGCAGACCCCGTGCGTAAGTAAAGCTCATGTGTTGCGCGCAACTTGTCAACTACATGCTTTCATCATCATTTTTGCATGTGTTATCTAACATTTTGTGCAGCATCCACACCCGGTAAGCAATAACGAGCCACAAGGCTCCATAACTTTATTTTATATTCTTTCTCTTTCTCAAAGAAAGGAAGGTTCCTTCGCCCACAAGTTAGCCGGGGGGGAAGGAGAAGATAATGGTGTGGGCCACCAAGCGTCGCTCGAGGAAGTTTCGCCTTACCAGGAAGCAAACCACATAAAAGCTAAGTTGCCAAAGTTTGAGCAATCGGTTTTTAAATCTTTAAGTTATCTTCCTCGAACGATAGTACTTTGTATGGAAAACCTGTGCGCGGAGGAACCAACTCGTAGCTGGTCGCGCCTTTACTTTGTTTCGAGTCCGCTCAACAACTTAAGTGAGCTGCAACCAGTTGCGACAAGGTTGCTTGTCGGAGGCGGCATCGCCAGCAGGCTGCTGACGTTCCGCACTCAGCGCTCGCGGCAAAGGTGCCCGCGCCGATAAGTTCCCTAAAAGCGTAGGGCACAAACATACAAAGGAAGGAATCAAGTAAAGGAAATAGCATTGCAATCACTGCCTAAGATAGAGTTATATTACAAAATAGCTTGTCGCAGATCTAATAAATTGTTCTCCTAAACATGATCAGCAGCGACAAGGGAAAGATAAAACTGACGACCTAATCTACGCGGTCGCCATCAACCCGCTTGATCTTGCCCACCTTGTCCACAATGGGTGCGACAAGGGCTTTGAGCGCCTCCACATCAGCATCCGGCGGCAGGGATCTGAGGACGCCGGTGAGGTTGAGGCCTGGATTGCAGAAGGCCACCTTCATCAACACCTTCTGGAGAGCTCCCGCACAGATCTGGCGCGATTCCTCGGCCAGCTGCTTTGGGATCTCTTCCCAGAGTCGCTGGAGAGCCGTCACCACGCCCTAGAAGAACAAGCTGAGTTTGGCGCTGGGTTGGAGGCGCTCGTCGGAAGAGTACCCAAGATCCACCATCCCCAGCTCCGTCAGTTCCGTGTCGATGGCGGCGGCGATATTCACAAGACCCTCGGTCCAGTGCATCACGTTCTCTCTGAAGGTGTTCTGGGCGGTTGTGGCACTCGTCAGCAGCTCCTCGTTGGTCTTGATCTTCTCCAACAAGGCCACCTCCCGCTCCTTGGCGCCGTCCAGCGTCTGCATCAAGGTGGTCAACTTCAGCTCAAGATCCGCCTTGGAGTCCTTGGCGGCGTCGAGCTCCTTAATCCTCTCGGCGAGACGGCCCTGCAGCTCTCCAAGAGTGTAGGCGTCCTTCTCGCGCTCGTGCTTAAGCGCAGCAAGCTCCTCGCCGCTCTTCTGGAGGTTGGCCTCCAGCTGCGTCACCTTCGTCTCCAACTCTTTCTTGGCGGTCTCGGCAGCTGCGGCAGCGCCCTTTGCTTCCTTGAGAGCTCCGCCAATTGATTGCTCGCGCGCGGCAAGCTCTTCCTCATAGCTGTCAAGATTGATCTTCCGCTGCGCCAACTCACCTTCTTGCGCAGACAGCTTCTCGGCAGCAAGCCGCTGCTGCTCCTCGACCTCAGCCTTCTCAAGAATGAAGGCTGTGCGCTCTTCAGCGAGTCGCTCCCGCTCTTCTGCTACGTTCCGGAGAGCTTCTTGGTTGGCTCCCCGGAGCTCTTCTGCGCGCTTCTCCATGTCTGCTCCCGCCCTCGCGACAAGCGCTTCCCGGGATTCCAGCTTGACTTGTCGGGCGCGGTAGAGCGACAGCAGCATCCGCAACAGCTGCTCCTCCTCAGACTCGCCGCTGCTGCTGCTTGGCGCGTCAACCAGCGACAGCCCAGCGGAGGCGAGCAGCTCTTCATCAAAGGTCTCTCCTTCGACCGGCACCCTGGAGCTCGATGCCCAGGGGAGCTTGATGAAGACGACGTCGCCGGCCTTTAGCTAGGCGCCGGGTAGAGGCTCTTCGGAGCTTGGCGCTGCATCAGTGGTGGAGGGATCGGCGGTCGGCGTAGCGCCTGGCGCTCTTGCGGCCTCAGGGTCATCAGTGCGATCGCCAGACCCCTCGCCAGCCTGTGCGGTGGCAGCCTTGGCGGCCTCTTCGCCGGCGGATCCATCGGCGCCAGCCTCTTCCTCCATGGTGGCGACGTCGTCGGTGTTGCATGTAGCGTCCTCCTCGGCGGCGACCTCAGTCTCCATCAGCTCTGCAGCGGATGGATCTGATGACCAGAAAAAGAAAGAACAGTCAAGCAAATGTTCGAAAAGAAAAACAGAAGAAAAAGAACCCAAGGGAAATTTTCACGCAAGAGGATTACCTGCAATGGGATCTGCAGCCATGGTCTCGACCACCGGAGGATCACTGGTGCTGTCCCTCGCCGGAGAAGTCTCCCTTGCCGAAGAACGCTCCCTTGCCGGAGAATTCTCCCTTGGCGGCGTAGTCGAAGCAGATGGAATTTCGGGAGCGGCTTCCGGGCACTCCTGATGAGGCTACTCTGCTCCTACACAAACCAACAGTCAGATATCAACAAAGAAGGAGCATCCATGCACACCTAACCGTAAGAAGTAAACCATATACTTACGCTGGGGGCTGTGCTGGGGGCTGCTTTGAGGAAGGGTTGCCGGGTCCGGCAAGGGGGTCTCAGACGCGCCTCCTGTTGCCACGGGAGGATTGTCCTCGATGACAACCACCGGGGTCTTGGCTCTCTTCGACGCTCTCTGGGCCAGCGTCTTGAAAAAGGAAAGAGTTCAGAATGAAGCAAGTCAGACACAAGACAAAGCAACAAATTGAAGAATTACAAGTGCAGCGACAAGATCTTACTCTTCTTCTTCCTCGGAGCTGAGTGCGGAGAGGTCGAATTCTGGTTCACCTCCGTTGCGACGAGCTGGAAGAGTAGGCTCCCTCGGACGCTTGGCGGGTGCAGGAGCTACGGCCCTAGAAGGCCCCGCTCCAGTTGCTGTGGCGGCGTGAGATGCTCCCGCCGCAACAGTGCTTGCCGCGGTGGAGCGCGTCGCGCGGCGTGACGGCTGTTGGCCCGTCTGCCGCCCCGCCACTTCCCCGGCCTTGCGGAGACGCCTTCTTGGTGGAGCTGTGGGCTCCGCTCGTGGCAAGCTACTTGAAGGAGTGGAGGAGGCGGCCTCGGCAGGCTCGCTCGGCTCAACCTCGGGCTCGGCCTGCTCCTCCTCGCCGGCAAGCTCCTCTCGATCGACAAGGCTTGCCGCCTCTGCTGCCTCTGCCTCCTCCACGGTGAACCCAGGTGACCGCCACCGCAGCAGCTGCTGCCGCCTCCTCCAGCCTGGTGGCGATGCGCTACATCTCGTCGTCGGTGGTGTCACGGGTGAGCCTTTTCTGCTCGTCGGGGCGGATCGGCACTTCTTCCAAGCTATCGAAGAACTGCCGCACGACGTCATCCGCAGGCTCTTGCCAGGTTGGAACGATCCCATGCGAATCGCACAACGGCATCATTGCACGGATGCGGTCGAGCGAAGAGTTGTTGCACAATGGGACGACTCCCCTCGGCAACCTAAACCACTCGGGGTGATCGGGTCGTGCTTGAACAGCTCCAAAGAAGCATCGCATCCAACTCCAAGACAGTGAAATTGAAGTTGAGGCCCGGCACAGCCTCATGATGTCCGCCGCATTTTGGAACTCCCAAGCAGGTCTCCTCCTCTCCTGCAAGGGATGGCGTCTGGCGGCGGCGAAATCTGCGCCAACAGCGCCCTACGGTGAGTCCGGCAAGCCCGAGGCGCAAGATCCCGGTCACGGAAATCTTCAACCTAGCATCTTCCGCGCCAAGTTGCTCCAATCGCTGCCGCCAACTATTGGGGTTTGGCGCTGAGCAGTGAAGGGCTGCGGGTTCTCCTCAACGATCCAACACCAATCGGCTCTCCACTCCTCCCACTTGCTACGGAGCTCTCCTTCCAGGTAGGCTTCTTTCTTGCCGATCCTGGAGATCCAAGCAATCCCTCCGGGAAGTGGCACTCCTCTCTCAACGCGGGGCATGAAGAAGTGGCGGAAGAGGGCTACGTTTGGGTGGACTCCGACAAAGTTTTCGCAGAGATGTGCGAAAACTGCCATGGTCAAGACAGCATTGGGGGTGAAATCAAGGAGGCGAAACCTGTAGGTGTTCATGATATCGCAGAAGAATTCAGAGAAGGGCGGGCAGAGCCCGCAATATAAGAAGAGCGCGAAGAAGGGGTACCCGCTCGGAACCAACTCTGATGCGGCGGCTGAGAGTACCTTCGTGCACGGATGCGCTCGCGTCTCCGTCGACCAGAAGAGGTAGCATCATTCCCTCAGCTCCTTCGCGGCGAGCTGAGGGGGGAAGATGGCCCGCTCCTTCCGCAGCTCCGCGAGCCGCTGCGCCTCGGCCGACTTCACGCCCTTCCCCTTGTCGGCTTTCGGAGCCATGGCGAAGGTAGTGGGGGAGACCGACGGCGTTGGTGATGCTGGTGGCGATGGGGGCAGAGCGCTGCTCTCTTCAGACTAGAGAAGAAGGGGGGAGCGGCGGTGGTTTTCAGATGAGACAGCAAATGGCGAGGTGGGCGACCTGCCCCTGTTTCCCCTGTTTATAAGGAGGAGAGGGGCGGATGTTCCGCTTTTCCAATAAAGAAACCCCCACGATCTCTCCCACGACGCCACGCTCGACGCGTGTTGTTCGTGGGGGCGTGGTGGACCGGAGCAAGTTACGGCGTGATCTAGGCCAAGCGTGCCGCAGCACTGCTTTTGGGCCTGGCCCAACAGCGCTTCGGCACCGTGTGTGGCCCAGCCCGGGGCTCCTGCCGGTGTACTAGAGTAGGGGTACCTTAGTATCCCGAACTGCAGCACGGCGATTCAGATACCAGGGCAAGGCTTGCCTGGTGACCGCTAAGGTCCTCCATGGTTCCTTTGGAGCCATTCAAGAACAAAGTATTTAAGACAAGGAGATAAGGCCCCGGCAAGAGGAGCTTGCCGGGAAGGCCACTCAAGGCACGCAGAAGGCAAGACCCCGGCAAGAGGAGCTTGCCGGGAAGGCCCGGAGAGCGACAAGCTTCCGGCGTCAGGATTCAGCCGCGACAAGGCGCTTGCAGCGCAGCAACCACTCTTCATCTCCGCTCCAACTCATCCACCAACGTGTCACCATGGGACCATTCCGGCGCCGCGTGTCAAGAGGTCAGGCGGCCAGCGGAGAGCAGCGTAAGCGGGCGCCGACAAGAGTGCCATCGTGGCAAGCGGTGGCGCCCTGACGGTCTCACAGACTGCTTAGGCGACATGGACGGGCATTTAATGCTTTTGTCCCTTGCCACGAGTTAGGTAGAATACATCATACAAAGTAGTTGTACCAACTGCAACTCATTTTCCCTTTTTACCCTTGTCTATGTTGCCACCTGTTGGTGACCCCTTGAGCAAATAAAAGGAGGCCCATGCGCAACGTAGAAGGGGTTCGACTCATTCGAAACCAGAGACACTCACGCTAGGTCTTGTAGCTCTCAGCGCTCCCTAGCAAGAACACAACATAATCAGACAAGCAGCAGTAGGAGTATTATCTCTCCGGAGAGCTCCGAAGCTGGGTAAACTGCTCGTGTGCTTCGCCTCAATCTGCTCTTCGTCCGACCTCCGCCTCCCACCGAACCGAAAGGGGCTGTCAGGACCCCGATCCTAAGTTACACCGATCTAGCATGTAACACATCATATCACTTTGCGGCCTCACGCACGGTACTCCCACGGTTGTCGCCTTACCATGGCCCGGACCGTTTGCGCCTTTTGGCTCACGATATGATAGTGTCGCTAGCATCCATATGACAAAGAACCCGGCCGACATGGCTAGTCGTGAACCCAAAGCGGCACTAACCCATGGGGACAGGCATACATGAATCACATCGAGCATGTCGGTCATCAACGTATGTATTCGGGCTGTAGCACTGGCTAACAGACTCGTGAACCGGGCAGTAGCAGCTAGGCAGGACTCGAATAACATCGCGTGACATTTCCCGAAGGGACGATATAGGAACGAAGTGAAACACATGCCGCCAGATCAAGTGTCCAAGCAGTAGTGCTGGGCTAGCAGGACTCGTGAACCGGGCAGAAGCGGACTACTATCGCCGGAGGCACGAGACTACATTTCCCCATATGAGAGGCTGCCAAGGATAAACAACTAGTTTGTCGGATCCCACACATACCAAGCATTTCAAACATACACACAATATGCTCAATATGTGTAGATACAACATGGCATCACAACATGACTCTACGACTCGAAATATTATACATTAGGCTCCGAGGAGCGAGATATTACAAACAGGGTCTCATGACCCAACACTCGAGCATACAAGTCAAGGCACAAGCGGAAACTAATCATGTCTCGAGTACGCATAACTATAAATGAAAAAGGCTGAAAAGCCCGACTATCTACCAGATCCTGCCGAGGCACAAGATCGTAGCTGAGGTAACAAGCTAAACGTCAAGTCCACGTGGAACTACTAGCGAGACCGACGCCTCTCTGCAAAAACATAGAATAGGCAAACGTGAGTACAATTGTACTCAGCAAGACTTACATCGAACTAACTACATATGCATCATTATCAAAAGGGGTGGTGGAGTTTGACCGCAGCAAGCCAGCTTTGACTCGGTGGCTATCCCGAACTACGATTGCAAGTAACTCTTTTGAGGTGGCACACGAGTCCACATATTCACCATAGCAATACACCACTATGGATCCGCTCCCGCCTCCCTCACGAGAACGCCATCCATAGCACTCACGCTTATCTTGCGCATTTTAGAGTATCCACTTTCACTTGTCTATGAACTGATATAGGCAACCCGAAGTCCTTCTCCGTGGACACGGCTATTCAATAGATCATATTTAACCCTGCAGGGTGTACTTCTTCACACGCGCTCACCACTTACCGCCGTTTACGACATGTACTCGCAACCTTCAAGCGGAAGCCCAACGTGGGTGTCGGCCATGGCCTACCTAAACACTCAAGTCCCTAGTCCAGGTTTATCGCCTATTCGGTTCCATCCGCAGGAGTCCGCCGAGGTTTCCCATACAGCCCCGAACGATGTGTGCGGGGTTCCCGAGATACCAAACGGGCACTCGGTACACGACCCACGGTGCCTACCGCAACACAACCCACCCCTAAGGTCAGCGCTTGCGTCGGCCCCAAAGATGCTACAAACACCGAAACTACTTGCAACTCCCTGACCGAGGACAAGGGTGGTCAAGAAGCGAGAGGGTCCATTGGTTTCGGGCCCAATGCGTGGTAGTAACTGTATCATGGATCACAAACACAGAACTCAGTTCCTGAGGACGGCTGCAATGAGACAACCCACCATGTACTCCTACATGGCCTCTCACCGCTACCTTTACCAAATCGTGTTCACACACTTAGCTCACACACAACAGGACATGTTCATAACGATTCCAATTCATTCCCGATGAATCAGACCCGACTCAACTCTAAGCAGTAGCAGGCATGACAAACAAGCATAAATGAGTAGGCACATCATGGCTCAAACAATTCCTACTCATGCTAGTGGGTTTCATCTAATTCTTGTGGAATGACAGTCATGCAAAGGATCAAGGGGTTCAGCTACCGCAGCAAGTAACACATGAGTCGTTGTTGTCCTAATGCAGTAAAATAGAGCAGGAGCGAGAGAGTGGGATTATATCGGAATGAACAAGGGGGTTTTGCTTGCCTGGCACTTCTGAAGATAATATAGTTCTTCATCGGTGTTATCGAACTCATCGTTTGTACCTCGCTCTACCGGAGGGACAATTACCGCAAACAAGAGAGAGCACAATCAATGCAATGCACATATATGATGCATGATCATGTTAAGGTACTGAATTCACCTAATGCAATAATAATCCAAGTTAGTTGGAGTGGAATTCAAACAAGGTTGAATTCCAACTCAAAATGCTATTTCATAAATTACCCTAATCATGATTCATCCTATTCAGTGATGTTAACTTGTTCAAACATGCATGATCATGGCATAAACAGATTCTTCATATTTTTCTGATCATTTTTCATATATAAATTATTTCAATCCGAGTTACGGTTGAATTTATATGATTTTTAGAAGTTTAGAGTATTTTCTGAAATTTACTGAATTAAATTAAATCTAGAAAATATATATTGCGTCAGCCTGACGTCAGTGTGACGTCAGCGGGTCAACTGGACGCCCCAGGTCAAACCTGACGTGTGGGGGCCACACGTCAGTGACTAACTAAACTAATCTAGTTAATTAGCACTAACCCGGGTTAGTTAAGTTAGTTTAAACCTAACTAGAGTGGTTAGCCGGGCGGGGCCCGCATGTCGCTGACTCAAAAGTCAACTAGGCTAAACCCGGTCAACTCGCCGGAGTTGACCCGCTGGCTCGCCGCCGGGCGGAGCCAGAGACGGCGGAGGGGAGCGGGTTTCCTCCTCCGGTGACCAAAAACGAGGCGGAGGGTGCTACGTGGCGCCTGGCTCGTCGCATCTAAGGGACTAGCGGGAGGTGCGGGGTGGCGGAATCTCGCCGGCGTCGAGCTTTGGCGGCGGCCGGAGCTCGGCTCGGTGGGGCAGCTAGCTAGGGAACGGAATCAATGCACGGAGTGAGGGAAGAGAAGAGGAGCTCACGAGGAATGCGGAGGTGGCCTCGGCGTGCTCGGGAGGGGCTGGTGACGACGGAGGTCGCCAAGCGATCTCGGTGGCCCGAGGGGGAAGAAGACGTCGAGGACGGCGCTCCGGGGCTCTTCTGGTCGCGTGAGATGACGAGGAGGACGAGGGCGGAACGGCGGAGGCCATGGACACGTCGGCGAGGCGAGGGAGGGCCTGTGGCCGTGACTATGGCGAGCGGTGGCGACGGCGGCTCGGGCACGAGGCGCAGAGCGAGAGAGAGGAGGGGAGAGGGTGGGGAAGAGTGAGGGGGTCTGGGGGTCGCGTGGCGCTCGGAGGCGTCCAGGCGTCGGGTGAAGCAGGCAGGAGGTGGAGGTGGCGCGGGTGGCACGCTGTCACCACGCCACGCTGCCCACCGGGCGCGAGGAAGACGACAGGAGGGGAGGCTGTTGGGCTGGGCACTGGAGGGCCAGCGGGGGGGGGGAGAAAGAAAGGCTGGGCGGTGGGTAGGCTAGACAGTGGGCTGGTAAGTGGCCCAGGCCTCTTCTCTCTCCTATTACTTCATTTTAGTTTTCTAATATTCTGAGGTTTTAGGGCTTTATTAAAATACCAGGCACTTTTAAAAATCCTGAAAATAATTGTGGGCACTTTCTGAATTATTTCTATGGCCCACAATACTTCCAACATTATTTGAGCATTTAAATTATTTAAAGTGTTTAAATGCCCAAAGTCAAATGGTTTAAGATTTAATTCAAAATCCAGGAATGGCCTATAAGATATGTTCATCATTTTGGAAGAGGCTTTCACCTTTATCCATTAACCATGAACATTTTCACAGGGCATTTTGGGATTATTGAAAATGATTTTATCTGAACCTATTAGAATTCAATTGGTGCTAGGGTTTCAACAATCCCCATTTCAATTTTCTCGAGAAAATTAACATGATGACATGAATGCCTTAATGCAACTAATGTCAAGCAGTTCTAGGGCTGTGACAACTCACCCCACTAAACAAGAATCTCGCCCGAGATTCAAGACGTGAGGTAAGAGGAAAAGGAAGTCACAAACTATTACAATCTTCATGATCCACTTGTCCTTCTCGAAGAGGTTGGTTCACTCCATCTTCTTAGTCTTGACGTCTTGAGATCTTCACCCGACACGACAATGTAAAGAAGGGAAGCCCTACATGATTCGATCTTCACGAAGATCAAGTAAGCATGATCGACTCACGGTCCGAGACGGTGACATATCTCGGTTGAGACTCAAAATACGCCGAGGGGATGGGAGAACAACAACGGGGTGATTGGTGGCAACAATTCCACGCTTTAGGAAGATGGTGGATGGTGTCAAGGTGGTGAGGAAATATTTATCATGATCCCGTAACGGGACACCTCGAGAAAGGTGGCGCAAGAACTATTCCCTTAAGTGGCAAAAAGAATTACTTTTGAATTAGAGATCATTGAGACTCTCCATACCAGTCTAAGGCAATCACAAGCGGTCATGTGGTGGAATGCAAGGAGTGATACACCCGGACTAGAATGAATGATGTGGACTACCTTGTTGAAGACAACGCAACGGATGATTTGCTTATCATCGAAGGTGGGGGGAACCCATGGTAAATCCACTGTTGAAGATAACTCTGAACAAGAATTACTAAGGAGACAGTCTATAGCGAGATAGCACAAGGACGGTGCAAGCTGAAATGCAACTGTTCGCATGTTCCAACCATCATATCTGCCTGAGATTCAGATCTGGTTGGTGTTAGGATACTTCAGACTCATCGTGTCTGAAAATGAAGGGTTGCAACACAATTTGACGAGATAACGTTGCGAGATTCTCGGGAAGTGAACTAAGGTAGCAAGCTCCAAAACATGAGTTGGTTCTGCTACAAACCTGTGAACACACTGTCCTGGACAAGCATGACCACATGGTAGTCTTATAATAAAACACTACCGAGTTCAGGTGGGAACCATGTTCGAGGATGTTGAAGTCCTTGCATAAGGCATGCTCTAAGAAGGAACTTCCTTTCCTTGAACAAATCAATCAGTGGCTTGGTGTGCTAGGAATACATACGGAATGAAGATGATCAGTCTATCAAACCATAGAATACTTCGCACATGCATGACGGACTTGGGATGGTTCCAGAAGAAACAAAACAAACCTTCCTCAAGTTCATGGCGGCAACTTACATCAGATACACATGAACTAGAGGAAGTCACTACTTTCATCCAAACATATGCTTCATGAACGAGACACGAAGAATTGCTTACACAAGTTTCCAATACTAGGTTGATGCTCAACATGACTCATGGGGGAGACAAAAATGCTACTGATGGGCTCAACAGCAACTCATCGGAATTTCCATATCACTGGACTTCCACCATCATGTGAACACGTGATAGTATTGGTCAGACCAAAGATATAATGGGTATGCTCGAGGGATTAACCACGAGTAAGACATCATTACGAATATCGTTGGTTCTGATTTGACTTGACAATGGCCCATACTCAAGTCAAAGAATTGGTAGGACAATAGATCCAGCAACTGATCAGAGGGACCAATCAATGAAAGTATCATCTTTCTTCAACACACACTACACAAGAATATCCCTTTGGAACGAACTAAGTTAGGCAAGCTTTTATCTTCCAACTCTCCAAGTTGTTGTGTGGCTTAACCAACTAGCTCAGGGGTATCCAACACAGATTATTGGAGAAGGGGTGGTTCACAAGAAACCAACTTGATCACGAGCTCAACATAACAGTCAGGAAAACAACCCGGTAACACTTCCAAAAAGATATTTGGAAAGTCACGAACCACTGGTATGTTACTAAGCTCGAGAACAATCTTGCTTTTCGGGCAAGACGATATGATCAAATGAGTGAGGACTTGACACAATCCTAACTCATCAATCAAGTGTGCACCGAATTAAGGACTAAGTAGCACGATCAATCTTAGGATGATGGTTTAATAACCAACATGCTAAGAATGAGAATATGGTCCATTCACTACCAAGCAACAAGTTGCTCGGGGTATTGATTTCACACATCACAACTCACTTGTCGGCTTTCCGATTGCATCAACACGGAACCGAGAAATGAACAATGATGGTGAGAAGTATCACCGCATCAAGAATTCCTAGGAGGTTGTGCAATTCCCATGACATTCTTGACATAAGATGGCAATACTTGGGTAGAACAGAATCAAAAGCTGAATTGGCATTTTGATCTGCGGGATACAACTACTTTGACCCAATCCTAGAAATGGATGAGGTACTGGAGTTTGTTTCTCCTAGTCATTCCGTAATAGAATGGCTTGACGGACCACAAGGATAGATTGCATCGATGAACACAAATGCACACATACCCTTGGCTATCAATTGATAGATGAAGGTCGGAAGGCATCTAAGAGAACAACTCAAAGGAACATATAATTTTCTGAGTTGTGGATGCACAGATTAGTATGTCGAGCAAGCTCAACATTTCTTCCGGATAACCCATGCAGAAGGTAGAATTGGCAGATTCACAATTATGAATGGAGAACTCCTCAAGAGCACTCTTATTGTGATCTTTTGGCTCAAAAGAACTTCGCCATAAGCGGTTCATAGTATTTGGAAGAAGGAAATATCACGGACCTCAAGACTATCGCAAGGTTACTAATATCCTAAAGGCACTAATAAATACTAACAACATGAAGTAGGATGGATCTCGGTTCAACATCCCGTGAATAGAATACCTACTACTAAATGGCATCACGGGATGCTTTCGAAAATGATGGCCAGAATCATCACACTTGGGATACAAAAGCATTACTAAATTGCTAGGTGACTTCCTAAACACCTAGGGTCATAATAGTAGTTCCAACATATATGTCAAGGCAATAAATTACCCCAACGCACCGTTAGTGTGCTTATTCGACCAAAGAGGACATCGAATGAAGGAAAGGATTGCAAATGCATCAGACTATTTAGAGACCTGGGATGACTCGGACAGCATAACGGCTGTAAATGCTCAAAATGATTTGAGACATCCTGCAGAAAATGGTGGCATAACCACTTGACAACATCATAACAAGATTCTGAAATCAACAGTTATCATACAGGAGTAGTAGGAACTGAACTGGGAATTAAAACCAACAATCTTATAAGTCTATGGATTAGTAACACGTCATCCTAATAGATAGATGAGAAGCCTAGTTCTTAAACCCCGTAGAAGAGAAGAGGATGACTCGGATCAAGGCCATGAGGTATAAGGAGTAAAAAGAGCCTTACGCTCCTTCCACAATCAATTCCCTTACATAACTAAAGCATTTCTAGACACAACTTCACCAGTTTGGCTTGGTATCCTCTGAGCAATCAGCTCGATACCAACGCTGTCAGACCCGATCCTAAGTCACACCGATCTAGCATGTAACACATCATATCACTTTGCGGCCTCACGCTTGCACGGTACTCCCACGGTTGTCGCCTTACCATGGCCCGGACCGTTTATGCGTCTTTTGGCTCACGATATGATAGTGTCGCTAGCATCCATATGACAAAGAAGCCGGGCCGACATGGCTAGTCGTGAACCCAAAGCGGCACTAACCCATGGGGACAGGCATACATGAATCACATCGAGCATGTCGGTCATCAACGTATGTATTCGGGCTGTAGCACTGGCTAACAGACTCCGTGAACCGGGCAGTAGCAGGCTAGGCAGGACTCGAATAACATCGCGTGACATTTCCCGAAGGACGTACATAGGAACGAAGTGAAACACATGCCGCCAGGCAAGTGTCCAAGCAGTAGTCTTGGGCTAGCAGGACTCCGGTGAACCGGGCTGTAGCGGACTACTATCGCTCGGAGGCACGAGACTACATTTCCCCATATGAGAGGCTGCCAAGGATAAACAACTAGTTTGTCGGATCCCACACATACCAAGCATTTCAAACATACACACAATATGCTCAATATGTGTAGATACAACATGGCATCACAACATGACTCTACGACTCAGAATATTATACATTAGGCTCCGAGGAGCGAGATATTACAAACAGGGGTCTCATGACCCAACACTCAGAGCATACAAGTCAAGGCACAAGCGGAAACTAATCATGTCTGAGTACAGACAACTATAAATGAAAAAGGCTGAAAAGCCTGACTATCTACCAGATCCTGCCGAGGCACAAGATCGTAGCTGAGGTAACAAGCTAAACGTCGAAGTCCACGTGGAACTACTAGCGAGACTGACGTCTCTCTGCAAAAACATAGAATAGGCAAACGTGAGTACAATTGTACTCAGCAAGACTTACATCAGAACTAACTACATATGCATCATTATCAAAAGGGGGTGGTGGAGTTTGACTGCAGCAAGCCAGCTTTGACTCGGTGGCTATCCTGAACTACGATCGCAAGTAACTCTTTTGAGGTGGCGCACGAGTCCACATATTCACCATAGCAATACACCACTATGGATCCGCTCCCGCCTCCCTCACGAGAACGCCATCCATAGCACTCACGCTTATCTTGCGCATTTTAGAGTATCCACTTTCACTTGTCTATGAACCGATATAGGCAACCCAGAAGTCCTTCTCCGTGGACACGGCTATTCAATAGATCATATTTAACCCTGCAGGGTGTACTTCTTCACACGCTCACCACTTACCGCCGTTTACACGACATGTACTCGGCAACCTTCAAGCGGAAGCCCAACGTGGGTGTCGGCCACGGCCTACCTAAACACTCAAGTCCCTGGTCCAGTTTATCGCCTATTCGGGTTCCATCCGCAGGAGTCCGGCCGAGGTTTCCCATACAGCCCCGAACGATGTGTGCAGGGTTCCCGAGATACCAAACGGGCACTCGGTACACCGGGCCACGTGCCTACCGCAACACAACCCACCCCTAAGGTCAGCGTTGCGTGCGGCCCCAACATGCTACAAACACCAGAAACTACTTGCAACTCCCGGACTGAGGACAAGGGTGGTCAAGAAGCCGAGAGGGTCCATTGGTTTCGGGCCCAATGCGTGGTAGTAATCAGATCATGGATCACAAACACAGAACTCAGTTCCTGAGGACGGCTGCAATGAGACAACCCACCATGTACTCCTACATGGCCTCTCACCGCTACCTTTACCAAATCGTGTTCACACACTTAGCTCACACACAACAGGACATGTTCATAACGATTCCAATTCATTCCCGATGAATCAGACCCGACTCAACTCTAAGCAAGTGCAGCATGACAAACAAGCATAAATGAGTAGGCACATCATGGCTCAAACAATTCCTACTCATGCTAGTGGGTTTCATCTAATTACTGTGGAATGACAGGTCATGCAAAGGATCAAGGGGTTCAGCTACCGCAGCAAGTAACACATGAGTCGTTGTTGTCCTAATGCAGTAAAATAGAGCAGGAGCGAGAGAGTGGGATTATATCGGAATGAACAAGGGGGTTTTGCTTGCCTGGCACTTCTGAAGATAATATAGTTCTTCATCGGTGTTATCGAACTCATCGTCGGCACTCGCTCTACCGGAGGGACAATTACCGCAAACAAGAGAGAGCACAATCAATGCAATGCACATATATGATGCATGATCATGTTAAGGTACTGAATTCACCTAATGCAATAATAATCCGTTAGTTGGAGGAATTCAAACAAGGTTGAATTCCAACTCAAAATGCTATTTCATAAATTACCCTAATCATGATTCATCCTATTCAGTGATGTTAACTTGTTCAAACATGCATGATCATGGCATAAACAGATTCTTCATATTTTTCTGATCATTTTCATATATAAATTATTTCAATCCGAGTTACGGTTGAATTTATATGATTTTTAGAAGTTTAGAGTATTTTCTGAAATTTATCAATTAAATTAAATCTAGAAAATATATATTGCGTCACCGACGTCGATGTGGACGTCAGCGGTCAACTGGACGCCCAGGTCAAACATGACGTGTGGGGCCACACGTCGATGACTAACTAAACTAATCTAGTTAATTAGCACTAACCCGGGTTAGTTAAGTTAGTTTAAACCTAACTAGAGTGGTTAGGCAGGCGGGGCCCGCATGTCGCTGACTCCGGAAGTCAACTAGGCCAAACCCGGTCAACTCGCGGAGTTGACCTGCTGCTCGCCGCTGGCGGAGCCGAGAGACGGCGGAGGGGAGCGGGTTTCCTCCGTGACCAAAAACGAGGCGGAGGGTGCTACGTGACGCCTGGCTCGTGGCGCATCTAAGGGACTAGCGGAGGTGCGGGGGTGGCTGGAATCTCGCCGGCGTCGAGCTTTGGCGGCGGCCGGAGCTCGGCTCGGTGGGGCAGCTAGCTAGGGAACGGAATCGAATGCACGGAGTGAGGGGAAGAGAAGAGGAGCTCACGAGGAATGCGGAGGTGGCCTCGGCGTGCTCGGGGAGGGGCTGGTGACGACGGGAGGTCGCCGG
Source organism: Aegilops longissima (assembly GCA_021605205.1). Lineage (NCBI taxonomy): Eukaryota > Viridiplantae > Streptophyta > Magnoliopsida > Poales > Poaceae > Aegilops > Aegilops longissima. The sequence goes on from CM038679.1 coordinate 177,167,098, forward strand.
CGATCTCGGTGGCCCGAGGGGGAAGAAGACGTCGAGGACGGCGCTCCGGGGCTCTTCTGGTCGCGTGAGATGACGAGGAGGACGAGGGCGGAACGGCGGAGGCCATGGACACGTCGGCGAGGCGAGGGAGGGCCTGTGGCCGTGACTACGGCGAGCGGTGGCGGCGGCGGCTCGGGCACGAGGCGCAGAGCGAGAGAGAGGAGGGAGAGGGTGCGGGAAGAGTGAGGGGGTCCAGGGGGTCGCGTGGCGCTCGGAGAGGCGCCCAGGCGTCGGGTGAAGCAGGCAGGGGTGGAGGTGGCGCGCGCGGGCGGTGCACGCTGCGGCCACGCCACGCCCCACCGGGCGCGAGGAAGACGACAGGAGGGGAGGCTCATTGGGCTGGGCACTGGAGGGGCCAGCGTGGGGAGGGGAGAAAGAAAGGCTGGGCGGTGGGTAGGCTAGACAGTGGGCTGTAAGTGGCCTGGGCCTCTTCTCTCTCCTATTACTTGTTTTAGTTTTCTAATATTCAGAGGTTTTAGGGCTTTATTAAAAATACCAGGGCACTTTTAAAAATCCTGAAAATAATTGTGGGCACTTTCTGAATTATTTCTATGGCCCACAAATATTTCCAACATTATTTGAGCATTTAAATTATTTAAAGTGTTTAAATGCCCAAAGTCAAATGGTTTAAGATTTAATTCAAAATCCAGGAATGGCCTATAAGATATGTTCATCATTTTGGAAGAGGCTTTCACCTTTATCCATTAACCATGAACATTTTCACAGGGCATTTTGGGATTATTGAAAATGATTTTATCTGAACCTATTAGAATTCAATTGGTGCTAGGGTTTCAACAATCCCCATTTCAATTTTCTGAGAAAATTAACATGATGACATGAATGCCTTAATGCAACTAATGTCAAGCAGTTCTAGGGCTGTGACAGGGGCTCGGTCCGCCGGTACCATAGGTGTTCGTGGGTTACGATCAGCTTCCCCGACAGTCTTCACATGCTGAGAATGACGAGGAGAAACACCACCAAATTGTTGAGAAGCTCTGGAAGGATTAAAAGAGGAAAGGTTGAGCCAGAGATGAAAAGAATTTGAAAGTGGCCTAGGAGAAGGCATGTGACTGATGAAAATTCATTCTTACGTCAAACTTTGAAATGAATTTGAGAATAGTTCCGGGAAAATTAGAAGAGTCAGGTAAGATCCTGGAAAAAGACCTGTGGGTTAAGGCCCACTCAAAAGGAAACACCGTTGAACGATTGATTGAAAGGGGATTGCACCGGTTGAGTTAAATGGCTTGAATGAGATAACAACCTCAAAATAACTTGAACGAATTGAGAATGGAAACACTCCGGATAAGAATAGAGAGAGGTGAACAACTAAGAGGTACACCAGCATGCAAAAACATTTGAAACAAGGAAAGGAATATGATCAACACTGAAAGCTTGAAATTGGATCCGCCGGAGAAGAAACAACAACGAAGGATGATGAACTTGAGACTATTGAGCATCTACATCGGAAATCAATGGATAAGAACATCGAAAGAAAAGAATGAAGAGACTTCTCTCAAATAAAAAGGATACATGATTAAGAAATCTGAGTCCTTGAAGAAAAAGGGGTGGGAGGGCGGGAAAACAAGGACAACTTGGGATGGATGAAAAAAACACCGGTGAGAAAACTTAGAGTTGATCTTGCGGATGTTGAAAATGATCGGATCCAATTGAAGAGAAGCACGCCGGTTTGGAAAAGAATTAACATGACGACCTAGATGATCAAGAAGGATTAGAACTCTCATAGAAATATGAGAACATCGCTTGAAAGGTATGGAATCGACACTTGACTTCGAAGCAACTCGAATACCACAAATAAAACAAAACAAAGGATTTGGCTTGCAGAATAAGCCGAAACAAATACATATGATAGAGATTTGCCCAATCTCATATCATGCATCTGTCGGAAAGATATTCTAGGAGCTACTTGAATTCCCACCTATAAACTCCCGAAACTTTCTGGTTATGCAATCTGGTGTTGGTGATACAGGGGACACAAAACATCTCACCCAAACTAACAATCCCTAGATCCAGCTGTATCCATCCTTCAACACATAACCAAGAAACCTTCTGAAATCGTGTACCTCAACCTTCGAAAGGCATCCATTATACAAGTTATGGCAATACTCCCGAACTCCCCAGTACTGGGTGGCGTCGAGGTTATCTCACCAACAACTGCATAAAAGAGATTTCGATGTCGGCAGAACTCAGGTATTCCAGAACTGCAACGATAAAAATGTGACGACAACACCTCGGAGCTCAACAACTCGGGACACTGCCACAACCCCTAAATGTCAGGAGGCACCAAGAACAATGTTCTCGTCACAAGACTATCGGAACGATCCCAAGATACCCGCGTGATCCTAAAAATATTTCGTGAAATTTGAGGAGAGGAAAGACAAAACATCTACGTCGAGAGTCCTCACCAGAGCGATGAAGGGGGATGACGAGTAAAAAGAATCCTACTCTCCGATATATATAATCCTAAGACTCAAAATAGTTTTCTTCTAGACTCAACAACGGCCAACAATCAAGGGGGCTCCTATGGTCGGTTGAGGCTCTGATACCAACTTGTCACGCCCAAGATGCGACTCTATCCTAAAGGAACTCGAAGGTCCCACCAAGGGTAGAAGCGCATCTTGAAGACGATTTTGCAAGGTGGATATCATTACATCAACATTACATAATAGTGGGGATACAACCAAGACATACAATGTCACGTGAATACAACGATACATCATACATAAGATCAACATCCGACTACGGATGAAACATAAACAGAAACTCAAACAATATCCACCCTGCTAGCCCAGGCTGCCGACCTAGAACCTATCCCCTGATCGAAGAAGGAGCAGAAGAAGAACTCCAAAACAAGCAAACATCACTCTCGCGTCATGATCATCTCATAACCTGTACATACAACTGTTGGTGTAGTAATCTGTGAGCCACGAGGACTCGACAATTCCATTACCATGGGTATCAAGACTAGCAAAGCTTAAAGGGTAAGGAAGGGGTAAAGTGGTGAGGTTGCAGCAGCGACTAAGCATGTATGGTGGCTAACTTACGCAAATAAGAGCGAGAAGAGAAGCAAAGCAAGCGGTCGTCAACTAGTAATGATCAAGAGCTGATCCTGAACTCCTACTTACGTCAAACATAACCCAAAAACCGTGTTCTCCTCTCGATCAACCCCGAAAAGAGACACTCACGGTTACGCACACGATTGGTGTATTTTAGAAGAGTTTACTTCAAGTTTACTACAACCGGACAGAAACAAATTCCCATCTGCCACATAACCGTGCGCACGGCTTTCGAAAGTTCAAACCCTGCAGGGGTGTCCCAACTTAGCCCTTGATAAGCTCTCGCGATCAACGAAGGATATTCCTTCTCCCGGGAAGACCCGATCAGTCTCGGAATCCCGTTTACAAGACATTTCGACAATGGTAAAACAAGACCAGCAAAGCCGCCCGAATGTGCCGACAAATCCCGATAGAAGCTGCACATATCTCGTTCTCGGGGCACACCAGATGAGCAAGACGACGGGTTGGCATAGACCCTGGTTGCCCAGGGGGCGCCGGACATCGCTCGGTTTGGACCAGCACTCAGACGAGCACTGGCCCGGGGGGTAAAATAAAGATGGCCCTCGGGAGCGCGACTCCCAAGGGAAAAAGGCTTAGGTGAGGCAAATGTAAAACCAAGGTTGGGCCTTGCTGGAGGAGTTTTATTCAAAGAGAACTGTCAAGGGGGTCCCATAAATCACCCAACCGCGTTAGGGACGCAAAATCCAGGAACATAATTCCGATATGACGGAAACTAGGGTGGCAAGAGTGGAACAAAACACCAGGCATAAGGCCGAGCCTTCCACCGTTTACCAAGTATATAGATGCATTAATAATATAAGAGATATTGTGATATCCCAACATAAACATAATCCAATATGGAGCAATCTTCATCTTCACCTGCAGCTAGCAACGCTATAAGAGGGGCTGAGAAAAAGCGGTAACATAGCCAAACAACGGTTTGCTAGGAAGGGTGTCAAAGGTTAGAGGTTCATGGCATTTTGGGAGGCTTGATAAGCAAGTGGTAGGTAATGCAGCATAGCGATAGAACGATGCAACTAGCATAGCAATGATAGTAATGAGATCCAAGGTGACAGTCATCTTGCCTGAAATCCCGCTAGGAAGAAGAACAAGTCCATGAAGAAGACAACCGGACGTAGTCGAACTAATCCTCACAACTCCGGAACGAAACCGAAGCTAATGAGAGAAGCAAACCGGAAAGAAGCAAACAACATGGTAAACACACAAGCATAAACATGTCATGATGCACAACCAAATGTGATGCATGTCCGGTTTAAATAAGCATGGCATGGCAAAGTGCAACAAACAATACTACAAGTTAAGTGGAGCTCAATATGCAACGGGTTGCATATCAACGAAACACCACATGCAATTATTTAGTTTGATCTTGTTATAAGCTACTCAACAATATTAAATGTTGTTAAACATGGCAAGAGGTGAAACAAAAGTAGACTAACTATTTAGGCAAGTTCAAATGAGGCCGGAACAACGAACAACAATTCCGGAAAATCCTCATATGCATATTTCAAATTTGGTACTGTTCTGCCCTATACACAATTTTAATGTTGTTAAACAGCAAAATAAAGTGCACCATGTTAATCTATGCATTTTTCTACCCCATTTACATATAAAGAACATTTAGATCCGAGCTACGGTTATGTAGTTATGAAATAAACCATTTTAACATGACATTTGTGAAAATTATTGCAAACAACAATTTTAAACATTTTTAACAAGGATAAAAGTTGCATATTGTTAAAGAACTTAAACAACTGAGCAAGATGTATGTATGACATGTTTTATTTGCATGCATGGTTATTTAGTTGTATGCAATTCAAAATGATGGCATTCCTGTAAATATGCATGCCCTGGATGTATGACAAAATCACAGAATGAAAAAAAAAACAACTGCGGGCCGAATGCAACGCACTGTGCAAGGCCCAAAGCGGATCTGACCCGGAATGGATGAGTGTGAATGAGCAAAATAGAAGGAAACAGAGAAAAAATGGGGCCGGCTGGGACTTGATCCCATGACCTCCTGTGTAGGGGAGCAACGCGCTGACCAGCTGGCCTGACTGAGTGTTTGTGATAAGGAAGGGGCATGGATCTTTTGAACAAGTAGAGGCTCAGCCTTGGAACCGCCATGAACGCATAGAAACTTGCCGGCGACGACGACGAGCAAAGCAACGACTACAGGTGCAGCGGATCATCGGCGGGGGTGCGGAAATGTGCGAGGGTGCGCGCTTGCGAGCGAAGGCTGCTTCCGGTGGTGGCGTGCGTGTAGACACTTGTGCACGAGCAGGAGCTCGTCTCAGACATGGGGAAGGCGACGACCGAAGCCGCGCGGGTGGTGTTCCGCGGCTGCTGCCCGTGCAGCGCTTCGGTCTTGCGTGTGCGAGCGCGAACAAAGAGGGTTGAGCGTGTGCGGGAGTGTGCAGGGGCAGCGAGGTGAGTTCCAGAAACTCAGCCATGGCAGATATGGAGTTGGCAGCTCGAGAAGATGACTACGGCGATGGATTGTGCAAGAGAGGGGCTGGGAGGAGCGTATGCTCACCGAGGGGGGTGCTGCTGGAGTTGTACGAGGTCGTCGGAGACCGAAGACGGCGAGAAGGCACGCTGATCAGGGCGGCGATGTATTAGCCGGAGGAAGAAGACGATGTAGAGGACATCGTGGAACGAGCTACAGGACCGGGTGGACGTGTGAGTAGTCGTGGAAGTCGACGGCGGGGCACGAGAGGCTCCGGACGAAGAAGACGGCAGCTGCTTGTCGGATCACGCTGGAGAGAAGCTCGGTCTCCTAAAGAAGAGGAAGCAGGGGAGGACGACGACGACGTGGACGTGGACGACGACATGGAGGCGATCCAGTTCAACCACCCATCAGACTCGGCCGAGGACGGAGACGGGGTGCAGGAGGACATGTCTAAGACGAGCTTGAGGCCTTTCGGCCGCGAGAACGACGACGGACGTCGACAGGTTTATCTCCCTGCTCTCGGTGCATCTGATTTGTGGAAGAAGTAGAGGGAAGGGATGGGAAGAGGGGAACCCTAGGGCGCGGGGCTGCGGCTTTATAGGAGGGGCGCGGGCGCCGTGGTAGCCACGGTGGCCATGTGCATGATCTCTCCCGAGAGTTACTGTGAGAGAAGAAAAATGCCAAGGTGGAAGAAAGGAGGAAGGAGTGAGGATGACATGTGGGTCCGACGTGGAGAAAAGGAAGAGGAGAAAAGGCCAGGCGCGGGCTGGGCTAAGGTGGCTGCTGCGGTGTGGCTGGGCTGCATTGCTGCTCTCTCTCCCCTGCCTCAATTTCTCTCTTCGAATTTCTTCAGGCAGAGATCAAAGAGAAAAATCACAGGGACTTTGGAGAGGGAGTAGGCTGGAATACCAATATCTCAGGAATGCTGGAATTTTGCACCATTTTAATAAATTGGCTTGGCAATTTTATAGATAGAAAAATAATTCAAGTATGAATTAAATTCAAACTTGAGCCATTTTTGAACCCAACCAAAACAACTCCCAAAAGGCTTAAACTTGGCAGAGAGGTAAGGCATGGTGCATGATTCATTGACAAAGATTGAACATTAATGGAGAAGGGAGAAATGGCACTTGCATCAAGGAAGGAATAAGAAGTAATGGGTAGGTGATGATGCATGGGCCAAATGCATAGCCAAGCAATATTACAAACATAATGCAAGCACAACGAGATGAATACCACAATGCACATGATGAATGCAAAATGACAAGAGGCACAAATGCAATGTGACAAAGGTGAGCATGTCAATGCAATCTAACCAAAAGATGACCACGATGCAAGAAACAAAATATGACAATGGCACCATCAAGATCACGGCAACAAACAATTGGAACACCCAACATCGATGAAATAAAAGGAAGGTAACTAAGGCATCAGTCTCGGGGCGTTACATCTGAGAACTTTGCAGGCAAGATGACCATTACCCTCGATATCACTTCTATCTTTGCTTGCATGTTGTTCACTCTATCTCTATGCTTGCGCTACCTACCACCTATTTATCATGCCTCCCATATTTCCATGTCAAGCCTCTAACCATCCTTTCCTAGCAAACCGTTGTTTGGCTAAGTTACCACTTTTTGCTCAACCCTTCTTATAGCGCTGCTAGTTGCAGGTGAAGTTGAAGTTGGTTCCATGTTGGAACTTGATGATTTTGGGATATCACATTATCTCTTATTTAATTAATTCATCTATATACTTGGTAAAGGGTGGAAGACTCGGCCTTATGCCTGGTGTTTTGTTCCACTCTTGCCGCCCTAGTTTCTGTCATACCAGTGTTATGTTCCTTGATTTTGCGTTCCTTACGCGGTTGGGGATTTATTGGACCCCCTTGACAGTTCGCTTTGAATAAAACTCCTCCAGCAAGGCCCAACCTTGGTTTTACATTTGCCTACCTAGGCCTTTTCCATTGGGTTTTCGCAAGCCCGAGGGTCATCTTTATTTAGCCCCCCCCCCCCCCCCCGGTGCCAGTGCTCCTCCGAGTGTTGGTCCGAACCGAGTAGACTGCGGGGCCACCTCAGGGAAACTTGAGGCTTGGTTTTACTCGTAGGATTTCTCATCTGGTGTGCCCTGAGAACGAGATATGTGCAGGTCCTATCGGGATTTGTCGGCACAGTCGGGTGGTCTTGCCGGTCTTGTATTACCATTGTCGAAATGTCTTGTAACCGGGATTCCGAGCCTTATCGGGCCTTCCCGGGAGAAGGAATATCCTTCGTTGACCGTGTGAGCTTGTGATGGGCCGAGAGCTTGTGATGGGCTAAGTTGGGACACCCCTACAGGGTATAAACTTTCGAGAGCCGTGCCCGCGGTTATGTGGCGGATGGGAATTTGTTAATGTACAGTTGTAGATAACTTGACACTTGACTTAATTAAAATGCATCAACCACATGTGTAGCCATGATGGTCTCTTTTGTGCGGAGTCCGGGAAGTGAACACGGTTTGGGTTATGTATGGACGTAAGTAGTTTTAGGATAACTTCTTGATCACTTCTAGCTTCTTGACCGTTGCATCGCTTCTCTTCTCGCTCTTATTTGCGTATGATAGCCACCATATTTGCTTAGTTCTTACTGCAGCTCCACCTCATTACCCTTTTCCTACCCATAAGCTTAAATAGTCTTGATCTCGCGGGTGTGAGATTGCTGAGTCCTCGTGACTCACAGATATACCAATACAGTTGCAGGTGCCGAGGATACCAGTGCAGGTGATGCTACCTAACTTAATGGGAGTTCGACGAGGAACTTGGTCGTTACTATGTTTCTTTTCCTGATGATCAGTAGTGGAGCCCAATTGGGACGATCGGGGATCTAGCATTTGGGGTTGTCTTCTTTTATTTTGGTACCGTAGTCGGACCTTGATTGTATTATGGATGATGTATGTTTATACTTGTTATTTGTGTGTAGTGGCGATCGTAAGCCAACTCTTTATCCCATTCTTGTTCATTACATGGGATTGTGTGAAGATGACCCTTCTTGCGACAAAACCACCATGCGGTTATGCCTCCAAGTCGTGCCTCGACACATGGGAGATATAGCCGCATCGTGGGCGTTACACCAACGCCGAGGATTGGTTGAGCTGAAGTAATGCTCTCATCATCCACAACCCCCGATGACAAGCCAACCAATTGTTTCATCCTTAGGCTTTTCAAACTCTTTCAACTTTTATGCAATATATGATCGCAAGCCATGGACATAGCACTATGGGTGGAATAGAATATAATGATTGAGGTTGTGTGAGAAGACAAAAAAGGAGAAACTCTCACATTGACGTGGCTAATCAACGGGCTATGGAGATGCCCAGCGATTGATGTCAATGCAAGGAGTAGGGATTGCCATGCAATGGATGCACTAGAGCTATAAATATATGAAAGCTCAACAAAAGAAAGTAAGTGGATGTGCATCCAACTTGCTTGCTCACGAAGACCTAGGGCATTTGAGGAAGCCCATCATTGGAATATACAAGCCAAGTTCTATAATGAAAAATTCACACTAGTATATAAAAGTGACAAAATAAGAGACTCTCTATCATGAAGATCATGGTGCTACTTTGAAGCGCAAGTGCGGAAAAAGGATAGTAACATTGTCCCTCCTCTCTTTTTCTCTCATCTTTTTATTTGGGCCTTCTCCTTTTTTTCTTTTGGCCTCTTTTTGTTTCTTTTCTTTCATCCGGAGTATCATCCCGACTTATGGGGGAATCATAGTCTCCATCATCCATTCCTCACATGGGACAATGCTCTAATGTTGATCATCACACTTTTATTTACTTACAACTCAAGAATTACAACTCGATACTTAGAACAAAATATGACTTTATGTGAATGCCTCCAGCGGTGTACCGGGGTATGCAATGAATCAAGAGTGACATGTATGAAAAATTAAGCATGGTGGCTTTGCCACATATACGATGTCAACTACATGATCATGCAAGGCAATATGACAATGGTGATGCGTGTCATAATAAACGGAACGGTGGAAAGTTGCATGGCAATATATCTCGGAATGGCTATGGAAATGCCATAATAGGTAGGTATGGTGGCTGTTTTGAGGAACAAATAAGGAGGCTTATGTGTGATAGAGTGTATCATATCATGGGGTTTGGATGCACCGGCGAAGTTTGCACCAACTCTGGAGGTGAGAAAGTGCAATGCACGGTACCGAAGAGGTTAGCAATGATGGAAGGGTGAGAGTGCGTATAATCCATGGACTCAACATTAGTCATAAAGAACTCACATACTTATTGAAAAAATCTACAAGTCATCAAAACCAAGCACTACGTGCATGCTCCTAGGGGGATAGATTGGTAGGAAAATACCATCGCTCGTCCTCGACCGCCACTCATAAGGAAAGCAATCAAAGAACACCTTATGCTTCAAATTTGTGACACAACGTTTACCATACATGCATGCTACGGGACTTGCAAACTTCAATACAAGTATTTCTCAATTTCAAAATTACTCAACTAGCACACCTGTAATATTACCACCTTTATATCTCAAAACAACTATCAAGTATCAAACTTCTCTTAGTATTCAATGAACTTTAAAGTCTTTATCTTGGATGCCTATCATATTAGGACTAATTTTATAACCAAAGAAAATTACCATTCTGTTCTAAAGGACTCTCAAAATAATATAAGTGAAGCATGAGAGATCAATTATTACTATAAAATAAAACCACCGCCGTGCTCTAAAAAGATATAAGCGAAGCACTAGAGCAAAATTATCTAACTCAAAAGATATAAGTGAAGAGTATTCTAATGAATTCTGATTCATGTGTGTCTCTCTCAAAAGGTGTGTAAAGAAAGGATTATTGTGGTAAACTAAAAAGTAAAGACTCAAATCATACAAGACGCTCCAAGCAAAACACATATCATGTGGTGAATAAAAATATAGCTCCAAGTAAAGTTAACGATGGACGAAGACAAAAGAGGGGATGCCTTCCGGGGCATCCCCAAGCTTAGGCTTTTTCGTTGTCCTTGGATTTTAGCTTGGGGTGCCTTGGGAATCCCCAAGATTAGGCACTTTCCACTCCTTGTTCCATAATCCATCAAATCTTTACCCAAAACTTGAAAACTTCCCAACACAAAACTTAACAGAAAATCTCGTGAGCTCCGTTAGCGAAATAAAACAAAACACCACTTGTAGGTACTGTAATTAACTCATTATTTATTTATATTGGTGTTAAACCTACTTTATTCCAACTTCTCTATGGTTCATAAATTCCATTACTAGCCATAGATTCATCAAAATAAGCAAACAACACTCGAAAAACAGAATCTGTCAAAAACAGAACAGTCTGTAGTAATCTGTATCTAACGCAAACTTCTGGAACTCCAAAAATTCTAAAATAAATTTATGGACGTGAGGAATTTATCTATTAATCACCTGCAAAAAGAATCAACTAAATAGCGCTCTCCAGCAAAAGGTCGTAGCAAATCTCGTGAGCGCCAAAGTTTTTGTTTTTTACAGCAAGATCAAAAAGACTTCACCCTAGTCTTCCCAAAGGTTCTACTTGGCACAAACACTAACGAAAACACAAAAACACATCTAACCAGAGGCTAGATCAAAGATTTATTCCTAAACATTAGCAAAAAGCAAGAAAAAAATAAAATTGGGTTGCCTCCCAACAAGCGCTATCGTTTAGCGCCCCTAGCTTGGCATAAAGGCAAGGATAGATCTAGGTGTTGCCATGTTGGGCATGCAATCCATAAGTGGATCTCATAATAGATTCATGAGGTAATTTAATTTTATTTATAGGAAAGTGTTCCAGGCCTTTCCTTAACGGAAATTGGAATCTAATATTCTCTTCTTTCATATCAATAATTGCACCAATCGTTCTAAGGAATGGTCTACCAAGAATAATAGGACATGAAGGATTGCAATCTATATCAAGGACAATGAAATCTACGGGCACATAGTTCCTATTTGCAACAATAAGAACATCATTAATTCTTCCCATAGGTGTCTTAATGGTGGAATCCGCAAGGTGCAAGTTTAAAGAACAATCATTAAATTCATGGAAACCTAGCAAATCACACAAAGTTTTTGGGATCGTGGAAACACTAGCACCCAAATCACACAAAGCATAGCATTCATGATCTTTAATTTTAATTTTAATAGTAGGTTCCCACTCATCATCAAGTTTTCTAGGGATAGAAACTTCCAACTCAAGCTTTTCTTCATAAGTTTGCATTAAAGCATCAACGATATGTTTAGTAAAGCCTTATTTTGACTATAAGCATGCGGAGAATTTAGCATGGATTGCAACAAGGAAATACAATCTATTAAAGAACAATTATCATAATTAAATTCCTTGAAATCCAAGATAGTGTGTTCATTGCTATCTAAAGTTTTGACATCTTCCACCCCACTTTTACCAAATTTTGCATCAAGATCTAAAAACTCCGAATCATTGGGAGACCTTTTAACTGAAGTTGACTCATCTCCAGTCCCATAATTATCAAGATTCATATTGCAAAAAAAAAGATTTAATAGGGGACACATCAATCACTTTTAGATCTTCATCTTTATTATCATGAAAACTAGAAGAACACGCTTTCAGAAAGCAATCTTTTTCAGCACACATCCTAGCGGTTCTTTCTTTGCACTCATCAATGGAAATTCTCATAGCTTTGAGAGACTCATTGATATCATGCTTAGGTGGAATAGATCTAAGTTTCAAAGAATCAACATCAAGAGAAATTCTATCCACGTTCCTAGCCAACTCATCAATCTTAGGCAATTTTTCTTCAAGGGAAAGCATTGAAATTCTTTTGAGAAATAATAAATTCTTTAACACTAGTCTCAAAATCAGAGGGCATCTTATTAAAATTTCCATAAGAGTTGTTGTAGGAATTACCATAATTATTAGAGGAATTACTAGGATACGGCCTAGGATTAAAATTTCCTCTATAAGCGTTGTTACCAAAATTGTTCGTACCAACAAAATTCACATCCATAGATTCATTATTATTCTCAATCTAAGTAGACAAAGGCATATCATTGGGATCATAAGAAACACTCTTTTTAGCAAACAATTTCATAAGTTTATCCATCTTTCCACTCAAAACATTAATCTCTTCGATTGCATGCACCTTTTTACTAGTAGATCTTTCAGTGTGCTATTGAGAATAATTAACCATAATATTATCTAGGAGTTTAGTAGCTTCTCCTAAAGTGATTTCCATAAAAGTGCCTCCCGCGGCTGAATCCAAAAGATTTCTAGAAGAAAAATTCAATCCGGCATAATTTTTTTGTATAATCATCCATAGATTCAAACCATGTGCAAGGCAATTACGCATCATTAATTTCATCCTCTCCCAAGCTTGTGCAACATGTTCATGATCAAGTTGCTTAAAATTCATAATATCGTTTCTAAGAGAGATGATCTTAGCGGGAGGAAAATACTTAGAGATAAAAGCATCTTTGCACTTATTCCAAGAATCAATAATATTTTTAGGCAAAGACGAAAACCAAGTTTTTGCACGATCTCTAAGCGAAAACGAAAATAGCTTCAGTTTAACAATATCATTGTCCACATCTTTCTTCTTTTGCATATCACACAAATCAACAAAGCTATTTAGATGGGTAGCGACATCTTCACTAGGAAGGCCGGCGAATTGATCTTTCATGAAAAGATGCGGCAAAGCAGCATTAATTTCACAAGATTCAGCATCAGTAAGAGGAGCAATCGGAGTGCTAAGAAAATCATTGTTGTTGGTATTGGAAAAGTCACATAATTTAGTATTATCTTGATCCATCGTGACAAGAAAGCAATCCAAGACACAAGCAAACAAGAAGCAAGTGAAAAAGAGGCGAACGGAAAAGAGGGCGAATAAAACCGCAAGGGTGAAGTGGGGGAGAGGAAAACGAGAGGCAAATGGCAAATAATGTAATGCGAGGGATATGAGTTTGTGATGAGTACTTGGTATGTCTTGACTTGTGCGTAGACTCCCCAGCAACGGCGCCAGAAATCCTTTCTAGCTACCTCTTGAGCATGCATTGGTTTTCCCTTGAAGAGGAAAGGGTGAAGCAGCAAAGTAGCGTAAGTATTTCCCTCAGTTTTTGAGAACCAAGGTATCAATCCAGTAGGAGGCCACACGCAAGTCCCTCGTACCTACACAAACAAATAAGAACCTTGCAACCAACGTGATAAAGGGGTTGTCAATACCTTCATGACCACTTGCAAAAGTGAGATCTGATAGAGATGATAATATTTTTGGTATTTTTATGATAAATATTGAAAGTAAATATTGCAGAGTAAAAATAGATTGGAAACTTATATGATGGAAAATAGACCCGGGGGCCATAGGTTTCACTAGTGGCTTCTCCCAAGATAGCATAAGTATTACGGTGGCTGAACAAATTACTGTTGAGCAATTGATAGAAAAGTGCATAATTATGAGAATATCTAGTCGTGATCATGTATATAGGCATCACGTCCGCAACAAGTAGACCGAATCCTGCCTGCATCTACTACTATTACTCCACACATCGACCGCTATCCAGCATGCATCTAGAGTATTAAGTTCATAAGAACAGAGTACCGCATTAGGCAAGATGACATGATGTAGAGGGATAAACTCAAGGAATATGATATAAACCCCATCTTTTTATCTTCGATGGAAACAATAAAATCCTTGTCGTTTCCCCTTCTGTCACTAGGATCGAGCAACGCAAGATTGAACCCAAAGCTAAGCACTTCTCCCATTGCAAGAAAGATCAATCTAGTAGGCCAAACCAAACTGATAATTCGAAGAGACTTGCAAAGATAACCAATCACACATAAAAGAATTCAGGGAAGATTCAAATATTGTTCGTAGTTAATCTTGATCATAAACCCACAATTCATCGGATCTCGACAAACACACCGCAATAAGAGTTACATCGAATAGATCTCCAGGAAGATAGAGGAGAACTTTGTATTGAGATCCAAACAGAGAGAAGAAGCCATCTAGCTAATAACAATGGACCCGAAGGTCTGCGGTAAACTACTCACACATTATCGGAGAGGCTATAGTGTTGATGTAGAAGCCCTCCATGATCGATGCCCCCTCCGGCGGAGCACCGGAAAAGGCCCCAAGATGGGATCTCATGGGTACAGAAGGTTGCGGCAGTGGAAATAGGGTTTCATGGTGCTCCTTGATGGTTTCTGGGTATGTAGGTATATATAGGAGGAAGAAGTAGGTAGGTGGATCCACGAGGGGACCACAAGGGTGGGGGCACACCCAGGGGGGTAGGAGCACCTCCCTGCCTCGTGGCCTCCTCGGTTGTTTCTTGACGTCCACTCCAAGTACTCTGGATCACGTTTGTTCCAAAAATCGCGTTCCTGAAGGTTTCATTCCGTTTGGATTCCGTCTGATATTCCTTTTCTGCGAAACACTGAAATAGGAAAAAAAACAAAAATTTCCACTGGGCCTTGGGTTAGTAGGTTAGTCCCATAAATAATATAAAAGTGTATAATAAAACCCATTAAACATCCAAAACAGAATATATAATAGCATGGAACAATAAAAAATTATAGATACATTGGAGACGTATCATTGATGCACTCACCGTCGGCAAGCAAGGTCACGCACTAATGACATGTCCGTCCTCTCTGACCTAGCGCCCGCGTGGGATAGCCTCCGCCCCAAGCTCACTGTCGTAGTGTGTGCGGAGGACGATGACCAGAGTGAAACCACTTCCAACCGACCCTTAGGTATGATACCTCTTTTCGAACCATTCTTTTTCTATTGCCCCATCTCCCATGTTGCTGCATGTGGATCTTTTGCCACTCCACCATCTTCCCAATTTGCTATCCTCTGCTCTGCTGGTCACGCAGACGAAAACCTTAATTTGCACTATTAAAGGAAACCCTACTTCATGCAGACTAATCCATGTATGGGTTGAATAAGGAAAGGAAGGGAGAATGTACTGTCCAAGAGACTAGGCATCGAACCCGCATCTAGGCTGAAAAGGGGAAAATCTGTAGCTAAGGAACGATTCTCGTGTCTCTTGGTTGAAAAGGGTAGAAAGGCATGACAACGCAATAGAGAATGACTAGGTCGACCGGTTTGTTGTCCTCACATAGGAAAAAGGTGGCTAAAGAGAACAAAAATTGGACGTAATCCACATATGTTGCCTGGATATTTGTTGGTCTGGGCAACCATACCTCCCTCACCACTCTATGCATCCATGGAGGTACATCGTACTGGTGCGCCCACTGTCCAAATGGGCCTCCCATGCTCTTATTGCCACTTTTTTGCTGTTAGTATAATGCCAGCGGTCAAGTCATGTAATGCTACTGCTAAAGTGATGCCACATTTAACTAATGTCGCACTTAGTCTAATGCCATCGATAAATTTAAGCAATGCCATTTAATGTCACTGGATTATTTCAGGGTTAGCTGTTGATTGTGGATGTATTAAAGATATTTCAGCTAAGGCATTCTAATGCTGTTGCACAGCCAGTATACCAACGATGAAACTTGGTACTACCTTAGGATTTTTGCGCTGTTAATGCTTATAGATTACATACCTCACTTTCATCAGACAGGTCAAAAAAAATTTGTTCAATGTCACCAAAATGCCAAGGCGCTGGCGTCATTTTATTTTGGTTAAACTGCACAAAAAATTATGAAGACAAGAGGAAAGGTCAATAGTGGGCACCTCGTCCTACGACTCTTATCTTGATTCGTTCGATCAAGTTTTTTATGTTTGATCGATTATCAAGATTGGGATAACAATTTTTAGGTCCCCTCGAGTTCGAAATGATATTTACCTTGAAGGTACATGGTTTTCAAATTTTTTATACTGTCATTAGTTAATAATGCTATTTACCTTAAGACTTTTGTATTGGTTTAATGCTCTTGCATAGCTACTATACCAATGCTGAAACTTGTTACCTTTACAATTTGTATGGTTAATGCTTATAGAAATCTTCTAGTTGTAGAGCTTATGGAAATCTGATCAGTAAAACCATTGTATTGTACCCTGTAACAAAAAAACTACTCTACTGTTGCATAAGCCACTTGATTAGTGTATATTTTTACTATTTGAATGGTGTTGCATTAGCGTATGGACATATATAAAGTGTGGCAAACTTTCCCAGATATGTGCTCAACAAAACTATATGTTTCTCTAAATACTAGACATTTGGGTACTTTAAATTGAACTGCGAAAACGTCTTATATTAAGGAACAGAGGGTGTAGAGTTCACTCAAATTATCCCGGTAAAGCTAGTCACACCTTTGTTAAAATTAATGTTCATTATGTTATCGGAGGAGGTCTGTATGTTTGTCTCTAATGCCTGTTGACTACATAATTGACATCATGATGTAATGTTAAGTCATTTCTTTTTGTACAATGTCACTGAATTGTCAAGGCGGTGATCGCATTTTATTTTAGTTGAACTGCACAAAATATGCTTAAAAGAAGCGGAAAGGTGAGGGAT
Source organism: Aegilops longissima (assembly GCA_021605205.1). Taxonomy (NCBI): domain Eukaryota; kingdom Viridiplantae; phylum Streptophyta; class Magnoliopsida; order Poales; family Poaceae; genus Aegilops; species Aegilops longissima. The sequence continues at coordinate 177,184,163 of CM038679.1, forward strand.
GGTTCAATTTTTCAGAAAAAACTATGTATGGCTTCCTGACATCATCCGTTGTTGCCTTATTTATTCCTTGAAACAGGTGGTTAGAAATAGTCTTGCTACCTTTACCCATTAAGAAATTGGAACGCTTCTATTTGTGAGTCTATGCTTCAACTAGTGCCACTTTTATAGTAATCACACTTTCAATATCCATGCAAACAGGGATGCTCGATTTTAGTGGAATTGCAAAAAAATCCAAATGGTTCAACATTAGGAGCATTTTTTCTTCCAAACCTTTATATCCAATTGGTGGCACTATGGGATGTTCATTACGACGGTACATGGTTTGCTACTATCTTGCTACTCTTTTTGTACTGTCATTAGATAGTAATATTAGTGGTTTGCATGTGAATTTATTGGCAGGGTGGACCTACATTGAAGGTGCAAGACATGATTCAATGATTGGATGCTCAATTCGGTTGTATTGATTTCACCTCTTCCATCATAGCGAACATGGATATCCTTTGTCTGATGAAGAATAGGCGCTATATTTCTGCTCTAATCCAACAAATAAATTCAGTATGAAATTGCCCAGGGCAAAACATGACAGTATCAAATTGTCCAGTGCAAAACATGACAGATGCTAAGCGGAAGAGACATGTTTAAACGGAAAATAAAAGGTGGGGTATATGTTTACTAGCTGCTTGATATTTGTGCAGACAGAGATATCTGCCCATTGCTATTTGGCAAATAAAGAAAGTGAACGCAATTTTGATTGAACTGCACAAGAGAATAGTATAGTCACTGCATGCAGTGCCATTTGAAAATAGACACGGAAAGATTGGACAGTCACTTCATGGACTGCACAAAAGTAGTACTGTACTATATATTGGACAACACTAGGTGCTTCATTACTTTGGTCTGATTATACAATGGGCATCATTTTGCCTAAGTTGAAGTTTGTATTCCGAAAATAGTCTCGCTGTGTGATCGATGGAAGACCAAATCATATTGCAGTGGATGTTCCTCCATCATGTGTGGTTCATTCTCATGGTTCCAACTGTTGGTGAAATCACTTACGTTTGCAAGAGGAATTCTAGATTTCACAAACAAATTTGTCTTTCACTCTGTACTGAATGTTGGCCAAGAGAAGCATCCATGTTAGTAGGAAGAACATATGTTTTTTCTAGATCTTTGCTTTTGGAGCTACATATTTCTATATGGTTTGTGAATCATTGAGATGCATTAACTTGTTGATCTTATGTATGGGAATTGTACTAGTTGGTTTTGAATTTGGGCTACTAATGTGAACATATTACAATGCCAGGCCTTTGAGTCTCGTCTGAACATTTTGAATAGCATGATCCTTATTTCTATGTTCTTAGTGTTTCTAAGTTACTAACAGTTCCTTATTTCTGTTCGCTCAGTGTTTACAAGTTACTGAGCAATCACTAGCTAGCCTTCTAATGCACTCCTGGCAGTTTTAGTTGCAACGCAAGATCCGAAGTGGCAATTTTTTGAATAAAAAATGCCTACCTCTGAAGAGACTGACAAGGTGCTTTGAAGAAAATGGCATGCGAATCTGAAGAAACTGGCAGCAAAAACGTTTGCAAATGCATTATCTCCTAGTGAATGTTCATCAGCTAATGCGATCCTACACGTACACCATCCTACCTACTCGATCCTACACGTAACTATCCGACCTACTCGATCCTACACGAATAAATAGCAGATCACACACTTACTACCTCCTTTCCGGTTTGCAGGTCTCAATTCAAAAATCTCACCAACCAAGGTAGATGATGAGTGGTGGAATCATTTTTGACAAGGAGGGAGTACCTCATCTGGATGATTCGAGTGCACTTGTTTGACCATCACGCCAATGTGCGTCCCAGCACGGACGGGATGCACCACTGACTGGACGGGACGACACAGTCATAATTTCAGTTTTTCTAGTTTTCCACGGCAAGCTGGCGTGCTAAGCCATGCCTGTTATGCATTGAATTCCGATGACCGCGATGACCGTTGCGTTCCCCGAAACACCCTGGTTCGCCTACCTTCCGCCTATAATTACTATTTCCCGGCCTTCTCCGGTGGCACCATCATCCAACTCGCCCTATCCTCATAAGCCCCCACCAGCTCGACGTCGCTCGCAACTTATCCTCGTTCTCTCCACGTCCTCCATGCCCCCCGCCCGTCCGCAATAGGCGACACCCTGTCACATCCCTAGTTCTAGTTTGCTCTGGGCCAGCTAGTCATGTGTGCATCATGTTTAAAATTCAATTAATTTGAAATGGGGACTTGTGAAAGCCTCAGAAATCATTTTGAAAATGATCAAGATAAAAATTGCTTCAATTTGGCCCAAGAAAATGTTCCTATATATATATATGTTATATATATTATATATGTCCAATAATTCTGATTTTTACTATGGGGCTCTGGAATAATCCAATTAGTTCCTACATTAATTTTTAGAAGAAAATAAATTCGTTTATTATTTGACTAAATCAAAAACAAAATTACAGAAATAGAAAAGAAAACAAAATAGAAAAAAGGGGAGAGAGTCTTACCTGGGCCACTTACCAGCCGGCACAGCAGTTCGGCCCAGCTGATTGGCCACGCCAGTCGTCACTCTCCCCTCGCCAGGAGGACAGCAGCGCATGCCCACGGTGCGCACGTACGCGCACCGCCACCTCCTGCCTGCCTGCTGCCCCCGGACCCCTCGCTTCCCTTCCCCGTGTCGATCCCCTCCTCTGCTTCCTCCCTCTCGCTCTGCATCTCGTGGCCGAGCGCTGCCTCATCACCGTTCGCCGTAGTCGTGGCCACTGCCTCCCCCTCGGCCGCTCGACGTAGACCAGAGCTCCGCCACGACCTTTTCTTCGTCCCCATCCAGCTACACGTCGCCGGGCACCCTGCGTCGCCGTCACCACCATATTCTTCCTCCTCGGGTCGCCGAGATCGCCATCGCCCGTTCGTCGTCGCCAGCGCTTCCCCGAGCCACCCAGCTGCACCAGAAAAACCGCCGTGAGCACCTACGCCTTTCCCCTCTATCCCCGCAGTCTAACTCGCCCTATAGCGCTAGCGCTGCCGCGCCCGATAGCTCGCTGCCGCCATCCATGGCGTCGCCGCGGCCACAGCTGCTGCCACCCGCGTCCGAGCTCATTAGCGTGTTCGTTGCAGCCCCAGGAGCCGAACGCACCCGCCTGCAGCCCCTGCCGTGCACCGTAGCGTCAAACCCGCACGCCACCGAACTCCGTCCGCCGCTGCGAGCTCTGCTCCGGCGAGCTCAGGCCACCCCGCGTCCTCCCGTCACCTTCCCTGCATACGGGCAAGCACGGGCTACGCTCCGGTGCCCTTAGCCGCCGCCCCCGTGGCCTGTAACGCGGACACCGCCGTGTCCCGTGGTCGCCGGCAACGACCTCGCCGGCCTGACAGGTGGACCCCACCGACCAGGAGTTTAATTAGCACTAACCCCCCCCCACCTAATGACACTGACAGTGGGCCCCGATGCCCCAATCTTTTAATTAGGTTAGCAATAACCCCCTGTTAATTAGCTGTGTCAATGACGTGTGGACCCCACACGTAAGGTTTGACCTGGTTAACACCGTTGACTTGATGACACAGGCATGACGTCATGCTGACGCAATTAATCATTTTCTGGATTTTATATAAACAGGAAATTCCAGAAAGTAGTTAAAACATCTAAAAATCATATATTAAACTGTAACTCCAAATGAAATAATTTATATGTGAAAAATGATCAGAAAAATCCAAAGAATCTGTTTATGGCATTCTCATGCATGTTAGAACAACTTATAGCTGCTGAATTGGACAAATCAATAAATGGCATTTGAAATGCCTTACATGGAGTTTGAATTGAACCTTTGGTTCAAACCAACTTCATTTAATCTGGTTGCTAGATGCATTAGCCCAAAACACATCATATTGCCATGTCATGATCATGCATCACATTGCTACATTGCATTGATTGTGTTCTTTCTCTGTTGCCGGTGGTTGTTCCCTCCCAGTAGACGTTTGTTCCGACGATGAGTTCGATGACAGCGATGAAGAGCTATACTATCTTCGGAAGTGTCAGGCAAGCAAAACCCCTTATTCATTTCAATACAATCCCACTCTCTCACTCCTGCTCTCTTTTACTACATTAGGACAACAACGTTTCAACTGTTACATGATGCGGTAGTTGAACCCCTTTCCTGTGCATGACCTATCATTGCCACAGTAGATAGATGAAACCCACTAGCATGAGTAGGAGTTGTTTGAGCCCTGATGTGCCTACTCATTCTTGCATGTTTGTCATGCCTGCTATTGCTTAGAGTTGTGTTAGGTCTGATTCATCGGGGATGAGTTGGAAAGTTGTGAACATGTCCTACTGTTGAGAGCTAAGTGTGTGAACACAATTTGGTAAAGGTAGCGGTGAGAGGCCATGTAGGAGTACATGGTGGGTTGTCTCATTGCAGCCGTCCTCAGGAACAGAGTTCTATGTTTGTGATCCATGAACAGTTACTACCACACATTGGGCTCCGGGCGCTCCAAGCTCTCTCGACTTATTAATCAACCTGATCTCTGTCCAGGAGTTGCAACTAGTTTCTGGTGTTTGTAGGTAGTGTTAGTAGTCTACTATGTGGCACCCAGTACAGGTGGGCTTGGGACAGACTAGGCACCGTGGCACGGTGTACCAAGCGTAGATCCACCCGTCGAGGTGGGCTTGGGAACCCTGCTCACATCGTTTGGGGCCGTGAGCGACACCCCGGCCAGATCTCCTTGCGGATGGAACCCGAATAGGCGATAAACCTGGACGAGAGACTTGTGTGGTTAGTCAGGTCATGGTCGACTCCCTCGCCAGGCTTCCGCTTGAAGGTTTTCGAGATACACGACGTGTACATGGTGGTAAGAGGCGAGAGCGTGTGTGAAGAAGTACACCCCTGCAGGGTTAACATCATCTATTCGAATAGCCGTGTCCGTGGTAAAGGACTTCTGGGTTGCCTGTACAGTTCATAGACAAGTGAAAGTGGATACTCTAAAATGTGCAAGATAAGCATGAGTGCTATGGATGGCGTTCTCGTAGGGAGACGGGAGCGGATCCATAGTGGTTTATTGATATGGTGAATATGTGGACTTGTGTGCGCCACCTCAACAGAGTTACTTGCAGTCGTAGTTTAGGATAGCCACCGAGTCCAAGCTGGCTTGCTGTAGTTAAACCCCAGCATCCCTTTGTTGATACCGATGCAGATCTAGCTAGTTCTGATGTAAGTCTTGCTGGGTACATTTGTACTCACGTTTGCTTAATTTATGTTTTTGCAGAGAGACTTCAGTCTCACTAGTAGTTTCGCGTGGACTTCGACGTTTATCTTGTAACCTCAGCTACGAGCTTGTACCTTGGGAGGGTCTTGTTGTTAGTCAGGCTTCTCAACCTTTTTCCTTTGTAGTTGTCTGTACTCAGACTAGTTAAGCTTCCGCATGTGCTTGTTGCTTGTATGCTCTGTATGTTGGGTCATCAGACCCATGTTTGTAATATCTGGCTCTTCGGAGCCTAATGAATAAATACTTTGAGTCGTAGAGTTTTGTTGTGATGCCATGTTGTATTTACACATACCGAGCATGTTGTGTGTATGATTGAAATGCTTGGTATGTGTGGGATCCTACAACCTAGTTGTCTATCCTTGGTAGCCTCTCTTATGGGGAAATGTAATATAGTGCTTCCATTGAGCCATGGTAGTCTGCTACAGCCCGGTTTACCGTAGTCCTGTTAGCCTAGTTGCAACTACTCCGGAACACTTAGACTGGCCAGCATGTGTCCTTCTTCGATCCTGTGTCTGTCCCTTCTGGGAAATGTCATGCGGTGTCTTTCTGAGTCCTGTTAGCCTGCTACAGCCCGGATTCCCGGAGTCCTGCTAGCCCAGTTGCTATAGCCCGGATTCACTCGCTGATGACCGACATGTTCGTTGCTGGGTCATGTATCCATGTCCCTGTAAGTTAGTGCCACTTTGGGTTCACGACTAGTCATGTAGGCCCGGGTTCTCTGTCATATGGATGCTGGAGACACTATCATATACGTGAGCCAAAAGGCGCAAACGGTCCCGGGCCAGGTAAGGTGGCACCCGTGGGAATACCGTGCGTGAGGCCACAAAGTGATATGATGTGTTACATGCTAGATCCATATGACTTAGGATCGGGGTCCTGACACACCGGAGGCGGTCACTGCCGGAACTAGTGTGCGGATTTTCACCAAAAGGCAGACGGAGGGAGGAGGCATTCTACCAGTCTTTAGACAATGCGGAGAATGAGGAGTTATTGGAGTGCGACCGCCTGGCCGAGAAGCAGCGTAACGCCGATTTGCACCACTAGCGGGGCATGGAGCAGCAGCGCACTGACGGTTTGAGTCGCGAGCAGAGCGCCCGCAATTGGGCCGACTACATGGAGGCCGGCAGCCGACAAATAGCCCTGGAGGTTGTCAGGCATGCACGCGTTTGTGAAGCTGGATTTTACTACCAGCTCGTCAAGTGGGTTTCCCGCTTAGAAGTCGAAGCTTTAGTGGACCACGCTGGCACGGAAAGGGCCAACGCTGTCGGTGTACAAAAGTAGGGGATCTCCTTTTTATCCCTCTACTTGTGCACGGGCAGTCAGAGCCGCACCTGCGGCCACACTTAGCAGGGCAAAGGGAGGGAGCAGAAACACAAGAATACCAGAGCAGCGGTCCAGACAAAAGCGCAAGACGGGCAAAGCAATGCCAAGAACAGAGGCACAAAGAGCAAGAAGGTGAATTGGACTCCCCCGGTAAGACCCTTGTCGGGGCGGCCTCCGCAGCCCCGGCAAGGGGCTTGCCGGGGAAACTTGCCCAACACCAGCAGAGCGCGCCGCCCTTGAGCCCAAGGGTTCCAACACCATCAACCACAATTGAACCAAGGCTCGGGAGGCACCTCCGTGGTGGCATGCAGATCTTTGTGAAGATCATAAGCACATGAGATCAGATGAGGACCAGAAGACGACGCTCCTCAGCAAGATACTTGCCGAGGAAATCGATGGGATCTTGCCAGGGACGACCGCGATGCCACGGCAAGACCCTTGCTGGGGCCCCGGCGATACCTTTGCCGAGGACACCTGCGAGGCCACTGTCAGTGTCAAAACCGGCGGATCTTCGGTAGGGGGTCCCGATCTGTGCGTCAAGGCTGATGGTAACAGGAAGCAAGGGACACAGATGTTTACCCAGGTTCGGGCCCTCTCGATGGAGGTAAAACCCTACTTCCTGCTTGATTAATATTGATGATATGGGTAGTACAAGAGTAGATCTACTACGAGATCGTAGAGGCTAAAGCCTAAGAGCTAGCCCATGATGGTATGATTGTAATTGGGATCGGCCTTCTAAGGACCAACCTCTCCGGTTTATATAGAGGAGAGGGCTAGGGTTTACATGGAGTCGGTTACAAGGAAGGAAATATAATATCCGGATCGCCAAGCGTGCCTTCCACGCCAAGGAAAGTCCCATCCGGACATGGGCCGAAGTCTTGAGTCTTGTATCTTCACGCGTCAATAGTCCGGAAGTTGTACACAGTCCGGCTGTCCGGATACCCCCTAATCCAGGACTCCCTCAGTAGCCCCTGAACCAGGATTCAATGACGATGAGTCTGGCGCGCAGTATTGTCTTCGGCATTGCAGGGCGGGTTCCTCCTCCGAATACTCCAAGGTAATTATCGAACACTCAAACCATGCCCGGATCCGCCATATGATCTTCGTATGCCACCATAGAGAGAATGATGTTTCACAAATGCAATCTGCTGACAACTTTTAGGCAACACGACGTGTCATTACGGTCGGGTCATTATTCGAACCGTCTTTCCACAACCAGCCACATCGCAAATTGCGAGGCGGTTTCCTTGACACGGCTTGTCAAAGCAGAGATCGTGCCCCCTCATTTTGGGATTCTCATCAATACGGGTACGGGTAATCCCACCACATCATTAATCATGGCGTTTGGGAAACATCCGATTTCCAACGGGCAAGTGGGGTGGCGCACCACTTTCGTCGCCTCTATAAAGGGGTAAGATTTCCTCATTTTTACTGACTCTTTCTTCCCTCTCTGCCCATTCTTGCCTCCTCGAGCTCCAGCGCCTAAGCACAAGTCTCCTCCGCACAGCTAGACATGTCTGGAGCAGGAGGCAAGTGGGTGGCTTCCACCGTCGAGGAGAAGCACATCACGGATCTTCGGGCGGCCGGATACTTGGCTGCAGATATAGCGCACTGGCTACTGGACGGTGGGCAGGTCATCCCGACCCCAGGACCCCACGAGAGAGTCGTGATCGTCGCCAACTTCGTCCGTGGAATGGGATTTCCACTTCATCCCTTCGTCCGCGGGCTCATATTCTACTATGGGCTAGATTTCCATGATCTAGCCCCGAATTTCGTCCTCAACATCTCGGCGTTCATCATCGTATGTGAGGCCTTTCTCCGCATCCGGCCTCATTTCGGCCTATGGCTGCAAACCTTCTGCGTGAAGCCGAAGGTTGTAAGCGGTCAGCAAGTGGAGTGCGGAGGAGCCATCGTGGGCAGGATGCCTAACGTCACCTGGCTGGATGGTTCCTTCGCAGAAACCGTAAAAGGATGGCAATCGGGGTGGTTCTACATCACCGAGCATGAGGCCAGCTGGGCGCATGCCGCCAAGTTCGATCCGGAACCCTATGCGCTCACCTCAGAACGACCCGACCCAAAATCGGTCAAGTCTCGTAGCTGTACCATCCCAAGATCATGCCGCACACACAAGACATTGATGAAATAATCAAAGTTCAATCACACCTAATTTATTACACGATTCTCATATCGAGTCTTTATTACAATAGAATAACTTCGGCCGAAGGCCAACTCATGAGAAATAAACTAAATAAAGCTGCGGAAGCATAGAAGCATAGCGAGTCCATCCGACTCCATAGGGTAATCGCCAAGCGTGGATCGTAGCCTCACTCCTGATCGGAATACTCCTCTGCAACATAAGACGTTGCAGCCGTGTAGGTCAGCATTTTGAATATGTCGGCAAGTCATGAAGAGAGAATAACAATAAAAATTACTAACACTATATGCAATTTGGCTGTGGGGCTCTAAGTTTCATTGTTTTTGCGAAAAAGCCAGTTTTTCCCTACAATAAGGACTTGTTTGCAAATACTACAAAATGTTGGTAGTTATTGAGATGGTTCCGCCAACCAATGTCTCATTCCCAATTATTAAATAACCCCCTCAATTAATTTATTAATTTTGGTGTTGAAATATCCGAAATACTCCAGTTTCCAGAGGCTCAAATTATCCGTAACCGGGGACACGGCTAACCGATTAGATCTTCACTCTATAGAGGTTTGCGCACTTTACCCGCAAGATTCGTTCCCTCCTTTAAGTCTTCGCACTTCAAGGTGTTTGAAGACGGGACGAACGAAACAGGGTCTTCCGAAGAGTTCCTCTGGCCACTGCCGGTACCCATCCAATCCTACCGTCCTTCAACATATTGTAGCACCGTCCGGCCAGAGTCACACCTAGGGTTGACCAAGCCAGAGCCCATAATGGCTTGCGGCTGCACAGGTAAGCTTCCGGTCAATGGGGTACCCATCCGTCTCTTCGTGGCTGGGTGAAGCTTTCCGCAAGATGTCATGGCGCTTCTCCATGCATCCCGCCAACCGCTGGTTTTCTCCGGTGCCCGTCAACCTTCCTCCACCCAAGAGTGAATTTTGAAGTCCATCTTGAGCTTGAAGTCATGGGGTTGTCATCATCTTGACTCTCACATCTCCCTTATGAATCACTCAACCAACCCCGCTCACGAGCATAGCAAAATAAACTACTTCGTCCCGCAATGGTAACAAGGGAATTGGGTTCATCCTACCTCATGATACTACTCAAGAACATAACTTCAAATTCTCCTACTGCATGCATGGTGGGGAGGTATAATTCTAATGCAATAAAATCATAGGCATAGTAAAAGAAAATATGATCAATGACTTGCCTTCTTGACGATCTTCAAAGCTAGGGACTCGTGGTAGCAAGCTTAGACCGAAATTCTACCGAGACAAACAACAATCATATAAGCATAAGAGCATACAATCAATTAACATAACAGCATGCTAACATAACACACAAAACAATTGAACCAAAACCCAAAGAAAACTCAAGAAATCCAAATCAATGTTTTCACCACATCAAACAACAACCAAGAAATAGTTTTACACAACCAAAATTTTCTTAACAGAACCTAAGAATGGGTTTTGCTAACTAACAGAAGAGAAAACATCATGCAACTAGGAGCAAAAGAATCACATCAAAAGCTATTATAGAACTCCTATTATGCCTATAACAATCCTAGCAAGAAAATATAAAATAAAAATTTATTTATTGTAAATAAAAGTTCATGTTCTAAAGTTACAGAAATTAACCTAACATAAACTATCACATAGGAAAAATAAAATTATTTGCTAAATAAAACAATAGGAAAACAGTAGCTAGTTAAATAAATAAGAACCACATGATTTTGATTAAAACTATTTTTTATTAAATCTAAAATGCCCAAATAAATTCCTACGGTTAGGCAAGGTCAAAACAAAGTAGTGACAAAAGAATCACTAAAATAAAATAATCCTAACTCATTTTATAGCAGAATTACTAATCTGTCTAAAACTAAAATAAAACAATTTCTGATAATTTTAACATGAGTAAACATATTTTCTACAGAAACTACAACAAATTTGCAAAGTAACAAAAAAAGAATCAAATAAAAATATTAAGTAGATTAAAAGATATGGATTTTACAAAACTGAAACTATTCTGTTAAAAACAGAAACGAAAAATTTTAACTAAAAAGAAAACCGGCGCTAATGGGCCTATCTAACGCTCAGGCATAATATAGCTAAAGCGTGCCCGCGAAATAAACCGAGTCGGGCCGGTCCAACTAAACCTAAATAAACCAATTAAACCGAAACTAAACCGGGTTTTTAAACTAAAAACATACCCCTTCGCTACTTCTAATCTAAACCCTAGGTATTGGATCGGACGGTGGGGAGGCGTTCCGGTGACTCACCGCGGTGGCGACGATGGCGACGGTCGACGGCGGCTCGGGCGACGACGGTGCGGCGGCTCCGGTGGTCCGGGGCGACGGCGGAGGCGTCGGGTGGGTGTGGCGGAGCGAGGGAAGGTCGGTGGTGTACTCGGTGGAGCTCGGGAGTTTCGGAGGCGGCCGGGGTGGTAGCAATGGCGCGGCGGCGGCGTCGGGCTCCGGCGACGGATTGCGGCGAGGGAGAGGGTCAGGCGAGGGGGAGGTGGGGAACGGGTCGAGGGGGGGTATATATAGGGGGGGACCGGCTTGGAGGAGGGGGCGAATCGGGGGAGGAGATCCCTAATTCTTCGGGATTCCGGCGAGACGGCGGCGCGGGTTGGCTTGGGGAGGAAGAAGGGGTGGGGTCCGCGCTCGGAGGGAGAGAGGGAGGGATTGGTCGGGCGACCGAGGGGTAGGGGTTCGGCGCGGCTCGGTCGGTCGGCTCGGTATGCTGGGGCAGTTGCTGCTGGCCCATTGGTGGGCCGCCTCCTCAAGGCTAGGCAGGTTAGCTGGTGGCGCTGGGGTTTCTTTTCCTTTTTTTTTGAAATAGAGAGAGAGAGAGAGAATAAAATATTTATATTTTATATAGGAAATATATATATCAAAATGATCAGGGGAATATTCCCTATAATGTGAACATTTTCCAGGCAAAACTCAAACTTTAAAAAAATCATTTTCTAGAAATCCCAAATAAAAATCAAATTTGAATTCAAACTTTTTGGCAAAGTTTTCTTCTGACATATTTGGAGTGTCATGTTTACTCCTCTCATACTTTTTCTCAAGTATTTGTCAGGCATTGATTTGAAATAAATTTCAACTACCAATTCAAATTCAAATTCCATCAACTCAAAATCTTCTGAAACTTCAAATGCCACTCAATTTCAAACAATATGCATAGATGCTTAGCTATAATTGTAAAACATTCCAAATGGGAAATTTGGGATGTTACAAACCTACCCACCTTAAGATGAATCTCGCCCTCGAGATTCGGGTTGGCTAGCAAATAGGTGCAGGTGGTCTCGGCGGAGGTCTTCTTCTCGCTCCCAGGTGGCTTCCTCCTCGGAGTGATGACTCCACAGCACCTTGCAAAACTTGATGATCTTGCTGCGGGTGACTCTGTTCGCAGTCTCGAGAATTCGGACGGGTTTCTCCTCATAAGTCAGATCACTGTCGAGCTGTATGGCCTCTAGGGGCACTGCGTCTCTCAACGGAATATCGGCCATGTCGGCATGGCATTTCTTCAGCTGAGAAACATGGAAGACATCATGAACTCCGGACAATCCTTCCGGCAATTCCAACTTGTAAGCAACTATCCCACAGCAATGGTGTAAACAATTCTTCGGAATCCTTGATAAGATCGGAACCGAAAAGTGATCGATCTCCACCACTATCCCACAGCAATGGTGTTCTGCACCTCCTTCCGTATAGAGCTTCGAAAGGGGCCATCTTCAGACTGGTCTGATACCTGTTATTGTACGAGAACTCCGCGTATGGCAAATTATCATCCCAGCTAGACCCATAGTCTAGCGCACACGCTCTCAACATGTCCTCCGTGATCTGGTTGACTCTCTCGGTCTGTCCATCTGTGCATGGATGAAAAGCTATATTGAACTCCAGCCTCGCACTCCAAAGTTTCATGCAACCGATTCCAAAACTTTGAGGTAAATTGTGTTCCTCTATCGACACGATACTCCTCGAACTCCATGCGGACATACGATCCTGGTCATGTATATCTTGGCTAACTTAGCGTTGGTATAGGTAGTCTTCACGGGAATGAAGTGAGCTACCTTGGTCAATCGATCAACCACTACCCAGATGGAATCATAACTTGAACGGGTCCTGGGTAATCCTGTGATAAAATCCATTCCAAGTTTTTCCCATTTCCACTCGAGAATCGGCAAAGGTTGAAGTAACCCTGCTGGCTTCTGATGTTCCGCCTTTACTCGTTGGCAAACATCGCATACTGCTACGTATTCGGCAATATCCTTCTTCATACCTGTCCACCAGAAACTTTCCTTCAAATCCAAATACATCTTGGTGTTACCGGGGTGAATCGAGTACGGTGAATCATGAGCCTCCTGAAGAATTAGCTTCCTGAGTTCGGGATCATTGGGTACATAAATACGATCCTCGAACCATATAGCTCTGTATTCATCCTTACGAAACCCTTTAGCTTTTCCTTCATTCATCCTTTTCTTTATCTCATCAATTTCCTTGTCCGACTTACGGGCTTCACGAATTCTTTCGGCCAAAGTGGACTGAACTTCCAGTTGCAACATATCCTCTCGAACTATCTCCATCGGAGATCTCGAGGTCATCGACTAACTCCTGGGGTAATCCTCCCTCTATAAGAGTATTTACATAACTCTTACGGCTCAAAGCATCTGCTACAACATTAGCCTTTCCTGGGTGGTAATGCAATTTCATGTCATAGTCCTTGATTAGCTCCAGCCATCTCCTCTGCTCGAGGTTCAACTCTTTCTGCGTGAAAATATACTTCAAGCTCTTATGATCTGTGTAAACATCACAACGGTTTCCGATAAGGAAATGTCTCTGTCTTGAGTGCATGCACTACGGCTGCTAACTCCAAATCATGTGTGGCATAATTCATCTCGTGTGGTCGTAGCTGTCCGGAGGTATAAGCTACAACTTTTCTTCCTGCATGAGTACTCCTCCGAGTCCCCGACGAGAAGCGTCACAATATACCGTAATCCTTGTGTATGTCCGCAAAATCAGATCTTTGGGCTGTAACCAAACGTTTCTTCAATTCCTGGAAACTGGCTTCACAATCCTCGGTCCAAATGTACTTGGCGTCCTTCTTCAACAGCTCAGTCATGGGCTTGGCAATCTTCGAGAAATTCTCAATAAACCTCCGATAATATCCTGCGAGTCCGAGAAAACAGCGGATCTCCTTGACTGAGGTGGGTGACTGCCAATCGGTGACTGATACAACCTTGGTGGGGTCAATTGCTATTCCTTCTCCTGAAATAACATGTCCGAGGAATCCGACTTCCTTCAGCCAAAATTCACATTTATGAACTTGGCATACAATCGATGTTCTCGAGTTTCTCCGAACTAGACGCAAATGTTCCTTATGCTCTTCCTCGCTCTTGGAGAAAATCAGTATATCATCGATGAACACCACGACAAACTTGTCCAGATATTCCATAAATACCTTGTTCATCAAATTCATGAAGTATGCAGGGCATTAGTCAATCCGAATGACATGACGGTATACTCATATAAACCATACCGGTGGTGAATGCTGTTTTAGGTATATCCTTTTCACGGATCTTCAATCGATGATACCTCGATCAAGATCGATCTTGGAGAATACCTTGGCTCCAACTAGCTGATCAAATAGGTCATTAATCATAGGCAGAGGGTACTTGTTCTTGATGGTCACGTCGCTCAACGAACGATAATCTACAACCATTCTCGTGGTTCCATCCTTCTTCTCTACCAAAAGAACTGGGCTCCCCAAGGTGACGAGCTTGGCGAATATATCCCTTCTCCAATAGCTCATTAATTTGATTCTTGATCTCTTTTAAATCGCTCGGGGCATCCGATAGGGTCTCTTGGATATTGGGGCTGTGCGGTAATAACTCAATCAGAAATTCAATGTCTCTCGTCCGGTGGCATTCTGGTAATTCCTCCGAAACACATCGGAAAATCTTGCACCATCGCACTTCCTCCCAACAACTCCGTGAGGGAATTCACCGATTCTTCATCGGGATACGCCCGATACATACTTGATCCTCTTCGCTCCCCGGGTGGTGCGCAGAATCGACTTGCGGGCACACGATCTATGTTTCCTTCAAACTTTGTCAACCAATGCATGCCTAGGATTACATCCAAGGTCCGGGTTTCCAATACTATGAGGTCTGCGGAAACTTATGGTTTCCGATGTTGAGGGTTGCATGACAGCCTAAGCTCGCCATCATTTCACCTCCTGCGGGCCCGACGTGAAGAGGGCTTCTAAGGGTTCTAGTGGGCAACCCGTACTTTTCCACCACTACCCTTGATATGAATGAATCGTTGCACCGAATCAAAGAGTACCAATATCGGATGTGAATTTATTAAAACTTACCAACCACGATTATACGGCTGATCATAGACGCCCTCCACGCCAATGTGGTTCACCCGAGCACAAGGAAAAGGGTTGGGCTTCTTTGCTGAGCTTCCATTGCCGTTTCCATTCCTCCGCTTGGCCTCCGGGCGTCGGTGGCATAGTGCCCTGTTTTCGGCACTTGAAGCAGTGATGTGACTCAGATCCTTCGGCCGGGCAGGGCGATGCTGGTTGCCATTGCCGCTTCCATTGCTGCCTTGTTATCCTGGTTGCGGTTGTTCCCATTTCCTCCATGGTTATGTCCTCCATGATTATTCCCTCCATGGGTGTGATGGGTATGCCCTCCCGAGTATGTGGCATAACGGGGCTTCTGCTGAGCTCCAGAGTTGTACTTCCCCTGGCCATACTTCTGCTTGCGGCTATCAATCCGCTGCTGCTTGCCTTCAAGTATGGTGGCCTTGTCTACCAGCTCCTGGTAGTTGTTGAAGGTAGCCACCATTAGCTACATACCCAGCTCGTCATTGAGTCCCTCGAGAAACTTTTCCTTCTTTGCGGCATCTGTGGCCACATCATCCGGGGCATAGCGAGCTAACTTGCTGAACTCATCCACGCATCGCCCCACATGACGGTTCCCTGGCGTAAGTTGTGGAACTCACGCTTCTTCGACTCATGGCTCCAGTGAGACATGAGCGGTGCGGAAAGCTTCTGGAACTGATCCCACGTGATGGTGGCGATGGGATAAGTGGCGGTGTAGTTCTCCCACCAAGAGGCTGCAGGTCCATCAAGTTGATGTGCGCAAAGCGCACCTTCTCTGCATCTCATGCATCCAGCGTGGCTAACTCCTTCCGACCTTGCGGAGCCAATCATCGGCCACAATCGTCGGCAAGGTGCTGCTAGAGAACACCGCGGATCCAGCCTTAGGAAGCGGGTCAAGTTGTCAACAGGGGGTGGTGGCGGTGGATTGTTGTTGTTGTTGTTCTGGTTCTGGATGAGCATCTGCATGAGGGCATTCTGCTGCTGGATCAGCTGGGTGTGCTCCAGCGGAAAGTTGAGACCGGGGTCACGTCTCGGAGGCATATGGTGTTTTAGAGTTGATGAGAAAATTAGAATAGAACAAGGGTCTAATGAGAAAATATCACTACCCAAATGAATGCACAATCATAATCACACCAATCATTTATTCAATCCACTCAAACAAGGTTCAATCTCGGATTACAAATTCTCATGACTAATCGAAAATAACGGCCTAACTGATCGACGGAAAAATAAAATAACATGGCGGTCGACTAAATGTCTTCATCAATTATCCTTGTGTCCTCTGGTGCGGCGTCCTCCGGTGTGGCGTCCTCTGATGCGGCACCTCCTCTTGCGGCTTTCTTCAGTGGAGCTCTCTTCATAATCCTGGTCATTGCTCACGAGAGGTCCGTCATCTCCACTCGGAAAAAGGTCCTCTCCCAAGTCCATCTTCTCCTCTAATGCGGCAACATCCATCTTCAGCTTGTCGACTCTCTCCATGAAATCCTTGATTTCTTCTTCATGATCAAGGAAGTCTGCGTGTGCTTTCTCCTCCAGTTCCAGTTCATGGAACAACAGCCTCCTGTGTACCTTCAAGTTACGGCGAGTCCGGATCTCCGCTTCTGAGGAGACACTCCAAGTCTTGGACATATGAGAGAATGGAGTCGTCCTCCACATCGGATGATATCTCCATTCCTAGCTCTGCGAGAAATCATGGCGAGGTCTGATGGGTCGAGCTCGGCCTGTACTCTTCTCGAGATGTCCAAGTGCACGATAAATCGCCATGTCTCTTCCGAGGATCCAATTGAAATCGGTAAACTCAAAGTCAATGGGCTCAATGTCCTCCAAGGTCCTCCTGGAATGTGCACCTCAATCCTGTGGCGGTATCCGCTCGGAAGTGCATTGGTAGGCTTCCGTGATTGAGGGCAGAGCAATCTTCAGCTTATTCACGATCTGACCAGCTTCTTGCCGAGAGGCATCGCCTCATCTGGTGGCAAAACTCCGTAGCAAACTGGGGTGAACTCGGCGCCATCTAAAATGTTGAAAATCGGAGAGAAGTCAGAAATGAACAGGGGAGAATTACGGAATGATAAGGACATAAAATAAATAGTCTCTTCCTATGGCTTTCCGATCCTAGGGGTTACGTCCTACGGTTAGCGTGTGCTCTGAATACCATCTCTGTAGCGACCCGACCCAAAATCGGTCAAGTCTCTATGTAGCTGTACCATCCCAAGATCATGCTGGCACACACAGTACATTGATGAAATAATCAAAGTTCAATCACACCTGAATTTATTACACGATTCTCATATCGAGTATTTATTACAATAGAATAACTTCGGCCGAAGGCCAACTCATGAGAAATAAACTAAATAAAGCTGCGGAAGCATAGAAGCATAGCGAGTCCATCCGACTCCATAGGGTAATCGCCAAGCGTGGATCGTAGCCTCACTCCTGATCGGAATACTCCTCTGCAACATAAGACGTTGCAGCCGTGTAGGTCAGCATTTTGAATATGCCGGCAAGTCAAGAAGAGAGAATAACAATAAAAATTACTAACACTATATGCAATTTGGCTGTGGGGCTCTAAGTTTCATTGTTTTTGCGAAAAAGCCAGTTTTTCCCTACAATAAGGACTTGTTTGCAAATACTACAAAATGTTGGTAGTTATTGAGATGGTTCCGCCAACCAATGTCTCATTCCCAATTATTAAATAACCCCCTCAATTAATTTATTAATTTTGGTGTTGAAATATCCGAAATACTCCAGTTCGAGGCTCAAATTGTCCAGAATCGGGACACGGCTAACCGATTAGATCTTCACTCTCAGAGGTTTATGACTTTACCCGCAAGATTCGCTCCTCCTTTAAGTCTTCGCACTTCAAGGTGTTTGAAGACGGACGAACGAAACAGGGTCTTCCAAGAGTTCCTCCGCCACCGCCGTACCCATCCAATCCTACCGTCCTTCTACATATCGTAGCACCGTCCGGCCAGAGTCACACCTAGGGTTGACCAAGCCAGAGCCCATAATGGCTTGCGGCTGCACAGTAAGCTTCCGTCAATGGGGTACCCATCCGTCTCTTCGTGGCTGGGTGAAGCTTTCCGCAAGATGTCATGGCGCTTCTCCATGCATCCCGGCCAACCGCTGGTTTTCTCCAGGGTGCCCGTCAACCTTCCTCCACCCAGTAGTGAATTTTGAAGTCCATCTTGAGCTTGAAGTCATGGGGTTGTCATCATCTTGACTCTCACATCTCCCTTATGAATCACTCAACCAACCCCGTCTACGAGCATAGCAAAATAAACTACTTCGTCCCGGGCAATGGTAACAAGGGGAATTGGGTTCATCCTACCTCATGATACTACTCAAGAACATAACTTCAAATTCTCCTACTGCATGCATGGTGGGGAGGTATAATTCTAATGCAATAAAATCATAGGCATAGTAAAAGAAAATATGATCAATGACTTGCCTTGCTGACGATCTTCGAAAGCTAGGGACTCGTGGTAGCAAGCTTCGCACTCCGGAAATTCTACCAAGACAAACAACAATTATATAAGCATAAGAGCATACAATCAATTAACATAAGAGCATGCTAACATAACACACAAAACAATTGAACCAAAACCCAAAGAAAACTCGAAGAAATCCAAATCAATGTTTTCACCACATCAAACAACAACCAAGAAATAGTTTTACACAAGCAAATTTTTCTTAACAGAACCTAAGCATGGGTGTTTTCTAACTAACAGAAGAGAAAACATCATGCAACTAGGAGCAAAAAGAATCACATCAAAAGCTATTATAGAACTCCTATTATGCCTATAACAATCCTAGCAAGAAAATATAAAACAAAAATTATATTTATTGTAAATAAAAGTCCATGTTCTAAAGTTACAGAAACTAACCTAACATAAACTATCACATAAATAAAATTATTTGCTAAATAAAACAATAGGAAAACAGTAGCTAGTTAAATAAATAAGAACCACATGATTTTGATTAAAACTATTTTTTATTAAATCTAAAATGCCCAAATAAATTCCTACGGTTAGGCAAGGTCAAAACAAAGTAGTGACAAAAGAATCACTAAAATAAAATAATCCTAACTCATTTTATAGCAGAATTACTAATCTGTCTAAAACTAAAATAAAACAATTTCTAATAATTTTAACATGACTAAACATATTTTGTACAGAAACTAAAACAAATTTGCAAACTAACAAAAAAGAATCAATTAAAAATATTAAGTAGATTAAAAGATATGGATTTTACAAAACTGAAACTATTCTGTTAAAACAGAAACGAAAAATTTAACTAAAAAGAAAACCGCGCTAATGGGCCTATCTAACGCCAGGCGTAATATAGCTAAAGCGTGCCCGCGAAATAAACCGAGTCGGGCCGGTCCAACTAAACCTAAATAAACCAATTAAACCGAAACTAAACCGGGTTTTTAAACTAAAAACATACCCCTTCGCTACTTCTAATCTAAACCCTAGGTATTGGATCGGACGGTGGGGAGGCGTTCCGGTGACTCACCGCGGTGGCGACGATGGCGACGGTCGACGGCGGCTCGGGTGACGACGGTGCGGCGGCTCCGGTGGTCCGGGGCGACGGCGGAGGCGTCGGGTGGGTGTGGCGGAGCGAGGGAAGGTCGGTGGTGTACTCGGTGGAGCTCGGGGGGTTCGGAGGCGGCCGAGGTGGTAGCAATGGCGCGGCGGCGGCGTCGGGCTCCGGCGACGGATTGCGGCGAGGGAGAGGGGTCGGGCGAGGGGGGAGGTGGGGGAACGGGTCGAGGGGGGTATATAGGGGGACCGGCTTGGAGGAGGGGGCGAATCGGGGGAGGAGATCCCTGATTCTTCGGGATTCCGCGAGACGGCGGCGCGGGTTGGCTTGGGGAGGAAGAAGGGGTGGGGTCCGCGCGTCAGTGGGAGAGAGAGGGAGGGATTCGGTCGGGCGACCGAGGGGTAGGGGGTTCGGCGCGGCGGCTCGGTCGGTCGGCTCGGGCGCGGCTGGGCCGGGTTGGCTCTGCCATTGGTGGGCCGCCTCGGCTGGGCTGGGCAGTTAGCTGGCTGGCGCTGGGGTTTTTTTTCCTTTTTTTGAAATAGAGAGAGAGAGATAAAAATATATATTTTATATAGGACATATATATATCAAAATGATCAGGGAATATTCCTATAATTTGAACATTTTCCAGGGCAAAACTTAAACTTAAAAAATCATTTTCTAGAAATCCCAAATAAAATCAAATTTGAATTCAAACTTTTGGCAAAGTTTTCTTGACATATTTGGAGTGTCATGTTTACTCCTCTCATACTTTTTCTCAAGTATTTGTCGGGCATTGATTTGAAATAAATTTCAACTGCCAATTCAAATTCAAATTCCATCAACTCAAAATCTTCTGAAACTTCAAATGCCACTCAATTTCAAACAATATGCATAGATGCTTAGCTATAATTGTAAAACATTCCAAATGGGAAATTTGGGATGTTACAACCTCCTGGGAAAATAAGGGATTGTCCTGGGGCAACTCCACAGAGCTGGACGGACTCCAGACATGCATCAAAAGCATGAAGGACAAGAACATCAAGCTTGTCAATGTGATCCAGGTCATGCTCGTTCGCCGGATCCTACCCTGCCAAAGGCGTGCGGTAAATCTGTGGGAGTTCGTCCCGGCCGAACACCAGATGCTCCGGAAGCTCTACGGCATGACGCACAAAGGCACATAGAAAGTGTTGTTCCAGGCCTCTGAAGTACCTCCTGCCACATCCGAGGACCGCGGACATCATGCAGCGCGGCCCCTGAATCCGGTGAGTTTTGGGACCACCACCGGGTTTAGTTTTTTCCCAATACATTCATGGGGTAATTTTAAGTATATATATATATATATATATATATATATATATATATATATATATATATTTTTGCCTCAGGATTATGTGAAGATGGCGGAGCAGATTGATCGTCGGCTCGCTGCTTGGAAGATACAGCGGATGCTCTCCTGACGGAGATGCTAGTCCCGGCACCGTACAAGGGGCCGGAGAAGAAGGTCGAAAAGAAGACCCCGGGGACCAGGAAGGATCTCCAGCATAAGGTTGTGTCCGAAGCCTCGTCCAAAGACAACGAGGCGGACTCCTCCCACAAAGGGGAGGAGGAATAAGAAGACGCCTCATCCGGGAAGGATGAGGGGCCCGGCGAAGTGGGCCAGGGGGCTGGAAAAGGACCTCGCCGCAAGGCCGTTATTCCTTTGTCGTCCGATGACAACGAGACACATTCCTCCTGCGGAGGTGGGGGGAATCAAGAAGAAATTCCACCTCCCCGCACTAGGGGGGAGAAGAAGAGAAAAGCCTCCCCAGAGGGGGAGGCTGGGCCATCCAAGAAGGGGAAAACATCCCTTCCGGAGTACTCCACCACGGCCGCCTACAGTGATGAAGGGTGGCTGCCCAGGGGGAAGCCCCTGGCGCGATCGTAAGTTTCCACATTCTACCGTGGTTTTAAGTCATAGATGTTTTAATGACGACGAGCGTATATGCAGTCCGGCCAGGGCTCATCCAGAGGAGTCGTCTTCGGACGGGTCTCTGAGCGCTTCAGAGATGAACTCGCTCCCGACTGCGACCACTCCTCAGCCTGCGGATGACACGGAGGTGTTGTCCCGAAGGTTCCCTGAGCAGGGGGAGGTGGCACCAGAGATGCCCCAAGGCGGACTTCCGAATGCCGGACATGCGGGGTTCAAGGTCCCCACGGATCGCGTCGATGAGAGACGCAACAAGGCGGGCTCCCGACCGAACACTGCTCCGGAACCTTCGATGGTTCCGAACTTAGGCGGGCAGCCCCTCGTTAGGGAGGGCGAGCCGCCCGTGCCGAAGACTTCCGTCGCATCGACGACGCCGGATAGTCTGGTGGAAGCACTTCGAGGCACTTCCATGGAAGAGGAGCACCGTACTCTTATGAGTGCGGTGATTCAAAAGGTCCTGTCCGCCAAAAGCGGACTGACCGAAGCCTGCTCAAGCCTCTTGACGGGCTTTGAGGTAAGTAAAAAATGTATGAGATTATTACCCGATAGGTAGTAGCCCCTGATACTCTGTTTGGTGTTGGGAAATAAAAGCCAAACGGAGGGTCGACTATAATCCGCAGGAGTCTAATAATAAGCATTGTTGTGAACAAGCAGGCTGTGCTGCTTGCTGCTGCTGCCCGTACTGCCAAGGTTGCCGAACTGAAGCGGGACCTGGGGCAGGCGCATGGAGAGCTCATCCTCGCGAAGAGGCAGCTCGAAGAGAACAAGGGTAAGTGATTCCCTCTCTTGTGTATTTAACGATAGGCAAAATTTGTCAATCTAACGCCAAAGCGTCGTGACTGTGTAACAGGGGCCACCACCAAAGTGGCGTCCCTGAAGAAAGCGTTGTCCGAGGCCGAAAACATAGCGGCCTTGGAATGCAAGGAGCGTGAAAAGCAAAGTGCTAGAGTGGGCGAGGTACGGCAGGAGCTCCAGGACCTCGGCAGGAAGTGCGAGTCCGTAGAGCATAATCTGAAGATGAAGGGGGCCGAGCTTGCGAAGGCCCTTGTGAATTTGAAAGATGCCAAGGCCGAAGCCGAGAAAGCACATCAGGAGATCCAGGAGGCCAAAAAGATAACAGCGGGCAAGAAATTCTTTATGCAAAGCAAACATGTGGAGGTGGCGTTTTTTTTACTTACTCGAATACGGAGCTCTCCAGGGGCATTTGCAGATCTGCCACGCAGCGCCTTAGACGCTGCGGAGTTCTACCATGCCCAGGAGGGGAGCTCAACGGAGAAGTTGTTCTGGTCCCAGTATGCTAGGGCCGAACATCCGATGCCTCTGAGCGACCAACTGAAGAAGTTGGTCGAAGTCCACAGGGCGGCCGAACTGGCTATGAAGGTCTTCATAGTCAGGATGTGGCCTGGTGAGCTACTGCCCAGTAGCTACTTTGGCGTGATCAAGCGGATGGTGGATGCCTGCCCGCGGCTTGAAGTGATCAAGAGATCCATTTGCATCGAAGGTGCTCGCCGAGCTTTTGCCCGCGTCAAGGTGCATTGGGGCAAGCTGGATGCGGAGAAGCTAGTCAAGGACGGGCCGCCGGAGGGCAAGGCGCATCGTCATCCCGAAATGTACTACGATGGCGTGATGAAGGGTGCTCGTCTCTAATGGGTGTACCAAGGAAGCCATATTTGAAAGAATTCACTTTTTCATGTTTGTAATTAAAGACGAAGTTACTTGCGCTATGTAGCGCTTTTGTTATTTAAAATATTACCTTCTGTGCGGCTGTTTATAAAATCCTGAAAGTAGGCCAGTCGTCGGCTTCCGCCCCCACGTGACTAGCACTGGGGTGTTCGTGGAAAACCCGGACACTCTTCACCCAAATATTTGGTCCCTTAAGGAGGTTTCTGGCGCATCGAACCAGGCAATCGGACTATGCGGCTTTATAACTTTCACTTAGCCATATAAGTCTACTATTTTAAATTTCGGTGAAGCCCCTAGAATCCGGAAGACCGAATCGGGGCGCTATACACGCCTAGATTGGACGAAGCCGATTTATCGCTTAAAGCGGAATATCTTTAAGGATTTTAAGACCTCTCGAACAGCGACCAGCTCTCGCCACATCATGCCGGTCAGTTTTCGGCTTTCTCTACTGAGGTGCTCGTCCGAAAGAACCGGGACACAATCGCAGTAGTTCTCCCTGCGCTACCTTAGCCGATATAACGGAACGTAAGGCACCAAAACAAGGGAGCTGGGCTATCCCAACTGTAGACCCAAGACATGATTCGGAGTTGATGCATATAGTGCTATAAGTTCGGGGTGCCGCACTGTTGAAAGTGTTCGGACTTTAGTTGCCATATAGCAGGGCGCCATAAGAAGCCCTTGGCAAACCGGCCGCACCAAGGTGTATGGATGCAATATAAAATAAACATTTATAAGAGAAAAATGCTCAGATGAGAATAATAAGCTGACGCTATATATAATCTCTCATTGACGAAAAATATGTTTTAGCGTACATTTACAATGGATGTGTTAAGCAGATATAAAATAGGACTATTTTACATGTCCTATCTAGGGGCAGGCTGTGTTCAGGTAGATAAAGCAGGTATAATGATCGTCAATAGATTCAACCTGGGTATTTTCTTCTGTGCACAACGTCTATTGCCTCCTTGGATGTCTCTTCCCTATAAGTCCGGCAATTCGGCTCTTTTGAGGATGTTGCGCCAACACGGTGTCCGGAAAGATAAGAGGGAAAGAGTATGAAAGTATCTGGCGGTTACCCGCACTATTGACTGAGTCGTTGATGCGCCTCCGCCTATGCCCATGGTATTTTAAGTGCGTAATTGTGTGCACATGGCACGAATGCTTCCTTGATGGGGCTTAAGCGGAGGCCGGACTGCTAGTCGCGCTCTTGGCATGCCTGGTGATCCTGTTGCGGGGTGCTCCGGACTCGCTTGACTGTGCTTGAAGTTGTTGTCGCCGGATTGGTTTGTCAGAGAAGGCCGCATTGTACTTCCGCCGCAAGGGCTGCAGTATGTTCTTCTATTCGTAGGGAGCGATCCATGTTTCCGTTCACTGTTATGACCCCGCGTGGTCCTGTCATCTTGAGCTTGAGATATGCGTAGTGTGGTACCGCATTGAATCTGGCGAATGCGGTTCGTCCGAGCAGTGCATGGCAACCACTGCGGAAGGGGACAATATCGAAGGTTAACTCTTCGCTTCGGAAGTTATCCGGAGATCCGAAGACCACTTCCAATGTTATAGAGGATGTACAGCGGGCCTCTACTCCAGGAATTACACCTTTAAAGGTGGTTTTAGTGGGCTTGATCCTTGAAAGGTCAATGCCCATTTTGCGCACTGTGTCCTGGTAGAGCAGGTTCAGGCTGCTGCCACCGTCCATAAGGACGCGCGTGAGGTGGAATCCGTCAATGATTTGGTCTAGGACCAATGCGGCTGAGCCGCCGTGACGGATGCTAGTAGTGTGATCCCTACGATCAAAGGTGATCGGGCAAGCTGACCAAGGGTTGAATTTGGGGGCGACTGGCTCCATCGCATAGACATCTGTTAGTGCCCGCTTCCGTTCCCGCTTGGGGATGTGCGTGGCGTAGATCATGTTGACCATTTTCACCTGGGGGGGAAATTTCTTCTGTCCCCCCGTGTTCGGACGTCGGGGCTCCTCGTCATCGTCGTTGTGCAGCCCCTTGTCCTTGTCTTCGGCGTTTATCTTGCCGGCCTGTTTGAATACCCAACAATCTCTATTGGTGTGATTGGCTGGCTTGTCCGGGGTGCCATGAATTTCGCACGAGCGCTCCAATATGCGGTCCAGACTGGATGGTCCCTGATTATTTCTATTGAACGGCTTCTTCCGCTGACCGGGCTTGGATCCACTGAATCCGGCGTTGACTGCCGTGTCTTCAGTGTTGTCGCCGTTGTTCCGTCGCTTATGTATGTTACGCTGTGGCTTGCCGTTATTGTCGTGGCCGTCCGAATTGCCAGACTGTGGCGTAGTGCTGCTGCGGGCCAACCAACTATCCTTGCCCGCGCAAAAGCTGGTCATTAGTGTTGTGAGAGCTGCCATGGACTTGGGTTTTTCCTGGCCGAGGTGTCGAGCGAGCCACTCATCACGGATATTATGCTTGATAGCCGCCAGGGCTTTGGCGTCCGGACAGTCAACTATTTGGTTCTTCTTAGTTAGGAACCGAGTCCATAATTTCCTGGCTTTGGCGTCCGGGCTGTTGAGTAATGTGGCTCAAGTCGTCGGCGTCAGGTGGTCACTGTTGGGCTCTATGGTAGGGTGCGTCGACTGCAAATTAAAATTTTCCTACACGCAGAACATCCAGGAACATGCTACGGGAGATGGATCACAGTTCGTTACCACTAGACGCGCAGTGCCGTGCAGCGGAAGAAGAGTTGGGGCAGCGCGTCCGCGTGGATCGTCTCCTCCTCGTTCGATCTCCCTCGAACAGCTGGTCGTCCGATCCCACGTACGAGTTTGCCGGAACGGCGCAAGTGCACCGCCTCTAACGATATCCGCGCGTGCAGGAGGAGCACCGCGCGGCAGACTGCTAGGTCCGATCACAAAGTCGGCGGCAAGTGGAGGTGGCTATTCGCAACACATGCAAACCCTAGTCGCAGCCGAAGCGATCAACTAACTGAGTGTGCCGCACCTCCACTTTATATAGGCGTCCGTCGCAGGCTCAACACTCGGGCCTTGCACGGACCCTAAAGCCCAAAGTATACTCGGTCACGTTCCTAGTCCAGTTCGGATCACATCCGACCAGTGTCCTACGAACCGAACTCGTAGGTTCCTTCCCTTAAGCGCGCGACCTCTTAGGATCAAGTCGGCTTTGTCACATTTCGGATCACCTCCGACCTGCACGGTTGGTAGCGGCCTCTAGCAAGGCGTGCCGACCACCAAGCAGACTATGAAGCTGGTTAGGCGAACCTGTACAACGTGTCACACTTCTGTTCCCTTTGCCGCATGATATATGTTGTCGGGCTCAAAGCGAGACTGTCATCCTTGTGCTAGCCCGACCTCTTTCTCGTTTCAGTGATGCCGACCACAAACCGGATTATCTCATAATCCTTGTCGCATGGCCATGCTTATCCTGGTCGGATCACACGAGGGGCCCAGAGTATATCTCTCCTGATCGGAGGGGCAAATCCCATCTTGCTCGACCATGTCTCGCAGCATGGGACTGGACAAACCCGAAACCTACCTTTGTAACTACCCAGTCACGGAGTAGCGTTAGGTCGGCCCAAAGCAAGCCTGTCACCATCCCGAGTACATGCGTCAGCTCAGGTCTTAGGACATAGAACATATGTTGTACTAGAGACTCACAGATGACATATCGCTGCGTCTCATAGTTGGGTCTGTCCGACTCGGACCTTATCTCGACTCGGATCCGACTACGTCGAATCCGACAAGACCTTTCCAAGTCCATATTATCCGGTTAGCATCCAATGCTCCATGGCTAGTGAGACCAAGCCATCGACCGTGTCATATGCCAGTCTAGTCGGCTGCGTGTCCACACAACCCTTTCGACTAGGGACCTTTTAGGACAGTCATCATACAATGCATAGTCCCACAAACAAGTCATATACTTGCTGATACACATCATTGATAATGTCCAAGGACTATCTTTATTCATAAAATCATAGGAAATATCATCATACATGATTGCGTCTAGGGCATATCTCCAACAGTCGCACATATGTGCCCTGGAAGTTGTCCAGGAATGCGTCTTCCAGGTTTTCCCAGCTGCCAATGGAGTTTGCTGGCAGGCTGTCTAGCCAGTGCCGTGCTGGTCCTTTGAGCTTAAGGGGAAGATACTTGATGGCGTGCAGATCGTCTCCGCGGGCCATGTGAATGTGGAGAAGAAAATCTTCGATCCATACTGCGGGGTCTGTTGTGCCATCATATGATTCGATGTTTACGGGTTTAAACCCTTCTAGGAATTCATGATCCATTACTTCGTCAGTGAAGCAGAGGGGGTGCGCGGCACCTCTGTGCCGGGCTATGTGGCTACCCAGGTCGAATTGCTCTGGATGGCTATATTCGGCCCGGCCAGACCTGTTGAAGGTGTGTCCGGCGTGACGGTCCTCGTCGCGTACCGAGGCGCGCCTCCGTGATCCGTAGATCGATCTTGGCTGTCCTGATTTGTTGCCCCGGGCCGTAGTATGTTGGCATGGGGGTGTTGGCTGGTATGCAGACTGGTATGCCCCTTTATCCCGGCCACGAGGTGGCCGGTCAGCCATGTGGTGCTCTTGTCCGTATTCCTCGGCTGCTAGGACTTCAGTCCATTTTTCTGTGAGCAGGTCTTGATCAGCTTGGAGTTGTTGTTGCTTCTTTTTCAGGCTCCTCGCAGTGGCTATAAGCCGACGCTTGAAGAGCTCCTGCTCTACGGGATCCTCAGGCACGCCGAACTCGTCGTCGCCGAGGCTAATCTCGTCTTTGGAGGGGGGCATGTAGCTGTCCTCCTCCGGGTATTCGTCCGTCGCCTGTTCATCTGGGCTGACCTGCTCATCTTCCTGTTCGGCCTGCTCGAAGGCGTGCTGTTCAGGGTTGTATTCTTCTTCGGCACCATTCGGATTGCTTCCATCTCCTGGGCCGGTATTGGTGTGGCGGGACTTGGAGTGGCGCCGGCGTTGCCCATTCTTTGCTTTTTTCCCCGAGGTTTTATCCTCCGTTGCCTCATCGCCATTTGTTTCCTTTGGAGTGTCCACCATATATATATCATAAGAAGAGGTGGCTGTCCACCGCCAGTGAGCGGTGGTTCATGGTCTTCTCCTGCATCGTCGTCCATACCGTCGTTGTCTTCGGAGTCGAAGTTCAGTACCTTAGTTAAGTCATCGACCGTGGCAATGAAGTGGGTGGTGGGTGGGCAACTGATGACCCACAAGTATAGGGGATCTATCATAATCCTTTCGATAAGTAAGAGTGTCGAACCCAACGAGGAGCAGAAGGAAATGATAAGCGGTTTTCAGCAAGGTACTCTCTGCAAGTACTGAAATAAGTGATAACATATAGTTTTGTGATAAGGTGAATTGTAACGAGCAACAAGTAACAAAAGTAAATAAGGTGCAGCAAGGTGGCCCAATCCTTTTTGTAGCAAAGGACAAGCCGGAACAAACTCTTATAATAGGAAAAGCGCTCCCGAGGACAAATGGGAATATCATCAAGCCAGTTTTCATCACGTTCATATGATTCGCGTTCGGTACTTTGATAATTTGATATGTGGGTGGACCGGTGCTTGGGAGTTGTTCTTACTTGAACAAGCATCCCACTTATGATTAACCTCTATTGCAAGCATCCGCAACTACAACAAAAGTATTAAGGTAAACCTAACCATAGCATGAAACATATGGATCCAAAACAGCCCTTACGAAACAACGCATAAACTAGGGTTTAAGCTTCATCACTCTAGCAACCCAGCATCTACTTATTACTTCCCAATGCCTTCCTCTATGCCCAAATAATGGTGAAGTGTTATGTAGTCGATGTTCACATAACACCACTAGAGGTTAGACAACATACATCTTATCAAAATATCGAACGAATACCAAATTCACATGACTACTAATAGCAAGACTTCTCCCTTGTCCTCAGGAACAAACGTAACTACTCACAAAGCATATTCATGTTCATAATCAGAGGGGTAATAATATGCATAAAGGATCTGAACATATGATCTTCCACCAAATAAACCAACTAGCATCAACTACAAGGAGTACTCAACACTACTAGCAACCTACTAGCACCAATCCCGGACTTGGAGACAAGAATTGGATACAAAGATGAACTAGGGTTTGGAGATGAGATGGTGCTGGTGAAGATGTTGATTAAGATTGCCCTCTCCCGATGAGAGGAGAGTTGGTGATGATGATGGCGAGGATTTCCCCCTCCCGGAGGGAAGTGTCCCCGGCAGAACAGCTCCGCCGGAGCCCTAGATTGGTTCCTCCAAGGTTTCGCCTCGTGGCGGCGGAGTCTCGTCCCGAAAGGTTTCTTATGATTTTTTTCACATTGAAAGACTTCATATAGGAGAAGATGGATGTCGGAGAGCCACCAGGGGGCCCACGAGGTAGGGGGGCGCGCCTAGTGCGGGAGGGCGCGCCCCCACCCTCGTGAGCAGGATGTGGGCCCCCTGGCCTTCATCTTTGGCGACGATTTTTCTTTATTTATTTTAAGGTATTCCGTGGAGTTTCAGGACTTTTGGAGTTGCACAGAATAGGCCTTCAATATTTGCTCCTTTTACAGCCCAGAATTCCAGCTGCCGACATGCTCCCTCTTCATGTAAACCTTGTAAAATAGGAGAGAATAGCCATAATTATTGTGACATAACGTGAAATAACAGCCCATAATGTGATAAGTATCGATATAAAAGCATGATGCAAAATGGACGTATCAACTCCCCCAAGCTTAGACCTTGCTTGTCCTCAAGCGAAAAGCCGATAACAATAAATATGTCCTCATGTTTAGAGGTAGAGGCTTCGATAAAAATGAAATATGGACATGAAGGCATCATGATTATTCTCATAAGAGCGACATATATTGATTTTTCATATGATTACTCATGTTCAAATGATGATCTTTTCAAAGTGCAAAAGTATAAATCAGAAACCTTATTGGGCACCAACAAATTATAACCTCAGTCATTGAAGCAATTGCAATTTATCATAACATCGGAAAGAGTCTATGTCAGAGCTTAAAAGCAAGTCCACATACTCAACTATCACTTAGTCCTTCATAATTGCTAGCACTCACGCAATACTTGTGGTTACGGAGTTTTAATCGGACACAGAGAAAGATAGGGGCTTGTAGTTTTGCCCCACAACCTTTTACCTCAGGGGTAATGTCAACAATAATAAATCATGCTCCCCTACATCCAGTTAGATATATATATCATGTTCTTTCCAACATGCTGAGCTTGCCGAAGGATAAAATAAAAAGCAGAAGGTGAAGATCACTGTGACTCTTGCATAAGGTAGAAGATAATAATAAAAGATAGGCCC
The DNA here is from genome assembly GCA_021605205.1 of Aegilops longissima. NCBI lineage: Eukaryota > Viridiplantae > Streptophyta > Magnoliopsida > Poales > Poaceae > Aegilops > Aegilops longissima. The sequence goes on from CM038679.1 coordinate 177,214,805, forward strand.
TTCGCAGAGGGAAGCAGAGGTTGCCATGCGCTTTTATGGTTGCATGCACAAAATCTTAATGCAAAAGAACGTCACTTTATATTGCCCCTTGTATGTGGAACTTTATTATGCAGTTCGTCGCTTTTATTACTTCCACAACAAGTTCGTACAAAGCTTATTTCTCTGCACTAATAAGTCATGCATATTTAAAGAGCAATTTTTATTTCTTGCACCGATGACAACTTACTTGAAGGATCTTACTCAATCCATAGGTAGATATGGTGGACTCTCATGGCTAAACTGGTATAAGGGTATTTGGAAGCACAAGTAGTATCTCTACTTGGTGCTGAGAATTTGGCTAGCATGAGGGGGAAAGGCAAGCTCAACATGTTAGGAGATCCATGACAATATACATTGTCTCAGATATAAGAAAACATAACTCATTACGTTGTCTTCCTTGTCCAACATCAACTCTTTAGCATGTCATATTTTAATGAGTGTTCCCAATCATAAAAGATGTCAATGATAATATATCAATATGTGAAACCTCTCTCTCCTTATTACTTCCTATTAATTGCAACGATGACCAAAACTATATTTGCCAACTCCCAACAACTTTTAATCATCATACTCTTTCTATGTGAAGTCATTACTTTCAATAAGACCAATATGAACTCTTTTTTTCTTTTTATTCTTTTCTTTTATTCACTCAAGATCATGGAAAAGTAATCAAGCCCTTGACTCAACACTAATCTTTATTATATATAGCTCACGGACTCGATTGCATAGAGGGATCATAAAGCAAAACTTCAAAAACTAGATCATGCCATGACTTTATTCTAATATATCAAGATACTACTAATAGGATCGAACTAAGAGAAATGGTAAAGATAGGAGTTGTGATGGTGATACCATACCGGGGCACCTCCCCCAAGCTTGGCAGTTGCCAAGGGGAGTGCCCATACCCATGTGATTATGCCTCCTTCTTTGTTGTTGGCGGTGGAGGTGTTGTTGATGATGCAAGCTTGTCGTCCACCTTCCATGGCATAGGCTCACCCTCATAGAAGGATGATCGAGTCTCCGGAATCCTCAAATCTACAACGGAAACAGCTCGAAACGAAAGCAGAGGATATTTGCGTGATACGGTCGTCAAAACCTTCGGGAGAATATATAATGAATTTTTTTACCGACCAAAATATGTATCGTGCAAGAAAAAGGAGTCCGGAGGGCACACGAGGTGCTCACGAGGTAGGCCGGCGCGCCTAGGGGGGTAGGGCGCGCCCTCCACCATCGTGGAGGCCTCGTGTCCTCCCCGGACTGCTACTTATTTTTCTATTTTTCTAAATATTCCAAAACGGAGAAATATTGCCTTAGAATTTGTTTTGGAGTCGGTTTACTTACCGTAACACATACCTATTCCTTTTCGGAGTCTGGAACGTTCTGGAAAGTGTCCCTTATGTATTCCTCCGGGGTTACGGTTTCAATAATATTAGTTTCAACATTTATAGGATTACCTGAGATATAGTGTTTGATCCTTTGACTGTTTACCACTTTCGGATTTGTGCCTGCGAAGTTGTTGATTTTTATGGCACCGGAATGATAGACCTCCTCGATAACGTAGGGACCTTCCCATTTAGAGAGAAGTTTTCCTGCAAAAAATCTTAAATGAATGTTGTATAGCAATACATAATCACCTACATTAAACTCACGCTTTTGTATCCTTTTCTCATGCCATCTTTTAACTTTTTCTTTAAACAACTTGACATTTTCATAAGCATGGGTTCTCCATTTATCAAGTGAGCTAATATCAAATAACCTCTTCTCACCGGCAAGTTTGAAATCAAAGTTGAGCTCTTTAATAGCCCAATATGCCTTATGTTCTACTTCGAGAGGTAAGTGACATGCTTTTCCATAAACCATTTTATACAGAGACATACCCATAGGATTCTTATATGCAGTTCTATAGGCCCATAATGCATCATCAAGTTTCTTGGACCAATTCTTTCAGACCTATTAACAGTCTTTTTCAAAATTAATTTGAGCTCTCTATTACTCAATTCTACTTGACCACTAGACTGGGGGTGATATGGAGATGCACCATATTTAGCAAGCATTTTACGGAAAGCACCATGAATAAAACGTGAACCGCCATCAGTCATTAAATATCTAGGGACCCCAAACCTCAGAAAAATAACTTCGTTAAGCATTTTAATAGAAGTGTTATGATCAGCACTACTAGTTGGAATAGCTTCTACCCACTTAGTAACGTAATCAACAACAACTAAAATATGAGTATATCCATTAGAGGCTGGAAAAGGTCCCATATAATCAAAGCCCCAAACATCAAATGGTTCAATAACAAGTGAATAATTCATAGGCATTCCTTGACATCTACTAATATTAACAATTCTTTGACATTCATCACAAGACAAAACAAACTTGCGGGCATCTTTGAAGAGTGTAGGCCAATAAAAACCAGATTGCAATACCTTATGTGCAGTTCTATCTCCAGCGTGGTGTCCTCCATAAGCTTCGGAGTGACACTTGCATAGGATCTGTTCCTGTTCATGCTCAGGTACACAACGTCTAATAAGACCATCTACTCCTTCTTTATAAAGATGTGGATCATCCCAAAAGTAATGTCTCAAATCATAAAATAACTTTTTCTTTTGTTGGTATGTGAAGCAAGGTGGTATAAATCTAGCAACAATATAATTAGCATAATCAGCATACCAGGGAGTGCTACGGGAAGTGCTTATGAAATTTAATTGTTCATCAAGAAAGCTATCATCAATAGGTAGTGGGTCATCAAGAACATTCTCTAACCTAGATAAGTTGTCTGCAACGGGGTTCTCAGCTCCTTTTCTATCAACAATATGCAAATAAAATTCTTGCATCAAGAACACCCATCTAATAAGTCTAGGTTTAGCATCTTTCTTTTCCATAAGATATTTAATAGCAGCATGATCAGTGTGAATAGTTACTTTAGAATCAACAATATAGGGTCTGAATTTATCACAAGGAAATACAACTGCTAAAAGTTCCTTTTCGGTAGTAGCATAATTTCTTTGAGCATTGTCTAGAGTCTTACTAGCATAGTGGATAACATTTAATTTCTTATCAACTCTTTGCCCTAGAACAGCACCTACTGCATAATCACTAGCATCGCACATAATTTCAAAGGGTAAATTCCAATCAGGTGGCTGAACAACAGGTGGAGAGACTAATGCTTTCTTAAGTATTTCAAATGCTTCTACACAATCATCATCAAAGACAAATGGTACATCTTTTGTAATAAATTAGTCGAGGTCGAGAGATTTTGAGAAGTCCTTAATGAACCTCCTATAAAATCCGGCGTGACCAAGGAAACTTCTTATACCTTTGATGTCCTTGGGACATGGCATCTTTTCAATAGCATCAACCTTGGTTTTATCAACTTCAATACCTCTTTCAGAAGCTTTGTGCCCCAAGACAATACCTTCATTAACCATAAAGTGGCACTTTTCCCAATTCAAGACAAGATTAGTTTCTTCACATCTCTGCAAAACTCGATCAAGATTGCTCAAGCAATCGTCAAAAGAGGAACCATAGACGGAAAAGTCATCCATGAAAACCTCACAAATCTTTTCAAAAAAGTCAGAGAATATAGCCATCATGCATCTTTGAAAGGTAGCAGGTGCATTACATAAACCAAAAGGCATACGTCTATAAGCAAAGGTACCAAAAGGACATGTAAAAGTAGTCTTTGATTTATCTTTAGCCGACACAGGTATTTGAGAGAAACCAGAATAACCATCTAGAAAGCAATAATGTGTATGTTTGCATAATCTTTCTAGCATTTGATCAATAAAAGGTAAGGGGTAATGATCTTTCTTAGTACATTTATTTAATTTGCGGAAATCAATTACCATCCTATAACCTGTGATAATTCTTTGCGGAATCAATTCATCTTTATCATTAGGGACAACTGTAATACCTCCCTTCTTAGGGACACAATGGACAGGACTTACCCACTGACTATTAGCAACTGGATAAAATTATACCTGCCTCCAGAAGCTTGAGTATTTCTTTCCTTACCACTTCTTTCATTTTAGGATTCAAACGTCGTTGAGGATCACGAACTGGTTTGGCGTCCGCTTCCAAATTTATTTTATGCTGACATAGAGTGGGACTAATGCCCTTAAGGTCATCGAGAGTATATCCAATAGCTGCATGGTGCTTCTTCAGAGTTTTCAATAATCTTTCTTCTTCATTCTCTGAAAGGTTAGCACTAATAATAACAGGATATATTTTCTTTTCATCAAGATAAGCATATTTAAGATTATCAGGCAACGGTTTAAGCTCAAATACGGGATCACCCTTGGGTGGAGGAGGATCTCCTAGGATTTCAACAGGCAAATTGTGTTGCAGAATTGGTTCCTGTTTAAAGAATACTTCATCTATTTCCCTTCTTTCATTCATAAAGATATCATTTTCATGGTCTAGCAAATAGTGTTCGAAAGGATTACTAGGAGGTACGGCAATAGAAGCAAGACCAATAATTTCATCCTTACTAGGCAATTCTTCCTCACGATGTTGTTTACTAAATTTAGAGAAATTAAACTTATGAACCATATCATCCAAGCCAATAGTAACAACATTCTTTTCGCAGTCTATCTTAGCATTAATAGTATTCAAGAAGGGTCTACCAAATATAATGGGACAAAAGCTATCTTGTGGAGAACCAAGAACAAGAAAATCAGCGGGATATTTGGTTTTCCCACACAAGACTTCAACATCTCTAACAATTCCCGTTGCAGATATAGTATCTCTATTGGCAAGTTTAATTGTAACATCAATATCTTCTAACTCAGCAGGTGCGATATCATGCATAATTTCTTAATATAAGTCAATAGGTATAACACTAGCACTAGCACCCATATCACATAAGCCATGATAACAATGATCTCCTATTTTAACAGAAATAACAGGCACGCCTACCATAGGTCTATGTTTATCTCTATCACAGGGTTTAGCAATTCTAGCAGTTTCACCAGAGAATTGAATGACATGCCCATCAATATTATCAGACAAGAGATCTTTAACAATAGCAATATTAGGTTCTACTTTGACTTGCTCAGGAGGTGTATAAGTTCTAGTATTGCTTTTACAAATAGCAGTTGAAGCTTTAGCATGATCCTTTACTCTAACAGGGAAAGGTGGTTTCTCAACATAAGAGGTGGGAACAATAGGATCATTATAAGTGATAGTCTTTTCTTCAACTTTAATAGGTGCAGCTACTTTTACTTCTATGGGAGGATGATATTTAAACCACTTCTCCTTAGGGCGTAAGTAGCAAAAGATTCACAGAAAGAAGCTACTATCTCAGAGTCAAGTCCATATTCAGTGCTAAACTTACGAAAGATATCGGTATCCATAAAAGATTTAACACAATCAAACTTAGGTGTCATACCTGACTCCTTACCTTCGTCGAGGTCCCAATCTTCAGAGTTGCGTTTAATTCTATCCAATAAATTCCATTTGAATTCAATAGTCTTCATCATAAAAGAGCCAGCACAAGAAGTATCGAGCATGGTGCGATTGTTATCAGAAAGCCGAGCATAAAAACTATGAATAATTATTTCTCTTGGAAGCTCATGATTGGGGCATGAATATAACATTGATTTAAGCCTCCCCCAAGCTTGAGCGATGCTTTCTCTCCTTCGCGAGGCCAAAAATTATATATATAATTGTGATCACGATGAACAAGATGCATAGGGTAATACTTTTGATGAAATTCCAATTTCAATCTTTTATAGTTCCATGATCTCGTATCACATAGCCTATACCATGTCAATGCGTCTTCCTTCAAAGAAAAAGGAAAAGCCTTCTTCTTAACAACATCATCGGGTACACCTGCAAGCTTAAATAATCCACAAATTTCATCCACATATATTAAGTGCTCATCAGGGTGCTTTGTTCCATCTCCTGTAAAAGGATTAGCTAGCAGTTTTTCCATCATACCTGAAGGAAATTCAAAAGGAGTTTCATTTTCAATAGGTTCAGTAGGTTGAGTAGGTTGAGGAGAAACTATTTGCTCTACTGGACGGGGTGAAGATACCCCGAACAAGCCTCTCAGACAATTACATTCCATAGTAACAAGTGACAGAAAATTTCAGCACACAAATAAATTTTTCCTTACCAAATTCCACCTACCAAAGGCGCTTCACTCCCCGGCAACGGCGCTAGAAAAGAGTCTTGATGACCCACAAGTATAGTGGATCTATCGTAGTCCTTTCGATAAGTAAGAGTGTCGAACCCAACAAGGAGCAGAAGGAAATGATAAGCGGTTTTCAGCAAGGTACTCTTTGCAAGTACTGAAATAAGTGATAACAGATAGTTTTGTGATAAGGTGAATTGTAACGAGCAACAAGTAACAAAAGTAAATAAGGTGCAGCTAGGTGGCCCAATTATTTTTGTAGCAAAGGACAAGACGGAACAAACTCTTATAATAGGAAAAGTTCTCCCGAGGACACATGGGAATATCATGAAGCTAGTCTTCATCACGTTCATACGATTCGCGTTCGGTACTTTGATAATTTGATATGTGGGTGGACCGGTGCTTGGGCGCTGTTCTTCCTTGAACAAGCATCCCACTTATGATTAACCTCTATTGCAAGCATCCGCAACTACAACAAAAGTATTAAGGTAAACCTAACCATAGCATGAAACATATGGATCCAAAACAGCCCCTTACGAAGCAACGCATAAACTAGGGTTTAAGCTTCTGTCACTCTAGCAACCCATCATATACTTATTACTTCCAAATGCCTTCCTCTAGGCCCAAATAATGGTGAAGTGTTATGTAGTAGACGTTCACATAACACCACTAGAGGTTAGACAACATACATCTTATCAAAATATAGAACGAATACCAAATTCACATGACTACTAATAGCAAGACTTCTCCCTTGTCCTCAGGAACAAACGTAACTACTCAGAAAGCATATTCATGTTCATAATCAGAGGGGTAATAATATGCATAAAGGATCTGAACATATGATCTTCCACCAAATAAACCAACTAGCATCAACTACAAGGAGTAATCAACACTACTAGCAACCTACTAGCACCAATCCCGAACTTGGAGACAAGAATTGGATACAAGAGATGAACTAGGTGTCGGTGTACTAGAGTAGGGGTACCCTAGTATCCCGGACTCGTGTACGGGCAGTTGCAGCACCCCGCGGCGAGGCTTGCCTAGTGACCGCCAAGGTCCTCCATGGTTCCTTCGGAGCCATTCAATAACAAAGTATTTAAGCCGAGAAGACAAGGCCCGGCAAGAGGAGCTTGCCGGAAGGCCACTCAAGGCACGCAGAAGACAAGACCCGGCAAGAGGAGCTTGCCGGAAGGCTTGGTGAGCGACAAGCTTCGGGCGCGACAAAGGATTCAGCCGCTGCAAGGTGCTTGCCGCGGCAGCAACCTCTCTTCATCTCCGCTCCAGCTCATCCACCAACGTGTCGCCATGGGGCCATTCCAGCGTGCGTGTCGGGGGCTGTGCAGCCAGCAGAGAGCAGCGGTGGCGGCGCCGACAGGTGCCATCGTGGCATGCGGTGGCGCCCACGGTCCTTTTCTGCCTGCTTTAGGCGACATGGGCGGGCATTTAATGCTTTTGTCCCTTGCCGTCGAGTTAGGTAGAATACACTGTACAAAGTAGCTGTACCAACCACAACTCATTTTCCCATTTTGCCCTTGTCTACGTTGCCACCTGTTGGTGATCCCTTGAGCCTATAAAAGGAGACCCATGCGCAACGTAGAGGGGGTTCGACTCATTCGAGACCAGAAACACTCAAGCTAGGTTTTGTAGCTCTCTGTGCTCCCTAGCAAGAACACAATACAATCAGACAAGCAGCAGTAGGAGTATTATCTCTCCGGAGAGCTCCGAAGCTGGGTAAACTGCTCGTGTGCATCGCCTCGATCTGCTCTTCATGCAATCTCCGCCCCCCACCGAACCAAAAGGAACTCGGTCCGCCGGTCCCATAGGTGTTCGTGGGTTATTGTCAGCTTCCCCGACATCTTTGGCGCGCCAGGTAGGGGGCGTCGAGGCTGTGTGAACCTGATCCAGCGTTCACACGAGCAACATCTTCATCATCTTCATCAACATGCCACCGAAGAAGAAGGCTTCGGCGGCAGCAGAGCCGTCCGCGTGAAACCCACCACCACCGGAGCCGACGAGTGGTGGGGAAGACGCCGGCGGAAGAGCGGACGTCGACGAGGGAGCCCGTGTCGCTTCTAAGTCCAAGGACAAGGCGGCGCAAACCTCGGCGTCCGTACACGTACCACGTCCATCTCAGGAGGCGCGAGACCGACATCGTCATGGTGCTCGCAGCGCCATGCGTTCGTTGGGCCAAGATCGAGCTGGTGGATCCGGGGACGCTCAAGAACAGCTCGCGCGCCAACAGGCTGGTGCGAGTGGGGTACGGTCGCCTGGACGGGATACTGCTCCTTCTAACATATTTAGAAGTCCGAGCATATCCTGCTCCTCGCACCATTCACCATTGCCACCCACCACTCAAGCAGAAGCTTTGGCGCGAGCTCAACTGCTCCTGGATTGCCCTCCAACGGCAGACAAGGTCGACGAATGGAGGGCCACCATCCAGAGTCTCATCGGCTTTGCCAACGGCGACGTTCCGCGGCAACCAAGCACGTCGCTGCCACGGCGAGACGACAAGGCACGAGCCGGTGGCGACGAGACCTGTGGGCGTGCAACCACCATGCACTCTCCATCCCGAAGGCCAAGATCGCCGACTCGTCGGATCCACCACGACAGCGATTCCACCGCTTCATCGGACCCACGAGCTCGCCGTGATCAGCGCCAAGTTCTTCAAGAACGGCAACAAGAAGACGCTCGAACTCGCATCGAGCGCCGAAGAGAAGCGCGGCGTCAATCCGACCAGCACGCTGGACCCTCTGTCGACGTGCATGCGCCAGGGGAACCAGGTGACTTGCCGTATGCGGTAGGTTGCCCTGCGTTCACTCGTGAGCTGCGGCAGGTCCAGTGGTCCGACAAGAAAAATTTCAAGCCAGACGTGCCAGAGAAGTATGATGGCAGGACGCATCCATCGGAGTTCCTCAGCATCTACACCATCGCGGTGCAAGCTGCAGGGGGACGAGATGACAAGATCCTCGCCAACTACTTCCCGCTGGTACTCAAGCCTAATGTCAGATCTTGGCTCATGCACTTGCCGGACGGATCCATATCTTCTTGGGCAGATCTATGCCATCAGTTTGTCGGCGCCTTCACAGGCGGCCACAAACCTCATGGCCAAGAGAGTGACGTTCACCTGCTCGCCCAGAAGGAAGGAGAGTCTCTGCGCAAGTTCATCCAGAGGTTCAGCCGTGTGCACTACAACATCCCAGATGTCCACCCTGCCGCAGTGATCAGCGCGTTTCATCAGAACGTGCGGAACCGCGGAATGAGGGAAGAGATGGCAATGTGCAAAGTCAAGGACGTCAGTGAGCTGTATGCCTTGGCCGACAAGTGTGCACGTGCTGAGGAAGGAAGAAGACTCCCACGAGAGAATGCAGAAGCAGGATCTGATAGTGAGGAGACCGCCCCGGCGAAGAAGAGCCGGCGACGGAACAACAGAAAGAAGAAGGCCAAAGAAGTGCTAGTTGTCGAGCAGTCCGGCAACGGTGGTGCCGCCAAGAAAGCCAAGGTTGGTGGCTCCGGCAAGGAGATTGCCGCTGACACCGACCGCCAAGCTGTGGCGGCCGCCGACAAGCAGAACAGCTCCAACAAACAGTACTGCAAGATCCACCGTACCAAGGGCCATGACCTCCAGAGCTGCAAGAAGGTCGAGCAGCTTGTTGAACAGTAGAAGGCTGAGTACGAGCGGCGCGACAAGGAGAAGGCCCAGGAAGGTGCTGGGGGAATTAACAAGAAGCGACCCGGCCGGGGAGGAGGCCGCGGCAAGGCCAAGCAGCGGCAAGGAGACAGACCTCCCCGCGGCCGCGACAAGGATGAAGACGACGATGACGATGAAGATATGGGAGACGACGAGACCGATGAGCAGGAGTTTCAGAAAGCAACAGAGGTCCTCTGCGTTGATGGCGGTGCTTCTTTGCATACTTCACACCGCCAACTCAAGCAGTGGATGCGGGAAGTTAATGCAGCAGAACCATCCGTAGAGTGACGCAAACCTCTGAAGTGGTCCGGCACGCCTGTCATCTTTAATATTGAGGACCACCCTGATCGCATAACGGCGGTCGGGTGCTTGCCGATGTTGGTCTCACCAACTATCTGCAACCTCAAGGTCACCAAGATGCTAGTTGACGGCGGGGCCGGCTTAAACCTGATCTCATCCGCGGTGCTCCAGAAGCTTCAGATCCCTGACAGCGAGCTCAAAGAGACTGGCACATTCCAAGGAATCAATCCGGGAAGGAGCAAGCCGAAGGGGAAGATCACGTTGCCGGTAACATTTGGCAGCGAGCTAAACTTCAGGACTGAGAGGGTCACGTTCGACGTCGCTGATTTTCCATTACCTTACAATGGGATACTCGGCCGTCCAGCACTCGCCAAGTTCATGGCAGCCTCTCATTATGCATACAACTTGCTCAAGATGTCAGGCCCGATAAGTGTCATTTCTGTCCATGGCGACAAGAAGGATGCTCTTATCTACGCCGACAAGATCTACCGGGAGGCAGGAGCTGCAACCGATAGCAAATCACGTGCCGATGAAGCTCCCGGGGGGAAGAAGAAGACCAAGTCCGGCAAGAGCTCTGATGCCCTGCGGGCAAACGTCGACGTGTTTGCATGGCAACCGTCTGACAACCCCGGTGTTCCCAGGAAGGTAATTGAGCACCACTTAGCTGTCTGTCCTCATGTGCGCCCATCAAGCGAAAGTCGAAGGCGCGGTGGAGTGCCAAGAGTTCATTGCGAAGAGATCAAGAAGTTGGAAGCAGCAGGCCTTGTCGGGAGTGCTCCATCCTCGTGGTTGGCCAATCCTGTAGTTGTTCGCAAGGCAAATGGGAAATGGAGACTTTGTATTGACTTCACAGATGTTAATAAAGCTTGTCCCAAAGACCCATTTCCTTGCCGCGATCGACCAGATTGTTGACTCCACGGCTGGATGTGATTTGCTTTCATTTCTTGATGCATATTCAGGATATCATCAGATCTTCATGGCGAAGAGGATGAAGAAAACCGCATTCATCACCCCATGTGGCACCTACTGTTTTGTACGGATGCCTTTTGGGCTAAAGAATGCTGGTTCAACGCTTGCAAGAGTAGTCCATGACGCTTTTGAGCCGCAAATGCACGTAAATGTAGAAGCCTACATGGATGACATAGTGGTCAAGAGCAAGGACAAAGCAACTCGGTTCAAGATTTAGATGAGACCTTTGCAAATCTGCGCAAGATCAACCTCAAGCTCAACCCGAGAAGTGCGTGTTTGGAGTTCCTTCCGCAAGCTTCTCGGGTTCTTCGTGGTCTCAGCGGGAATTGAAGCCAATCCCGACAAGATCAAGGCCATTGAGAAGATTGAAGCACCAAAGCGCGTCAAGGATGTACGAAGACTTGCGGTTGCGTGGCTGCTCTCAGCAGGTTTATCTCTAGGTTCTGCTGAGCGCGCCTACCATTTTCAAGATTTTGAAAAGGCAGGTCCAATGAAATGGACTCCCGAAGCGGAGGCTGCGCTGCAGGACTTAAAGAGGTACCTGTCCTCCACTCCAATACTTGTCGCACCTAGGCCATAAGAGAAGTTGCTGCTATATATAGCGGCAACCAATCAAGTGGTTAGTGCTGCGTTAGTAGCGGAAAGGGAGGCAGATGATGAGTCGGCAACCAAGGAAGATGCATCCAGCGACAAGCAGGGGGCTTCACCGGCAAGCTATGGTCCCAACAAAGACGGATCTGCACAGAATTGCGAGAAGATACAGAAAAGGATGGTGCAGCGCCCAGTTTACTTTGTCAGTTCCCTTCTGCAGGGGGCTAGGTCAAGGTACTCTGGTGTTCAGAAACTGCTTTTCGGTCTCATCATGGCCTTGAGAAAGCTGCGCCATTACTTCCAAGCACATGAGATCACAGTTGTCACTCGCTTTCCGCTGAAGAGAATACTGCAAAATCCAGAAGCAACAGGCAGGATTGTCGAGTGGGCACTGGAACTGTCAAGCTTTGGCCTCAAGTTTGAAAGCACTTCAACTATCCAAAGCAGGGCACTGGCAGAGTTCATAGCAGAATGGACGCCAACGCAAGACGAAGAAATTTCAGAGACGAGCAACCCCGTCAAAGAGGTAGGCAAGGAATGGCTGATGTACTTTGATGGTGCCTTCTCGCTGCAAGGCGCCGGTGCCGGCGTGCTGCTTATCGCACCCACCGGAGAACACCTCAAGTACATAGTTCAAATGCACTTTCCCAAGGAGCAAGCAACAAACAATACAATCAGACAAGCAGCAGTAGGAGTATTATCTCTCCGGAGAGCTTCGAAGCTGGGTAAACTGCTCGTGTGCATCGCCTCGATCTGCTCTTCGTGCAATCTCCGCCCCCCACCGAACCAAAAGGGACTCGGTCCGCCGGTCCCATAGGTGTTCGTGGGTCACGATAAGCTTCCCCGACATCTAGTTTGTTGTTATTTCTTGTTATATTTGTTGAACATGTCATATTTGTTGTTATTTTTTAGTTTAAGAAATTACTCGGGATGTATTAGTGATAACTTATACGGATTTTGCTTTTGCAGAAATCAAGGAGCCCCTCCATCAACCCCGCCGTCATCCCCGTCACCGACCCCCTCCGACATCGAGGTGAGACCAGCCAAATATCCATGTATATCTTTTGTTGCACAAGTGGCCGTTCATGTTTAGTTTACACCTTCGAGTGGCCTATGTTTTGCCGGAGTGTTGTTTAAATTCCGTTCCGGCAAATTTCAGGCGCTCGATATGTCCTTTTTTACCAAAGGTCATGCCGGATTTTTTCGTGAATTCTGGCATGACTTGTGCTAGAATATGTAGAAAATATCGAGTGGCCTGGATTTTCTCGAAAAATAATGATCTAATTTAGGTTTTTAGTACATATATTTAATTGTACAAGTTTAATCTTTGAATTATGAGCGAGGAAATGTCGTACTCGAGACTGACAGCAGCACTCTCGAGTGCAGCTGGTGCCACGCCGATCGAGGTATGTGCGACAGGTTCGTTGAGCTGGACGAAGATTGGCGCTTCAGCATTAAGCTCGAGGAGACCTTCGATGTTGAAACAGTACTTAACGACAAGAGTTTTTTCGTAATTAAGCATGACTTCAACTATTTCAACGTCTAATTTTCATCTTTTACAATTCGACTAGCTTATCCCATGCCATGCAAGACGCTATGTCTTGGAGAGGATGGGTTTCGAAGACCATGAAAATTTTGAAACAAAGAAAATACACCTAAGGACCCATCATGATATGGATTTTGAAGTAAATCTGTACAATGCTCAGAGCGTAACCCATTTTGGTTGCCAAAATTGGGAAGCACTTTGAAAAATGTATGGTTTTTATGAGGGTATGATTGTCCCCATGGATCTTGGTGATCCTGACATCGAGCAAGACAATATGGACATTTGGGTCCTTGTTGATACGCTTCCGATTCTACCGCAATGTGAGTTTCTCGAATATAGTTATTAACTAATTTATATTGTTTATTTCAAAATAGTTGACAACTTATTTCCATTGACAGCTTATTTTGAATCTTCAAAGAATGTGCAGAAGATGGTAGACAAAACCCACTACACTGATGGCTCCGAATTAACTTATAAGGAGAAAAGTCATCTGATTGCTTATTGTACTTATCTTGAGAATTACAACAACTATTATCGAACTCCTCGAAATTATGGTGAATACGTGCCACTAGTGCACGAGTTGAACCACTATAACTTCTATGGAGATACCCTGGTAAGATTTTTTACTATTACGACATCCGTGCATCTTTTGCATACTTCTAAAACTAGTACATCATTGCTAACTACGAAGTTATTACTATGTTTTTCAACAGAAAATCCCGATGGATTGTGTGCCTCATCTGATGTATCAGAATGGTCGTCTTGCAGTTCTGAACATACAGCCAGGTCAATCTAAGGAGCTCACCTGTGCATATCGGATTTCTAAAACCGTGAACACATGCTAATCAAACAATGGAAAAAATGTTTGGACATTCGCAAGGAGGTTCTTGGAAGTAACATTAAGCGAAAGGCAAGAATTGGAGACATGATAATCTCCATTCTCCATAATGGAGAGTCAAGGGCTATCTTGTTTTTTGCTATTTTACCTTAGAGAATATAGTAGGTCCTAAGAGAATGTAGTAGGTCCTATGAGGTACAATATGTTTATTATGTGATACAATGTGTTAGAGTTGATGATCAGGAGTACTTGTGATTACGACTAGTGACAAATTTGCTATGTGATGTCTCATTGATGAAAACGAAGATCTTGAGGAGGTGTTATATGACAATGATGTATTATGATGATAAGTTGTTAATGATATGATATTGATGATGATTTTTATTATATCATTGGGTGAAAGAACCGCGGATTAGTTTCAAGTGGATGTCCATCCACTTGAATCTAGTCCACGGTTCTTTCACCCCGTGATGTAATAACTCATTATGATGTAAAAACAATCTCTAAATTCCTGTTGTATGAAAACTTGTGTAAAGGTGTATGAAATACAACATGAAATAAAAAAGAAATAAAATACTAAATAATATTAGTAGCGCGTGCATGGAGGAGCGCTACTACTAATTACCAGCAGCGCTGCTCTGGAGAAGCGCTACTACTAGATCAATTTAGCACTAGCGCGGTTCCAGGCACGCTACTGCTAAGCTTTAGCTGTAGCGCCTTATTAGTAGTGCTCCTGGCCGCGCTACTGATAGGCCTAAAACCCGCGCTACTGCTAGGCTTTTCCCTAGTAGTGTATCATCCCCCAGAAGGAAGATGAAAACCTGTGCAAGTACATACAGTGGTTCAGCCAGGTGCAGTACAACATCCCAGATGTTCATGCCGCCGCCGTGATCAGTGCACTCCATCAGAATGTGCACAACTTCAAGATGCGTGAAGAGTTGGCGATGAACAAGGTCAAACTTTACGTTCTGGCCGATAGGTGCGGTTGAGCTGAAGATGGGAGGAAGTACCCCGGCGAGGACGCCAGTGCGGAAACCGACTCTGTCGGTGTACAAAAGAAGGGGCTCTCCTTTTGACACCTTTACTTGTGCACGAGCAGTCAGAGCCACGCGCCACGGCCACACTTAGCAGGGCAAAGGAGGGAAGCCGAAGAGAAGCCAAAAGCACAAGGCGACCAGAGGCAATGCCAAGACCAGAAACGCAGGAGAGCGAAGGGGCGAGGTGGACCCCCCTGGTCGGCAAGACCCTTGCCGGGGTGGCCTCCGCAGCCCCGGGAAGAGCCTTGCCGGGGCAACTTGCCCGACACTAGCAGAGCGAGCCACCCTTGAGCCCAAAGGTTCCGAACGCCTTCAACAACTACATTGGCACCAGGGCTCGGGAGGCACCCCCATGGTGGCATGCAGATCTTCGTCAAGATCATAAACATGTGAGATCAGGTGAGGACCAGAAGACGGTTACCCTCGGCGGGATCCCAGCCGAGGGAATCCACTAGAACCCCGGCAAGCGCCTTACCGGGGACAACTACGATGCCGCGGCAAGACCCTTGCCGGCCCCCGGCAAGACCCTTACCGAAGGCGTCAGCGGGGCCACTGCCAGGCCCACGCCAGCCAACACTCCGCCGCCGTTCGCATGCAGCTGCCAACCCAACCATCTGGGCAGCCGCCTGCGTGGCAACATGCGGCTTCCAGGCCAACTCAGCAAGCACCTGCGTGGAGGCATGCAGATCTTCGTGAAGGTCCTGCCACCGCGCCACATCAGCAGCCTGCCTGCCTACATGGCGCTGCATGCACCGCTGGCCTGGGCGCGTGTCGAAGCGAGGCGGAGCGGCGACGGACGGGACGGGCCTCATTCCCGTCCCCGCTAAAGCTAATGGAGACCTAAGTAGCGCATTTAATGCATTTTGTCCTGTAATGTCGTGCGTTAAGCTCGCACACTGTAGGCCTTTCCACCTCCTGTGTGCCACTTTGGCAACCCCTTTTCCTATAAAAGGAGGCCCGAGGCGACCAGGAGGGGGATTCGGCTTTTTGGAACTACGCTGCCACAGTAGCTAATTAGAGTGCTCAAGGACACTCTGAAATACATCCACCAAAGCAGGACTAGGGTTTTACGCATCCTTGCGGCCCGAACCTGGGTAAACGATCTGTGTGCTAGCTCCTAAACCTGCTCTTCTCACGACCCCGCACCCGTGGACCGTAGAAGGGATCCCAGTGATCCCATAGGTGTCGTTCTCACCGACATCTATGGTGCGCCAGGTAGGGGGCGTAGTTGTGAGAATCTGGTCTACCAGTTAGCCTAACAGTTCTTCATCGCCATGGCTCCCAAGAAGAAGGCGGCCACGGCGGTCGGTTCGTCCGGAGCCAGACGGCCCGTACCGGTGCGGGCGAGTAGCGGGCCGTTCACGGACAGGACCCGAGGCGCGGCCCGCGAGCACCAACATCACTCTGGTAGTCAAAGCCTGGTGAGCAGCGTCGTTCGTGTGCAAGACGGCGGGCCGCACACCGTAAAATCCAGAGACGGAGCTGGGCCCCCCGCAGGCGGCGCGGGGCCCTTCGGGGTCGCCGCCGTGCCACCCACGGGCGGCGCGACGACCTCCAGGACGCCCACCCCGGCGCTCACAGCGGGCTCTTCCCATGGTGTGCACGACGAGCAGCGTCACCACGCCGGTGACCCTGGGCACCGCCATGGGAAGAGCCCTGTGCATCATCTGCGGGACGAAGGAAGCCAGCATGCCCGCCGAAGTGCTGGCGGAAATGGCACGCAGCCGCTGGGCCGTGATAGAGCTCCTTCTAACGTGGCTAGAAGTCGAAGCGCGCCACAATCAACGCAGCTCTCGCCACCACCCACGCCAGCATAGGCTTTGGCACGCGCGAGCTGCTCCTCGACTTCCCTCCTGGTGCGGAGAAGCTCGATGAGTGGAGAGCCACCATCCGGAGCCTCGTCGCCGTTGCCAATAAAGATGATCCGCGACCGGCGGGGCCCTCGGGTCGGCGCTCCGTCGAGCCGCCACATGCCAGCGGTGGGAGAATTGGGGGAGCTGCAGCCACATTACACTCTCCTCCCCTGTGCCAGTTGCCGCCGGTGCCAGTCCTCGTGACGACGCATGTGATAACATTTCCATAGCGTCGTCCGACCCACGGACCCACCGCGACCAGTGCCAAGTTCTTCGAGAACGAGCCTATGAGTATGCTCGAACCACCATCGAGCGCCGGTGCGATACATGCCACCAGCCGGATAAGCAGGCGGGACCGCCTATGGACCACCCAGCACCAGGGGGCTCTGGCAGTCTACCTTACGAGGTGGGTTGCCCAGCCTTTACCCGTGAACTGTGGCAGTTCCAGTGGCCGTCCCACCGCACGTTCAAGCCCGACATCGGCGAGAAGTACAACGGCAAGACCCATCCGTCAGAGTTCCTCAGCATCTACACCATCGCGATGCAAGCTGCCGGAGCTCGCGATGACAAGGTGCCTGCTAATTACTTCCCATTGGCAATGAAGCCCAACGTCATGTCTTGGTTGATGCACTTGCCGATGGATTCCATTTCTTCCTGGTCGGATCTGTGTCATCAGTTCGTTCACCGGAGTCCACCAAGCTCATGGCCAGGCCAATGATTTGCATGTCATTCCCCAGAAGGAAGGGGAAACCCTGCGCAAGTACATCCAAAGGTTCAGCCGGGTGCAGTACAACATCCCCGATGTTCATCCCGCCACCGTGATTAGCGCGTTCCATCAGAACGTGCGCAATCGCAAGATGCACAAAGAGCTAGCGATGAACAAGGTTAGGGATGTGGCCAAACTTTGTGTTCTGTCCGATAGGTGCGCCCGGACTGAAGAGGAAAGGAAGTACCGACTCTACTGATGAAGACACCGCCGCCCCGACGAAGAAGGGCCGGCGTCGCAACAGGAAATGCTAGGGCAAGACCGTGCTTGCCGTCGAGGGATCCGACGACATCGACGCCGCCAAGAAGGCCAAGGCAGACGGCCCTGGCAAGGAGATTTCCAGGTGCGCCGCTTGCTGGGCCTTGGCGGCTACCGACAAGCCAGGGGGCTCCGACAAGCAGTATTGCAAGATCCACCGCACCAAGGGCCACGATCTCTAGAATTGCCGACAGGTCGAGCTGCTTGCCGAAAAGTGAAAGGCTGAGTATGAGAGGCGGGACAAGGAGAAGGGTCAAGACGGTGCCGTAGGATCCGGCAAGAAGCGTGGCGGCAAAGGAGGCCGCCGCGGCAAGGATAGCTAGCAAGAGAGGCCTGCTCGGGGCCGTGACAAGAAGCAACAAGACGATGATCATGACGAGGACGACGAGTCCGGCGAGCAAGAGTTTCAGAAGGCTACGGAGGCCATGTGCGTCGATGGTGGCGCCTCGCTCCACACTTCTCACTGCCAGCTCAAGCAGTGGGCGCGCGAGATTACAGCAGCGAAGCCAGCGTTTGACGCTCAGAAGCCGCTGAAGTGGTTCAGCACGCCCATAATCTTTGACGCCATGGACCACCCTGATCGCACCACTGCGTTCGGGTGTTTGCCGTTGTTGGTCTCACCAACGATTCACAACCTCGGGGTGAACAAGATGCTGGTTGACGGCGGTGCCGGTCTGAACTTAATCTCGCCCGTTGTGATCAAGAGGCTACAAATCCCCGACGGAGACCTTGAGGAGATGGGCACGTTTCAAGGGGTCAACCCGGGAAGAAGCCAGCCGAAGGGGAAGGTCATGTTGCCTGTGACGTTTGGAGGTGAGTTAACCCACACGACGGAGAGGATTGTCTTTGATGTAGCCGAAATCCCCTTACCCTACAATGGGATCCTTGGCCGCCTAGCACTAGCCAAGTTCATGGCAGCGTCGCATTACGCCTAGAACATGCTGAAGATGCCTGGGCCGATGACCATCATCACCGTCCCCTGCGACAAGAAGGATGCGCTGATTTGCGCCGACCTACTCTACCGGGAAGCAGTTGCAGTAGCTGCCACCAAGGCACTTGCTCCTGCCGCTGAAGCCCCGGGAGGGAAGACGAAGCCCGGCAAGACCCCTCGCACCCACTCTGGCAAGCGCACCTCTTAGGAGTGTTGTCCTACTGTTGAGGACGTGCCTGAGAGCTCCACCGGCAAGAGCAAGAAATCCAGAGCTGCGCCACCACAGAACAAGAAGGTGTCCGTTAGGGAGGATGGCACGGGAGGGGCTTTCACCATAAGCTCCACCCTCGATGGCAAATAGGAAGGCACGCTCGTCACCTTCCTGCGGGCGAACGTTGATGTGTTTGCATGGCAAGCATCCGACATCCCCGGTGTTCCCAGGGAGGTGATTGAGCACCACCTAGCTGTCTGTCCACATGCGGGGCCCGTGAAGCAGAAGGTCAGGAAGCAGGCTCTGGAAAGGCAAGATTTTATCACGGAAGAGATCAGGAAGTTGGAAGCAGCAAGTTTGGTGAGGGAAGTGCTCCATCCAACATGGTTGGCCAATCCTTTGGTGGTGCGCAAGGCAAATGGGAAGTGGAGGCTGTGTATTGACTACACACATATTCATCACCCCATGTGGTACGTATTGCTTTTTACGGATGCCTTTTGGGTTGAAGAGTGCTGGCTCAACATTTGCAAGAGCAGTCCAAATTGGTTTTGAACCCCAGCTACATAGAAATATGGAAGCATACATGGATGACATAGTGGTCAAAACCAAGGACAAGGCACATCTTCTACAAGATTTAGAAGAGACGTTTGCCAACCAGCGCAAGATCAACCTCAAGCTGAACCCTGAGAAGTCTGTCTTCGGCGTTCCGTCCGGCAAACTTCTCGGGTTCTTTGTGTCGCAGCGTGGGATCGAGGCAAACCCAGACAAGATCAAGGCTATCGAGCAGATTGACGCGCCCAAGCAGATCAAGGATGTGCGTCGGCTCACTGGCCGTGTTGCCGCCATGAGCCAATTCATCTCCAAGTACGCCGAGCGTGCCCTTCCTTTTTTCAAGATTTTGAAAAAGGCGGGCCCTATGGAGTGGACGCCGGAGGCCGAAGTAGCACTAAATGATCTGAAGAAATACCTCTCTTCTACACCAGTACTGGTGGCGCAGAGACCGCAAGAGCCGTTGCTGCTGTATCTGGCAGCAACGAATCAAGTGGTTAGCGCCGCGCTGGTGGCGCAGAGGGAAGTCGACGAAGAGGCAAGGCCCCCAGCAGAATCCGATGCCGTCGGGATAGGGCCTGCACAGCCAAATGAAGTGGTGCAGAAGAAGAAGATGATGCAGCACCCGGTTTACTTTGTCAGCTCCCTCCTGCAGGGGGCTATGTCAAGGTACCCCGGTGTGCAGAAATTGCTCTTCGGCCTCCTTATGGCCTCGAGGAAGTTGCTTCATTACTTCCAAGCCCACGAGTTCACTACCGTCACCCGCCTCTCATTGCAACGGATACTTCACAACCCAGACGCAACCGGAAGAATTGTGGAGTGGGCCTTGGAGTTGTCAAGCTTCAAGTTGAAGTTTGAAAGTACTTCGACGATCCAGAGCAGAGTCTTGGCGGAGTTCATTGCAGAGTGGACCTCAATGCCCGACGAAGAAATCCAAGAGAGCGCTCTCCCCGGCAAGGAATAAAGTAGTGACTAGATCATGTACTTTGATGGGGCTTTCTCGCTGCAAGGCGTCGGTGCCGGTGTGCTGCTTGTCGCACCCACCGGAGAGCACCTTAAGTATGTGATCCAGATGCACTTTCCACGGGAGATGTCCACAAACAACACTGCTGAGTACGAGGGGTTGCTTGTCGGTCTCAGGATCGCGGCAGACCTCAGGGTTAAGAAGCTCATTGTCAGGGGTAATTCACAGCTTGTCGTCAGACAAGTCAACAAAGATTATCAGAGCCCGTTGATGGAGGCCTACGTAGATGAGGTGAGGAAGCTGGAGGAGCGCTTCGACGGGATACAAGCGGAGCACATTCCCCGAGCGGAGAACGACATCGCTGATTACCTGTCAGAGCATGCCGCATTCAAGCTACCTGTGGAACCAGGTACCTTCCTGCTTCGGTTAACTCAACCATCCTTCAAACCATCAGCGGAACCGAACAAGCGGAGGAAATTAGGCCCCGGCAAGTACTTTCCCGCTAAGCCCCCAGGGGCCGCCGGCGAGGGTATTTTCGCGGATTCCGAGCCTGCCGAGGGGCAGCTGGCTCCGGCAGGGCGTCAAGCCCTAGCCGTGGAGATGGCCGCCCCCATGGCAGAAGATATGCCTTTGGTCCCTGCCGTCGAGCCCCGGGCTCTGGCATGGGCACAACATACCGTCCGTTTCCTCCAGACAGGGGAACTTCGTGAGGAGCAGGAAGAAGCGGAAAAAGTAGCCCGTCGGTCTGCCTTGTACCAGTTCATCGATGACGTCCTGTACAGAAAAAGACCGAACGGTGTGGAATTGAAGTGCATCCCCTGGGAGGAAGGACTGGAGCTGTTGGCTGAGATACACGGAGGCATATGTGGCTCCCACATAGGGTCGAGGGCCCTTGCCGGCAAGGCTTCTTCTGGCACACCGCCCTCCAGGATGCGACAACACTAGTAACCAGGTGTGAGGCGTGCCAGTTCCATTCGGAGAAGCTTCATCAACCAACTCAAGCCCTTCAAACAATCCCTCTCTCCTGTCCGTTTTCGGTCTGGGGGCTTGACATACTGGGCCCTTTCCCTCGCGTAGTCGGTGGCTTTGAGTACTTGTACGTTGCAATCGAGAAGTTCACAAAGTGGCCAGAGGTGGAGGCAGTGAGGAAGGTTACAACACAGTCAGCCGTCAAGTTCTTCAAGGGGCTAGTTTGCCATTTTGGTGTACCAAACAGAGTCATCACCGACAACGGCACGCAGTTCACAAGCCACACCTTCATGCAATACATCCAAGACCTCGGCAGCAAGGTCTGTTTTTCTTCCGTGGCACTCCCCCGGAGCAACGGCCAGGCGGAGAGGGCAAATGCTGAAGTGTTGCGAGGCCTGAGGACGAAGACTTTTGACAGGCTGCACAAGAGCGGCAGGCGCTGGATTGATGAGTTGCCGGTGGTTCTTTGGTCGATCAGGATGACGCCAAATCGAGTCACGGGCTAGACACCCTTTGCCCTAGTATATGGGGCAGAATCCGTTCTCCCCCACAAAACTCATATACGGGTCACCTCGAGTGCTCGCTTACAACGAGCTTGAGCAAAAGCAATTGTGGCAAGATGACGCAATGCTCCATGAGGAAGATCGTCTTCGAGCGGCTATGAGAGCAGCACGCTACCAGCAAGCCTTGCGCCGCTACCATAGCCACAAGGTTCATGCCCGAAGCTTTGAGGAAGGCGACCTTGTTCTTCGGATCGTTCAGTTGGCCAAGAATTCCAACAAGTTGACGCAAAAGTGGGAAGGTCCTTATCGGGTAATACGAGTCACCAGGCCCGGCGCAGTCCGCCTGGAGACCTTACCAAGAGGCAGCTCGAGGAGAACAAAGGTAAGTGATACTCCGTCTGTATATTTTAAAAAAGGTTTGGTTTTAAAATAATAGGATCGTCATGAATTGTGCTAGGGGCCACGATCGAAGTGGCGGCCCTGCAGAAGGTGCTATCCGAGGCCGAAGGCAAAGCGACGAAGGAGCGCATCGAGCGAGAAAAGCAAGAAGCCCGAGTAGGCAAGGTGCAGCAAGAGCTCCAGGCTCTCGCCAAAAAACACGAGTCCTTGGAGCTTGACTCTAAGACGCAACGGTCTGAGCTTGCGAAGGCCCTTGAAAGTGCACAACTTGCCAAGGACAAAGCCCAAAAGGCCCTCCAGGAAATTGAGGCGGTTAAGAAGATAGCGGCGGGTAAGGCATTCATTATGCAAAGCAAGCATGTGAAGGAAACTTTCTTTTTACTTAACCAATTCAGAGCTCTCCAGGAGCGTTCGCAGATCTGCACCGCAGTGTGTCAGATGCCGCGGAGTTCTACCGGGCTGAGGAGGGGAGCTGGACGGACAAGTTGTTCTGGTCTCAGTATACTGGGACAGAACACCCAGTGCCCTTGAGCGACCAGCTGAAGCAACTGGTCGAGCTCCACAAGGCGGCCGGACAGGCCATGAAGGGTCTTATAGTCCGGATGTGGCCCGGCGAGCCCCTTCCTGATAGCTACTTTGGTCTGGTGAGGCGGCTTGTGAATTCCTGCCCACGGTTTGAGGTCATAAGGTGGTCCGTGTGCATAGAGGGTGCGCGCAGGGCTTTTGCCCGAGCGAAGGTGCACTGGGCGAAGCTGGACGCCAAAAAGCTGGTGAAGGAGGGCCCGCCGGAAGGCAAGGAGCATCGCTACCCCGAAAAGTATTATGACAGTGTCCTGAAGGGTTCTCGCCTTGTGCAGAGGAATGTTCTAAGGATTTAATATTCGAATGAATGTACTCATGTGATCCTGTAATATGAAACGAGTTCATTTGCGCTATGCAACGCTTGTTAATTTATAATATTACCTTCTGTGCGGCCGTTTATGAAATCTGAGACTTGGCGATCGTGAGGCTTCGCCCCATGTAACTAATCTTGAGGTGTTTGGGATAAACCTGAGCACTCTTTATCCCAATTTTGGGTCCTTGAAGGAGGTGTTCAACTGTGAACGAACCAGCAATCGGACTATAAAGCTTTATCACTCTCACCTAGCCATAGAAGTCTACAATTTTAAATTTTGGCGAAGCCCCTAGTATTCGGAAGGCCGAATTCGGGGCGCTATATACGCCTAAGTCGGACAAGGCCGACTCCTCGCCCGAAGCGGAAAAATTCTTTAAGAACTTGATACCTCTCGAACAACGACCAGCTCTCGCCTCATCATGACAGTCAGTTTTCGGATTTATCTATTGAGGTGCTCGTTCGGAAGAACCGGGACACAATCGCAGTAGTTCTCCCAGTGCTACCTTAGCCGATTTTGCGGAACGTAAGGTAGCAAAACATGGGAGGCGGGCAAACCCAACTATTGACTCAAGAGATGATTCAGAGCTGATGCATATAATGCTATAAGTTCGGGGTGCCGCACTGTCGAAAGTGTTTGGACTTCTCACACCGTGTTATGGGGTATACTGAAGCCCCTGGCGCATTGGTCGTACCAGAATGTACAGGTGCAAGATGTCGTAAATAGGCAGACAAGGAAAAGAAAAAAAAGTAAGGGGAATGCAATAATAGGCTAACGCTATGCATTGTTATTAAATAATATGTCAAAGCGTACGGATACAAGTAGTGCAATAAGCAAAAAATAGGACCATTTAACATGTCCTATCCAAGGGCAAGTTGCGTATGGGTATGTAAAACAGGTATTTTGATCGTTATAAGGGACTACCTGGGGATTCCCTTGCACGTCAGACCGTCTTGCTTCCTTGGTAATTCCTTACCGCGATGAGTCCAACAATTAGACTACCGGAAAGGGATTCCAGAGAGTAAAGTCCTGAAAGAGAGAAAATGATGAAGGTATACAGCCCCTGGGGCGGTTGAGCCGCATTGTGGGACGTGCCGTAGTGGTGCCTGCACTCATGCCCATGGTATCTTGAGTGTGTAGTTATGTACGCGTGGCACAGATTTCGCCACTTGACTGGGACTAGGGCGGAGGCCGAATTGCTAGTCAAGCCTAAAACGTGCCTGCCGATCCGCCTGTGGGGTACTCCGGACTCGCTTGAAGGTGTCCGGGGTCCTTTTCACTGAATTGGTTGTTTGCCTAATAAGGCTGCTTTGCGCTTTTGCTGCGAGGGCCGCAGTGTGCTCCTCCGTGTGAAGCGAGCACTCTGTGTTTCCATTAACTGTTATAACCCCGCGTGGTCCTGGCATTTTGAGTTTGACGTATGCATAATGTGGTACCGCATTGAATCTGGCAAATGCAGTTCGTCCAAGTAGTGCGTGATAGCCGCTGCGAAAAGGGACGATATCGAAGATCAACTCCTCGCTTCGAAAATTGTCCGGAGACCCGAAAACCACTTCTAGTGTGATTGAGCCCGTGCAACACGCCTCTACACCTGGTATTACACCTTTAAAGGTGCTTTTCGTGGGTTTGATCCTCGAGGGGTCTATGCCCATTTTGCGCACTGTATCCTGATAGAGCAGGTTCAGGCTGCTGCCACCGTCCATAAGGATTCGAGTGAGGTGAAATCCGTCAATGGTGGGGTTGAGGACCAATGCGACAATGAACTTCCATCAACGGACACTGATAATTCTTGTTCACTTGGCAGACGGCAAGCTGTGAGTCACCCTTGACAATGAGCTTCTTGATCCCAAGGTCTGCTGCGATCCTGAGACCGGCAAGCAAACCTTCATACTCTGCGGTATTGTTCGTTGCTTGCTTCTTGGGAAAGTGCATCTGGACTACGTACTTGAGGTGCTCTCCGGTGGGTGCAACAAGTAGCACGCCCTTTTGGCGCCTTGCAGCGAAAGGCACCATCAAAGTACATCAGCCACTCTTTGCTTGCTTCCTTGACGGGATGCTCGTTTCGAATTTCTTCATCTTGTGTTGGCGTCCACTCTGCTATGAACTCCGCCAATGCTCGCTTTGGATAGTTGAAGTGCTCTCAAACTTGAGGCCAAAGCTTGACAGTTCCAAAGCCCACTCGACAATCCTGCTGTTGTTCGGATTTTGCAAGATCCTCTTTAGCGGAAAACGAGTGGCGATCGTGATCTCATGTGCTTGGAAGTAATGGCGCAGCTTTCTCGAGGCCATGAGAAGGCGGAAAGCAATTTCTGCACACCGTAGTACCTTGACCTAGCCCCTACGAGAAGGAACCGACAAAGTAAACTGGGCGCTGCACCATTCTTTTCTGCATCTTCTCGCGCGCTGCAGATCCATCTTTGTCGGGACCAGAGCTTGCCGGTGAAGTCCCCTGCTTGTCGCTGGATGCATCTGCCATGGTTGCTGGCTCATCATCCGCCTCCCTCTCCGCTACTAACGCAGCACTAACCACTTGATTGGTTGCCGCTATATATAGCAGCAACTTCTCTTGTGGCTTAGGTGCGACAAGTGTTGGAGTGGAGGACAGGTATCTGTTTAAGTCCTGCAGTGCAGCCTCCGCTTCCGGAGTCCATTTCATTGGACCTGCCCTTTTCAATATTTTGAAAAATGGCAGGGCGCGCTCAGCAGACCTAGAGATAAACCTGCTGAGAGCAGCTACGCAACCGGCAAGTCTTCGTACATCCTTGACGCGCTTTGGTGCTTCAATCTGCTCAATGGCCTTGATCTTGTCGGGATTGGCTTCAATTCCCGCTGAGACCACGAAGAACCCGAGAAGCTTGCCGAGGGGACTCCAAACACACACTTCTCGGGTTAAGCTTGAGGTTGATCTTATGCAGATTTGCAAAGGTTTCGCTCTAAATCTTGAATCGAGTCGCCTTGTCCTTGCTCTTGACCACTATGTCATCCATGTAGGCTTCCACATTTCGTGTATTTGCGGCTCAAAAGCGCCATGGACTACCCTTGCAAATGTTGAACCAGCATTCTTTAAACCGAAAGGCATCCGTGACAAACAGTATGTGCCACATGGGGTGATGAATGCGGTCTTCTCCTCATCCTCTTCTGCCATGAAGATATGATGGTATCCTGAGTATGCATCAAGAAATGAAAGCAAGTCACATCCGCCGTGGAGTCAACAATCTGTCGATGCGCCGCAAGGAAATGGGTCTTTGGGACAAGCTTTATTGACATCGGTAAAGTCGATACAAAGCCTCCATTTCCGCTTGCCTTGCGCGCACGACTATAGGGTTGGCCAACCACGTAGGATGGAGCACTCCTCCGACAAGGCCTGCTGCTTCCAATTTCTTGATTTCTTCTGCGATGAATTCTTGGCGCCCACCGCTCGCTTCGACTTTCTACTTGACGGGTCGCGCGATGAGGACAGACGGCAAGATGGTGCTCGATTACTTTCCTAGGAACACCGGGATGTCGACGGTTGCCACGCAAATACGCCGACGTTCGCCGCAAGAAAGCAACGAAGCGCGCTTCCTATTTAGGGTCGAGTGGCACCGATGGTGAAGGTACCACCGGTGCCATCCTCCTAGGCGGACACCTTCTTGGTCTCTGGTGGAGCTGCCATTGTCTTCTTACACTTGCCGGTAGAGCTCGATGGTGCGTCCTCGACGGTAGCGCAGCACTCCGAAGAGGTGCGCTTGCCGGAGTGGGCATCAGAACTCTTGCCGGACTTGGTCTTCTTCTTTGCCCCGGGAGCTTCAACGGCAAGTGACTTGCGATCTGTTGCGGCTGCTGCTTCCCGGTAGATCTTGTCGGTGCAGATAAGAGTATCCTTCTTGTCGCCAGGGACAGAGATGACACTTATCGGGCCTGGCATCTTCAAAGATGTTGTATGCATAGTGAGAGGCTGCCATGAATTTGGCGAGTGCTTTGACGGCCGAGTATCCCATTGTAAGGCAAT
The DNA here is from genome assembly GCA_021605205.1 of Aegilops longissima. Lineage (NCBI taxonomy): Eukaryota > Viridiplantae > Streptophyta > Magnoliopsida > Poales > Poaceae > Aegilops > Aegilops longissima. The sequence goes on from CM038679.1 coordinate 177,242,239, forward strand.
GGAAAGTCAGCAACATCAAAAGTGACCCTCTCAGTCCTGAAGTTCAACTCGCTGCCAAATGTCACCGGCAACGTGATGTTTCCCTTCGGCTTGCTCCTTCCCGGATTGATTCCTTGAAATGTTCCGGTCTCTTCGAGCTTGCCATCAGGGATCTGGAGTTTCTGGAGTACCGCGGAGGAGATCAGGTTCAAGCAGGCCCCGCCGTCAACTAGCATCTTAGTGACCTTGAGGTTGCGGATAGTTGGTGAAACCAACATCGGCAAGCACCCGACCGCAGTTATGCGATCAGGGTGGTCCTCAATATAAAAGATGATAGGCGTGCTGGACCATTTCAGAGGCTTGCGTGACTCGACGGGTGGTTCTGCCGCATTGACTTCCCGCACCCACCGCTTGAGCCGGGCGGTGTGAAGTATGCATAGAAGCACCACCGCCAACGCACATGTGACCTCTCGTGGCTTTCTCGGAACTCCTGCTCATTGGTCTCGCCATCATCCATATCTTCATCGCCGCCGCCATCTTCATCCCAGCGCTGCCGCTGGGAGGTCTGTCTCCTTGCCGCTGCTTGGCCTTGCCAAGGCCCTTCTTGGCCGGGCGTTTCTTGCCGCTCCTCCAAAGACCTTCCCGGGCCTTCTCCTTGTCGCGTCGCTCAGATTCAGCTTTTTGTTGCTCGACAAGCTGCTCGACCTTCTTGCAGCTCGGAGGTCATGGCCCTTGGTGCGGTGGATCTTGCAAGATCGCTTGTTGGTGCCGCCCTGCTTGTCGGCGACCGCCACAGCCTCGGTAGTTGGTGCTCGCGGCAATCTCCTCGCCGAGCTACCAGCTTTGGCTTTCTTGGCGCCTCCTCCGCTGCCGGACTGCTCAACGACTAGCACATCTTTGCTTTTCTTCTTCCCGTTGTTCCGCGCCGGTTTTTTCTTTGCCGGGCAGCCTCCTCACTATCGATCCTCCTGCTTCAGATTCTCTCCGGGAGTTTCTCCTTCCTTAGCGTGCACACTTGTCGGCCAGGGCATATAGCTCATCGACGCTCGATCTTGCACATCGCCATCTCCTCCCGCATCCTGCGGTTTTGCACGCTCGATGGAACGCGCTGATTACCGCGCAGGGTGGACATCTGGATGTTGTGCCAGTCGCGCTGAATCTCTGAATGTACTTGCGCAGGGCTCTCCTTCCTTCGGGCGAGCAGATGAAGGTCGCTTCTTGGCCATGAGGCTTGTGGTCGCTCAGAAGGCGCCGACAAACTGATGGCATAGGTCTGCCCAGAGGATATGGAGTTGTCCGGCAAGTGCATGAGCCAGATCTAACATTGGGCTTGAGCACCAGCAGGAAGTAGTTGGCCAGATCTTATCGCTCGCCCCGCAGCTCGCACCGCGATGGTGTAGATGCTGAGGAACCCAACGGATGCGACTTGCCGCCGCATTTCTCTCGCACGCCTGGCTTGAATTCTTCGTCGGGCCATCGACTTGCCGCAGCTCACGAAAGTGAACGCAGGGCAACCTACACAGACGGCAAGTCGCCTGGTTCCCCTGGTGCATGCATGTCGACAGAGGGCCCAGCGCTGGTCGATTGACGCCGCTTTCTCTTGCGCTCGATGCGAGTTTGAGCGCCTTCTTGCCGCTCATTCGTGAAGAACTTGGCGCTGATCGCGACGTAGCTCGTGGATCCGATGACGCGGTGGAGTCGCCGTCGAGGTAGATCCGGCGAGTCGGAGACCTTGGCCTTCGGGTGGAGAGTGCATGGTGGTTGCACCCCCACCGGTTTCGCCGCCATCGCTCGCGGCTCAGCAGTCCTGCCGCTGCAGCGATGTACTCGGCTGCCGCGGAGGTCGCCGCTATGCGCCGATGAGACTACGAATGGTGGCCTCCATTCATCGATCTTGTCCGCCGCTGAGGGTAATCCAGAGCAGTTGAGCTCGTGCCAAAGCTTCGCTGAAGTGGTGGGCGATGGCGAACGGCGCGAGGAGCGGATATGCTCGGACTTCTAACTATGTTAGAAGGAGCAGATCCCGCCCAGCGACGTGTCCGCTTCGTGCCAGCATGTTGGCGCAGCATGCTGGTCTTGAGCACCTCGAGATCCACCAGCTCGATCTTGGACCAACGAACGATGGCAGCCTGCGAATACCATGACGCTGTCGGTCCCACGCCTCCCCGAGATGGGCGCTGCATGTACGGACGCCGAGGTCTGCGCAGCCTTGTCCTTGGACCCGTAGCACCGTGAGCTCCTCGTCGATGCCCGTTCTTCGATGATGGTCTACCCCACCACCCATTTGTTCGTGGTGGAGGGATCGACGGGACGGAACAGCTGCCAAGCCTTCTTCTTCGGTGGCATGTCGATGAAGAAGATGACGATCTAGCTCGGTGAACGCCGGATCAGGTTCACACAACCTTGATCCCCTACCGGCGTGCCAAAGATGTCGGGAAACTGATCCACTAACACCTATTTGACCGGGCGGACCGAGCCCCTTCGTTCGGCGGGGCGGAGATCGCACGAAGAGCGGATCGAGGCGGCTAATACCAGCAGTTTACCCAGCTTTGGAGCTCTCCGAGAGATAACACTCCTACCGCTGCATGTCCGAGTGTATTGAGTTCTTGCTCGGGCGCTGTAGTGCTACACACACACTAGCTGCTAACGAGACCGAGCGTGAGTGTTTTTCTGCCTCCGAACCCCCTTCTACGCTGCGCATGGGCCTCCTTTATATGCTAAAGGGGTCTCCGAGGTGGCAACGAGACAAGGGTAAAATGGAAAAGGAATTGCGGTTGGTACAACTACCGCACAAAGGTATCATACCTAACCCGGCGGCAGGGACAAAGGCATTAAATGCCCGCTCACGCCGCCCAAATAGTGCAAAAAGGACCGTCGTGGACGCCACCGCTTGCCACGATGGCAATCTTGTCACCGCCGCTTGCCACCAAGACCTGCTGGACGACAGCTCTTGCCACGCTACCGAAAGGTCCTGTGGTGACGTTGGTGGATGTGCTGGAGCGCGGGTAGAGAGTGGTAGTTTGTCGCGGCAAGTGCCTTGCCACGGTCGTTGTCTTGTCGCGTCCGGAAGCTTGTCGCTCACAGGGCCTCGCCGGGACGTGTGGCGCATCGCGGCAAGTTCCTTGAGATGCCTTGGTTGGCCTTCCCGGCAAGCTCCTCTTGCCGGGGCCTTGTCTCCTTGGCTTGAATACTTTGTTCTTGAATGGCTCCAAAGGAACCACGAAGGACCTTGGCGGTCACCCGGCAAGCCTTGCCATGGGGTGCTGCAACTGCCCGTGCACAAGTTCGGGATACTAGGGTACCCCTACTCTAGTACACCGACAACTAAAAAAAGATAAGTGCCCCGTGATCCCCGTTCTTGCCCTTTTCCTCCCAGGTGCGACAGGTGAAGGCAAAAAGGGGGCGATGGGGAACGCGTCGATGGAGAGCTTGAAGAGGAAGGCTCTCGGCAGGGCACATGGCCAAGGGAGGGGCGATGCGGTCACGGTCGTCGGAGTCGGCGCCCCCCCCCCCCCGCTCAACACCCTCGTCGTCGCTATCGATGTCCTCCTTGTCACTCCCGCTTGAGGAAGAGTCTTCATCATCGGAGGAGCTCTCCATGTAGCACTTTAGGTGAGATCCAAAGTCTCCAAAGACCTTATGGAGAGCAGGTTGTTCTACATTAATTTGAAATAGAGAATGAGCCCCATCGTCAGGCTGTGGATACGAGTGAAGGTCTTTCATCCGCGACGAAGATACATGACATGAGGGGCGGAAAAATCGACATCAACCCGCGTGCCGCCATTGCCGTAGCCACTCATATGCAATCTCAGAGTCTGTGGTGGGTCAAGCTCCATCTCCCGAGCGAATGGAGTAGGGATACGAAGACGACGGCGCGCTTGCAAGTGCAGCCTGATGAAGAACTCACGAGGCTGGTCCCCGACGTGGCCCTCCATTGGGTGAGGGACCGCCGGCGGAGGCGAGGCTGGTGCGCCGCCCCTTCCTCCTCTTCCCCCAGCGCCACGGTGACCTCGGCCTCGCCCCCTCCCTCTTCCCCTTGTGGCCGGCTCCGCCCCCACGAGATCTTGGGAAGGAGGGGCACGTTGTCGAGCAGATACCCTCATCGCTACTGTCGAAGCACCGGCGCGCCCTCTCGCCATAGGAGAAGAAAGAAAGAAGCCAAGGTGGAAGGAGGCGGATGGTGAAAGATTGAGGGGTGCCATCCCCCCTCCCCTTCTTATAAAGGGGCTGGGTCGGGGCTTCGCCGCCCCACTCAACCAATCCGGCCATCAGGAGCACAGGGAATCAAGACCGACCCGCGCCTCCAATCAGCAGCAGCCCGGTTTCCTGCCTCGTCATTCAAGGCCCGCACCCGCCGCCTACCATCTTTAAGGCATGGGGGACACGTGGCAAGCAAACAGGAATCAAGGGATGAGTGAGGCGACCGTTTTCCACCCCGTGATCGTAGGGCACGGGCACCTTGAAGGCCACGATCCGAGTCCACTCAGTAAATGAGCCGCGCCCCTGCGTTTTCCCCTTTTTTATGGGGAAGGTGCAAGCCGCCTCTCTACCATGATGTGGCGCATGAGGGCAGCGGCCGCCCCACGCACGACCCCAACGTCACGCACGGCCCTCCACGTTGCGCATTCAACGCGGGTCGTGGGGAAGCGCAGCAAGCGAAGGAATTACTGCGGTAAAAATCCGCCCCGCGTGCCCGCGCACCATTCTGGGCCTGGCCCAACAACGCATTGCACTAATGTATGGCCCAGGCCCGGGGGCTCCTGTCGGTGTACAAAAGTAGGGGCTCTCCTTTTTACCCCTCTACTTGTGCACGGGCAGTCAGAGCCGCACTTGCGGCCACACTTAGCAGGGCAAGGGGAGGGAGCGGAAACACAAGAATACCAGAGCAGCGCTCCAGCCAAAAGCGCAAGACGAGCAATGCAACACCAATACCAGAGGCACAAAGAGCAAGAGGGCGAAGTGGACTCCCCCAGCAAGACCCTTGCCGGGGCGGCCTCCGCAACCCCGACAAGGGGCTTGCCGGGGAGACTTTCCCATCGCCTGCAGAGCGCGCCACCCTTGAGCCCAAGGATTCCAACACCATCAACCACATTGGAACCAAGGCTCGGGAGGCACCTCCGTGGTGGCATGCAGATCTTTGTGAAGATCATAAGCACACGAGATCAGATGAAGACCAGAAGACGACGCTCCTTGGCAAGATCCTTGCTGAGGAAATCCACGAGACCCCCGGCAAGATCCTTGCCGGGGACGACCGCGATGCCAGGGCAAGATCCTTGCCGGGGCCCCGACGAGACCCTTGCCGAGGACACCTACAAGGCCACAACCAGACCCATGTCTGCTAAGACTCCACCACCGTTCCCATATAGCTGCCAGCCCAACCAGCTGGGCAGGCACCTGCGTGGCAACGTGCGGCTTCCAGGACAACTCAGCAAGCACCTGCGTGGTGGCATGCAGATCTTCGTGAAGACCCTACCACCACACCATCTCAGCAGCCTGCCAGCCTACGTGGCGTTGCATGCATCGTTGGCCTAGACGCGTGTCGGAGCGAGGCGGGGCAGCGACGGACGGGATGGGCCTCGTTTCCGTCCCCAATAAAGCAACGGGACACCTAAGGGGCACATTTAATGTACCTTATCCCGTAATGACAGGCGATAAGCTTGTACACTGTATACCTTTCCACCTCCTGTGTGCCACTGTGGCAACCCCTTTCGTCTATAATAGGAGGCCCGAGGCATACTGGAGAAGGATTCGGATCTTTTGGACTACGAGCACCCCGTAGCTAGTTCGAGAGCTCAAGAACACTCAAATATACATCAAAGCAGGACTAGGGTATTACGCATTCTCGCGGCCCGAACCTGGGTAAACGATACTTGTGCTGATTGCCAGACCCGCTCTTTGCATAACCCCGCGCCCGCCAATCATCGAAGGGATCCCAGTGATCCCATAGGTGTCGTTCCCTCAGACAAACGCACGCGAGCAATGCGCCCTATCGCACCTCTGGCAAGTACAAGGCGAGGTGGAGGACGCCGGTGCCGGCGTTTAGCGTGTACCGCAGATGGCGGCCGGCATCGTCTAGTTAGCTAAGAGTAAGTTAGTACTTGTACACTACTAGAGTATTAGTGGGAGTAGATACTTAACTTGTCTATGATGGTTGTCAACGTGGAAGTTCATTACACTATATCTGGATCAGACCTGTTACTTTGCTCTGAATGCTGAACTTTCCGTTTGAACGTATGGAATGGGCTGTTATTTTTTTAAATGGGTTGTATTTGTCTGCCACGGGTTTAGAGGCTGACTTGTGGGCCTACTAGGTTGACGCGTACACAATCTGGAGATTACTGTACATGGAGAGGATGACAGCAGGGACCCACCAAGGTGATGGCAGTACGCAAGCAAGTGCCTCCTTATTTCAAGCCAATAAAAAAATGGCTCCTCCTAATGGATTTATGGCATCTGGGTCCCATGCCATTGTCAACTTAGTCAATAAAAGAGAGAATTGCACAACGAGCGGCTGACACCAGGGACCCAGCAGCTCGCCCAGTTATTTTTTGTTTTGGGTTAATTTGATAAATGCCACTCCAAATCTGGTGACTCCGAGAAACGCCACTGCAATTTTGGAACTTTGAAAAATGCCATTTCGTGCCATTTCCAATGGCGTTTTTCAAAGTCTGGAGTGACATTTTTCAAAGTTTCCAAAAATTGCAGTGGCATTTTTCAAAGTTTGGAAATTGCAGTGGTATTTTAATGAATCACCATAATTGGAGTGGCATTTATCTAATTTGTTTTTGAGACGGAAGTAGGGTTTCAACTGGGCTATGCGGGGCACTCTGTCCTGTCTAGACAACCTTCTTTTTGTGTTTACCACAAGACGAGCCCAGTGGTGTTTTTTCTTTCTGAAAATGGCTAGCCCCATTTTTTGTGCTTTGTCAAAAAGCTCACTGTTAGGCCTGTTGGGCTGCAAATCTTTCAATACGAGGAGAGCTTCATTCGGCTGGCCTAGAAAATGGCCTATCGGTAATGAGAAATGGGCTGTACATTTTTAAAACACATAAAACCAACAATTAGTTTCAAATTTCCTTTTTTTTCATTTCGAGATTTTAAATTCCATTATTTTTATGCGTGGACAATTTTTGAATTTTATATGGATATATATTTATTTTTAAAATCAGTTTGAATGTTTCTCGGAATTTCAGGATTAAAAAACAGTTCGGACCGCACCGAAATATGCAAAATTTCGTATAATTTTTCAATCGTGGCCACAATATGGGCTGTAATGCTAACAAAAAGAATATGGGCTCCAAAAAAACCTTAAGAATTAGCAAATGGGCTGTAAACTATTAGAAATAATGGTAGATGGGTTGTGTGCTGTTTTCCACAGATTTGAAGCTTTCCTAAAAAAAAGGTTCACGCACACACAACATCGTGTCAACTTAGTCAACACACGAGAGCAGTGACTGTTGAATGTCCATCCAACGGCCGTCGTGCTTCTTCAATCTCTGCTCTTCCTGCTCCAGCCGCTCAAACAAGAGCCGGCGAGACAGCCTGCTCCCTCCTCCCATGGCCGGCTGTGCTGCCGTGCAGGCATCATCACCCCACCCTACTCCCATCGCTATCCTGGCCATACCTCTACTCACCCACACCTGCTGTTATTCTCCAGCGACGGTAGACGAACCAGTAAACCCTCATACTCCCCTCCGCGAGGGAAACAACTGTCGAGTCTTCCCTGGCTCCGTGTCGTTCCCTTCCTAGGCCTCACCGTCGTCCACCGCCCTAGTGCTCTCGGCGTGGCGTGGTCAATGTGGTCAACGAACGACATCCATCGGAAGTGGACTATACGTGGAGAGGATGACAGCTGGGTCCACAGCTGCACGCAAGGAAATGCCTCCTTATTACGTGCAAAATAATGATTTCTCCACGTGACAGCTGGGACCCACCGGAAGGGCCTCTGTATTTCACGAAAAAAACATTCCCCCCGCTGGCAGCTTGGACCCTCCAGCTATATCTTCATGCGCAAGGAAGTGCCTCCTTATTACACAAAAAATGAATACTCCCCTACTAGCTGGGACCCACCATAGTGGGATGCTGTCTTGCAGGCCTACTAAGTTGACGGGGATGGAGGGCTTTGTCAACTTAGTCAATATGAACAATTCTATCTCCATTGACCCTACGATGTGCATCCAACACCCATAATGCTTCTTCAACCTCTGGTCTTCTTGCTCCAGCCGCCCAAACCAGCGCCGGTCGTGCCGCGTGCTCTTGCCTCCCGTAGACGGCTGTGCTGCCACGGAGGCCTCACCGCCCCCTACTACTCCCACCGCTGGCCAGGCCATCCCTCTACTCACCCACACCCCCTATTATTCTGCGGCGACGGCAACCTCACACCATAGCCAAATCAGCCAACCCTCGTACTCCTCTCCGCGTGGGCATCCACTGTCGCGTCTTCCCCGGCTCTGCGTCGTCCCCTTCCTAGGCCTCGCCGTCGTCCACCACCTTGGTGCTCTTGGCGCGGCGTGGTCAATGTGGTCAAGGAACGACTTCCATTGGAAGAGTACTCTACGTGGAGAGGCTGACAGCTGGGTCCATGGCCACAGCAAGGAAGTGCCTCCTTATTACGCACAAAATAATTATTCCTCCACCTGACAGCAGGGACCCACCGGATGGGCCACCGTATTACACAAAAAGTTGTTTCCCCCCTGACTGCTGGGACGCACCAGCTACATCTTCGCTCGGAAGGAAGTGCCTGACAGTCGGAACCCACCTAGTTGAAGCGTACGTAGCGTTGTCATTCTGGTCGCGAACATGTACGTACATACTGGTCGATCGGTCTGTTTGCAGGCTGCAGCGATGAACCGTGGCCGAGTAAGGAAGGGTACGTGTCGTAGTAGAGGCACGCACGTAGCATGTACACGTACGTACAGCTAGGGTGCAAGAAAGTAATTACGGCCACGTACGTACATACGGGCGGGGTCTCGAACGCCTACTCGCGCATACGTACGGCCAAGGCTCATGTACATGGTTGGGTCCTAACGGAGAAACTACGTCGTCGTGTTCATCGGGAGCCAACCGGCTTGGACAGAATAGCCGATCGAAATGAGGCCTGGCGTACCGCAGAACAGAGGAAACAGCCTTGTGTTCGAATGGCCACGGTCGAAACGGGATCATATTCATCAGGAGGGGTCTGGTGTACCACAAAACGGAGGAAACGAACTTCTCTTGGACTTCCTATGGTCGAAACGGGGTCCTGTTGATCGGGAGGGGTGTGGCGTACCGTAAAACGGAGGAAACGGACTTGTGTAAGAGCGCTATGGTCGAAACGGGGGTCCTGTTTATCGAGAGGGGTGTGGCGTACCGCAAAACGGGGCTCCGCGGGATACTATTCATCTCCACCGTTGACTGCATCCACGGGCTTACTTTTCATCCACCGTCGAACTCCTCTAGCCTCCACCTACGACTGTTCATCCAGGCTCCACCGCTCCTCCACCGGCTACTATTCAACCAGTCCTCTCCACGGGGTCCTGTTCAACCACCCCTCCACGGGCTACTGTTCATCTAGCCCTCCACCGACTACTGTTCAACCAGCCCTCCATGGGGTCCTGTTCATCCAACCCTCGACGGAGACTTGTTCATCCACCCCCAACCGGCTCGATCTAGGTCCTGTTCATCCAGTAGCAACGGACTGTACTACCACGGGGTCCTGTTCGTCCACCCCCACCAAGAACTATTGTCGCGACCGGTTTTTCCGGGTAATAAATTCCAGAAAATGGCCGTCGTGCTCACCAGCCCCAGGATTACTATTAGCTGATGAGGCACCAACTTGATACAGAAATTCCAAGCAAAATACAAAATATGAGGTACAAGACCATCTGGTCTGTGAGTACAACAAATGGTTTCTAGTGGTTGATGCCGGAAGCGGTTTGTGGATCATCAGCGTCTATGGGACTCCATTTCCCACGGGAACAGCTGACCAGGTTAACTCCTATCTTCGCGAGGCTGCTATCACCATAGCGTAGGTTCCGGGGTTGTCATCGCGACGCTCCTCTCCATGCAAGAAATCTGGCCAAGACAATAGCCAGGGACAAGCCAGTGAGTACTTTGAATGTACTCGCAAACATTTTGAATACAGGTATAATATAAGTGACAAGCATGCACTGAAATGTTCTATGATCACATCGTCAGTTATAAAAAAAATCTCTGATGCATGCAAGCAGATCATTAAAATGCAACAGTGAATAGGTAATGACGGGGCAGGAATAAAATGCACTGTTCGGATGTCCGAAGCGACGTCTCGAATTGATGGTAAATAACAAGAATGCCACAGTCGGGCATCTTGGCGACACCACATAAAGGGCTTATAAAAGAAAATAAAAACAAGCAATGCCACAGTCGGGCGTCTGAGGGACACCACATAAAGGGCTTAAAAAAATGCCACAGTCGGGCGTCTTGGCGACACCACATAAAGGGCTTATAAAATAAAATAAAAACAAGCAATGCCACAGTCGGGCGTCTGAGCGACACCACATAAAGGGCTTAAAAAATGCCACAGTCGGGCGTCTGAGCGACACCACATAAAGGGATTAAAAAAGAAAATAAAAACAAGCAATGCGACAGTCGGGCGTCTGAGCGACACCACATAAAGGGCTTATAAAAGAAAATAAAAACAAGCAATGCCACAGTCGGGCGTCTGAGCGACACCACATAAAGGGCTTAAAAAATGCCACGGTCAAGGCCCCGAGCGACACCACATAAAGGGCTTAAAAAATGCCACGATCGAAGGCGTCGGCGACACCACATAAAGGGCTTTAAAAAAATGCCACGGTCGAGGCGTCCGGCGACACCACATAAAGGGCTTATACATAAACACAAAGTGAATATCCAGGAGGTAGAACCATCCCAGGGATACTCAATAATTCAAATAATATAACGGGTTAGTTCACAACAGAAATAATGTCAATGGGGTTAGTCCATAACAGAAATAATAATCATAACCATCTTAAGTCACATGCCACGGTTCATTTTCGGGTTTAATAGTTTCTCCTCCGAAGATCGACACTAAGACCGACACCTCACCCATCCCAGACTGGAATTCTTAAACGAGGACACGGCTATTCGAATAGGTTTAATCTCTGTAGAGGGTGTACTCTTTATCCACGAGTAACTGATTTCTTTAGCCCTTCGGGACTAATTCCGTCTACGGTCTTTTAGTTGAAAACACACCTAACTTGCACACACCAGCTTAACTTACCCGTGTCTCGAATCACCCATGACACCTGTCAAGCAAAACTCTAAGTGGGGAGGCTGCAACCTCGCGTAGCGTGGGATCAAATTTATAACGCGCGCTCTAAGGGGTGGCCTCCCCTCTCGGTCTCAACCGGAAACACCCATGCCCCCGGATCAGGTGGCGTGCCTACCGGCTTCAACCGATATCTTCCACCATGGCCTCTCCGAACGGTGTGTGCTTGAAAGGGGTTAACGACTGACTGAACCGTACCCTACTTGTTGTAGGGACAAGTGGTAGTACGAAGCAAGTATGGAGTTCACTGGAACAAGACTCGATATACGGTCGACTCAGGAGGTTCATAAATTCCATGTATGACATATATAACATAAATATTTCAACCAACAAAGTCACCACTCACTATACCTTACCATGCCATATCGGGCATAACCATCCCGACGGGGACCGGCGACAAGCTCATGCCTACCCAAGGCAGAGGCTTTCCCGGATTCCTTTCCGGCATGCATGCAAGGCACATGAGAATGGTTACCATCACAAGTATAATCATTTCCAACAACAAGGAGATCACTAAATGCATCCATGCAAACGATCATATCACATGAAATAACGAGTATTCCGAAATGAGGTGGTGTTATAAACGTGTCAACGAACACACCAAAATATTATGCCAGGTTCAGAATGCTTTCCTTCAGTTTGTGTAGAGGCGGGGTGCACCCTAAAAACTTTTGCAAGCTTTCTTCTTCTCCAAAAGTCCTATTTTGAATAAATTTGAATTAACACACAAACTCAAAACAGCACAAAAATTTGTTTTGAAATTTTTTCAAATAAATCTTAAAATAAACTAGTTCAAATTTGAGAGAGTTAGGAAAAAGAATCAATTCATTAGGAGTTATATTTTAAAAGTTATAGCCAGTCAAAGTTTAGTCAAAATCCTGGTTTTTAAATAAAACAGAAAAAAGAAAAGAAAACGCTTCGAACCGGTACACGTCGAAGACGTACTTTGAGATTTACATCTCCACTTAACCCACGTGGACTGGGGCGGGGTCACTGACAGTGGGTCCAGGGGGCCCACTGGTCAGGTTTGACCAGTCCATCTCCTTCCTCTTCCTCTGCCCGAATGGTGCACTACTAGAAAAAGGGCTATAGATGGGATTGACACTAATGGCGCACCAGACAAGTGGTGCGCCATTAGTATATACTAATGGCGCACCACCTTCTGATGCGCCATTAGAGTTGAAACTACTAATGGCGCACCTGGCTCATGGTGCGCCATTAGTATCAAATTTTTTTTTTGAACTAGTGCGCCTGTCCAAACATACTAATGGCGCATCCATTAGCGATGCGCCATTACTAGTTGTAACTAGTAATGGCGCACCTGCCGTAGAGTGTGCCACTAATGTTGTTTTTTTATTATTTTTTATTCCTTTTTTGCAAAACTACTAATGGCGCTTTTCACGCAGCGTGCGCCATTACTAGTTTAAACTAGTAATGGCGCACCGTGGTGTAGTGCGCCATTAGTATGTTTTTTTTGCAAAACTACTAATGGCGCACCACCAGGGGGTGCGCCATTAGTAACCTGGATTACTAATGGCGCATTTGTGGTTGGTGCGCCATTAGTAAGTGAGCAGCAACAAGATATTTTGGACAGCCTCTCCTCCCACACTCACTTTCTCCCCACTTCATTCTCTCCACCGCCTCCTCCTTGTCTCGGGTGCCTCCTCTTTTTCACCTCATTTCCACCATAAATTCATTCAAATTAAGTGGTTAAGTTACCTTGTTTTGCTAGGTAAGTAAGGGCGGAAGCTATATTTATGTTGTTCTCCTACAACAATGTGCACATGCACTTTTTATGGCCTAGCTAGATCTATGTATGTTAAGTGGTGTTGCATATGTTTGTGGTTTTGCATATGTGTTTGTGTTTGGAGGTGTACCGGTATTTGAAATGCGATAGTTGCCAATATTTTGCGGAATGTTGATTCATTTCCGTTTCAGCGAGAATTTTGGCATTAAGCATTCTTTTTGGTCCTATTTTTAGGAAAGTCATGCCAAATTTTTCTTGGTTCTAAAATATCGTTTTGCTCTACCCTTGACGACCATAGTCCGCACGATGACCGAAGGCATCGTGAATAGGTTTTTGAGGTCCGCGAAGGCCGAGATGCTTCAAAAGAGCGAGGCGGAGATAAGATGTCCGTGTCGAAGATGCAAGCTGAATAGCCTTATTGCGGACCCGGATTCGGGCAGGTGCGGGACCACCTGCTCTTGCGTGGTTTCATGGATGGCTATCGGTGGCAAGGTGATGAAGATGACTACTGAAGTCGCCCATGGGGGCGGGCAAGAAATGAGGAAGGGCAGCAAGACAACCACCGCTGCTTCGGGCGGGCGAGAAGACGAAGAATCCCGAGGAGATGATCACGACGGTGATGCTGTACACAGTCATCATGTAGAAGAAGATGCAGGACATGATGATGATGTTTGGCGGAGCGAGCGAAGCTGGACCATCGATGGGCTGGGTGCAGGACCCTCATATTCAAGAGCTGCTTCTCAAGCGGGCGGATAACGCAAGAGCTGCCGCCCGAGAGAAAGCCAAGATGGATCAACTTGAGTTAGACGCGGTTACTCCATTGTATGAAGGATGCAGGCCGGATGATACCCACCTGAAAGTAACGCTCATGGCTCTGGAGATGAAGGTAAAACACAAAATGACCGACGCATGCTTCGACGAGAACATGTCGTTCTGGCACGAACGTCTTCCCAAGGGGAACAAGTGCCCGACCAGTTTGGAGGAGGTGAAGAAAATCGTGTGTCCTCTGGATTTACCGCACATGAAATACCATGTGTGCATGAACAATTGCATCATTTATCGGGACGAGCACACGGAGTCTACCATATGTCCGGTGTGCGGTGTCACTCGATACAAGAAGAGGAAGAAAGCTCCTCGAAAAGTGGTGTGGTACTTTCCGATCACTCCCGATGTTCCGTGTCAGATGGGCCAAGAACGTCATAAAAGAAGACCGGTATTTCACCACCATGGTTATACCCAAAGCCAAATCCAAGACCGCGAGCGCAAACGTCACCGCGAAAAATGAGCCATGGGTACTGGCTTCCCAAGTGGACCAATGCTTCTTCATTACCGACCAGCCAAAGCCCAGTCGTGTTGTCGTGAGGAGAGGCAAAAGGAAGATCATCGGAATGGATGGAGTAGCCAATGAGCAAGACTTCGACAAGTCTGGCGACCGAGGATCGAACATGGCGACAATGATGAAGTAGCAGCATACACCACAAGAAGAAGCAGGACCACCCTACCTAAGGGCGTCCGTTCCATAGAAGAACTCCATTTGCGAAAAAGAAGGGCAAGAAGATTGTGAACAGATAGCTAGCTAAGATCGATTGTATTTAAATCATAGACTTCATTTCTCGATTATATTTCATGGGCACTTTTTGAACTATCATGAATATTTTTTAATTTCATGGACACTCAATCTCGATCCTCCTCCATCTCGATCGCTACCTCACCTCGCCAGATCCGGTCCACCGGCCGCCGCCGCCGACCGCCCGCACCCTCTCGATTCCCCTACTCAACCGCCGCCGCCGACCCCCCGCGCCCCAGATCCGGTCCACCGGCCGCGCCGCCGACCGCCCAAGACCTCTCGATTCCCCTACTCAACCGCCGCACCCCCGCACCCTTCCCTACTCAACCGCGCCGACCCCCCGCACCTCCCTACTCAATCGCTGCCGCCGACCCCCGCACCTCCCTACTCAACCGCCACCGCCGACCCCCGCACCCTCCCTACTCAACCGCCTTGCCGACCCCCGCACCCCCCGCACCCTCCCCCGCTCCACCGGCATTACTGTTTGATGATATTTTTTAAAAAATTATTACTGTCTTATAAAAAAATATTACTGTTATGATTTAAACAAGTTTGAACATATTTAAACACAAATAAGTATCAAACAGCATTTTAAATGCATAAAAAATTGTGGAGCACAGGAATCGAACCCAGACCTCTGGTGTGAGAACTAGCTGCTGACCAAATCGAGCTAGTAGAGAGACTTGACATGTATCGGGTCGGTGGTAGATAGCTGTTGGCTCGGCGAAAAAAAAAAATACTAATGGCGCACCTCACCTGGTGCGCCATTAGTAGGTATGTACTATGGCGCCTGAGGGTGGTGCGCCATTAGTATTGTGGCGCTCCTACTTCGTGCCGATCCCTCTCTCCCTCGCCCTCGCCTTGATCCCTTCCTGATCTCCTCTCCCGACGCCACTGTCGCCCTTGACACCACCGTCGCCCGCCGCCGACGCCACCGTCGCTTCGCTTCGACACCACCATCGCCCGCCGCCCTCGGCGCCACTGTCGCCCGCCGCCCAGCGCCGCCCGACACCACCGTCGCCCGCCGCCGACCCCACCCGACGCCATCGCCCGCCGCCCTCGGCCGCCCGACACCACCGTCGCCCGCCGCCCTCGACCCGCCCCTCGCCACCGTCGCCCGCCGCCCTCGCCGCCCCGACACCACCGTCGCCGCTTCCCGACACCACCGTCCGTCGCCCGCCGCCCAACCAGGGAGCGGAAGCGCCGGCGTCGTGTAACAGCGGAGAAAGCGGCTATCCTCGTCCTCAACTCTGTCGTCGACATCGTCCGATTCCAGCTCTCGCAGCAAGGTATGCGGCTGGTTCGTCCCCTGTCATGGCAGATTGATTTTTTTCGTAAACTAGGCTAGGGTTTGATGGATTATGGAGATTCATGGTGATTCATCAGTGTATAAATTTGTTCCAAGAACAAGATCATGGCCATTTCCTGTGCTAGCTAGAGCCGTTGTCACTGTGCAAGGTTCGAACAAGTTGTCGGCGTCTTTGTGCTCTATACTTTGTATGAAAATAGCATCGCTAATAGTAATCACCGAGGGATAAAAAATACTGAATGATATTATAGTTTTCTATACTTCAAGTTTCTATTTTGTATATGCTCACCTGCATCTGCTCCGTATAATGTCTTTGACGTGATAATGCAATTAAAAAGCAATATTGGTTGAGAGAAATTGCTGTCTTGGTTAAGACAACTGATTTTCATACAATGGCAGCGATGCACAAACAGTGTGAGTGGTGTGTACTTATTTCAGAGATGATTGGTGTCGGCTCAGCGGCTGCCATTTAATCAAATCACAATTAAGTAGACTACTGATTCCTGAACTCTTTATGGTTTGTTGTTTCAACTCTTGAACTCTGGATCTTGCATCTGTGTTTAGCTAGTAGAGTATAAAATCCAAATTCTTATGACCAGAAGCATGAATGGTTGTTTTAATGTTGCTCTCTGTTAATGTCACTGAATCTGATGCAAATGATAATCTAAGCCCAAAAGAATTTTTTCTAATTCAGTCAACGTCGAGCTGCTGTTCTCTCGCTCATGTGGAACATTATGCTACATTTTGCATCTTGAAGTGGGGTTGTCCATGGCATGGAGTTTTTGTACTGTTGTTAAGGTTCAGGACAAGCCCGTGACTATCGTGTTTCTAGTAGCTAAAATCTATTTGTTCCTATTGGCATTGGCTTGATTGTTCTAAAACTCAGAACCTGTTGCACAATGACATTATTTGTAACGGCAGCATGAGAGGAGGAAGATTTTGGTTTCTTGTTCTGTATTAGTAACTTCCTATAAGCAATGCACCTCTGATGATTTTGTCAAAAGTGTGTCGAGTCGATATTCTCAATATATTATTCTTTATCAGTTTACAAGTTGATTAATTTCCTCTGATTTTTCTCAAATTCTTGAATTATTTGTAATGTCTTGAGAATTATTTGTGCCTTTGTTTTTCCTAAGTTTAGGATGCACTCTGTTAGGTTTTAGAAAAAGTAGACGAGAGAGATTAAAGGGGTTGTGACCAATGCTCCTCCGTCACCTAATGTGATACATTTTTTGACGGTGTGTGAAATGTCTTGCATTATGGGATGGAGGGAGTATTTGTCGGTATGTGACATACTTCTCCCATAAGCGTCGGTATGTGACATTATGGGATTAGGGTTACAAAAACATCGATTACAAAAAGTTCAGATTGTAAAATGTTCATTTTGCAGCTAGTGCCCATTTTGAGTAATTGCTTAGAGGGATGATCTTGTGTGAGCTGGTGGAGTGATTTGTTTTCTACATAAAGCTCTTTAGTAAGGCTGGTTTTAGTGAAATACACATGAAGCTTCACCAGCTCACTGTGGGTGTGGGATCCATGTGACATGTGACATTGCATCCATGTCCACAGGGATAATGATTTTGCAGGTACCCGAGAAGCCCTTGAGTTTGCGGAATGTCAATTAACTTCCGTTCCGCAAAATTGGTACTCCATATGTCCTATTTTCAGCAAAGGTCATGCTGAAATTTTCCGTGAATTTTAGCATGACTTTGCTAAAAATAGGACATATGGGGTACTTGTGACTAATGCATGGGCCGGGGTATCGTAGTAGTTAATTAAGTAGGATCAAGTGCCCCGGCGTACTTGTGACTAATGCATGGCTTTTAGGGTGCCTCGGTGTCGATAAAAACCGAAATGATGAAAGCTTAGGCTTTTAGGGTGCCTCGGCGTCGAAAAACCCACAATGATAAAAGCTTAGATTTTAGGATGCCTCGGTGTCGACAAACCCTAAATGATGAGACCATGATCTTTTTCGTTGACAATAACCAACGTTTTGACCAAGCTTTGTTTCTATTTAGAGAGAAACATGGCCCACAACGATGAGGCCGGGGGTTCGGGCGGCAAGGCATTCTCGGAGCTGTCCCAGGAGATGGAGGAACAACCTCACTTGTATGAGGCCGCCGCCTTCACCGATCCCGAGACCACCGATGGTGCCGCCGAGGATGACCATCTCGACGCCACCACCGGTGCCGCCGAGATGCCACCATCGATGATGGCGGCGCACGACGATGGCAGCCAACCAAGAGGCAGCGGAAGGACGGCGCCCGACCGTGCTCCGCACCCTCAAGGAGGAAGTTCTGAAGTGGACTCCAACGGCAATCCAACGGCGCCCGAGCGAATAGTCAAGGGTACTCGCTTCAGCTCGGGTGCATTGTCCGGAGCACCGTCTCGATCAACACCGAGAACCCGAGGCATCTGACAGAGGAATTTGCGCAACCTCCTCTTCACGGCTGCACGAACGATACAAGTTCCCCGCTGAATTTGAAAACACAAGCCTCAAAGGGAATAAAGTGAACAATGCTGCCCTCACGAAGATGAGCAAGGCCCTGTCTACTTGGAAAAGCAATGTGAAAAGAATGATCGAGAAAGGTGAGAGTTATCAGAAGATCAAGGAGAAAAATCCTTCGATCACCGAATATGACTACAACGACTTCAAGATCAATTGCTCGAGCACCGCAAACTCCCAATCAAGTGAGTGGGGGAAACAAATGCGGGAGCTGAACATAGGGGAACACACACTCGGTCCCGGCGGTTACAGAGTGGCGGAGCCTATATGGGACAAGGAGGAGGCGGACCGTGCCGAGCAAGGCCTACCACCCCTCTTCGATAAATACGGTGACAAGCAGACCAGGAACTTTGTCAGGGCCCGGTACAAGAAGGACCCAAAAACAAAGGAGCTTACCACGGATCCGAAGACCAGGCAGCTTGAGCTTGTTCTAGTAAGGAATACACCCCCGCGTAATTAGCTCCATATGGTTGCATTCTAATTAATGAAGCCAAATTTCTAAATGGTTCACATTCCTTCCGCAGCGCATCGAAAGCAAAGAGTGCGGGGTCGACTAAAACAACCCTTGGGACACCACTCTAAATAGGGGTTGAATGTAATGAAGAACAAGGATAAGCTCGATAAGCCGACGTCGGCTGGTCGTGTGGCGGCAAAGGCTTGTCGACAAAATGGGGGTCATACTATACCACTGGTGTGCGGAAGGAGAAAAAGACCAGCTCGGAAAGCCAGGCGCGAGAGGTTCAAGAACTCAAGGCACAGGTGGCGCGGATTCCGGAGATTGTCCAACAGCAAGTGGAACAATGACTCGGGCGATTTATCACCGCCATTGTGCCTACCTTGATCTCGGGGTTGAGTCGTGGATTGCGGGCGGCCACAGGCCGCCCGATTCCTAGCTTCACGGCTAGCAACTTCGCATAATGCGATGGCGGGGCCATTGGTGCCTCCGTGAGGCGGCATTGGTGTCTCCGACGCCGGCACGGGAGCTTAATGCACCCGGGTGTACGCCGGCCGGCACCTCTGCAGCAAGCGGCCCCTCCGTCAACTGCATGCCCGCCGTTGGCGGTGCCTCTACATTAGCCGAGCTTGGCGCCATCATCACGGTAACTAATTAAGCCTCTCTCGGCCGAGGACTTCATCTCCTTGCCTTTGACTGGGCATCCCTGACGCCCTACATGTTTTCGCAGGGCGCCGCCGACGTTCCGTGCACTCTCCTCCACTTCGTGAACAACGAGTTGGTCGATGTCGCCAAGGGCAAAATAGTTCAACCGGGCAACCCCTTGTTCCACGGTACCCAGATGCCACCCAACTTGTTTAGGGTTCAACTGGTTCGGGTGCTGCCAGGCTGCGACGAGTTGTTACCTCCGAATCGACCCGTCGGGGCCGACGATGATGACGTGATGACCCTCAGCGCATGCTTGAGCTGGCCCTGCTTTGGCGAAGAGCCAGATTAGTTTGGGGCGGGGACACCACCCAAAGACAACACCGCCCGATCGTGCGGCGCCAAGTCGGCCCCATGGCAAGACCGCCGCAACGGTGCGGACATCCCTATGCCATGGATCCAAACATGCATATTGCACAGGATCGAGCGGCACGCGGCGGCGACGATGATACATTTGGCAGCGTCGATCAAGACTTTGCCGATCATGGGTATGATGGCGACTTCATGGGGCCTCCTTCTCAAGAACCAAACCCAACAAAAGGCGTGTGCGATCTAGCTCGCATCATGGAGAAGCCAAGTTGCAACAGCGCCGTCGGCATTCAGCTCTCGGAGACGCCTCCGGCTGCCGACTTCACCGAGCCTCGAGATAGGCGAGGTGCGAAATATATAGCCCCAACACACTCAAGAAGGCGGTGCGTGAGCAAAACTCAGTCCCATTACAGGAGAAGAAGAAGGCACGCAAAAGAAAGACTAAGAAAGGTGCGAGCCAGCCGCAGAGTACGATCCGTGCTCGGGGCGGGCCACCTTCACCGCAGGATATCTCGAGGAGGGTGCATGTGGCGGGTAGGGCGATGCTACCGACAAATATGCTCAATGCTGCAACCGTGCTATCACGAGTCTGCATGACAGTGTTCTTTCTTTGGAGAAGCGGCGTCTCGGGGAGAAGGATGTGGCATACCCAGTTTTCGCGGCCAAGGTGCCAGAGGGCAAGGGCTTTGTGGATAACTCCATCGGGCGTACGATCGTCCTGCGTTTTGATGACATCCGCTATGTTGAACCTTCATCCGCTGCACTACACCTTCGTTCGGCTATTTTCGCTGAGTATGGAGATGCGGATCATTCGCGACAAGACCCCGGACATTGTGATAGTCGACCCCTTCTACATGCGTGCCAAGATCTTAGGCAGCGCTGGGACCGCAAATCGCGAGTTCTTACCTCGAAGCGTCATTCGGCAAACCAAGATAAGGATAACTTCCTCGTGCCTTACTTTCCCGAGTAAGTCCTCCCCTCAACCGGCCCGTAACATATGAATTCTTACATTTCGATCGTTTTCTTTTAACATTCCGTGTTTTCTGCAGTGACACACGTTGCACACTCATCCTCCTAAGCCCCAAATATTCCATGGCCACGATTTCGACCGGACCGTCAATCGAGCGTAGACTACAGAAATGTCAAGAAGGTTCTTGATGATGTTCTCCCGACTCGCCAAATCTGGAGGCACCTTCACCAGGCCTATTCGTGAGCACGGCAAGCACGTGTTCTCCCACAATCGACGCTACGCTGCGTCAAGCAGCCGCTGGCGGTCGAAGGTGCCTACTACGCCATCCATCACATGCGGCGATCGACGGGACCATCATCAACTTCTCGCCATCGAGTAAACTCAAAGATTGGGCAAAGCGTGTCGGCAATCCAGGACGCGGACCTCCGACAAGAATTCTTTCGCATCCAGTCGGAGTTTGCGGAAATCATCCATCAAGATTTCCTTCGTACCTCGAGGCAGTTCTACCTCAGAAATCAACCGTCCAACAGTGACATCGACACAATGCTACAAATGCATGCTGACAACGCCCGTTATTTCATGACTCGCACGATAGACGGCGGCTTCATCCACGCTCCGGTCCCTTGAGTCGAGTCGAAAGCAGTGATGCTATGTCTAGTTCTGAAACATCGATTGTCTCATGTTGTAATTAAACTTTAATGAACTTGTAGTATGTCTCTTTGGTTTTGAGAGTCGTTCAACTTAGATGTAATCGATGCTATTAATGTCTTGCTTTTCTCTTTCGATCGTTCTGTTGCATACTTATATATTGCTGATGTATTGTCTGTGAATTGGTACTAACGTTTCGTTTGGCTAGTGCATAGCGATGCCGACGTATGTCGTGTACAAGGGTAAGGTTCCCGGAGTCTACGATGACTGGGAGGAGTGTCGGAGACAGGTTCACCGATTCAGCGGTAACAGTTACAAAGTGTAAGTGCATCTAGTGCCCCTTAGTGATTTTGGTGTATTGAAGACTTATAGGTTAAGTAACTAATGCGTTTGTGAGTGTACACAGGTCTATAAGTCTATGAGGAGTTTGATATTTACAAAGGAAAGTCGACCCTAAAATGAATTTCTTCAAGCTCAAGAATTTGATATTCTCAAGACTTTGAAAGTGAAGAAATTGGTGTGATTCTCAAGACTTGGTAATCGCTTGAGGAATATGAAGCGTGAAGACTTTTGTTTTCGTAGTTTCATTCCAACACAGCCGAGGTTGACTCGTCAACCTGTTATTTAGCAACGTCGACATGACATCATCGTCATCATAAATTCGAATTAATTAAATAATTAATTAAATTCCAGAAATTATTAAAACTTTTAAAAATCATATCTTTTAATCAACCCGGTTAAAATATTTTCAACATGCAAGTTGCTCGAGCGAAGTAGCGAATCCGGATCGCAGATCCGTTAAATCGCCACACACTAACCTATCAGACCTGCAACTTTTCCCCTCGGCTCCTGCTGAAAACCTAAGGAATACCTTCCGGATGTTTAAACCGATACACCCCCCATACCACGTTAGAACACGCCTAACGCTTCTTGGCATGTCATGCATCGATATGCATCTGTTTACTTTGTATTCATTGTTTCTTCCCCTCTTCTCTCAGATAGACTATAGGGGCGGCGCTGCTGGCGGGTTCGACTCTGAGTTGTGACCCTCTCTCTTGCCGAGCAACCGGCAAGCCCCCTTGATCACGGATATCGCCTACTCTTATCTACCTTTGCTTGCATTAAGTAGTATAGCATATTCTTGTTGAGATACTCCTATCTCTTTGCATAGCTTTGTCCTTGTAACTTTTGTTGTTACCTTACACCAATCCTATATGCTTAGTATAGGATGCTAGAACTCATCTGTTGCCCTACTTTCTTGTCCGTGCGTGCTATACTATCGTGTGATCACTCGGGAGTTGATCAATGGTATATACTATATAATTATACATGATACATGTGAGACTAAAGTCGGGTCGGTGATGGAGCACCATGAGTGGATCTTGGGCGGAGGACAGGGCAGGTTGAGACCGCCTAGGAGAGGTGGGCTGGCCTGTTGGCGTTCGCGGTTACTTAACATGTGAGGTCTTGGTATTTGATCTGGGTTGGCTCTGAGCTTATCGTACTAACCATCTCATGGGAGTAGTTATGGGTATCCGGCGTCGTGGTATCAGCGAAGCACTTGAGACGTCGTGACGGAGGCGGCGCGGATTGGATTGAAGCACTTTAGGCTAGGTCGCTTCGGTCGCCCTCATAGCGTCTGGTGTGCTTTCGAGGCGATGGGCGGACCCAGCGCTTAGGTTTAGACGGTGTGTTGGCCTCTCTGTTGTGCCTAGGTGGGGCTGCGGCGTGTGGATCTTCGCGGCGGGCATGACCACGAGAGAAATGTCCGCCAAATGGGATCAAGCGTCTTTGGGTAAGAGGGTGCACCCTGGTGATTAATCTATTGGGTGCCGTGATCTTTAGTAACGGGGCGACTTGGAGTTGTACCTTGAGCTTATGACAACTAGAACCGGATACTTGATAAAACACACCCTTCAAGTGCGGATACAACGGTGGTCGCTCTCGCTCGGGTTATGGCGAGGAGGATTGCAGGTAGGATTATTTATATGATGTTACTTGGAGGACAGATTGTCCCTCCTACATTGCAAGACAGGTGTCGAAAGCATAGTCTTCGTTGAGACTAGCTATCCCCTCTTACGGCATTCTGATTCGGTCCATTGATATGGCCCTTTACATATATCCATGCATATGGTGTAGCTCCTTGCAGTACTTTGGATGAGTACTCATGGTTGCCTTGTTCCCCTTTTCCCCCTACCTCTAGTCGATTGCTCCAACAGGCGATGGAGCCGAGGAGCGAGCATACACCGCCTCGGCGACTACTACTCGGAGGTGCCTACTACTACGTGCAGCCGGCGGCGGCGACCGAGGTAACAGGAGGATCCCAGACGGGAGGCCTGCTCCTCTTCGATCTGTATCCCGGTTGTGCTAGCCTAGGCAAACTTGTTTAACTTATATCGTACTCGGATATTGTTGCTTCCTGACTCGTCTATGATCGAGCACTTGTATTCGAGCCCTCGAGGCCCTGCTTGTATTATGATGCTTGTTTGACTATTTTATTTGTAGAGTTGTGTTGTGATATCTTCCGTGAGTCCTTGATCTTGATCGTACACATTTGCGTGCATGATTAGTGTCTGATTGAATCGAAGCGTCTGAGATGTTATCGAGCCATTTGCTGTAGAATCCCCTTCCACTCCTTGGCGAAGTCGAGTCTAGACATTGCAAAAACTTTTACTAACATGGCTGTGTGCCCACAATTACGTCGCCATCGAATGGTACTAGGATCTTTTACTCCTCGACCTTTACTCACGGGACTCTGAACCCTCTTCTACTCGGGTTAAGCGATTTTACTAACTAACACTAGGATCCCGTGACCTCGTGCACCCCAAAGTTTGATATAGCCCTAGTTGTTCTTGGAATTGTATTTGAGCAATTTCCACCTTGTCATTGACTCCTTTGAAGCGTCTTTGTTTTCAGATGGAACCCGAGGGCAGGTAAATGCGCCACCACGGCGGCCATTGGTGCCTCGGGATCACCTGCGGTGCTAGCAGAGATGATGACCTATCTGGGGTTATCGGCACCCCCAGTACCCGTCTATGAGGTACCGGGACTATAACCGAGAGCGATACCGCGCCATCGTCCACCTCTACTCTCGGGAGTCAGAGTCCACTCTTGCTGCACACCGCACATGGTGTTGGGTGACTATCGATATGGCAGTCCACGATGCTGCTTATCTGCTCGACCGTCTTCGTGCGGTATCGAGAGTTGGACACCTCCCCTTGAGCACATTGCTATCGCGTCGATGTTGGTGAGGAGGTTACTACTGCTGCCTACTCCGCTTGTCACGAGCCCTTCCACCATTAGAACTTTGTTACGCATCTTGATGGGCTGGATCGAGCTAGAGCTCTTAGCCACGAGTTGTACATCACCGTCGGCACCTCTACCGTGCTCGGCGCTGATCACCCTTTGCCGATCCGGAGCTGCGGCGTTCTGCGATCTACCCACCGGGACCGTGATGCCCGGGGTGTCGGTTGGCGGACATGGGAGGCTACTCTCCGCGCCAGCCCTTTACGCCACCGGGGCGTCGGATTCAGCACCGAGTATCCGCGGCCCCAGTCAGGCGTGGAGGACTATCGCTGCCGCTTTTCTCGACTTTCGAGGCTACGGCTACCTCCACGTTGCAGCGTGGGATTGATGTGAAGCCTGCTCGTTAGTGTTTGATGTATTCGCCGCGAGCACTGTGTGCGCCTATGATGTAGTAGTCTATGTCTTTGGACTCTATGTATCGAACTCTATGCATGATTCCTTTTGTAAGATATGCCGACTACTATGTAGTTCCCATCATCTGCTTTCATTATGCATGTTTCATCATGAATGATTCTGTCTCTTGCTTATTTTCTCAAATGCTGAACTACCCTGTTATATAATAGCGGGATGGTTGAGCCAGCAGGTGGTGAATCGTGGTGCCAACTTCCCACCACGCTTGAGTACATGGCTGGTATGATCCAACAGCTCGAGATGAATCGCCAGTTCATGGAAAACATGATGGCTCAGTTTCCTCGCCCCAATATGAACCAACACCCAGCGGAACAACTGCTGGATTTCATATGCACGAACCCAGCGTGTACCGCAGCTCAACCAACCCTTTGGATCTTGATGGTGGCTCCGTGACATCACCTATGAGATGGAGTGCTGATGTAGCCTCTGCCGGCTATGTCACTTTTGCTTCCTTCTTCTGAAGGGACCCTGACTCAATGGTGGGACAGCCACGGCGTACTACGCAGTTGGAACACTCATCACACAGCGGACTTCCAAGCTGCCTTCCGTGCCGATTCATCCCTCAAGGGTCATGGACGGAAGAAGCGTGAGTTCATAACCTCACCCAAGGCAACAAGGTATTGAAGCTTATCGGCGAGTTCTGGACTTGTCTCGCTATCTTTGAAGAGGACATTACAACTGATGCCGACGGGGAGGAAGTTCGTGATGGTCTTCAAGCGACATCAAGCTTCGCACTCCTAGTGCGACTTTGCTGATTTTGCCACCTTGGTGAACAAAGCTATCAATGTCGAAACAGTGCGAGGAATACGAGAGCTCTAAGCGCAACGTGACAGGCTCATCTTGGGCCCATCCTCGGAGGCGCAAGATATGGATTCCCAACGGTATGTACCAGCGAATACT
This sequence comes from Aegilops longissima, assembly GCA_021605205.1. Taxonomy (NCBI): domain Eukaryota; kingdom Viridiplantae; phylum Streptophyta; class Magnoliopsida; order Poales; family Poaceae; genus Aegilops; species Aegilops longissima. Next base: position 177,268,340 of record CM038679.1, read on the forward strand.
GCTCCAAGGCAGAACTATGCTACACCTCGTGCGCCTACAACTAAGCGACAAAGCTTCGGCTCCACCACCTCAAGCTCTGTTCCCACCCCCAATAATGGTTTGTGCTTGGTGCGGACAACGAGACACCGTGCTAGAAAATGCAACGAACCAGAATCAGTTGGCCCTTCCGGCGGTGGCGGTGAAACACCAGCCCATAACAATCTGCCAAGCCTTATGGTGGAGTTCAGGCCAACCACGTTGATCTGAATGAAGCTCAAGACCAACCTGCTCTTGTGATGGGTACACTTCTCGTAAATTCGGTACCCGCATGTGTTTTATTTGATCTGAGGGCATCTCATTCATTCATGTCGAAGATTTTGCATTCATGCATGGCATTAAAAGTGAAGACATGAATGCTTCACTAATAGTACACACCCTGCGAATGTCGAACCTCCATGATTTGCAGCAGCGTCCCGTTGAAATCGAAGGAATGAATTCCTTGTCTCTCCCATCGTGTTGAAGTCTTGTAGCATTGACCTCATTACAGGAATGAATTGGTTAAAAGCATCTTTGCTTCCATAGTTTAGCCACGAAGACCGTCCATCTGCTACACCCTTGGATGAAATAGTCATTACCAAGCTCATCACGTGCAAAATGCGAGGCAAGGATCTATGCATTGAATGCTTTGAGCTGCACCACTCGAGGTATTGAAAACATTCCTGTCGTTCGCGACTTCCGGGGCGTTTTCTGAAGAACTTCGAGTTCCCCACTGCTAGAGTACGTCAATTCGTCATCGACTTGAAACCGGCACCACTCCTGTAATGGCGACCCTACAAGATCTTTTCATGAACTCCTTGAGCTAAAGGATCGACAAATCTCTTCAGCGGTTTCATTAGCCCAAGTTGCTCTCCTTGGGGCACCTTCTCTCTTTGTTAAGAAGAAGGATGGGACAAACCGATTGGTCCAGACTACCGTCCCATAAATCAAGCTACCATTAGAATAAGTATCCTCTTCCTCGGATCAATGATCTTTATGATCAATTTGGTTACGTCGTGTTCTCGAAACTTCGACTTGAGGTTGGGTTACCACCAGATCCGTGTTCGTGAGGAGGATATCCCCAAGACCGCATTGTGACTCGTTATGGTTCATACGAGTACACCGTCATATCTTCGGCAACCAATGCTCCAGCCACCTTCTCTACTTTGATGAACTATATATTCATGGATTACCTCGACAAGTTCGTCATGGTTTATCTGGATGATATCGATATTCTCCAAGAATGAAGAAGAACATCTGAACATCTTAGTCTTGTGCTAGAAAAGCTACGAGAGCATCAACTCTATGCCAAGTTCTCCAAATGTGAATTACGGCTTCCGAAGTAACCTACCTTGGACATGTCATCTCTAAGGATGGTATTGCCGTCAACCTGAAAGAGTTCAGGCTATTCTCGATTGGACTCCTCAGAATGTTAAGCAAGTCAAGTTTTCTCGGTCTCGCCAGCTGGCTATTAAATCGATTAAATGAGAACTTCTCCAAGATTGCCGAACCTCGACTAACTTTGTTGCATAAGGCGTCAAATTCAATGGACGGATAAATGTCGGGGAAAGTTTCCGAGGCACTCAAGGACAAGTTGACTCTGCCCGGTGCTAGCTCCTCCTGATACTAAGAAGGACTTACGTCATTTACTGCGCTTCCGTCAGAGATGGCGGTGTCCTAATGCAAAGCATAAGTGGTTGCTTATGCCTCTCGACGATTCGCCCTCACGAAGAACTACCCAGTTCACGACCTCGAGCTTCTGCTGTCATTCATGCGCTAAAGCGATGGCGACATTACCTTCTCGTGTCGTTGCGAGATCTTCACCGATCACCAAAGTCTGAAGTACTGTTTACTCAGCCAGACCTGTACCTCCGTCGCGAGAGATGGATGGAAGCTTGCGAACTTTGATTTGGGTATTTCTATCGCCCGAGCAAGGCTAATGTAATGGCTGATGCCTTGAGGCATAATCTTCTGCAACCACCTTGAGGTTCACCAGTTCAGCCCCCACTTGTTGAAGAATTCAGAAAGCCGAACCTCCATATTGTTCCTCGATTTTCGCTCCCCTCCTCCGGAGTTCCAAAGATGAATCTCCGTGTTGTTCCCCGGGTTCCCTCTATACCTGGCTGTTGAACCCGATCGTGGGCACCGTAAAGACAATGCAGGATTTGACTCTGAAGTCTACAAGATTAAGCAAGACCTCAAGGCGGAAATCCCTCGTTCTTCACTATTCTGATGATGGCGCCTTGTACTTCAAAGGCCGCCTAGTGGTGCCGTGTAAGAAGGAAAACCTGAATATGACTCGGAAGGTTATGAAAGAAGCTCATGATCGCCTCTATGTATCCATCCTGGTAGTACAAAGATGTATCAAGACATTAAATCGAGATTCTAGTGGTCTAATATGAAGCAAGACATTGCTCGCTATGTTCTTGAGTGTGGCGTTTTCGTCGTATCAAGCGAACAAATTTTGGTATAAGCTTGTTGCAAATCGGAGCTTCTCTCAAGAAGGCTCGTGGTTCGGGAGGAGCGTGTCACCTTTGTGTGCATAATTCAAATTTGAAATACAAGCACATGTTCCAGTGCACCAAAGTTGGTTGAAAAATCACATGTGTGTCCTCGGGTAAATATCTAGGTTCCATGCAAGAAATGGGAATGAAATTCAAAATTCCGGGCGTCGTGGCTGGGTTGGAAACATTGAGAAACTTAGTTTTTTAATTCCTGTAAATCCAAAACACGCATGAAAATAATGAAACTTGGCTTGGTGCCATGACATGGCACCAACATGCTGTGGTAAATTGGCAGTCCGATTTGCGAAGGCGCACACATTAGCAATCAACAAAGTAATTTTGGAACAAGTGTTGTCACGTTACAATCGGAAACACAAGTATTATTGAAACAGTGGCGTTCTACTTACTAGTACCATTTACGTGCCGCCACGCGTCCCCATTTTTTATTAGCTTGGAGGCGCCATGCAGGGTAGCTATTTGAGTACGAGAGGCGTGCGATCAGACCCCTGCGTGTGCTTATCGGGAGGAGAGTCCTTTGACCTCCATCTGATGTCCACCTCTCTCCCAAGGTCTCCATTAATGGCGCCCGTGCCTCTGTTTAATGGCGTGGCTATGTCTCACTCGACTGAGATTTAAGAGAGAAAAAAGAAAATCTGAAAGCACGGATCTTGATGTAAGATCTGACGGACCTATATAGCATCTACTTCGACTTATATCAAGACTGATGAATATATAAGGACGATAATTTTTTTTTGATCAAAGAAGGGCTTGCCCCTTCCAATTTTCATTACTGAAAACCACCACAATTCACAAGAAGTTCAGCACAACTCCAGCCTAACACGAAGGACTAAAAACTACCAGATTGAAATCGCAACATCCCAAGAGGCCAACAAAGGCCAAACATCCGCGCTAGAACCCAACATTTCACAACCGACGACACAATCCACATCCTAAACCGATTATTACATCAAAAGAACCAGGAAACTAAAGGAAGCCCAACAACAACTAGAAGAACAGCAACACCAGGGTCGCCACAACAAGAGTTTTCTTCATTCCAGCCTCGCAACATTGATCTTCCACAGAAAGATAAGGACGGTTGATTGTCTTACATAATTAGAAAGATAAATATAAAAGCCACATGCGGCTACGCCCGAAATACACAAGGGCAAAAGAAGAAGGAAGACAAGGATCTGGCTCGTTGATCTCTACTTTCTTGATGCGTTGCTGCAGGCCACGGGAACTAGTCTCCGGGCGAGCGTCAATGAAACTCTTTCATGTCCTCAAGGCGCTGCTTGAGAACATCCACGGATTCCTCCACCAGCCTTTGGCGCTCGTTCGGAGCATGTCATTCTCATCCATAAGTTTCTTGGCGATGGCGGTCCTCTTCAACAAGGAACTGGTCTCCTCCTCTTTGATACGCACTTGAACGATCTTCTCCCTCGGCAGGTCGTGCTCGGCCGGAGGCTCTCATTTCTCTCCCTTAGTTGCCGGATGACGCCGGTAGCCTGTTAAAACGAGGCTTTCACGTCGCCCTGCAACCTCGCCTAGCCGGAGATCTGATCCATCTGGCTATGGACGATCGCATGCATGCGCCTGTAACAGTCGTCGCCTGTCCGAGAGAAATTTTCCTAGGCCACCGCGGCGCGGCGGGACATCTCTGCTGCATTTGTGGCATGGCGGGACATCTCTGCTGCATTTGTGGCCCGGCGGGACATCTCTGCTGCTTCCGCGGCACGGCCGGACCAGTCTGCTGCATCGACGGCGCGGCGGGACCTTCGTGCTACTTCAGCGGCACGGCGGGACCTCTGTGCTGCTACTTCCGCGTGGCGGGACATGTCGGCTGCTCTCGCAGCGAGGCAGGACATCTCTCATGCTTCCGCTTCCATGCTAGCCTCTCCCTGGTGGAAATCTCTCGACCCAGAACTCACGCTGGCCATGGCAGACGCAAGGGAAGGATGCTGAACGACTTTTTTGTTTTTATGGATGAGGAGTTGAGGAGGAATGTGCAGTCATCTTGGCATACCAGTATTTATAACCGAGTACTAATACACTCCTAAGTGGGAAATCATTTAGGTTGTGATTGGTGTGTACAGGTTTGGAATTCAATATAGCGTGGTACTAATACGCTCCTAAGTGGGAAACCGTTTAGGTTGTGATCGGTGTGAACAGGTTTGCAATTCAATATAGCATGGAGTAATTTGGAATGTCACGAGACGCGAGCTCAAAATTTATTGACGGTTCTAGTTTCGAAGTGCGGCACTATTCCCGGATGGAGTACTTCTTTTTCTACTCCTGCTACGTCTTGAGCTTGCGTTGGTTTTCCTCGAAGAGGAGAGGATGATGCAGCACAGTAGCGTAAGTATTTACCTTAGTTTTTGAGAACCAAGGTATCAATCCAGTAGGCGGCCACGCACAGGTCCCTCGTACCTGCACAAAATGATAGGTACTCACAACCAACACGATTAGGGCTTGTCAATCCCTTCACGGTCACTTACGAGAGTGATCTGATAGAGATAATATTTTTGGTATTTTTGGTATAAAGATGCAAAGTGAAAAGTAAAAGGCAGAGTAAAAACAAAGCAAGTATAAAAGTGATGGAGATTGATATGATGAGAATAGACCCGGGGGCCATAGGTTTCATTAGTGTCTTCTCTCAAGAGCATAAGTATTCTACGGTGGGTGAACAAATTACTGTTGTGCAATTGACAGAATTGAGCATAGTTATGAGGTTATCTAGGTATGATCATGTATATAGGCATCACGTCCGAGACAAGTAGACCGAAACGATTCTGCATCTACTACTATTACTCCACTCATCGACCGCTATCCAGCATGCATCTAGAGTATTAAGTTAAAACAGAGTAGCATGTAAGCAAGATGACATGATGTAGAGAATAAATTCATGCAATATGATAAATACCCCATCTTGTTATCCTCGATGGCAACAATACAATATGTGCCTTGCAACCCTTTACATCCTTTGGTAAGGACACCACAAGATTGAAACCAAAGCCATGCACTTCTCCCATTGCAAGAACTACCAATCTAGTTGGCCAAACCAAACGGATAATTCGAAGAGACTTGCAAAGATAACTCAATCATACATAAAAGAATTCAGAGAAGATTCAAATATTATTCATAGATAAGCTGGATCATAAACCCACAATTCATCGGTCTCAACAAACACACCGCAAAAAGAAGATTACATCGAATAGATCTCCACGAGAGAGGGGGAGCACATTGTATTGAGATCCAAAAAGAGAGAAGAAGCCATCTAGCTACTAGCTATGGACCCAAAGGTCTGAAGTAAACTACTCACACTTCATCGGAGGGGCTATGGTGATGATGTAGAAGCCCTCCTTGGTGGATGCCCCCTCCGGCGGAGCTCCGGAACAGGCCCCAAGATGGGATCTTGTGGATACAGGAAGTTACGGCGGTGGAATTAGGTTTTTGGCTCATGTTCTGATCGTTTGGGGGTAAGTAATATAAAATTGGAAAATAAAGCCCATTATAGTCCAAAACAATAGATAAAGTAGCATGGAGCAATCAAAAATTATAGATACGTTGGAGACGTATCAACTCCCTCCTTTCCGGTTTTATAGGGCTTATCTCAAAATTTTAGTTTTTCCACTTTATAAGGCTCAATTTGGTTGTTCCCCAACACATGTTCAGATTCCAAGGTGCATTAAATCATTGCATGCAAGTATTAAGAGAAAATTGACCAATGCATTTACTTTATGCACGCATGCATTGCAATTAATGCATTGATAAACATAATTTTTTGAGAAAAACAAGAGCATTAAGTAGGTGGTTTGCAAACTACAAAAAATATTCCACCACTCACCATCTTGGTTGGTGAGATTTTTGAATTAAGCCCTATAAACCGGAAAGGAGGGAGTACTGCTGTGTACGTGCAATAACTGGCACCGTCGTATACATATCTTACGGTTCATGGGGCGTTCGACAGGAATAGCCGCGTGGCGAGCTCTAGGCTAGTCCTTTTTTCAGACGCATTAAACCTATCTCTCGGGACTTCTCGCACGCACCATCGTGCCACCCACAAAAACTTGTACTCTGAGTTTAGTAGTACGTTATACAGGAAGAGAAGAGGTGCACGCACACACTCGTCCTGTCACACACGCGTCTGTTTTTTCTCGAGAAGGAGGATGATGACCCCTGGCCTCTGCATCTGGGAGTCACACACACATCTGTAGCTACGAATTGTAGTGTTCTCAACCATCCAATTGGCTCTATCATGGATGTACCTATATACTAAAACATGTCTAGATACATCTATATTTTGACAAATGGAAGGCATGTATTGTGGAACGGAGGGAGTGCTTGTCATCAAAATGGATAGAAAGGGACGTGTCTAGAACTAAAATACGTCTACATACATCTCCTTTTATCCATTTTGATGACAAGTAGTACTTCTTACCCAAAGGAACTTTATATCCAACAGACACAAAATATCCGTTTGACTATTGGAAATTGCTGATCTGATGTCGAAGTAATTACTGCATCACCACCAAAACCCACCATTTCTTAAGCTAAAGTAGACGAAGGTAATCCCTATATTAGCATATTACTAAGATAAACAGAAGGCACTGTCGAAACATTTAGGACGTGAGCTTGTCAATCTGAATGTGGAGGGACACAAGCTTAGCCCTTGCCAGCAGCTTAGGCGGGCTGTCAAGAAGGTCGGCTCACCTTACGTCGGCGTCGCCGGGATCCTTGCTGCTTGTCACCTCCATTTCCACCTTGGCGGCGTCGGTCGTGCCTTTGGGCTCCCCCGACGGGCCCTTCGCCCACAGATTGTCCAAGTAGTGCGGCAGTGGGGACGCCCCCACTCTGGTGCAGACGACCGACACGGCGATAGGTGTGCCGATGTCGAGCATGCCGCCGACCAAGAAAAACGCGCGGCGGTCCTCCTCCGCGAACATCAAGAGCCGTGGCTCCGACAGTGGCACTTGCAGCTGGATCACCTTGCCGTACTGGATCCTGTGCACGAGCATGGGATGCGCGGTGCTGATGTGGTGGTAGAGCACCGGCGCCAGGCCTTCTTAGCCACGGACGGGCACGGGGAATTTGCAGGGCGAGAGCAGACACACGCTCAGGTGATCGGCGAGCTTGTGGTAAGTGACGTAGATCCCACAGCCTTCGTGCGGGCACTCCACCCTCACCGACGAAAGGACGGAGTCCACCGCCGTGTTCCGCCGCCGAAGCCACCGCCACGCTTCGCGCCACAGCCTTGCCGCTGGTTCCCGAAGCGCTCGATGCGGGCGATCCGCGCAGGCTAGGTGCCCTCCCTTGCACTTCAGAAATCAATCGAACAGCACATCAATCAAGAAACCTGCACCTTGCTCAATCAGCCGAGCAGACGAGGTGTATTGAACCTCATACACCGGAGGCGTCAAGGGCGGAGGCACAAGGGCGATGGAGCACGGTAAGGTCCGCCGAGACCTTAGAGAGCTCCATCGTCGGGTCATGTTCCTGTTCGGTCTGCATGATCTCGCCCTCCTCGTGCACAACCATCTCTCGACTTGGGCTGGGGTATTACAAAGCTTTACCGTCACATATTTTATATTCCCTCCGTTCCTAAAAGTAATTCTTTATAGAGATTTCACTAGGTGGCCTACATACGGAGCAAAATGAATGAATCCACACTTAAAATGCATCTATATACATCCGTATGTAATTCATAATGGAATCCCTACATAGACTTATAATTTAGGAACGGTGGGAGTACTACTTCAAGGTGCATTAAATCAACACATGCAAGTATCAAAAGAAGAGTCACGGCATCGATAATCGCAAATTATTGAAATAAGTCGAGTGCAGTGCTTTGATGTGTCGCATCAACTCGTACATAAACGAGAAGTTTGATTATCCTCTCCCTCACAGACTTAACTGCACCAGCCTTTGGCTGTATGACAGGTTGGCCACACACCTGTCGGGCCCACCTGTCATACACGCAAAGGCAGGTGGGTCCCTCCCTCGCCCATGAGCGTGGTGGCTGGCAAGACAAGGAGAAGCTTTAGCTACGCTCTCCCTCTGCCTTGCGCCGTGGACATGCAGCGGTTGTCGAGATGGCGAAGCGTCTTGTAGTACTCCTCGGTGCAGTAGTACACCATCATTGTTCGACTTCGAAGAAGCGAAGAGCCAAGTGCAGCCGGACGCTCGTGTGGCAGTTTCATGTGTAGAGTAGTCTAGGATAGCGTGTACCGTGCTGTAAGCTTAAAATCGTTGGTCGGCTCCATGCTATGTGGCCGTCTCGAAGTTTAAAAAAATTAAAATAGTCTTCTGGCCCTACCAGTCACCCTGGTGATTGTAGTTTGCACGCTCATCTGGTCAAGACAGGAATATATATTTTAATTTTTTTTTCAAAAAGGGGGGACTCCCCGGCCTCTACATCAGAACGATGCATACGGCCACATATATTTTAATTTGTGGTGGGTAAATGTTAGAGGTTGCAGCAAATATATTGTACACTACGGGTCTTTCACCCAAGTTTAGAGGCAAGTATGTGGGGCCAGTGCTATGATGTGTCGCGTCAACTCGTACATCGAGGAGAAGCTTGATTTTACTACACGCCTTCTCCCTTGCCCATGCGTGCGGTTGCTCGCAAACGAGGACAGGCTTTTGCTTAGTAGTACTTCTACAACAAGCTATCCGTCCCACTCACGGTGGACGGACATGCAGCAGTGGATTCGACACTGTAGAAGCAGTAGTAGTAACATACCAAGCGCAAACCGAACGTTGCAGTTGCGAACATTGGAGCACGCATATAGCCAGGCTCTTGCATTAGACAAAATTGCTATGTGAGCCCACTATTGTACTAGTATGTACTGCTACTTGCTAGTATAGCCCTGTAAACCAGAAAGGAGTATTTGCCCTTCTAGATATTTCAACAAGTGACTAGACTACACCAAGACGGAGTACATATGGAGCAAAATGGTGGATCTGCACCGTAAATAAATACGTACTAGTTCTATCGTTTTCCTCTCCGAGGTGCAAAATATTGAGTATACTGACTAGTCTCTTTTTGACACGGATTTACGTTTTTTGACACAAGATGACGCATAGCGCTCATATACACGCGCATACACTCACCCCTATGAACGCACACACGCACGGCACTATCATCTTGAAATTTACGAAGTCACCATGGGCACCTCGTCGTCAACGGGTCCATAGGTGCTTGAATGCCAAGGAGGAAGAAGGTAGCGATTCTCGAGACGTTGAACGGTCAATGATGCATCCTCAATTACATGAAGCAGGAATTAATTGGAGAAGCAGAATACAGCCAACACGATGTGAATGCTGCAGAGTTTGGACTCTCATATAATAAAGGCGCCCCACCACTCCAATCCATCTACTCCCAAGTCTCTGCGCAACACTGCTCACTCCAATCCAAGACCAAGTGACCAGAAGCCACAAGCACCTATGGAGGCGATGGGCCTTGGCGGCGATCGGCTATGACAAATCAACCAAGGCGGCGGCTCAGTGGCCCCGCGCAGCATAGCGTTCAGACGGTGCTGGCTACACGAGAGCATCATAGCCCTCACCGACGCCGGCTTCGCCTCTCGCATGGATGGCATGATGGTCAACTCCATCCGCAAGTTCACCGCTGTCAAGAAGCGCGCGGACGACCTTGCCGTACTGCTCCAGCCCGCGCGCCCAGGCTCCTCATTGCCTACCACCCTCATCTTCCTACATGGTGACGATCTCTTTCAAGCCCTGGTGGCCCTGTAGGTGCCGGAGGTCGCGATGAAGAATGTGCACCTCGAGGCCGCGCTTGCCGCGCAGCGCCTTGCCATGCAAGAAACCGTCGACCTGCACATCCCGTCTCTGAGAAATCGTCTACATAGGCCACTACAAAACAGCGAGGGCAGAAAAGGCGTTGGCCTTCTTCCAGTGGCTGGAATCTTTGTACACCATTGTTCAGAAGCACGTCGACGTTGCCACGAAAGCCGCTGCTACTTAGGCGCCGTTCGGTGGGACGGCGCCCTAAGTCAAGGAGGTGGACATCGTCGATGGATGCATCTCTTCTTCTTGCCTCCTGTAACCAGCACTGCATCGCCTCGTGGCCTTAATGTTTTATTAGTATAGTACTCCCTCCATTCCCAAATATAAGTCTTTCCAAAGATTCCAGCAAGTGACTACTACATACGGAGCAAAGTGAGTGAATCTACACTCTAAACTATGTCTACATACATCTGTATGTTGTATTCCATTTGAACTAGTATCTAAAAAGGCCTATATTTATGAATGGAGGGAGTATATGGCATTTTTATTCCAGTCAGAACGTCTTCCTTTGTGAGGTGGGGCATGATTGAGCAAACCCACCCGCCCACCCAAGCGTCGGCCGAGTTTAGAATTACTCCAGAAGAGAGAAACGTGGGAGGAGAGCTAGGTGTAGCACAGACGCTGTTGTCAGGTGGGACTCGTGTTTATAGAATAGGAGTACTGAGCACTCGTGCCTCTTCTTTTTAGGGAAAAATTAGTTGTATGTCTAGTACTACCACTAGTTGGGTGCGTTCGTGTAACACCCGGATAATTAAGCTACAGTAATCGCCCCGGTTACTGTGACTAACCTCACGTTGATTCGAACCCAGTCTAAAACAAATTCAAAACAAAAGCAAACGATAAATGTTTTCAAAAACTAAAACTAAAATGTTCGGGGGTTGCCAAAAAAAGACAAACCTAATTATGGTGGGGTGCACACATTTTTGTAAAATGCTTTGATATTTTAAATAAACCAAAACAGAAAAAAAAATAAGAAAAGAAAATAAAACAAAAGAGAGTGGGGAGAAACCCCCTTTGCCAACAGACCAACCCCTCCACCTGCCCCTCACACCTGCCCACCCCTCCCAGGCCGGCCCAACCCCCCTTAACCCCCTCCTCCCGGCGGTGGGAACCCTAGTTCCCCACTGCCCCCTTCCCGATCCACTTTCTCTCCCCTTGATCCAGATCGGGCGAGCCAGCCGTCGCGCCCCTCGTCGTGGCGACCCCACCGCCCGACACCGTCGCCCTGCCCCTGCGCCCCGCCCAGAACCCCCCCATGTGTCGCCCCACGCAGGGCACTCGCCGCCGAGGTCATCCCGACCCTCCACGCCGCCTCCTTGAGTCCTCCCGGCGCCCGGCCGCCTCCCAGACTCCCTCCTCGCGGTCGCCACCGAACTCCACCGCGCCCGCCTCCTAGACCCCTTGAACCCCCAGTGAGCCGCTTCGCCCACAGTCGCTCCCTCGTCCCCCCTCCCCGCGCCACAGTAGCCCAGCACCGTCGCCCGGCCCGTCGCCCGGCTCCACGCCGTCATGACCCGCGCCGCCCCCTCTCTCCTCCCCCTCGCTGGCCTCTCTCCCCTCGCCCGTGCCTACCGCCCGGCCTCCGCCTTGGCCTCACCCCCTCTCTCCTCGTCGTGGCGCCTCCCCCCTGCCACCGAACCCCGGACCTCCCAGCGCCCCCCCGGCGACGCATGCCGATCACCGATGCAGCCGTGTCCGCACCCTCCGCCCTCACCTCCGCCTCCGGCGACCGGTCCACACCCCACAGGAGACCGCCCTCGCCCGGCTCCTCGTCGGGCCCACGGCCTCAGCCGGCCCCTCCACCACACCGGCGCGGATCGGGCGGGCGCCCGCCGCGTCCCCCTGTTTGGCGCCCGAGCAGGCCACGCCATAAACCCAAGACGCCCGTTTGGCCCCACAGGGCCTATGACATGGGGCCCCACCCCTGAATGGTTTTAATGATAAAAGGAAAATGAAAATTAAATAAAACTAATTAATTAATTAATTAATTAAGTAATTAGTTAATCTAATTAATCTGATTAATTAAACCTAATAACTAATTAACCTAATTAACTACTGTTAATTAAATTTGATTAGGTTAATTAGAAAACAGTGTAGACGAGCAGGACCAACTCAGCAGGTTGACTCGATCAACCTGTTATTCTTGACGTCGACATGACATCATCTTGGCGTCATAAATACATTTCAATTAATTAAATAATTAATTAAATTCCAGAAATTATTAAAAACTTTTAAAAATCATATCTTTTAATCCGTAACCCGGATTAAAATATTTTCAACATGCAAGTTGCTCGAGCGAGTAGCGAATCCGGATCGCAGATCCGTTAAATCGCCACACACCCCTAACCTATCAGACCTGCAACTTTTCCCCTCGGCTCCTGCCGAAAACCTAAACACCGGAATACCTTCCGGATGTTTCCTTAACCAATACACCCCCCATACCACGTTAGAACACGCCTAGCATCGCTTCTTGGCATGTCATGCATCGATATGCATCTGTTTACTTTGTATTCATTGTTTCTTCCCCTCTTCTCTCAGATAGACTATGAGGCCGGCTGCTGCTGGCGGTTCGACTCTGAGTTGTGACCCTCTCTCTTGCGAGCAACCAGGCAAGCCCCCTTGATCACGGATATCGCCTACTCTTATCTACCTTTGCTTGCATTAGAGTAGTATAGCATATTCTTGTTGAGATACTCCTATCTTGCTGCATAGCTTTGTCCTTGTAACTTTTGTTGTTACCTTACCGCAATCCTATATGCTTAGTATAGGATGCTAGAACTTTCATCTGTTGCCCTACTTTCTTGTCCGCCGCCGTGCTATACTATCGGCCGTGATCACTCGGGAGTTGATCAATGGTATATACTATATAATTATACATGATACATGTGAGACTAAAGTCGGGTCGGTGATGGAGCACCCATGAGTGGATCTTGAGGCGGAGCGACAGGGCAGGTTGAGACCGCCTAGGAGAGAGGTGGGCCTGGCCTGTTCGGCGTTCATGGTTACTTAACATGCTTAACGAGGTCTTGGTATTTGATCTGGGTTGGCTCTGAGCTTATCGTACTAACCATCTACGGGGAGTAGTTATGGGTATCCCGCGTCGTGGTATCACCGAAGCACTTGAGACGTCGTGACGGAGGCGTACGCCGGATTGGACTGGAACGCTTTGTTAGGCTAGGTCTGCTTCGGTCGCCCTCATAGCGTCTTGGTGTGCTTTCGAGGCGATGGGCCCGGACCCTGCGCTTAGGTTTAGACCGGCGTGTTGGCCTCTCTGTTGTGCCTAGGTGGGGCTGCGGCGTGTGGATCTTCAGCGGCGGGCATGACACAGAAAGTGTGTCCGCCAAATGGGATCAAGCGTCTTTGGGTAAGAGGGTGCACCCTGCAGGGAAGTTAATCTATTGGGTGGCCGTGATCTTTGGTAACAGGGCGACTTGGAGTTGTACCTTGAGCTTATGACAACTAGAACCGGATACTTGATAAAACACACCCTTCCAAGTGCGAGATACAACGGTGGTCGCTCTCGCTCGGGGTTATGAGCGGAGGATTGCGGGTAGGATTATTGCTATATGATGTTACTTGGAGGACTTCAGATTGTCCCCTCCTACCTGTTGCAAGACAGGTGTCCAGAGGCATAGTCTTCGTTGAGACTAGCTATCCCCCTCTTATTCTGGCATTCTGCAGTTCAGTCCATTGATATGGCCCTTTACACATATATCCATGCATATGTAGTGTAGCTCCTTGCTTGCAGTACTTTGGATGAGTACTCATGGTTGCCTTGTTCCCCTTTTCCCCCTACCTCTAGTCGATTGCTCCAACCAGGCGATGGAGCCGAGGCAGCGAGCGCCACCGCCTCGGCGACTACTACTCGGAGGTGCCTACTACTACGTGCAGCCCGCGGCGACGACCGGGAGTAGCAGGAGGATCCCAGACAGGAGGCCTGCTCCTCTTCGATCTGTATCCCGGTTGTGCTAGCCTTCTTAAGGCAAACTTGTTTAACTTATGTCGTACTCGGATATTGTTGCTTCCGCTGACTCGTCTATGATCGAGCACTTGTATTCGAGCCCTCGAGGCCCTGGCTTGTATTATGATGCTTGTTTGACTATTTTTATTTGTAGAGTTGTGTTGTGATATCTTCCGTGAGTCCTTGATCTTGATCGCACACATTTGCGTGCATGATTAGTGTACGATTGAATCGAAGCGTCTGAGATTGGTATCGAGCCGATTGCTGTAGAATCCCCTTCCACACTCCTTGGCCGAAGTCGAGTCTAGACATTGCAAAAACTTTTACTAACATGGCTGTGTGCCTTACGGGCCCACGTCGCCATCGGGTGGTACTAGGATCTTTTACTCCTCGACCTTTACTCTGGGACTCTGAACCCTCTTCTACTCGGGTTAAACGATTTTACTAACTAACACTAGGATCCCGTGACCTCGTGCACCCCAAAGTTTGATATAGCCCTAGTTGTTCTTGGAATTGTATTTGAGCAATTTCCACACTGTCATTTGACTCCTTTGAAACGTCTTTGTTTTCAGATGGAACCCACGAGGCAGGTCGTAGCGCCACCACGGCGGCCATTGGTGCCTCGGGATCACCTGCGGTGCTAGCCGAGATGATGACCTATCTGGGTTATCGCTGGCACCCTGAGTACACCGTCTATGAGGAGTACCAGGACTATAACCAGGAGCAATACCGCGCCATCGTCCACCTCTACTCTCGGGAGTATGAGTCCACTACTGTGCTGCACACCGCACATGGTGTTGGAGTGACTATCGATATGGCAGTCCACGATGCTGCTTATGCTGCTCGACACGTCTTCGTGCGGTATCGAGAGTTGGACACCTCCCCTTGAGGCACATTGCTATCGCGTCGATGTTGGTGAGGAGGTTACTACTGCTGCCTACTCCGCTTGTCACCAGAGAGCCCTTCCACCATTAGAACTTTGTTACGCATCTTGATGGGCTGGATCGAGCTAACCGAGCTCTTAGCCACGAGTTGTACATCACCCGTCGGCACCTCTACCGTGCTCGGCGCTGATGCACCCTTTGCCCGATCCGGAGAGCTGCGGCGTTCTGCGATCTACCCAGCCAGACCGTGATGCCCCGGGGTGTCGGTTGGCGGACATGGGAGGCTACTCTCCGCGCCAGCCCTTTACGCCACCGGGGCGTCGGATTCAGCACCGAGTATCCGCGGCCCCAGTCACCGACGTGGAGGACTATCGCTGCCGCACTATCGACTTTCGAGCTACGGCTACCTCCACCAGTGCAGCGTGGGATTGATGTAGCCTGCTCGTTAGTGTTTGATGTATTCGCCATGAGCTTTGTGGCGCCTATGATGTAGTAGTCTATGTCTTTGGACTCTATGTATCGAACTCTATGCATGATTCCTTTTGTAAGATATGCCGACTACTATGTAGTTCCCATCATGCTGCTTTCATTATGCATGTTTCATCATGAATGATTCCTGTCTCTTGCTTATTTTCTCAAATGCTGAACTACCCCTGTTATATAATAGCAGGATGGTTAGGCCAGCAGGTCGTGGTCGTGGTGCCAACTTCCCACCACCGCCTGAGTACATGGCTGGTATGATCCAACAGCTCGAGATGAATCGCCAGTTCATGGAAAACATGATGGCTCAGTTTCCTCGCCCCAATATGAACCAACACCCAAACGGAACAACTCTGCAGGATTTCATATGCACGAACCCCGTGTACCGCAGCTCAACCAACCCTTTGGATCTTGATGGTGGCTCCGTGACATCACCTATGAGATGGAGTCCGCTGATGTAGCCTCTGCCACTATGTCACTTTTGCTTCCTTCTTCCTGAAGGGACCCGCAGCTCAATGGTGGGACAGCCACGGCGTACTACTGCAGTTGGAACACTCATCACACAGCAGACTTCCAAGCTGCCTTCCGTGCCCGATTCATCCCTCAAGGGTCATGGACGGAAGAAGCGTGAGTTCATAACCTCACCCAAGGCAACAAGACTGTTGAAGCTTATCGAGAGTTCTGGACTTGTCTCGCTATCTTTGAAGAGGACATTGCAACTGATGCACGCAGACGGGAGAGAAGTTCCGTGATGGTCTTCAAGCGACATCAAGCTTCGCACTCCTAGTGCACGACTTTGCTGATTTTGCCACCTTGGTGAACAAAGCTATCAATGTCGAAACTGGTCTGCAGGAATACGAGAGCTCTAAGCGCAACCGTGACACGGGCTCATCTTGGGCCCATCCTCGGAGAAGCGCAAGATATGGATTCCCAACGGTATGTACCAGGCGAATGCACTGCTCCAAGGCGTAACTATGCTACACCTCGTCGCCTACAACTAAGCAGCCAAAGCTTCCAGCTCCACCACCTCAAGCTCCTGTTCCCACCCCCAATAATGGTTTGTGCTTGGTCACGGACAACCAGAGCACCGTGCTAGAGAATGCAACGAACCAGAATCAGTGGCCCTTCCGGTGGCGGTGAAACACCCAGCCCATAACAACACCGCCAAGCCTTATGGTGAGTTCAGGCCAACCACGTTGATCTGAATGAAGCTCAAGACCAACCTGCTCTTTGTGATGGGTACACTTCTCGTAAATTCGATTACCCGCATGTGTTTTATTTGATACTGAGGGCATCTCATTCATTCATGTCGAAGATTTTGCATTCATGCATGGCATTAAAAGTGAAGACATGAATGCTTCACTAATAGTACACACCCTGGGCCAATGTCGAACCTCCATGATTTGCAGCAGCGTCCCGTTGAAATCGAAGGACTGGAATTCCTTGTCTCTCCCATCGTGTTGAAGTCTTGTAGCATTGACCTCATTCTGGGAATGAATTGGTTAAAGGCGCATACTTTGCTTCCATAGTTTGCGCCACGAAGACCGTCCATCTGCTACACCCTTCAGATGAAATAGTCACTTACCAAGCTCATCTGGTGCAAAATGCCGAGGCAAGGCTCTATGCATTGAATGCTTTGAACGCTGCACCACTCGAGGGTATTGAAAACATTCCTGTCGTTCGCGACTTCCAGGGCGTTTTTCCTGAAGAACTTCGAGGATTCCCCTGCTAGAGCTGTCGAATTCGTCATCGACTTGAAACCGGCACCACTCCTGTAGCTGGCGACCCTACAAGATCTTTGCGCGCATGAACTCCTTGAGCTAAAGGAGAAATCGACAAATCTCTTCAAAGCGGTTTCATTCGCCCAAGTTGCTCTCCTTGGGGAGCACCTTCTCTCTTTGTTAAGAAGAAGGATGGGACAAACCGATTGGTCCAAGACTACCGTCCCATAAATCAAGCTACCATTCAGAATAAGTATCCTCTTCCTCGGATCAATGATCTTTATGATCAACTGGCTGGTTCGTCAGTGTTCTCGAAACTCGACTTGAGGTTGGGTTACCACCAGATCCGTGTTCGTGAGGAGGATATCCCCAAGACCGCATTTGTGACTCGTTATGGTTCATACGAGTACACCGTCATGTCTTCGGCAACCAATGCTCCAGCCACCTTCTCTCTTTGATGAACTATATATTCATGGATTACCTCGACAAGTTCGTCATGGTTTATCTGGATGATATCCCGATATTCTCCAAGAATGAAGAAGAACATGCTGAACATCTTCGTCTTGTGCTGGAAAAGCTACGAGAGCATCAACTCTATGCCAAGTTCTCCAAATGTGAATTCTGGCTTCCCGAAGTAACCTACCTTGGACATGTCATCTCTAAGGATGGTATTGCCGTCAACCCTGAAAGAGTTCAGGCTATTCTCGATTGGACTCCTCCGAAGAATGTTAAGCAAGTCAAAGTTTTCGGTCTCGCCAGCTATTGTCGTCGATTCGTCGAGAACTTCTCCAAGATTGCCAGGCCTCTGACTAACCTGTTGCATAAGGGCGTCAAATTCCAATGGACAGATAAATGTCAGGAAAGTTTCCAGGCACTCAAGGACAAGTTGACTACTGCCCCAGTGCTAGCTCCTCCTGATACTAAGAAGGACTTCGTCATTTACTGCGACGCTTCCCGTCAAGGATTAGGCGGTGTCCTAATGCAAGAGCATAAGTGGTTGCTTATGCCTCTCGACAGATTCGCCCTCACGAAGAACTACCCAGTTCACGACCTCGAGCTTGCTGCTGTCATTCATGCGCTAAAGCGATGGCGACATTACCTTCTCGTGTCGTTGCGAGATCTTCACCGATCACCAAAGTCTGAAGTACTGTTTACTCAGCCAGACCTGTACCTCCGTCGTGAGAGATGGATGGAGACTGCTTGCGAACTTTGATTTGGGTATTTCCTATCGCCCGAGCAAGGCTAATGTAATGGCTGATGCCTTGAGGCGCAAGTCTTCTGCAACCACCTTGAGTTCACCAAGTTCAGCCCCCACTTGTTGAAGAATTCAGAAAGCCAGAACCTCCATATTGTTCCTCCGGTTTTTTCTCGCTCCCCTCCTCCGGAGTTCCGCAAGATGAATCTCCGTGTTGTTCCCCAGGTTCCTCTATACCTCGGGCTGTTGAACCCGATCTCGTGGGCACCATAAAGACAATGCAGGGATTTGACTCTGAAGTCTACAAGATTAAGCAAGACCTCAAGGCAGGAAATCCCTCGTTCTTCACTATTGCTGATGATGGCGCCTTGTACTTCAAAGGCCGCCTAGTGGTGCCGTGTAAGAAGGAAAACCTGAATATGACTCAGAAGGTTATGAAAGAAGCTCATGATACGCCTCTATGTATCCATCCTGGTAGTACAAAGATGTATCAAGACATTCGTCAGAGATTCTGGTGGTCTAATATGAAGCAAGACATTGCTCGCTATGTTGCTGAGTGTGACGTTTGCCGTCGTATCAAAGCAGAACATCAAAGGCCTCTTTGGAACCCTGCAACCTATCTCTATTCCCGAATGGAAATGGGACCATGTTGAAATGGACTTCGTCCTGGATTTCCCAAATCGCGAGAAAGGTAATGATGCTATTCTTGTCGTCATTGACCGGCTTTCTAAAGTTGCACATTTTCTGGCGGTCAAAGAAACGATCACTGCTAGTCAGCTTGCAACGCTCTATATGTCCAGAATTGTTTCACTTCACGGCATTCCACTGGTTATCAGTTCGGACCGTGGCAGCTTATTCCATTAGAGTAGTATAGCATATTCTTGTTTGAGATACTCCTATCTTTGCTGCATAGCTTTGTCCTTGTAACTTTTGTTGTTACCTTACCGCAATCCTATATGCTTAGTATAGGATGCTAGAACTTTCATCTGTTGCCCTACTTTCTTGTCCGTCTGCCGTGCTATACTATCGGGCCGTGATCACTCGGGAGTTGATCAATGGTATATACTATATAATTATACATGATACATGTGAGACTAAAGTCGGGTCGGTGATGGAGCACCCATGAGTGGATCTTGAGGCGGAGCGGCAGGCAGGTTGAGACCGCCTAGGAGAGAGGTGGGCTGGCCTGTTGGGCGTTCATGGTTACTTAACATGCTTAACGAGGTCTTGGTATTTGATCTGGGTTGGCTCTGAGCTTATCGTACTAACCATCTACGCTGGAGTAGTTATGGGTATCCCGGCGTCGTGGTATCACCGAAAGCACTTCAGACGTCGGCCAGACGTGACGGAGCGCGCGGATTGGATTGGACGCGCTGTTAGGCTAGGTCTGCGCTTCGGTCGCCCTCATAGCGTCTTGGTGTGCTTTCGAGGCGATGGGCCCACTCCCTGCGCGCTTAGGTTTAGACCGGCGTGTTGGCCTCTCTGTTGTGCCTAGGTGGGGCTGCGGCGTGTGGATCTTCAGCGGCGGGCATGACCGGAAAGTGTGTCCGCCAAATGGGATCAAGCGTCTTTGGTAAGAGGTGCACCCTGCAGGTGAAGTTAATCTATTGGTAGCCGTGATCTTTGGTAACAGGGCGACTTGGAGTTGTACCTTGAGCTTATGACAACTAGAACCGGATACTTGATAAAACACACCCTTCCAAGTGCGGATACAACGGTGGTCGCTCTCGCTCGGGGTTATGAGCGGAGGATTGCGGGTAGGATTATTGCTATATGATGTTACTTGGAGGACTTCAGATTGTCCCCTCCTACCTGTTGCAAGACAGGTGTCCAGAGGCATAGTCTTCGTTGAGACTAGCTATCCCCTCTTATTACGGCATTCTGCAGTTCGGTCCATTGATATGGCCCTTTACATATATCCATGCATATGTAGTGTAGCTCCTTGCTTGCGTAGTACTTTGGATGAGTACTCATGGTTGCCTTGTTCCCCTTTTCCCCTACCTCTAGTCGATTGCTCCAACAGGCGATGGAGCCCAGAGCGAGCGCCACCGCCTCGGCGACTACTACTGCTGGAGGTGCCTACTACTACGTGCAGCCAGCCAGCGGCGACCGGGAGTAGCTTAGGAGGATCCAGACAGGAGGCCTGCTCCTCTTCGATCTGTATCCCGTTTGTGCTAGCCTTCTTAAGGCAAACTTGTTTAACTTATGTCTCGTACTCAGATATTGTTGCTTCCGCTGACTTCGTCTATGATCGAGCACTTGTATTCGAGCCCTCGAGGCCCTGGCTTGTATTATGATGCTTGTTTGACTATTTTATTTGTAGAGTTGTGTTGTGATATCTTCCGTGAGTCCTTGATCTTGATCGTACACATTTGCGTGCATGATTAGTGTACGATTGAATCGAAGCGTCTGAGATTTGGTATCGAGCCATCGCTGTGAGAATCCCCTTCCACACTCCTTGGCGGTCGAGTCTAGACATTGCAAAAACTTTTACTAACATGGCTGTGTGCCTTACGGGCCCACGCCGCCATCGGGTGGTACTAGGATCTTTTACTCCTCGACCTTTACTCGGGACTCTGAACCCTCTTCTACTCGGGTTAAGCGATTTTACTAACTAACACTAGGATCCCGTGACCTCGTGCACCCCAAAGTTTGATATAGCCCTAGTTGTTCTTGGAATTGTATTTGAGCAATTTCCACCTTTGTCATTTGACTCCTTTGAAGCGTCTTTGTTTTCAGATGGAACCCACGAGGCAGGTCGTGCGCCACACGGCGGCCATTGGTGCCTCGGGATCACTGCGGTGCTAGCCGAGATGATGACCTATCTCGGTTATCGCTGCACCACTGAGTACACCGTCTATGAGGAGTACCAGGACTATAACCGAGAGCAGATCAGCGCCATCGTCCACCTCTACTCTCGGAGTACGAGTCCACTCTCAGTCTGCACACCGCACATGGTGTTGGAGTGACTATCGATATGGCAGTCCACGATGCTGCTTATGCTGCTCGACACGTCTTCGTGCGAGTATCGAGAGTTGGACACCTCCCCTTGAGCACATTGCTATCGCGTCGATGTTGGTGAGGAGGTTACTACACTGCTGCCTACTCCATCGTCACCAGAGAGCCCTTCCACCATTAGAACTTTGTTACGCATCGCGATGGGCTGGATCGAGCTAACCGAGCTCTTCGCCACGAGTTGTACATCACCCGTCGGCACCTCTACCGTGCTCGACGCTGATGCACCCTTTGCCCGATCCGAGAGCTGCCGCGTTCTGCGATCTACCCAGCCAGACCGTGATGCCCCGGGGTGTCGGTTGGCGGACATGGGAGGCTACTCTCCGCGCTTGCCCTTTACGCCACCGGGGCGTCGGATTCAGCACCAGAGTATCCGCGGCCCCCAGGTCACTGACGTGGAGGACTATCCGCTGCCGCACTATCAGCTTTCAGGCTACAGCTACCTCCACAGTACCGCGTGGGATTGATGTAGGCCTGCTCGTTAGTGTTTGATGTATTCGCCGCGAGCCTGTGTGACGCCTATGATGTAGTAGTCTATGTACTGGACTCTATGTATCGAACTCTATGCATGATTCCTTTTGTAAGATATGCCGACTACTATGTAGTTCCCATCATGCTGCTTTCATTATGCATGTTTCATCATGAATGATTCCTGTCTCTTGCTTATTTTCTCAAATGCTGAACTACCCCTGTTATATAATAGCAGGATGGTTAGGCCAGCAGGTCGTGGTCGTGGTGCCAGCTTCCCACCACCGCTTGAGTACATGGCTGGTATGATCCAACAGCTCGAGATGAATCGCCAGTTCATGGAAAACATGATGGCTCAGTTTCCTCGCCCCAATATGAACCAACACCCAAACGGAACAACGCTGCAGGATTTCATATGCCTGAACCCCAGCGTGTACCGCAGCTCAACCCAACCACTGGATGCTGATGACTGGCTCCGTGACATCACCTATGAGATGGAGTCTGCTGATGTAGCCTCTGCCAGCTATGTCACTTTTGCTTCCTTCTTCCTGAAGGGACCCGCAGCTCAATGGTGGGACAGCCACGGCGTACTCTGCCAGTTGGAACACTCATCACTGCCAGACTTCCAAGCTGCCTTCCGTGCCCGATTCATCCCTCAAGGGTCATGGACGGAAGAAGCGTGAGTTCATAACCTCACCCAAGGCAACAAGACTGTTGAAGCTTATCGGAGAGTTCTGGACTTGTCTCGCTATCTTTGAAGAGGACATTACAAGCGATGCCGCAGACAGAGAAGTTCGTGATGGTCTTCAAGCGACATCAAGCTCGCACTCCTAGTGCGACTTTGCTGATTTTGCCACCTTGGTGAACAAAGCTATCAATGTCGAAACTGGTCTGCAGGAATACCAGAGCTCTAACAGCGCAACTGTGACACGGGCTCATCTTGGGCCCATCCTCGGAGAAGCGCAAGATATGGATTCCCAACAAGATGTACCAGCCGAATGCACTGCTCCAAGGCAGAACTATGCTACACCTCGCCGCCTACAACTAAGCAGCCAAAGCTTCCAGCTCCACCACCTCAAGCTCCTGTTCCCACCCCCAATAATGGTTTGTGCTTGGTCGCGGACAACGAGCACCGTGCTAGAGAATGCAACGAACCGAGAATCAGTGGCCCTTCCAAAGGCAGTGGCGGTGGAAACACCCAGCCCATAACAATCTTGCCAAGCCTTATGGTCGAGTTCAGGCCAACCACGTTGATCTGAATGAAGCTCAAGACCAACCTGCTACTGTGATGGGTACACTTCTCGTAAATTCAGTACCCGCATGTGTTTTATTTGATACAGGGGCATCTCATTCATTCATGTCTGAAGATTTTGCATTCATGCATGGCATTAAAAGTGAAGACATGAATGCTTCACTATTAGTACACACCCCTGCGGGCCAATGTCGAACCTCCATGATTTGCAACGACGTCCCCGTTGAAATCGAAGGACTGGAATTCCTTGTCTCTCCCATCGTGTTGAAGTCTTGTAGCATTGACCTCATTCTGGGAATGAATTGGTTAAAGGCGCATACTGCTTCCATAGTTTGCGCCACGAAGACCGTCCATCTGCTACACCCTTCAGATGAAATAGTCACTTACCAAGCTCATCTGGTGCAAAATGCCGAGGCAAGGATCTATGCATTGAATGCTTTGAACGCTGCACCACTCGAGGGTATTGAAAACATTCCTGTCGTTCGCGACTTCCAGGACGTTTTTCCTGAAGAACTTCCAGGGATTCCCCCTGCTAGAGCTGTCGAATTCGTCATCGACTTGAAACCAGGCACCACTCCTATAGCCAAGCGACCCTACAAGATGCTGTCGCATGAACTCCTTGAGCTAAAGGAGGAAATCGACAAATCTCTTCAAAGCGGTTTCATTCGCCCAAGTTGCTCTCCTTGGGGAGCACCTTCTCTCTTTGTTAAGAAGAAGGATGGGACAAACCGATTGGTCCAAGACTACCGTCCCATAAATCAAGCTACCATTCAGAATAAGTATCCTCTTCCTCGGATCAATGATCTTTATGATCAACTGGCTGGTTCGTCAGTGTTCTCGAAACTCGACTTGAGGTTGGGTTACCACCAGATCCGTGTTCGTGAGGAGGATATCCCCAAGACCGCATTTGTGACTCGTTATGGTTCATACGAGTACACCGTCATGTCTTCGGCAACCAATGCTCCAGCCACCTTCTCTCGCCTGATGAACTATATATTCATGGATTACCTCGACAAGTTCGTCGTGGTTTATCTGGATGATATCCTGATATTCTCCAAGAATGAAGAAGAACATGCTGAACATCTTCGTCTTGTGCTGGAAAAGCTACGAGAGCATCAACTCTATGCCAAGTTCTCCAAATGTGAATTCTGGCTTCCCGAAGTAACCTACCTTGGACATGTCATCTCTAAGGATGGTATTGCCGTCAACCCTGAAAGAGTTCAGGCTATTCTCGATTGGACTCCTCCGAAGAATGTTAAGCAAGTCAGAAGTTTTCTCGGTCTCGCCAGCTATTGTCGTCGATTCGTCGAGAACTTCTCCAAGATTGCCGAGCCTCGACTAACTTTGTTGCATAAGGCGTCAAATTCCAATGGACGAGATAAATGTCGGGGAAAGTTTCCGGGCACTCAAGGACAAGTTGACTCTGCCCGGTGCTAGCTCCTCCGATACTAAGAAGGACTTCGTCATTTACTGCGGCGCTTCCCGTCAAGGATTAGGCGGTGTCCTAATGCAAGAATAAAGTGGTTGCTTATGCCTCTCGACAGATTCGCCCTCACGAAGAGAACTACCCAGTTCACGACCTCGAGCTTGCTGCTGTCATTCATGCGCTAAAGCGATGGCGACATTACCTTCTCGTGTCGTTATGAGATCTTCACCGATCACCAAAGTCTGAAGTACTGTTTACTCAGCCAGACCTGTACCTCCGTCGTGAGAGATGGATGGAGACTGTTGCACTTTGATTTGGGTATTTCCTATCGCCGAGCAAGGCTAATGTAATGGCTGATGCCTTGAGGCGCAAGTCTTCTGCAACCACCTTGAGTTCACCAAGTTCAGCCCCCACTTGTTGAAGAATTCAAAAGCCGAACCTCCATATTGTTCCTCCGGTGCACTTTCGCTCCCCTCCTCCGGAGTTCCATAAGATGAATCTCGTGTTGTTCCCCAGGGTTCCCTCTATACCCTGGCTGTTGAACCCGATCTCGTGGGCACCGTAAAGACAATGCAGGGATTTGACTCTGAAGTCTACAAGATTAAGCAAGACCTCAAGGCAGGAAATCCCTCGTTCTTCACTATTGCTGATGATGGCGCCTTGTACTTCAAAGGCCGCCTAGTGGTGCCGTGTAAGAAGGAAAACCTGAATATGACTCAGAAGGTTATGAAAGAAGCTCATGATACGCCTCTATGTATCCATCCTGGTAGTACAAAGATGTATCAAGACATTCGTCAGAGATTCTAGTGGTCTAATATGAAGCAAGACATTGCTCGCTATGTTGCTGAGTGTGACGTTTGCCGTCGTATCAAAGCAGAACATCAAAGGCCTGCTGGAACCCTGCAGCCTATCTCTATTCCTGAATGGAAATGGGACCATGTTGAAATGGACTTCAATCCTTTGGATTTCCCAAATCGCAGAAAGGTAATGATGCTATTCTTGTCGTCATTGACCGGCTTTCTAAAGTTGCACATTTTCGGCGGTCAAAGAAACGATCCTTTGCTAGTCAGCTTGCAGCGCTCTATATGTCGAAATTGTTTCACTTCACGGCATTCCACTTGGTTATCGTTCGGACCGTGGCAGCTTATTCACTTCTAGATTCGGGCAAGTTTTCAAGAAGCTATGGGTACTCATTTATCTTTCGATCTGCGTTTCATCCATGATCTCAAGGGCAAGTTGAGCGTGTCAACCAAATTCTCGAAGACATGCTTGAGCTTGTGTCGCTTCCTTCGCAAGAAATGGGAGAATCTCTCCCGTATGCTGAGTTCTCTTATAATAATAGCTATCAAGCTAGTGCGAAGATGGCCCCCTCGAAGTGTTATATGGACGAAAGTGCGAACCCTCTCGAACTGGTCGAAACTGGGAACGTCCACTCTTGGTCCGGATATTATCAACATGCGAAGAATAAGTCCGCATTATTCGCGAGAATCTCAAGACTGCTCGATCTCGTCAAAAGAGTAATTATGACCGTCATCACAAAGACATGGTCTATCAACTTTGGCGAAAAGGCCTATCTTCGCGTTACACCAATGAAGGGTGCTCACCTTGCCGGATCAAGGGCAAACTAGCTCCTCGCTATATTGGCCCATTCACTATTACTCGAAAGGCGTGGAAAAGTGGCTTACCAAGCTGGAGCTTCCGTCGAACCTTTCTCAGGTTCACGATGTGTTCCACGTGTCCAAACTCCGACATCGCTTCAAGGACCCAATCCGGCGGTGGACCATGAAGTGCTCGAATTGCAACAGACCTCTCCTATAAAGAGCATCCGTCCGCATTCTCGACCAAGCTGAACGCCGCACACGTCGGAAAGCGATCAAGTTCCTCAAAGTCCGAAGGGTCGAATCACTCGAAGACGAAGCCACACAGGAGCGAGGATCGTCTTGAGATGAATACCCCGCACTCTTTCCTTCTACCTCCTAAATCTCGGGACGAGATTTCTTGTAGTGGAGGAGATTTGTAACACCCGGATAATTAAGCTACAGTAATCACCCCGGTTACTGTGACTAACCTCACGTTGATTCGAACCCGGTCTAAAACAAATTCAAAACAAAAGCAAACGATAAATGTTTTCAAAAACTAAAACTAAAATGTTCGGGGGTTGCCAAAAAAAGACAAACCTAATTATGGTGGGGTGCACACATTTTTGTAAAATGCTTTGATATTTTAAATAAACCAAAACAGAAAAAGAAAAATAAGAAAAGAAAATAAAACAAAAGAGAGTGGGGGAGGAAACCCCACTGGCCCAACTGGGCCAGCCGCTCCCCACCTGGCCCCCTCACACCTGGCCCAGCCCCTCTGCCCGCCCAACCGCCCCACTTAACCCCCCTCCCGAGCGGTGGGAACCCTAGTTCCCCCACTCGCCCCCTTCCCCCGATCCACTTTCTCTCTCCCCCGCCCCGATCCAGATCGGGGCCGAGCCACCCGTCGCGCCCCTCGTCGCCGGCGACCCCACCGCCCCGACACCGGTCGCCCCTGCCCCCCTGCGCCCCTCGCCGCCAACCCCCCATCGCCCTTTCGCTGGGCACTTCGCCGCCCAGGTCATCCCGACCCTCCACGCCGCCTCACCGAGTCCTCCCGCCCTTGGCGACGCCTCCCGACTCCCTCCTCGCCGGTCGCCACCGAACTCCACCGCGCCGCCTCCTAGACCCCTTGAACCCCCAGGTGAGCTTTCGCCTTCCCCCCTCGCCCCTCGTCCCCCCCCGGCCATCAGAGCCACCGTAGCACCGCACGCGCCCCGCCCGCCCTGCCCGTCGCTGCTCCACGCCGTCCGCAGCCACGCCGCCCCGCTTCCTCTCCTCCCGCTCGTGGCGGCGCTCTCCCCCTCGTTTACCGCTTCCCGGCATCCGCCTTAGCCTCACCCCGTCTCTCCTCGTCGGCACCCTTCCCCCCACAACCCCCGACCTCCCGACGCCCCCGGCGACAAGGCTGGGATGCGACGCCTTGTGGCCGTGTCCGCACCCCCTCCGCTTACCTCCGCCCTCCTCGGACCGGACACCGCCAAAGCCCCCACTGGGCCCGCCGGCTCCTCGTCAGACCACGGCCTCGGCCGCCCTCCACCACACCGGCGGCGGGATCGGGCGGGCGCCACGCCCGCGTCCCCGAGTTTGGCGCCCGAGCAGAGCCACGCCATAAACCCAAGACGCCTGCTTGGCCCCACAGGGCCTATGACATGGGGGCCCCACCCCGGCAGAATGGTTTTAATGATAAAAGGAAAAATGAAAATTAAATAAAACTAATTAATTAATTAATTAATTAATTAATTAAGTAATTAGTTAATCTAATTAATCTGATTAATTAAACCTAATAACTAATTAACCTAATTAACTCATTAATTAAATTTGATTAGGTTAATTAGAAAACAGTGTATAACGAACGGGACCCACCTATCAGGGTTGACTCAGTCAACCTGTTGATTCTTGACTTCAAAGATGACATCATCTTGACGTCATAAATACATTCAATTAATTAAATAATTAATTAAATTCCAGAAATTATTAAAACTTTTAAAATCATATCTTTTAATCCGTAACCGGTTAAAATATTTTCAACATGAAAGTTGCTCGTAGCGAAGTAGCGAATCCGATCTGCATCCGTTCGTCCGCCACACACCCCTAACCTATCGAACCTGCAACTTTTCCCCTCCGCTCCTTCCGCTTGAAAACCTAAACACCGGAATACCTTCCGGATGTTTCTTAACCATACCCCCCATACCACGTTAGGGCACGCCTAGCATCGCTTCTTTGCATGTCATGCATCGATATGCGTCTGTTTACTTTGTATTCATTGTTTCTTCCCCTCTTCTCTCCGATAGACTACGAGGCCGACGCTGTCTGCTGCCGCTTCGACCACGGAGTTGACGACCCTCTCTCTTGCCGAGCAACCAGCAAGCCCCCCTTGATCACGGATATCGCCTACTCTTATCTACACCTTGCATTAGAGTAGTATAGCATATTATTGTTTTCAGATACTCCTATCTTTGCTGCATAGCCTGTCCTTGTAACTTCATTGTTACCTTACCCGCAATCTTATATGCTTAGTATAGGATGCTAGTACTTTCATCTGTGGCCCTACTTTCTTGTCCGTGCTGCCGTGCTATACTATCGGGCCGTGATCACTCGGGGAGTTGATCACGGTATATACTATATAATTATACATGATACATGTGAGACTAAAGTCGGGTCGGTGATGGAGCACCCGCGAGTGGATCTTGAGGCGGAGCGACAGGCAGGTTGAGACCGCCTAGGAGAGAGGTGGGCCTGGCCTGTTAGCGTTCGCGGTTACTTAACACGCTTAACGAGGTCTTGGTATTTGATCTGGGTTGGCTACTGAGCTTATACGCACTAACCATCTACGGGGAGTAGTTATGGGTATCCCGCGTCGTGGTATCGGCCGGCACTTCAGACGTCGGCTGACGGGCGCGCGGATTGGGCTGAACGCTTTGTTAGGCTAGGTCTTCTTCGGCCGCCCTACTTAACGTCAGGTGTGCTCTGTATGATGGGCCCGGACCCTGCGCGCTTAGGTTTAGACCGGCGTGTTGGCCTCTCTGTTGTGCCTAGGTGGGGCTGCGGCGTGTTGATCTTCCGCGGCGGGCATGACCCAGAAAGTGTGTCCGCCAAATGGGATCAAGCGTCTTTGGGTAAGATGGTGCACCCTGCAGGAAGTTAATCTATTCGGTAGCCGTGATCTTGATAACAGGACGACTTGGAGTTGTACCTTGAGCTTATGACAACTAGAACCGGATACTTGATAAAACACACCGTTCCAAGTGCGGATACAACCGGTGGTCGCTCTCGCTCGGGGTTATGAGCAGGGGATTGCGGGTAGGATTATTGCTATATGATGTTACTTGGAGGACTTGATTGTCCCTCCTACTGTTGCAAGACAGTGTCCAGAGCGTAGTCTTCGTTAAGACTAGCTATCCCCTCTTATTCGGCATTCTGCAGCTCGGTCCATGATATGGCCCTTTACATATATCCATTCATATGTAGTGTAGCTCCTTGCTTGCGTAGTACTTTGGATGAGTACTCACGGTTGCCTTGTTCCCCTTTTCCCCTACCTCTACTCGATTGCTGCAACAGCACGATGGAGCCCAGGCGACGCCACCGCCTCACGGCGACTACTACTGCTGGAGGTGCCTACTACTACGCAGCCCACCGACGACGACTGAGAGTAGCTTAGGAGGATCCTGTGGCGGGAGGCCTGCTCCTCTTCGATCTGTATCCCGGTTTGTGCTAGCCTTCTTAAGGCAAACTTGTTTAACTTATGTCGTACTCAGATATTGTTGCTTCCGCGACTTCGTGTATGATCGAGCACTTGTATTCGAGCCCTCGAGGCCCCTGGCTTGTATTATGATGCTTGTTTGACTATTTTTATTTGTAGAGTTGTGTTGTGATATCTTCCCATGAGTCCTTGATCTTGATCGTACACATTTGCGTGCATGATTAGTGTACGATTGAATCGAGGGCGTCACAGTTCGACCTATAGCTATCATCACTTTAGGTCTCCTTTTCGAACCGCGGCTACGCTTCATAGTACATATTTTTTCACGCATTTATCCTCCCATATGTCCTCCTAGGCTATTTCCACGTGCTCCCATTTGCCGACATGTGGGACATAGAGCATTTGGGTCATAGTGCATGCACGACTCGGAGCATATGCTGGGGTACTTTACATTTCAGACCTCACGAATTACATGCAAACCCCCGCAGAAGAATAAATAAATGAATGAATTACTACATGAAACCGAATTATTTTCATGAAAACCGGAGCACGTTCATTGAGTTTTGGATATAACACGTTTATAAAAAATGACCGGACCTAAACCAGTCTAAGGGCCTCTTTGATTTTTCCTGCAGTAAAAGGGCCTCTTTGATTCACAGGATAGTGAAAACACAGGAATGGGGAAAGTATGATGGCGATGAACCGAGACGAGGAGAACTCTAACTCAATTAGAGGTTGGAGTTAGATTCTAACCCTGAACTAACTCTAAACCAAAGAGGTGTATGGATGGCAGGGTTAGATTGACAATAAATGCTCTATCTCAATCATTTGACTACTTTGGACCCTATTTTTAGTCAGACTAAAATAAGTCCCTTGGATCCAAGCACCCTCTTGGTGTGGTCGGCTCTTCTGTGGCCTCCTCCGCCCACAATTGACATAAACGAACCATCTATACAAATCAATCATGCAAAACATGATAATTTTTACTTTGTCCATACAAATTAGATATCCCACTTAAACATACAAGTCGTCAATCAAGCTTCACAAAATAAAAAAAACACTTCATGAATCAAAGAATGAGCTAACTCATCACGGAAGTCATTCACGATAGGGAGGGATCCCTGAGCCCCTCACGCACCAATGGAGGAGCTCGCCATCGTAGCTCTGGAGGAAGGCTCGGTAGAGCCCAAGCCCTGGGAACCCCTCCGATGCCGGCCCTTGCGAGTTGAGGTCGACACCGGCATGGGTAGCAGGGCCGCTTGCCGCAGACTGGGAACTTAATCTTTTGGCCTCTAGAAATAATGCAAGCCTGTAACTAAAATACCTAGAAAACTGAAACTTTGGGCCTCTAGAAATAATGCAAGCCTGAAACTGAAATACCTAGAAAGGTGAACTGAATCTTTGGGCCTCTAGAAATAATGCAAGCCTGAAACTAAAATACCTAGAAAGGTGAACTGAATCTTTGGGCCTCTAGAAATAATGCAAGCATGAAACTGAAATACCTAGAAAGGTGAACTGAATCTTTGGGCCTCTAGAAATAATGCAAGCCTGAAACTGAAATACATAGAAAGGTGAACTGAATCTTTGGGCCTCTAGAAATAATGCATGCCTGAAACTGAAATACCTAGAAAGGAGAACTGAATCTTTGGGCCTCTAGAAATATTTATTACCTCCTCAAGCAGCATCAAACAATTCCATGCGTGCACCACAAATCTATAGCAAGTTTGATCAGGATCTACTTTTCCAAATCAGAATTAGCGCTAGAGCAAGCAAGATCAATGATATGGCCATGAGACAGAGAAGGAACGAACAAACTCACCCCTCTCGCGACCTCCCACGGTAGATGCGCCCCACAAGCACGAGAGGAGAAAAACGACCGGTGAAGGGGAGCGGGGCGACTTTCGAAGGTCGGAGGGAGAGGGCGGTCGGAGTAGGGCGGCGGAGGCCGGAAGAAGAGGGCGGCCGACGGAGAGAGAGGGCGAGCGGCGCTTGGGCGGGTGGCCCTATGGGGAACAGAGAGGAGTCGTGCGAGAGGGGGGGAGCGATCTGGTGCAGGCAGGTGAGATTTTTTAGTTCTCTTTTAGTGGGCCTAAGGATAACTAACCCAATTAGAACCTCTCCACCAGGATAATTTTTTTAGCTGGGTTAGAGCAAACTAGCTCAAACTAACCCCTCTTGTTTTGATAATTTGAGGCTATTTCAACCCAAACTAGCTCTAACTCAGGGATCCAAACAAAGAGGAGTGTTATAGTACATGCTACAGTGTGGACCGTAGCACATTGTTTTTATGGCCATATCACCACATTGTTTTCTCTGCTGGTTCATTTGGGCTACATGATTCGCCTTCCGCTGGTTCACTGGCTGCCCTGGTTTGCACTCCTCCGACTGGTAGTATTCCCTCCGTTCCTAAATATAAGTCTTCAGAGATATTTCAGTGTGGACCACATACGGATGTATATAGATGCATTTTATGTGTAGATTCATTCATTTTTCTCCGTATGTGGTCCATAGTGAAATCTCTCCAAAGACTTATATTTAGGAACGGAGGGAGAAGTATAGTACTAGTATATACCGCATCATTCTTTGCTCCTTCTTACAACTCCGACATATGTGGGAGAGCCAAGATCCGGTCGACGTGTCATGCACCAGATTAGGCCGCTGAACGAAGGGGCATCACCCGGTCGGAGTGCGATAATTCATGACTATAGTGAGTGGTCATATCACAAGTCTTTCCAGCAGTAACGCGCCGTCAAATCGCACAGCCCCACTCGCTCACCCTCCTCGCCTCTCTGTCAAACCGCCTACCCGAAAACTGCCGCACGTACTGCCCGGGAAAAGCCCCGCCCTCAACTTTTATGTACGCAAAAATAGTTCGAGCTTGTTCGTTCTATATAAATACAGTACTTACCGTATGTTTATTCACCCGTGGGGTTGTTCAATGAATGGAGGGGCGGGGAGCACAAGTGAACAATACTGTAGTACTCCCTCCGTCCGGAATACTTGTCCTAGAAATGGTTATATCTAGACTTATTTTAGTTATAGATACATCCATTTTATCCATTTCTTGGACAAGTATTTTAGGACGGAGGGAGTAGTAAGTAGGAGTCGTAGAGTAGTCACCTTAAAAAGAGAGTTTCTTTTCTTTAATGCCGCATACACAAATTGAAACGCTTGTTGTGGAGAGAAAAAAGATAATCACTCCACTATATATGGACGCAGGGGCCTGAGCGCTTGCTTTACTAGGGTTGCTCTCTTCATTCTCTCATCCTCTCCAGATATAAACAAGACAGCGGTAGCGACATTTTCTCTCTGCTCACCGCTGGTCATAGATCCGGCCGTATCCCTTCGGCCGGTGTGTGTATGTTGGAAATATGCCCTAGAGGCAATAATAAAAGCATTATTATTATATTTCCTTGTTCATGATAATTGTCTTTTATTCATGCTATAACTGTATTATCCGGAAATCGTAATACACGTGTGAATACATAGACTACAATCGTCCTAGTAAGCCTCTAGTTGACTAGCTCGTTGGTCAACAGATAGTCATGGTTTCGACTATGGACATCGGATGTCATTGACAACGGGATCACGTCATTAGGAGAATGGCGTGATGGACAAGACAATCCTAAGCATAGCACAAAGATCGTGTAGTTCGTTTTGCTAGAGCTTTTCCAATGTCAAGTATCTCTTCCTTAGACCATGAGATCGTGCAATTCCGGATACCGTAGGAGTGCTTTGGGTGTATCAAACGTCACAACGTAATCGGGTGACTATAAAGGTGCACTACAGGTATCTCGAAAGTGACCATTGGGTTGACACGGATCGAGGCTGGATTTGTCACTCCGTATTCGGAGAGGTATCACTAGGGCCCACTTTCGGTAATGCATCATCATAATGAGCTCAAAGTGATCAAGTGTCCAGTCACGGGATCATGCATTCTTGATGCGAGTAAAGTGACTTGCGGTAACGAGACTAACGAGGTATTGGGATACCGACGATCGAGTCTCGGGCAAGTAACATACCGTCGACAAAGGGAATAGAATACGGGTTGCTTGAACCCTTGACATCGTGGTTCATCCGATGACAACATCGAGGAGCATGTGGGAACCAACATGGGTATCCAGATCCGCTGTTGGTTATTGACTTGAGGTAGTCTCGGTCATGTTCGCATGTCTCCCGAACCCGTAGGGTCTACACACTAAGGTTCGGTGGCGCTAGGGTTAATAGGAAGACAAGTATGTGATTACCGAATGTTGTTGAGTCCGGATGAGATCCCGGACGTCACGAGGAGTTCGGAATGGTCCGGAGGTAAAGATTTATATATGGAAAGTGGTTAAGCGGACTCGGGAAGTTTGGTAGTATACCGTAAAGTACCGGGCCACGGGAGGGTTCGGAGGTCCACGGGAGGGTCCACCTCTCCGGGGGCCACATGGGCTAAGTGGGAGGGAGCCAGCCCCTGGTGGGCTGGGCGCACCTCCCACCTAGGCCCATGCGGCTAGGGTTTGGGAGGGTAAACCCTAAAGGGGCGCCCCCTAGCTTGGGGGCAAGCCACCCTCCCTCCTCCCTTGGGCCGCCCCCATCTAGGGTTTACCCTAGATGGCCGCCCCCTGACCCTCTCCTCCTATAAATAGAGGGTGGGGGAGGGCTGCCAACACAGTTGTAGGCGCAGCCCTCCCTCCCAACACCTCTCTTTCTCCACGCAAGCTTGGCGAAGCCTGCCGAGAACTACAGTACCAGTGCACCACGCCGTCGTGCTGCCATTGGGATTGTCTTCTTCAACCTCTCCTTCACTCTTGCTGGATCAAGACGGAGGAGACGCCATTGTCCCGTACGTGTGTTGAACACGGAGGTGCTATCCTTTCAGCACTTTGGTCATCGGTGATCGGAATCACGTTGGGAACGTCTTCATCATCACCACTCTCAAGAACGCTTCCGTACTCGATCTACAAGTGGTATGTAGATGCAAACTCTCTCTCGTTACTCGTTGCTTAGTAGAACTCATAGATGGATCTTGGTGAAACCGTAGGAAAAATTTTAATTTTCTACAACGTTCCCCAACAGTGGCATCATGAGCTAGGTCTATGCGTAGTTCTCTTTGCACGAGTAGAACACAATTTTGTTGTGGGCGTGGATCTTGTCAACTTACTTGCCGTTACTAGTTGTTTCTTGCTTCCGTGGTATTGTGGGATGAAGCGGCCGGACCAACCTTACACGCTCTTCGTGAGACCGGTTCCACCGACTAACATGCACTAGTTGCATAAGGTGGCTGGCGGGTGTCCGCTCTCCTACTTTAGTGGGAGCGGATTCGATGAAGAGGGTCCTTATGAAGGGTAAATAGAAGTTGACAAGATCACGTTGTGGTTATTCGTAGGTAAGAAAACGTTCTTGCTAGAACCCAATTGCAGCCACGTAAAAGATGCAACAACAATTAGAGGACGTCTAACTTGTTTTTGCAGCAATTGTCATGTGACGTGATATGGCCAAGTTGTGATGAATGATGATATATTGTGATGTATGAGATCATGTTCTTGTAATAGGAATCACGACTTGCATGTCGATGAGTATGACAACCGGCAGGAGCCATAGGAGTTGTCTTTATTTTTGTATGACCTGCGTGTCATTGAAGAACGCCATGTAATTTACTTTACTTTATTGCTAAGCGCGTTAGCCATAGAAGTAGAAGTAGTCGTTGGCGTGACAACTTCATGGAGGCACGATGATGGAGATCATGATGATGGAGATCATGGTGTCATGCGGTGACAGGATGATCATGGAGCCCAAGATGAAGATCAAAGGAGCTATATGATATTGGCCATATCATGTCACTACTTTATAATTGCATGTGATGTTTATTATGATTATGCATCTTGTTTACTTAGAACGACGGTAGTAAATAAGATGATCCTTAGAACAATTTCAAGAAGTGTTCTCCCTAACGTGCACCGTTGCTACAGTTCGTCGCTTCTAAGCACCACGTGTTAATCGGGTGTGATGGATTCTTACGTTCACATACAACGGGTGTAAGCAAGATTTACACACGCAAAACACTTAGGGTTAACTTGACGAGCCTAAGCATGTGAAGACATGGCCTCGGAACACGGAGACCGAAAGGTCGAACACGAGTCGTATGGAAGATACGATCAACATGAGAATGTTCACCGACGCAAACTAGTCCGTCTCACGTGTTGATCGGACACGGCCTAGTTGACTCGGATCGTGTAACACTTAGATGACTAGAGGGATGTCTAATCTAAGTGGGAGTTCATTAATAATTTGATTAGATGAACTTAATTATCATGAACTTAGTCTAAAACTTTTGAATTATATGTCTTGTAGATCAAATGGCCAACGCTCATGTCAACTTGAACTTCAACGCTTCCTAGAAAACCAAGCTGAAAGATGGCGGCAGCACTATACGGACTGGGTCCGAACACGAGATCATCCTCATAGCTGCCAGAAACAATCGTCCTAGAAGGACCGCTAGGTGAAGCTCCGTCCCGAGAACCAAGACATTATGAATGCTTGGCAGTCTCGTCTTGATGATTACTCCCTCGTTCAGTGCGGCATGCTTTACAGCTTAGAACCGGGCTCCAAAAGCGTTTTGAGCACCACGGAGCATATGAGATGTTCGAGGAGCTGAAACTTGTTTTCCAAGCTCACGCCGGGTCGAGAGATATGACATCTCCGACAAGTTCTATAGTTGTAAGATGGAGGAAAACAGTTACATCGGTGAGCACATTACGAAGATGTCCAGGTTGCACAACCGCATGACCCAAATGAATATTAACCTCCACGATGAGGCGGTCATTGACAGAATCCTCGATCGCTCCCACCAAGCTACAAGAGCTTTGTGATGAATTACAACATGCAGGGGATGGTAAAGACCATTCTGAAGTGTTCTCTATGCTGAAGTCAGCCGAGGTTGAAATCAAGAAAGAACATCAAGTGTTGATGGTCAATAAGACCACTAAGTTCAAGAAGGGCAAGGGTAAGAAAAACTTCAAGAAGGACGGCAAGGAGATTGCCGCGCCCGCAAGCAAGTTGCGGGAAGAAGTCAAAGAATGGACCCAAGCACGAGGCCGAGTGCTTTTATTGCAAGGGAAGGGTCCTTTGAAGCGGAACTGCCCCAAGTACTTAGCGGATAAGAAGGCCGCAACACCAAAGGTATATTTGATATACATGTAATTGATGTGTACCTTACCAATGTCGTAGTAACTCCTGGGTATTTGATACGGTGCCGTTGCTCATATTTGTAACTCACAGCAGGAGCTGCGGAATAAGCGGAGATGGCGAAGGGCGAGGTGACGATCTTGCGTCGGGAATGGTTCCAGAGTCGATGTGATCGCCGTCGGCACGCTACCTCTTCATTTACCCACGGGATTAGTTATGAACCTTAATAATTGTTATTTGGTGCCAAGTTTGAGCATGAATATTGTATCTGGATCTCGTTTAATGCGAGATGGCTACTCATTTAAATCCGAGAATAATGGTTGTTCTATTTATATGAGAGATATGTTTTATGGTCATGCTCCGATGGTCAATGGTTTATTCTTAATGAATCTCGGCGTAGTATTACACATGTTCATAGCGTGAATACCAAAAGATGTAAAGTTGATAACGATAGTCCCACATACTTGTGGCACTGCCGCCTTGGTCACATTGGTGTCAAGCGCATGAAGAAGCTCCATGCTGATGGACTTTTAGAGTCTCTTGATTATGAATCATTTGACACATGCGAACCATGCCTCATGGGCAAGATGACCAAGACTCCATTCTCTGGAACAATGGAGCAAGCAACCAACTTGTTGGAAATCATACATACCGATGTATGCGGTCCAATGAGCGTTGAGGCTCGCGGAGGATATCGTTATGTTCTCACTCTCACAGATGACTTGAGTAGATATGGGTATGTCTACTTGATGAAACACAAGTCTGAAACCTTTGAAAAGTTCAAGGAATTTCAGAATGAAGTAGAGAATCAACGTGACCGAAAGATAAAATTCTTACGATCGGATCGTGGAGGAGAATATTTAAGTCACGAATTTGGTACACACTTAAGAAAATGTGGAATCGTTTCACAACTAACGCCACCGGAACACCTCAACAGAACGGTGTGTCCGAACGTCGTGTCGCACTTTATTGGATATGGTGCGATCTATGATGTCTCTTACCGATTTACCGCTATCATTTTGGGGATACGCTCTAGAGACAGCTACATTCACTTTAAATAGGGCACCGTCTAAATCCGTTGAAGACGACACCGTATGAATTATGGTTTGGGAAGAAACCTAAGTATCGTTTCTAAAAGTTTGGGGATGCGATGCTTATGTCAAGAAACTTCAACCCGAAAAGCTCGAACCCAAGTCGGAAAAATGCGTCTTCATAGGATACCCTAAGGAAACCTTTGGGTATACCTTCTACCTTAGATCAAGAAGGCAAGATCTTTGTTGCCGAGAACGGAATCTTTCGGAAAAGAGTTTCTCTCGAAAGAAGTAAGTGGGAGGAAAGTAGAACTTCGATGAAGTACTACCTCTTGAGCAGGAAAGTAGTGCAGCTCAGGAAAATGTTCTGTGATGCCTACACCAACTGAAGAGGAAATTCATGATGATGATCAAGGTACTTCGGATCAAGTTACTACTGAACTTCAGAGGGTCCACTAGGACACGTTCCGCACTGCAGTGGTACGGCAACCCTGTCTGGAAATCATGTTGTTAGACAACGGTGAACCTTCAACTATGAAGAAGCAATGGCGGGCCCAGATTCCAACAAATGGCTAGAAGCCATGAAGTCCGAGATAGAATCCATGTATGAAAACAAAGTGTGGACTTTGGTGACTTGCCCGATGATCGGCGAGCGATAGAAAACAAATGGATTTTAAGAGGAAGACGGACGCGGATGGTAATGTCACCATCTATAAAGCTCGACTTGTCGCTAAGGGTTATCGGCAAGTTCAAGGGATTGACTACGATGAGACTTTCTCTCCGTGGCGAAGCTTAAGTCCGTCCGAATCATGTTAGCAATTGCCGCATACTATGATTATGAGATATGGCGATGGACGTCAAAACAGCGTTCCTTAACGGCTATCTTAAGGAAGAGCTGTATATGATACAGCCGGAAGGTTTTGTCGATCCTAAGAATGCTGACAAAGTATGCAAGCTCCAGCGATCCATTTATGGGCTGGTGCAAGCATCTCGGAGTTGGAACATTCGCTTTGATGAGATGATCAAAGCGTTTGGGTTTATGCAGACTTATGGAGAAGCCTGCGTTTACAAGAAAGTGAGTGGGAGCTCTGTAGCATTTCTCATATTATATGTAGATGACATACTTCTGATGGGAAATGATATAGAATTCTTGGACAGCATTAAGGCCTACTTGAATAAGTGTTTTTCAATGAAGGACCTTGGAGAAGCTTCTTATATATTAGGCATCAAGATCTATAGAGATAGATCGAGACGCCTCATAGGTCTTTCACAAAGCACATACCTTGATAAGATTTTGAAGAAGTTCAAAATGGACCAGTCCAAGAAAGGGTTCTTGCCTGTATTACAAGGTGTGAAATTGAGCTCGGCTCAATGCCCGACCACGGCAAAAGATAAAGAAGAGATGAGTGTCATCCCCTATGCTTCAGCCATAGGATCTATTATGTATGCCATGCTGTGTACCGGACCTGATGTAAACCTTGCCGTAAGTTTGGTAGGAAGGTACCAAAGTAATCCCGCAAGGAACACTTTGGACAGCGGTCAAGAATATCCTGAAGTACCGAAAAGGACAAAGGACATGTTTCGTTTATGGAGGTGACGAAGAGCTCGTCAGTAACAGTTACGTCGGCGCTAAGCTTCGACACAGATCTGATGACTCTAAGTCACAAACCGGATACGTGTATATGTTGAATGGTGGAGCAATGGCTGGTGCAGCTGCAAGCGAAGCGTCGTGGCGGGATCTACATGTGAAGCGGAGTACATGGCAGCCTCGGAGGCAGCGCATGAAGCAATTTGGGTGAAGGAGTTCATCACCGACCTAGGAGTCATACCCAATGCGTCGGGGCCGATCAAACTCTTCTGTGACAACACCGGAGCTATTGCCCTTGCCAAGGAGCCCAGGTTTCACAAG
This sequence comes from Aegilops longissima, assembly GCA_021605205.1. Lineage (NCBI taxonomy): Eukaryota > Viridiplantae > Streptophyta > Magnoliopsida > Poales > Poaceae > Aegilops > Aegilops longissima. The sequence continues at coordinate 177,308,460 of CM038679.1, forward strand.
AAGACCAGCACATCAAGCGTCGCTTCAACTCCATCCGTGAAAATGTTCAGGATGGAGACATAGAAATTTGTAAAGTGCATACGGATCTGAATGTCGCAGATCCGTTGACTAAACCTCTTCCATGGGCAAAACATGATCAACACCGTAACTCTATGGGTGTTCGGTTCATCACAATGTAAACTAGATTATTGACTCTAGTGCAAGTGGGAGACTGTTGGAAATATGCCCTAGAGGCAATAATAAAAGCATTATTATTATATTTCCTTGTTCATGATAATTGTCTTTATTCATGCTATAACTGTATTATCCGGAAATCGTAATACACGTGTGAATACATAGACTACAATACGTCCTAGTAAGCCTCTAGTTGACTAGCTCGTTGGTCAACAGATAGTCATGGTTTCCTGACTATGGACATCGGATGTCATTGACAACGGGATCACGTCATTAGGAGAATGACGTGATGGACAAGACCCAATCCTAAGCATAGCACAAAGATCGTGTAGTTCGTTTTGCTAGAGCTTTTCCAATGTCAAGTATCTCTTCCTTAGACCATGAGATCGTGCAATTCCCGGATACCGTAGGAGTGCTTTGGGTGTATCAAACGTCACAATGTAATTGGGTGACTATAAAGGTGCACTACAGGTATCTCCGAAAGTGACCATTGGGTTGACACGGATCAAGACTGGGATTTGTCACTCCGTATTACGGAGAGGTATCACTAGGGCCCACTCGGTAATGCATCATCATAATGAGCTCAAAGTGATCAAGTGTCTGGTCACGGGATCATGCATTGCGGTACGAGTAAAGTGACTTGCCGGTAACGAGACTAACGAGGTATTGGGATACCGACGATCGAGTCTCAGGCAAGTAACATACCGTCAGACAAAGGGAATAGACTACGGGGTTACTTGAACCCTTGACATCGTGGTTCGTCCGATGACAACATCGAGGAGCATGTGGGAACCAACATGGGTATCCAGATCCCGCTGTTGGTTATTGACTTGAGGTAGTCTCGGTCATGTTCAGATGTCTCCCGAACCCGTAGGGTCTACACACTTAAGGTTCGGTGGCGCTAGGGTTAATAGGAAGACTAGTATGTGATTACCGAATGTTGTTGAGTCCCTGATGAGATCCCGGACGTCACGAGGAGTTCGGAATGGTCCGGAGGTAAAGATTTATATATGGAAAGTGGTTAAACGGACTCGGAAGTTTGGTAGTATACCGGTAAAGTACCGGGCCACGGGAGGGTTCCGGAGGTCCACCGGGAGGTCCACCTCTCCGGGGGCCACATGGGCTAAGTGGGAGAGGGAGCCAGCCCCTGGTGGGCTGGGCGCACCTCCCCACCTAGGCCCATGCGGCTAGGGTTTGGGGAGGGGTAAACCCTAAAGGGGGCGCCCCCCTAGCTTGGGGGGCAAGCCACCCTCCCCTCCTCCCTTGGGCCGCCGCCCCCATCTAGGGTTTACCCTAGATGGCCGGCCCCCCTTGACCCTCTCCTCCTATAAATAGAGGGGTGGGGGGGAGGGCTGCCAACACAGTTGTAGGCGCAGCCCCTCCCCTCCCAACACCTCTCTTTCTCCACGCAAGCTTGGCGAAGCCCTGCCGGAGAACTACCGTACCAGCTGCACCACGCCGTCGTGCTGCCATTGGGATTGTCTTCTTCAACCTCTCCTTCACTCTTGCTGGATCAAGACGGAGGAGACGCCATCGTCCCGTACGTGTGTTGAACACGGAGGTGCTATCCTTTCAGCACTTTGGTCATCGGTGATCGGAATCACGTTGGGAACGTCTTCATCATCACCACTCTCAAGAAAGTGGTATGTAGATGCAAACTCTCTCTCGTTACTCGTTGCTTAGTAGAACTCATAGATGGATCTTGGTGAAACCGTAGGAAAAATTTTAATTTTCTACAACGTTCCCCAACAGTGTAGAGGACTAAAAGGTGCATCGTTCACGCGGTCATCGCCGCCGAGGGAGGAAACCCACGGCTGCCGGAGGGGCCCGATCCTCTGCCCGTGCCATTCTCTCCAACCCAGCGCCGGCTCGGGAGGTCCTCCGACCCTTCTTCCTCCCTGCCGTATTGTCCGCAGATCCGACCTTCCGCCGCTGACATCCCGGCGACCCTCAGGTATAAGTTCTTCGAAAGCGGCCTTGCTCTACTGCCCCAGCTCCAGAATGTGTCTACATGTGCATCTTTTTCTACTCCCATCAGCTCTTCCAAAGCCACCTAAATTTTTAGTATTATTAGAGGTAAAGCTACTTGATGCATTCGAATCTAGGGCTTTGTTCAAACAACAAAGAAAGGGGGGAAAGTTGTAGCATGAATCTAGGACTTGATTCAAAGAGGAAATAATATGGTGAAAGTAGTAGAGACCGGATACCCAACCGGTCTCTTGGTTGAAAAGGGAAATAATGGGAAAACGCAGTACAAACTGGATAAGGAACAGATCTATTATTGGTTGAAAAAAGGATAGAAAGTGGCGGCTGGTGGACAAGTAAACAGAGTATGTCCAGGATTAGATTTGCTGCCATCACATAGTAAAAGGTCTCCAGGATTAGATTTGCTGCCGTCACATAGTAAAAAGTCTCAGGATTAGATTTGCTGCCCTCACATAGTAAAATGTCTCAGGATTAGATTTGCTGCCCTCACATAGTAAAAGGTCTCCAGGATTAAATTTGCTGCCCTCACATAGTAAAAGGTCTCCAGGATTATATTTGCTGCCCTCACATAGTAAAAGGTCTCCAGGATTAGATTTGCTTCCCTCACATAGTACAAGGTCTCCAGGATTAGGTTTGCTGCCCTCACATAGCGTGAACAAGCTCGTCATCACCACTTTATGCCTCCTTGTAGGTACATTGTGCTGATTCGTCCACTGTCGCATGTCCTTGTACCAACATTTTGCTGTTGTTAATGTAAGGGCGCATGTAAAATCAAGCGATCACACTGTTACCTTAGGGACATGTCTAACCAGTGTTATTGTTAATCTATTGCCTCCAGTGATAAGATGCAATTAAACTGTGTTACAAATGGCACTCCTGCTGTTTTCCGCAGTATGATAACTAAGTTGCTCCTTTACGCTGCTGAGTGTCCTGGTGTCCCCACGGTCCCATGCCCTTAAACCAACTCTTTAGCTTCTGTTGATTTACTGTGTCTGGTAAACAAGCAATGCCACCATTAAAGTAATCCCATATTTGAGGAATCTCATTGTTGATCGTAATGCTTCTGGTAACATGAAGCATTACTGACGTTTTAAAATTTCTACTGTCCTTGCGTGATTGGCATGAACATAATTAAGATGCTTCTTTTCATTTTGTATATGTTTCGTATATTCTTGTTGACCAGCAACTGTTTACTTTCTATCATTTTGTGCAGATAGGGATATCCATTTCCCTTGTTGCTATTGTGACCTTTTGGTGAACTGCACAAAACACTTTTTTTTAATGAGTGTCTTGTGCAGTTCAACTAAAATGTCACGTGGGCAACATCTCTCAATTTTGGTGGAACTGCACAAAATGGTGATTGAGTTTCCAAAATCTCCGTCAAGTTCTCACTGTAATCTGGTGCAACATTTTATTAGCCTTTGCAAGATGGAGCCGTCCTTTGTCACCACAATGGCACTTTATTTTAGTGGAACTGCACAAAAGGATAAGAAAATTATAGTTGCACCTTACATGAGCCGGACAGCCAACCTTAATGTTCCTCAATTTTAGTGCAACTACTAAAGAAGAACCTGCGAGCTCACAAGAGCAAGTACTTCTTGCTAGCTGAATGATGCAATCTTTGCTTCATTTCAGGTGAACTGCAGAAAAAGGCGCAAGAATTGAATCATGGAACTCCAGGCAGACCTCATCCTAGTGGAGCTGGAGGTTGAGTTCAAGGAGGCCGCTATTAAAGTGAAATCATGCTCTCCTGTCTCCTTGTTTGTGCTGTGCAAACATGTTGTGCAAGCAGGAATACTCAACTACAGATGTTGTGACGGTCAAGAGCATTCGCCAAGTTCTTCGATTGTATGATATGGCTAGCCAAGATGGGTTTAATCCCGATATTCACATTATCAAAAGGCTCTAATGGGTTGGTTCTGGATCTTGCAAGCTGGGAATCAATGAGATGTGTAGGCATCTTTGTGGTACTTATTATTTGGATCTTATTTGTTGGTTCTGAATCTTGCAAGCTGGGAATCAATGAGATGTGTAGGCATCTTTGTTGTACTTATTATTTGGATCTTATTTGTTGATTCTGAATCTTGCAAGCTGGGAAACACGACATGATGATGCAGAGTACAACAACCATAACAAACAGTTCAAACTTGGTAGATCTTTGTGGAAGTGCGACAAATGTGCTGATCGTGTGCGTCCTGAGAATAATAATTCTAATTGTTGTGCATGTTGATCCCGTGGCACTGATAGAATGAGCCAATGCATTACTTGTTTTAAGTATAAATTTCTATTAAAGCTAATTAAATTTAAGTAAACTGACCACTAACTCCTGTTATTACAGTACCAATACAGACCTGCTCGTGAACCCACGTGTGGCCGGAGTAGGTTTCTTAATGGAGGCGTTTGAATGCACCGAGGGTGCATCTTCTACCGGGCATGCAGCGGACGAGGGAGGGGTAGTAACTGTTGTGGCCTGTTCACACTCAACTTACTGTTGAATCAAGTTCCCCAAGAGCTGAAAAATGAACTGCCGCCGCCGCCTACACACCCGTTCACTCGAAGAGACTCCAATGGCGATCCGAGGGCTGAGCCTGCTGGATATGGTCTTCAGCAAGGAGTTAGTTCGCCGTTCAGTGCTATGGCTGCACCAAGTTGAATGTGATGTACACCAACGATACGGACTCGGTGAAGCTCTGCCTCGCCTTAGTCCTATGGCTGCACCAGGTTCTGGAGCATTCGCCCGTTTCATCGGCAGCGTCGAATGCACCTTTGCTACGGTGGAGAGAAGGAAGAACGTGACGATTCAGCCATCTGGTGCAACAAGCTTGTCGACATCCAGAAGCAATACAAGATCATCAGCAACGGGCAGGAGAAGGACTCCATGGTTGACCTCGCTGAGACCATCATCGACCCCTGATATGCCAACATGAAAGAAGACGACCTGAACACGTGGGAGGTACCTCTGAATCTAGCCTACATAACCTACGCGGCCAAGGACGCATACACATGCTACGACATGTACATGCAGATCTTGGACATGAGGGTGTGTCTGCTTCCCGTAACCGACGAGTACACGGACAGCCGCAGCGTCATGATCAAGCGTGCCAGGAAGGTCTAGATGTTGTACTTTATCTGTTTATAAGCACCTTTATCATCTGAGTGTTTCATGCATTAGCCTATGTGTCGTAATTATCTGTTTTGTCTAAAATATTTCTTTTAAGAACCCATTAACCTGATTGCGTTTTTAGTGGATATTTTCTTATGTATGTAAACTAGTTCACTTGTCTGTAAAAAAAACTAGTTGACTCGGCTGCCGTGCTTTGAATCTACTTCCTCCCAACATATTCCTCTCCTCAGGTGGACCCAGCAGGTGTCTGAATTTTCTACCACTTTCTTTTTCGATGTAAACTGAGTTTTCTCCCAGTACTTTCCCCTAGAACCAACTCAACTGTCCCTCGTCTAGCCTAAAAAATAATAATACCCCACGTACTATTAACTCATCAAATTAAATGATATTTTATTTCGTAAATTGAAAGTTCTTACAAAATAATAATAGTAATTGTTTATATATAGCTTGCCAAGTTAACTCCTAGCGATTGCGTACATAAGCTTGCAAAGATTTTACTGATGTGCAATCATGTGTTTATGTTTTTATAACATTTCTCCGTCTAGCCCAACATGATATTTTCACCCAGCCCAGCAAGTCCGCGGATTTCGAGAAAAATGCAAATGGGATTTAAACATGCTGCATAGATGCTACATCATTGTTTCACCCAGCCCACCAAATGGACTAAAAAAACAAATGGACTGGCTGACATGTGGGCGATGGGTGAAACCTAAGAAGGCGTTGGATTTACATCCAACGGCCGGCATTCTTCTTCAATCTCTTGTTTTCTTCCCCCAGCGCTGCCAGAACCGCCTGCTCCAGCCTTCGGCATCCAGCGGCGTTGTTTTCCGCTCCTCAGCGAAATGCTAACCCGCCGACGGCCAGGCCATCCCTCCACTCCGCACCTCCTGTTATTCTCTGCCGAGTGTAGGCCCACCCCGCACCTGAACCGGTCAAGTTTCCCACTCCTCTCCGTCTGCGACTCCACTGCCATGTCTTCCCCATCTCCGGGTCGTTCCAGTCTGGGGCCTCGCCGTCGTCCATCGCCTGGGTGCGCTCGGCACGGCGTGGTCAACATACGAGAGTCATCGGAAGAGGAATGTACGTGGAGAGCCTGACGGCTGGGACCCACGAGGTTCATGGTCGCACGCAAGGACAATTCCTCCTTATTATGCACTGTACGTGGGAAGGGCTTCTGTATTTCGTGAAAAAACGTTCCCCACGCTGACAGGTCAGACCCACCAGCTATATCTTCGCACGCAAGGAAGTGCCTCCTTATTACGCACCAAAAAATGAATACCTCCTGCTAGCTGGGACCCACCATAGTGGGTGGCTGACTTGTGGGCCTACTAAGTTGACGAGGATGGAGGGCTTTGTCAACTTAGTCAATATGAACGATTCTAGCTCCAGTGACCGTACGATGTCCATCCAACGACCATAGTGCTTCTTCAACCTCTGGTCTTCTTGCTCCAGCCGTCCAAAGCAGCGCCGGTCGTGCCGCGTGCTCCTGCCTCTCATGGCCGGCTGTGATGCCGCAGAGGCCTCACCGCCCCCTACTACTCCCACCGCTGGCCCAGGGTATCCCTCTACTCACCCACACCCCCTCTTATTCTGCGGCGATGGCAGCCTCACGCAGCAGCCGAACCAGTGAACCCTCGTACTCCTCTCCGCGTGGGCATCCACTGCCGCATCTTCCCCGGCTCCGCGTTGTCCCCTTCCTAGGCCTCGCCGTCATCCACTACGTTGGTGCTCTCGGCGCGGCGTGGTCAATGTGGTCAACGACCGACTTCCATCGGAAGAGTACTGTACATGGAGAGGCTGACAGCTGGGTTCACGGCCACAGCCCAGTTTTTTTGTGATTTGCCAAGTAAGTCGGTTTGTTAGGCCTGTTGGGCTGCAAATCTTTCAAGACGAGGAGAGCTTCATTCGGTTGGCCGAGAAAATGGCCTATCAGTAACGCAAAATGGGTTGTACATTTTTAGAACACATCAAACCGGCAATTAGTTTCAAATATATTTTTATCATTTCGAGATTTTATATTACATTAATTTTTATGCGTGGAGAATTTTTTGGATTTTATATTGATATACATTTATTTTTAAAATTAGTTTGAGTGTGAGTCTAAATTTCGGGATTAAAAACAGTTCGGACCTCACCGAAATATGCAAAATTTCGTATAATTTTTTAACCGTGGCCACAATATGGGCTGTAATGCTAACAAAAAGATTATGGGCTCCAAAAAAACCTCAAGAATTAGAAAATGGGCTGTAAATTATTAGAAATAATGGTAGATGCGCTGTATGCTGTTTTGCACAGATTTGAGGCTTTCCTGAAAAAAGGTTGATGCACAAGCAGTGATTGTTGGATGTCCATCCAACAACCGTCATGCTTCTTCAATCTCTGCTCTTCCTGCTCCAAATTACAAACAAGCGGCAAGGGACTGCCGCTCCCTCCTCCCATGGCCGGCTGTGTCTGTGCCTTGAGCCTCACCGCCCCATCGTACTCCCATTGCTGGCCTAGCCAGCCCTCTACTCACCCACACCTGCTGTTATTCTCCGGCGACGGCAGACGAACCAGTAAACGCTCATACAGTCGTACTCCCTCCGCGTGGGAAACAACTGCCGAGTCTTCCCTGCCTCCATGTCGTTCCCTTCCTAGGCCTCGCCGTCGTCCACCGCCCTGGTGCTCTCGGCGCGGCCTGGTCAACGTGGTCAATGACCGACATGCATCTGAAGTGGATTGTACGTGGAGAGGCCGACAGCTGGGTCCACGGCCGCACGCAAGGAAATGCCTCCTTATTACGCGCAAAATAATGATTCCTCCACCTGACATCGGGACCCACCGAAGGGCCTCGTATTTCGTGAAAAAAGCATTCTGCGACAGCTCGGACCCACCAGCTATATCTTCGCACGCAAGGAAGGGCCTCCTTATTACGCACAAAAAAATTAATACTTCCCCTCTTAGCTGGGACCCAGTATAGTGGCAGGCTGACTTGTGGGCCTACTAAGTTGACGGGGACGGAGGGCTTTGTCAACTTAGTCAATATGCACGATTCTAACTCAAGTGACCATACAATGTCCATCCAACGGCCGTAGTGCTTCTTCAACCTCTGGTCTTCTTGCTCCAGCCGCCCAAACCAGCGCCGGTCATGCCTCGTGCTCCTGCCTCCCGTGGCCGGCTGCGATGCGGCGGAGGCCTCACCGCCCCCTACTACTCCCACCGCTAGCCAGGCCATCCCTCTACTCACCCACACCCCCTGTTACTCTGCGGCGACGGCAACCTCACACCACAGCGAACCAGTGAACCCTCGTACTCCTCTACGCGTGGGCATCCACTGCTGCGTCTTCCCCGGCTCCGCGTCGTCCCCTTCCTAGGCCTCGCCGTCGTCCACCGCCTTGGTGCTCTCGACGTGGCGCGGTCAACGTGGTCAAGGAATGGCTTCCATCGGACGTGGACTGTATGTGGAGAGGCTGACAGCTGGGTCCACGGCCGCAGCAAGGAAGTGCCTCCTTATTACGCGCAAAATAATTATTCCTCCACTTGAAAGCGGGGACCCACGGACGGGCCACCGTATTTCACGAAAAAACGTTTTCCCCTGACTGCTGGGACCCACCAACTACATCTCCGCAGGCAAGGAAGTGCCTGACAGTCAGGACCCACCTGGTCGAAGCGTACGTAGCGTTGTCATTATGGTCGCGAACATGTACGTACATATATACTGGTTGATGTAGAGGCGCGCACGTGTCGTAGTAGAGGCGCGCACGTAGCATGTACACGTACATACAACGGCCAGGGTGCAAGAAAGAAAATACGGCCACGTATGTGTACATACGGGCGGGGTCTTGAACGCCTACTCACGCATACGTACATGGCTGGGTCGGAACAGAGAAACAACGTCATCGTCGTGTTCATGGGGAGCCAACCGGCTGGGTCGGAACGGAATGCGTGGTCGTGTTCATCGGGAGGGCTTGGACGGAACAGGCGATGGAAACGAGGCCTGCCGTACCACACAACAGAGGAAACAAACCTCCTACGTCCGGAACGGGGTCCTGTTGATCGGGAGGGGTGTGGCGTACCGCAAAACGGAAGAAACGGACCTCCTACGGTCGAAACGGGGTCCTGTTGATCGCGAGGGGTGTGGCGTATCGCAAAACGGATTTAAACGGACCTCCCACGATCAAACGGGGTCCCGTTGATCGGGAGGGTGTGGCGTACCGCAAAACGGACGAAATGACATGTGGTGGGCGCTACGGTCGAAACGGGGGTCCTGTTCATCGGGAGGGGTGTGGCGTACCGCAAAACGGGACTCCACGAGATACTGTTCATCTCCACCGTCAACTTACTCCAGCCTCCACGGGCTACCGTCGACCTCCACCAGCCTCCACGGGCTCCTGTTCATCCAGCCTCCACCGTGCGCTACTCCACCGACTACTGTTCAACCATCCCTCCTAGGGCAGCCCTCTATCGTCTACTGTTCATCCAGCCCTCCACACCACGGGGTCCTGTTCAACCACCCCTCCGCGGCCACCCCTCCACCGTCTACTGTTCATCCAGCCCTCCACACCACGGGGTCCTGTTCATCCAGAGGGAACGCCACCGCTCACTGTTCGTCCAAACCCCCGCAACGCTCCTGCTCATCCAATCGATCGGCTTGATTAGCAGCGATGGCGAAGAATCGCCGATCGGGTTCGATTAACAGCCATCGATCGATCGCTCGGGTTCGATAACACGTAGCTGCAGGCAATTGCTCGGGTTCGATTAGAGCCCAACGCCTCGCTTCGGGTTCATTAGAGCCAACGCCGCACACACACAGCGCGTCGTGTATGAGAGAAGCAGCGCATCGCTCGCCCTGCACCTCCCACCGTAACAAGCAACTCCCCAAAATTTTCCTCCCCCTCGCTTCTAGCACGGTTTTTTCCATCATGGACGGCCCAAAGAATGTCATGCAGCTGCGTCTCCGGCCCACCCAGGACGAAAATCCCATTTTGTGTCATGATTTTTTGTCATAGAAGTAGGAACCCACCACATCTATGATGATACCGGGTTCTGTCACAATTATTGTCATAGAAGTGTCATATGTATGACAGAAAAAAAATTCGTTTGGCCCAAAATGGGACAGATGTGTCTTTTTTTTGTAGTGAATGTAGTTGTTTTCGCTCATCCCTGCACTGCAATCAGGAAGTAAAATGTACAAATCAACTTCTTTTAGATTGCGTTGGTTATTCTACCTAGTTACTACCAATGTAGGAATACCTGTAAGACGGGTGGTTAGAGGATGACAGCTAGGAGTAGCCATCTCATTTTGTGCAGTTCTACTAAAATTGAGGTGTGTCCTTTTGATTGCGCAGATAGAAACGATATGGAGATAGACATCCCTATTTGTGTAAATACAAAATATAGTTATTTAAACAGCGACAGTTATTTGTAGTGGCATATGATTAACAACAGCATCTATTGTGTTATAATTGGCACTACATTGACAGTATGAAAGTGCCCTTAAATAAATAGCATCACATCACATCAACACTGCCACTAGATTAACATGCAGAACAATAGCATTAGTATTACTGTCATGAGAGTAGCACAAGGTCAGTAAATGTGCAATAAAATTTGGGTAGTCCCACTGGGATGAAGCAATGTTAGCGGTGTGAGATATAAGTGTAGCTACAAAAACAGAATTCATGGGAAATAAGGCAAGACGGAAGCACTTCATAAAATGGTGGTGGCATTGCTTCATGTGATTTTACATTAAAGCTAGCGATATGGGCATTGGGACAGTAGGGGCATAAAGTGGTGAGGCAGATGTGGTTGCCGAGAGCGGCAAACACTCAAGCAGCATGTGTGCATTTGTCCCATTTTTATCTCCTTGGCGACATTTTCCTATGTGAGTACAGGAAATCTAGACCTGCTCATTCTCATTTGTGTTATCCCCCAACACCCCTCACTTTCTTTCCTTTTTCGACCAAGAGACAGGTCCACTTCCCCCCACCCTTGGCCATCCACCATGCTTTCTTCGCCTTTTCAACCAAGAGACTGGTTGGGTAGCCAGTATCTACTACTTTCCCCCATTTCCTCTTAGAACCAAGTTCTAGATTCATGCTACAGCTTTCCCACTTTCTTCCCTGTTTGAACCAACTCTTAGATTCGACTGTATTAACTAGCTTTACCTCTAATAATAGTAAAAGTCTAGGTGGCTTTGGAACAGCTGATAGAAGTAAAAAATATCCACATGCAGCCACGTGGGAGCTGGGGCAGTAGGGCAGCCACGTGGGACCTTCTTATATATATAGTTTAGTTATTTTTTGTACCACCTTCGGAAAAATGCGCTCCAACGTGTACCCGTGAGTGGGTGTGAAAGAAATAGTGCGTGCGTGCACCGCTTGTCTTCATGAGAGTACAATATACTATGCCCAAAGAACGTTCGCCACAAGAGTAATAGTATAAGTGTGTTATGTGTGAGCTAAAATAAAAGGTGTGCAGCGTCTTTTGTTTTTAGAAGTTCTGAGGGTAGGGTGTGAAGAGCACATATGTGTGTGATGTCTACCTGCAGATAGACGGTGGGTGCGAGAGGACTCGGGATAGTCGTGACTCGTGAGGGTGCATGTGTGCGTGAGAGAGAGAGGGGCATGTATCAATGCAATGCATGTGTCCATAAATTATACTCCCTCCGTACCAAAATTCTTGTCTTAAATTTATCTAGATAGGGATGTATCTAATACTAAAATGTAAATAAATACATCCGTATGTAGACAAATCAAAGACAAGAATTTTGGGACGGAGGGAGTATCTGACAAACATTCACCACAAGACGTTTCCTGACAAACACTTTAAGAACTGTTAGATCGGCATCCGACAGTGTCAGTTTTGCCATGTCATTTAACAGAACAGCCACTCCTCCAACACACAAATCTTCCACATGAGTGTTAGCAACTGCTGTATGCTCCTCCCTCCGTTCCAAAATACAGTGCATATAGCTTTATTGAAAATTTGAACCTCGCAAACTTTTACCAAGTTTTCGTGTACCAAAATGCATATATAGAATACCCAGTATATATCATTTCACTCATCTTCGAGAGGTAACTATAAAGATGGGGGAGGAGTCTACAAAGAAAGACTGTCATATCACCTGCAACAATTTCAACCATCCTTTGGTGTGGAGGAATATCATAGTAACTCTATATGATATGATTTTTATAGGATTTTTGCCTTTAGAGCCAATTGGTTCATAGTAATAGATTCATATACTCCACATTTCAAAGGAAAATAAACATGATATCATATTTATAGCTTTAGAGAAACTTGGTTCATATGAATTGATTCCTATACTCCCACAATTTCAAAGGAAAATCAACATTAGCGTATATTCAATAGAAAAGTTCCTATGATGTGAACCAAATGACATATCTTTTCTAATCCCTCCTCACTGGAATTGAGATACATGTCATCTCTAGATTCAATAGAAAAGTTCCTATCATGTGAACCAAATGACATCTCTTTTCCAATCCCTACTCGTAGGAATTGAGATACATGTCATCTCTTTCCGTACAACTTCCATGTATACAACTGCTATTCCTAAATAGCTAGTACAACCCACTAGTAGCTTTTTTCCTAGACATGCAACTATGGCACAAGAACACGTCATGCATGCAAGACATAAATCACATTGTTTTTGTACTCTATGCATGCAAGCACCACATCATCAATTCATGCATGTTACTCATAAGTTATTTCTTGCATTAGATTTTGTATTGACAATGTATGTGTTGGTCACGTGCACACATATGTAGTTCACATTCACATTTTTGTTAGAAATGTCATTCTTTTAACTGAAATTCATTTTTTTCTCTTTGTACTCCCTCCGTCTAGGTGTGTAAGTCATCTTCCGAAAACCAAATAATCCCAAAACACTTAGGGGCCATTTGGATGGAAGCCAATGACAGCCCTGCCAAAATTTTGACGTTGACTGAGGCCATAGACGAGTGTTTGGATGGCTGCCCAAATTTTGAATCTAGCCAATTTTTTGGTCACCGTGTCCAGTTTTTCCGCCAACTGCAGGGCCACTCGGCGGCGACGAAATCTTCCGCCAAATAGTTGGCACGCCGAGCATTGGCAGGGCGACTGCGAGCGCCATTGAAACGGCCCCTTAGGCACGGTACATTAACTCCCTCCTCGTTTCTTGTTTCATGACATATCAACCAATAAGAGATGTAGGCCGTGCATGCTTTCAATGGCTTGAGACTTTCAAACATGACATGCAGTGGTTAATTCATTGCAGGTAATGCTATTAACTAGCAAAAAAACCTAAGATGACTTATACACCTAGACGGAGGGAGTATTACCTTTTAATTTTAAGCATACATTCACTTCCCATTAGTTATAGATGTGTTTCGAGGAACTTTTATGCATTATTTTGAGTAGAGTAGCAAATTTCACGCGGCCGCGGGTATATCAAAATGCAGGGCCCATGCATCATTGCACTTCGGTCGAACCTACATCCACAATTTTTTGTACGTATATCTCCAGTGGTCACCGAACCCAAAATGTTGCATCGTTCCTGTAAAACCAAGCGGCCCACACATATTAAGGCGTTGAGTCGAACTCAATCCCTCTCCCGTTTACTGTGATGTGGCGCCGCACGCCGTAGTACTCCTTCAAACCCTACCGCCGAATGCATCATAGGTTTTCTTCAAGAGGATGAGGGAGAAGCAGATTTGTAGTGGAGGCGCTTTCAAAAAGGGATTTGTAGTGGAGGCTCCTACCCTAGGGTGCCCTAGGTAGCTACCGCATGCATCATTGGTTTTCTCTATTCTTTATGCTCTTGTGCCCTAGGGTGAAATGATGGTCACTTCGTCCGTCTAGCTTAATGCAGGAAAGGTCGGGCTTTTGTGATTTGACCCTCATCACTAATTTACTACTACTACGGCGCTACGACCAGGGTGCCTCCAATTTGAACTGCTACTCCGCACTGTAATTTGGTGCATCGCATGTGGAACAAGACGGTGGATGATCCACATGTCGGCCAAAGGGGTCCTATTAAGTGTGTCTCCATTTCGTGTGCGGACTGACCCTGCTTGAGTTGCTACGCCAATACAATAGGAGCAACCTACTACTTGGTTTTGCTCCTTGGTGAATCCTGACTATATTGATCTAAAAAGAAACTACTCCCTCTGTCTCGGTTTATAGGCATCACTACAAGAAATATGTCAACTAGTGACCTTTTGTTAGTGACCCTGGAAGAATTGGTCATAAATTTATGACCATTTTAGACCAATAGGTCAAAAGGTGTTGGGGGGGCTCCCGACCCTAACCTACAACGACCATTCTGGTCAGAAAGGTCATAATTTCATTACAGGAAATGGTCATAAAGCGGGAAGCACTGTCCACTGCCTCACGCCTAGCTTGATAACGACCACTACACTTGATTTTGAATGAATTAGGATGATTAGGCAGCCACCTCAGCAACCTCGCTTATGTGTCACTGTCTAGGTGTCATTTTTGGTTAAATATTAATATTCAACAACAGACGGGGCACACACTGACATGCAGGACCCATTTGACAGGAGGGACCGAGTGCTTAATTCTCCCAAAAAATGTGCGCTAGCGGGGACTCGAACCCACGACCTCGCAGTTGGTTCGCTCGTTCGGTACCGCTGGGCTAGAGAGGGATTGCTTCCCATCTAGTGGAATGGCTCTATATATTATATTATAGCGCCAAATCTAAGTCATTGACAAGTGGGACCAGGTGGCGGCGAGCTGCAGGCAGAGCCAACACTTAGCCAAAAATTTCTAGGTCTTCCTCGCCGCAGGACCAGGTGGCGGCGGGCGTGGCCGGCGGACGAGGGTGGGGCCGGCGGCGGGCGACCAGCAGAGGCGAGGCGGCGGCGGCGGTGGTGGGGGCGGGGGCAGGAACGGCCTCGCCACAGTTGACTTCGCCCACGGCCTCGCTGCAGGTGACCACGCCCACGGCCTCGCCGCTCGCCTTATCCCCGGCGGGGGCAGCAGCGGAAGCAACCGGTGGGTATGGAGGCGGGGCTGGCTGCCGAAGCGACCAGCAGGGGCGTGGGCCACCTGCAGTGTTGGGGGTGGGCGCAGGAACAACGGCCACCCAAGGAGATGCTCGCCGAGCATGGGGGACTCGCCGCCGCCGCAAGCACACCTCCCGGTATGCACCCCTCTCCTCTTCCCCCCTCTCCTCTCTCACTATCTGCACCTCGTCGCCAAGCACAGATGAATTTTGTTGATGAATTTTGTCAGATGTTCTTCAGCATAGATGAATTTTGTTGATGCACTGTTAGGAATTAGGAGATAGCTTGCTTGTTTGGTAGATATTTCATAGATGAATTTTCTTGATGTATTGTTGGGAGTTCTTCAGCTTGTTTGTTAAGAATTGTTCAGGCCTTGTTCGGTTAAGATTTGGGGGGAATTTCAGCTAGATGTGATTTATTCCCTGCCAATATCTGTTAACCCCTCTCATTTATCAAGGCTAGAAATAAGGCCTTGGTCTTCAATTGTTTGTCTACAGATTGTTAGGATAATTGTAATTGTAATTGATAGAAACATCATAGTATTTGTTAGGAGCTAGCTAGCTAGTTTGGTTTAATTTGAATTAGCCTTCCCCGCAACATAAATTCATGCCAATTTCAGTGTTGGTTTGATTTATAGTTTGGTTTGTTTCAATGTTGTGGTTAGGCAATTGGCATATAAAATTTTCTGGAATTTTAGCTTCCATTACTTCCATCCATTTTCATTAATTAATGTTGATGCACTTAGATTGATTTGCTAAGTTGCAACAATTTGTTGTCTTTGGCAGATGGACAGAAGCTAGATTAGAAAAGGAGTTAGAAAGTTTTCGAAAGAACATATGAAAGGAGTTGATGATTTCATGGCATTTGTTCGGGCAAATTTTGCCAACGATGCTCAAATTCTTTGCCCATGCTGCGAATGCCTCAACCGTCCAAGAATGGCTCAAGGAATAGTGGAAGATCATCTGCTTCTTAATGGGATGTCCAGCACATATGATAGATGGATATATCATGGAGAACCTTTGGACAATCAACCTCAACATTTTGAAGGCGATCTGAGAGGCCCTCATATGATGGGTGGTGGTGATGCTGGCATTGATTTCATGGAAAAGGTTTTGCGAGATAATGCTGTTTTCGAGGAAGAGGATGGGCATGAAGATGATAGGATTCCTGACCTATTGAAGGATTTGTATGATGCTGAAGATCGTGCTGATGGACAGAAGTCTTTGTTTGCTGAGTTGTTAGAGAAGGCGAAGCGCGCAGCTCATGAAGGGGGTAAATTTTCAAGATTTACCTTCACCGTGAAGTTACTCCACATCAAGTCTTTCTACCGGATTAGCAATGCCGCATTTAACGCAATACTCCGTCTTTTGAGCTTGCAATTCCCTGATAATTGTGTTCCCAGATCATATGATGAAGCATTGAGCATAATCCGTAGGCTGGGGTTAGGTTATGTGTCAATACATGTGTGCCCAAATAATTGTGTCTTGTTTCGGAAGGATTTAGCAAAGCATGAAAACTGTCCAAAATGCAATGCATCTAGGTGGAAAGATGCTGATGGGAAGAAGTCAATACCGGGGAAGGTACTGAGGCACTTTCCCTTGATACCAAGGCTGCAACGGATGTTCATCTCGAAGGAATCATCGCGTGAGGTACAGTGGCACAAGCTGAAGCGGCAACCTGTGGACAATGAGCTGAGTCATCCAGCGGATGGAGAGGCATGGAAAGAGTTTGACAGTATACATTTAGATTTTGCTGCAGATCCACGAAACATAAAACTTGGCATTGCCATAGATGGGTTTAATCCGTTTGGGAACATGAGCACGTCGTATAGCATGTGGCCAGTTTTTGTGGTGCCGTACAACCTGCCACCATGGGCATGCATGGACCAGTCCAACTTCATGATGTCATTGCTTATCCCAGATCCAGAGTCTCTGGGAAAGGATTTTGATGTCTTTATGGAGCCCCTCGTAGAAGAACTGCTCCAGCTCTGGACTCGTGTGCCTACATACGATGCCTTGAGTCCGGAATAAAAGTTCAATCTACGTGCTGCAATCATATGGTCCATCCATGATTTCCCGGCTCTGCACACTCTGTCTGGGAGGATCACAGCGGGTTATCAGGCTTGTGTCCATTGTGACAAAGACCCTTGCTCAAAGAGAATAAGGAGCAAGATCTGCTATATTGGGCACCGCCGCTTTCTTCCCCGAAACCATCGCTGGCAAAGAAGCAAAGATTTTAATGGTGAGAATGAAACCCGTGACAAGCCAGCTGAATTCACTAAAGAAGAGCTGGAGCAGCAACTTGAAAAGGTGAAAGATGTGAGACCAGGAAAGCTGGTGAAGAAAACAAAGCGTGAGGAAGGTCAATGTTGGGACCGGAGGTCTTGTTTGTGGGACCTGCCATACTGGGCTGATCTGAAATTAAGGCATAATCTCGATGTAATGCACATTGAGAAAAACATATGAGAGAATCTGCTAGGGACGTTTCTTAACATTGAAGGGAAGACAAAGGACACGGTTAGTTCTAGGCTTGATTTGCAGGACATGGGCATAAGAGAAGATTTGCATCTACAGCACAATGAAGATGAAGATTCATTTGAAATGCCACGAGCATGGTATACAATGAGTAAAGAACAAAAGCTTGCATTCTGTGAATTCCTAAGAGCGGTGAAATTTCCAGATGGTTATGCTGCTAACCTAGCAAAGTGTGTTACTTGATGGATTCAAGCTTTCGATCTGAAAACCCATGATTGTCACATCCTCCTCCAAAGGATTTTACCGCGGGCCTCCTCAGGAATCATGCACAAGGATGTAAATGAAGCGGTTCTTGAGCTGGGAAATTTCTTTAGAGAACTGCTGCTGCAAAACACTCAAGTTAAGCATCTGGAAAGACTTGAAAAAGAAATCCCAATTATTCTTTGCAAGCTCGAGAAGATTTTCCTCCACTTTCTTCACCGTGATGGTCCATTTGGCGGTGCACTTACCAAAAGAGGCAATGCTTAGAGGCCTCAGGCAATACGATTGGATGTACCCAATCGAAAGAAGGCTGCTTACTTGTAAGCGTTATGTGTAAACACGGCAAGACCTGAAGGTTCTATTGTGAAGCATATGTCGCTGATGTGAGTGCTTGACTTTTGCTCTAGATACTTTGGCGATGTGGAAACAAGATGGAACCGGCCGGGCAGAAATAGAGAGCGGTCTGATTCGCAAAGTGGTGATGTCTCTGTTTTCAACCATGGTGTGAACTTTCTTGGAGCCTCACAATACTTGGAGGCTGGTGATGAGTATGACAAGATGGTTTGGTTTGTGCTCAGCAATTGAGCCGAGGTTCTACCATATATCGAGTACGTTATATCTTGTGCACTCATTATATATATATTTTTTGCTTGGGTTGGCACCAGCCTAATGTTTTAATTCACATGTTTTGTTGGCATTGCAGGAAATGCAAGGAAGAGTTGAATCAGGAAGAAAGCAATATCCATGTTGATAAAAGGGTTGCCAAGGGGTTTGCTAAGTGGTTTAAGAATCATGTGAGATATTTAGCCAGATGTTTTATGTTTTCTGTGTTATTCACCAATTGTTAAATACCATTGTTTGCTAAATGGTTTATTTGTGCAGATTGGAAAGTTGCATGAGGAGAAGAAGGTCAGTGATGATCTATTTGCTTTGGCATGTTTACCGGATAAGCGAGTGAGAGTGTATTCAGCATGCATTGCTGACGGTGTCCGGTACCACACCGTTGACCGCGAGGAATAAAGGAAGACACAGAATAGTGGAATCGTCACTGACGGGTCACATGATGGTGAGATCATTGACTTCTATGGTCAGTTGAGAAGCATCGTAGAGTTGCAGTACAACTCTAGTGGAGGCATCCATCGCTCGGTAGTCTTATTTCGCTGTGACTGGTTTGAGCTTGGTAGCAAGAAGAAGAGAGAATCTTTTGTCAAGTATGATGGCCACTTCAAAAGCATCAACACTGCAAGGTGCTTGTATAAGAGTGACCCCTTTATTCTAAGAACACAAGCAACAATGGTGTTTTATCTGCCAGACACTCTTTTGCATGGAAAATGGCTAGTTGTGCAAAACTTTCAGCACAGACACTTGTGGAGTGTGACTGAAACTGAAGTGGAAAAGGGCCCCGGTGATGGTGGACTAACATACCAAGATGATGACTCTACGGAAGTTCCGTTGCAAGATGATGATGACTCTATGGAAGTTCCGGTGCAAAGCAGAGTGCGAAGGGACCGGGAACGTGTGATCGTTGGTGCTGCAACAGTTGAAGGCATCAAGAAAAGAAGAAAGGTGGTAGCGGATGGACATGAGAGCGGGGATGAGGAATACCGGACTGATCATACTATGCTGTAATATTGTAGTGATGATGAGGAAAACAGGAGTGGGCATAGAGTTCCTTGTTTTCGTATCGACGACGATGAGTAGCGAATGGACATGAAGGTTATAGTATTACTGCATGTTCCTTGTTTTGATTGGTGATCAACCTTCTCTGTAGTTTTTGATGATGTAGTTTTTCTACTACAATTCTCTCCAGGTAGCAAAATGCATGAGACTTTGGTGATGAAGAGGCAGATGGTGAAGATACAATGCAAAATCTTGTGCCATTTTGGTGCCATTTTGGCTGATGGTGAAGATACAATGCATTAAAACTCTGGTGCCATTTTGGCTGATACTTTGGTGCCATTTTGGTGGCATTTTTTGCTGTTTTGGCTGATGTTGTTTTGGTGCTGTTTTGGTGCCATACTTTGGTGCTGTTTTAATGCTTGAAGATTTTGTTTTGTTTTGTTTGCCAATATGGTTGCAGTGTTCATTAATTTTAGAGAAAAATATGGCTGTTTTTTTGTTTTGTTTCAAAAACAGGAGAAACCAAAGGGCCCACGTCTCCCTCCAGAGTTTTCGAGGGCCCACGTCTCCCCTCCTGGACGTTTGAGTTTTCGAGGCAACTCCCCACGTCTCCCCTCCACTGGCAACTCCCCACGACGCAGAGGGGTTTTCTTCCCACGCCCGTGTAACTCCCTCCTATTCCATTGCCGCTCCATCTTCCTCCCTGTGCCTCCCTCCTCATTCCATTGCCGCTCCATCTTCCTCCCTCTACCTCCCTCTGCCTCCACCATCGTTGGCCAGGAGGGCAATGGCGGAGGAATCATGGAGAAACTCCCCTCCGTCTGCCAAGAGAATGGCGGAGGCATCATGGAGCAACTCCCCTCCGTCTGCCAAGCATCACCGTGGTGAGGCGTCTGGCAAGGAGCCGCTGGTGGTCGACGACGACGTTCCGGTCCCCGGGAAGAAGCTGGACTACACCGTGCCGCTCAAGGTTGATATCCACCTGAAGGATCTGCTGGATGTCGTATGCACTAGCAATCCAGACGAAGTCGACAAGAGCATCCGCCAGATGAGGAGGAGGCTCGGCGGCATGCTTTCTCGGTCGATCGGCGTTGATGTCGAGTATACCAGGGAAGACGAACCTCCGCAAATGGTTGCAGTTATGCAGTTATGCATGGAGGATCTCGTCCTGGTATACCACATCACCGTGGCAACCAAATGGTAAAAACATCCAGTTCTGAAGTTTCTGTCTAATAGTTATGAAGTTCTGTAGTTTCTGAAGTTTCTGAAGTAGATGCAATAGTTAAGAAGTTCTGAAGTAGATGCAATACTAGTTCTGAAGTTCTGAAGTTTCTGAAGTTCTGAAGTTTCTGTCTAATTAGTAGTTTCTGAAGTTTCTGAAGTAGACGCAATAGTTATGAAGTTTTGAAGTAGATGCAATACTAGTTCTGAAGTTCTGAAGTTTCCGAAGTTCTGAAGTTTCTGTCTAATTAGTAGTTTCTGAAGTTTCTGAAGTAGATGCAATAGTTCTGAAGTTCTGAAGTAGATGCAATACTAGTTCTGAATTTCTGAAGTTTCTATCTAATTAGTAGTTTCTGAAGTTTTTGAAGTAGATGAATTTGATGCACCAGATTAATTTGATGCAGGCCCAAGGAACTGTGCCCGTTCCTGCAGGAGAAGATGCTGTACACCTTTGTTGGCTTCTGCATTGGAGGTGACAAGGAGAAGCTGAAGTTGTCTGGTTTGGAGATCAACCCCGACAAGTACATCCACTTGCAGCGCAAATGGAGAGTTCCAAACAATGGAAATAAGTGGCAGTCTTTGGCTGAGCTTGCAGCCAGCATCATCCACCCATCCTACAAGGAAATGAAGCAGAAGATCGACAAGAAAACGGACCACCTACTATGGGGGGACAGCCCACTGCCAAACAAGCTCATCGAGTACGCCGCGAAAGATGCGTACGTCACCTACCAGTCATGGAAGAAAAGAGAAACCATCAAAGAAGGTTTGGAGCTCTGGCAACACGCGGAGGATCATTGGGATGACCCCTACTACTGGGGATATTGAGTTGTTTGTGGTACTGGGATGACCCCTACTACTGTATCTCAGTTTGTAATTATGTGGTTGAACAAGTTTGCTTTTGTTATTTTGAACAAGTTTCTTTTGTAATGATGAACAAGTTTGCTTTTCTTATGTTGAACAAGTTTGCTTTTGTAATGATGAACAAGTTTGCTTTTGTTATGTGATTGTTATGATGCTGGTGCAGAACACTTGTTATGATTGTTATGGTTGTGATGTGATGCAAAATCCTTCAAGTTTTGGTGATCAAGTTTTGGTCAGATCATACAGAATGTTGTCTAGAAGTTTTTGTGATCATTTACTAGCTGTTATGAATGTTGTCTTGTAATGCAAAAGATTGCAGAAAAATACAGAATTGAGATGTTATGCTTGCTGTTTTGATCATACTGTTTTAACTGAATTTTGGTCAGAACTGAAGATGCTATTTTAACTGAATTTTTCTTCAACTGAACCCATTTTCATTGTGAGCAAAAAAATTATGCGCCAGCGGGGACTCGAACCCACGACCGTGCGCTTATTTCACTGTGTTTCGACCACTGGGCTAGGAAGAGGTTGTTGGTTTTGTACTCTATGCCACATTTTTTAATATATCAAATATAGAACTCGCTGACAAGTGGACCCACTCCTCCACTTGACCCACTCCTCCTCTCCATTATCCACTCGACCCACTCCTCCTCTCCGCCGCCGGCATCCCCTTCTCCTCCGTCGACGGAGACAACATCCATCGACGGTGACCCACTCCTCCATCGACGGCGACGGCGACGGCCTCCTAAGGTATGAATCCGCCGACTCCATCCTGTTCCTCTTCCTATTGATTAGATTAGGGTTCTGTGGCACTGATTAGGGTTCCTCTTCCTAAAGAACCACGAGATCCACGACACCCTTTGCATTCGCCGTCCGCCCCTCTGCAGATTAGGGTTCTTTTAGTACGAGCTGGAGTAGCTAATTGGTGTTTCTGATCTTAATTTTGGGCGCCTAGCTTGGTTTCCATATAGTACTATACTAGTGGAGTGTAGGTTTGACTTGCCATGAGGAATTTTTGTTATTTTTGGTTGGGGTTAGATGCACTAGGTTGTGTTTAATTAAAGTATCAGGAATGCTCAGTGCCAGATTTGATGATGCTCAGTGACAGATTTGATGAGTGCGGCTAGATTTGATGAGTGGGGCTAGATTTGATGCACTAGGTTATGTTGATCAGTGGGGTTACATTTTGATATACCATCATGGTTTAGGTTGTCTGCTGGCACATTGATAGGGATATTTTCTGTCATTTATGTCAGTGTTCATTTATAGATATGCAACAATGTCCATTTATAGTAGATATGCTTCTAGTTGTGTTCTGGTCCTTTTATAGTTGATGTTGATGTTTTTGCCACATGTAGTAATTATTCTACTATTTTGAAGTGCTTGTTTCCTATTTCTGTCCAGTCCTGTTGTTTAATTTACAATGCTGCTTTTCACAGAAGTGAGATGGCTGGCTTGGAAGGTTTCGAGTTCTTCGAGATTGTAATTGAGAAATCTTGCAGTAGGCAGGTATGTTTATCATCACTCATTTCTTCATCATCACTCTGCTGTCTAGTGCTTGATTGCCACAATTAACCACTGCTTGACCCTCGCTCAGAGGCTGCCTGACACGTTTGCGAGGATGCTCGCCGGCCATGAGCCCCACAAAGTGAAGCTGCGGGAGGCCGGCAGCGGGCTTCACAGGCTGTGGGACGTGTCGGTGGTGTTCGATGGTGAAGGCCACATGTACCTAGGGCCCGGCTGGGAGCATTTCACCCGCGCCCGTGAGCTACAGCTCGGGTACTTCCTTGTCTTCCGCTACGACGGCACGCCATGTTCACCGTGAAGATGTTCGACAACACCATGTGCCACATGTACTACCAGCATGATGACGATGCCAGTAAGCTCTCTGCCTCTCTTCTTCCTGTCCTTTTGGCTTCCTCTACCAGCACGACGACAACACCATGTTCACACTTTGTTGCATTTGGCCAGGCAGTGGGAGAAGCAGCGGGGATGATGAGGAGCAGAGCGGGGATGACGAGGAGCAGAGTGGGCAAGAAGAAGAGCAGAGTGGGGATGACGACCTTGCTATGGTGGTGGCTGACGACGACCTTGCTATGGTGGTGGTGATTTACGACCCTGCTATGGTGGTGGTGACGGCGACCTCGCGATTGTGGTGCCCGACGCTGACCTCGCGATGGTGGTGCCTAACGATGACCTCACGATGGTAGTGGCGCGGCGATTCCACACCGGGCGACGGACCATGCCAATTGTGGTAGAGGAGTACATCCGCGTTGGGATTCGCCACTCTGAGCGCATCAAAGTTGATGAAGGAGAAGAAGGAGGAGTGAAGATGTTAAGAAAATGAAGTGGCAATGTTAAGCATGTTGGGTTTAAGCTTGTCAATGTTAAGTATGTCAGTTTAATTTTGTGCATGCTCATGGATGTTGTATCACGTTGTCATCTAAACATGTCAATTTATTAACAATGAATATTTAGTTTGGTAATTGATGGAATTGAAATTTTTATGCATGCTCATGGATGAAAGATAAAATTATGGGTTTTGTGCATGCTCATGTATGAAACAAAATAAGTTTCATTTTTGAATGTTAAAACATGACTCAAACCCTAGCCACGGACGATCGCCGTGATTTAAATCCGACGGTTTTTGAAAACACCGTAAAAATTCAAAACCGTTTTCATTTTTGAATGCTAAAGACATGCGTTTTTTCATGAAGCGGCTACAAGGTAGGCATTTCATCACAGAATCGACAACAGATTGGCATGGATCAAACCCTAGCCACGGACGACCGCCATGACGAAATCGGCCGACTTTTGGAAACACCATAAAAAATTCAAAAGAATTCAAAAAAATGGGAGACCTCCGCGTCACATCATCAAATTTGGCCTACCAACTAGCAAAAATACTAAACTTGCAATACGGATGTTTTCTTGAAAACGTGTTCTCAAAAATGACCTACCATGAACAAAGATTCATGGCTTTCAAGCCAAACTAGCAATGATATGGCCGCATCCGATGAATAGTTTCAGATAATATGCCCAAATTTGGTGCATGCCTCCGTCTTGTGATGGCAAACAATGTTGCCAAAGCATGGTTCCAACTTGTTTAATAAGAAAAACCGTTTTTCATTTTTTGAATGCTAAAGACATGCGTTTTTCGTGAAGCGGCTACAAGGAGGGTCACCCCTAACGGCGCCATTCCATGTCTATCTCAAAGTAGACCCTATTTTACGGACGGTCGCCAAAAAGCATGCATTTCCAACCCTCGTAGCTACTCCCGGCAATTCAGACCACCTTCGGCCGATTCGGCTGGAACCGGCTGGAATTTGAACTGCGGGTCCTCCATAGCTTGCCCGTTATTTTTTCCAAAAATGCTTTTTAGCTTCACAGGTAGGCATTTCATCACAGAATCGACAACAGATTGGCATGGATCAAACCCTAGCCATGGATGGCTGCCGCGACGAAATCGGCCTGTTTTTGAAAACACCGGAAAAAATTCAAAAAAATTCAAAACAATGGGAGACCTCCGCATCACATCATCAAATGTGGCCTACCAACTAGCAAAAATACTAAACTTGCAATATAGATGTTTTCTGGAAAAAGTGTTCTCAAAAACGACGTACCATGAACGAAGATTCATGGCTTTCAAGCCAAACTAGCAATGATATGGCCGCATCCGATGAATAGATTCTGATAATATGCCCAAATTTGGTGCATGCCTCCGTCTTGTGATGGCAAACAATGTTGCCAAAGCGAGGTTCCAACTTGTTTAACAAGAAAACCGTTTTCATTTTTGAATGCTAAAGACATGTGTTTTCATGAAGCGGCTACAAGGAGGGTCACCCCTAACGGCGCCATTCCATGTCTATCTCAAGTAGACCCTATTTTACGGATGGTCGCCAAAAAGCATGCATTTCCGACCCTCGTAGCTACTCCCGGCAATTCAGACCACCTTCGGCCGATTCAGGTGGAACCGGCTGGAATTTGAACTGCGGGTCCTCCATAGCTTGCCCGTTATTTTTGCCAAAAATGATTTTTAGCTTCACAGGTAGGCATTTCATCAGAAAATCGACAACAGATTGGCATGGATCAAACCCTAGCCACGGACAGCCGCCGCGACGAAATCGGCCGGTTTTTGAAAACACCCTGAAAAATTCAAAAAAAATTCAAAAAAATGGGAGACCTCCGCGTCACATCATCAAATGTGGCCTACCAACTAGCAAAAATACTAAACTTGCAATACGGATGTTTTCTTGAAAAAGTGTTCTCAAAAACGACCTACCATGAACGAAGATTCATGGCTTTCAAGCCAAACTAGCAATGATATGGCCGCATCCGATGAATAGTTCCTGATAATATGCCCAAATTTGGTCCATGCCTCCGTCTTGTGATGGCAAACAATGTTGCCAAAGCGAGGTTCCAACTTGTTTAAGAAGAAAAAACGTTTTTCATTTTTTGAATGCTAAAGACATGCTTTTTTCGTGAAGCAGCTACAAGGAGGGTCACCCCTAACGGCGCCATTCCATGTCTATCTCAAAGTAGACCCTATTTAACGGACGGTCGCCAAAAAGCATGCGTTTCGACCCTCGTAGCTACTCCCGGCAATTCAGACCACCTTCGGCCGATTCAGCTGGAACCGGCTGGAATTTGAACTGCGGGTCCTCCATAGCTTGCCCGTTATTTTTGCCAAAATGCTTTTTAGCTTCACAGGTAGGCATTTCATCACAGAATCGACAACAGATTGGCATGGATCAAACCCTAGCCACGGACGGCCGCCGCGACGAAATCGGCCGGTTTTCGAAAACACCGTAAAAAATTTAAAAAAATGGGAGACCACCGCGTCACATCATCAAATGTGGCCTACCAACTAGCAAAAATACTAAACTTGCAATACGGATGTTTTCTTGAAAAAGTGTTCTAAAAACGACCTACCATGAACGAAGATTCATGGCTTTCAAGCCAAACTAGCAATGATATGGCCGCATCCGATGAATAGTTTCTGATAATATGCCCAAATTTGGTGCATGCCTCCGTCTTGTGATGGCAAACAATGTTGCCAAAGCGAGGTTCCAACTTGTTTAACAAGAAAAACCGTTTTTCATTTTTTGAATGCTAAAGACATGCGTTTTTCGTGAAGCGGCTACAACGAGGGTCACCCCTAATGGCGCCATTCCATGTCTATCTCAAAGTAGACCCTATTTTACGGACGGTCGCCAAAAAGCATGCATTTCCAACCCTCGTAGCTACTCCCGGCAATTCAGACCACCTTCGGCCAATTCAGCTGGAACCGGCTGGAATTTGAACTGCGGGTCCTCCATAGCTTGCCCGTTATTTTTGCCAAAAATGCTTTTTAGCTACACAGGTAGGCATTTCATCACAGAATCGACAACAGATTGGCATGGATCAAACCCTAGCCACGGATGGCTGCCACGACGAAATCGGCCTGTTTTTGAAAACACCGGAAAAAATTCAAAAAAATTCAAAACAATGGGAGACCTCCGCATCACATCATCAAATGTGGCCTACCAACTAGCAAAAATACTAAACTTGCAATATAGATGTTTTCTGGAAAAAGTGTTCTCAAAAACGACGTACCATGAACGAAGATTCATGGCTTTCAAGCCAAACTAGCAATGATATGGCCGCATCCGATGAATAGTTTCTGATAATATGCCCAAATTTGGTGCATGCCTCCGTCTTGTGATGGCAAACAATGTTGCCAAAGCGAGGTTCCAACTTGTTTAACAAGAAAAACCGTTTTTCATTTTTTGAATGCTAAAGACATGTGTTTTTCATGAAGCAGCTACAAGGAGGGTCACCCCTAACGGCGCCATTCCATGTCTATCTCAAGTAGACCCTATTTTACGGACGGTCGCCAAAAAGCATGCATTTCCGACCCTCGTAGCAACTCCCGGCAATTCAGACCACCTTTGGCCGATTCAGGTGGAACCGGCTGGAATTTGAACTGCGGATCCTCCATAGCTTGCCCGTTATTTTTGCCAAAAATGCTTTTTAGCTTCACAGGTAGGCATTTCATCACAAAATCGACAACAGATTGGCATGGATCAAACCCTAGCCACGGACAGCCGCCGCGACGAAATCGGCCGGTTTTTGAAAACACCCTAAAGAATTCAAAAAAATTCAAAAAAATGGGAGACCTCCGCGTCACATCATCAAATGTGGCCTACCAACTAGCAAAAATACTAAACTTGTAATATGGATGTTTTCTTGAAAAAGTGTTCTCAAAAACGACCTACCATGAACGATGATTCATGGCTTTCAAGCCAAACTAGCAATGATATGGCCGCATCCGATGAATAGTTTCTGATAATATGCCCAAATTTGGTGCATGCCTCCGTCTTGTGATGGCAAACAATGTTGCCAAAGCGAGGTTCCAACTTGTTTAACAAGAAAAACCGTTTTTCATTTTTTGAATGCTAAAGACATGTGTTTTTCATGAAGCAGCTACAAGGAGGGTCACCCCTAACGGCGCCATTCCATGTCTATCTCAAGTAGACCCTATTTTATGGATGATCGCCAAAAGCATGCATTTCGACCCTCGTAGCTACTCCCGCAATTCAGACCACCTTCGCCGATTCAGTGGAACCGGCTGGAATTTGAACTCGGGTCCTCCATAGCTTGCCGTTATTTTGCCAAAATGCTTTTTAGCTTCACGGTAGGCATTTCATCACAAAATCGACAACAGATTGGCATGGATCAAACCCTAGCCACGGACAGCCAGCCACATTTAAATCGACCGGTTTTGAAAACACCCTAAAGAATTCAAAAAATTCAAAAATTGAGACCTCCAGCGTCACATCATCAAATGTGGCCTACCAACTAGCAAAATACTAAACTTGCAATACGGATGTTTTCTTGAAAAAGTGTTCTCAAAAACGACCTACCATGAACGATGATTCATGGCTTTCAAGCCAAACTAGCAATGATATGGCCGCATCCGATGAATAGTTTCTGATAATATGCCCAAATTTGGTGCATGCCTCCGTCTTGTGATGGCAAACAATGTTGCCAAAGCGAGGTTCCAACTTGTTTAACAAGAAAAACCGTTTTTCATTTTTTGAATGCTAAAGACATGTGTTTTTCATGAAGCGGCTACAAGGAGGGTCACCCCTAACGGCGCCATTCCATGTCTATCTCAAGTAGACCCTATTTTACGGACGGTCGCCAAAAAGCATGCATTTCCGACCCTCGTAGCTACTCCCGGCAATTCAGACCACCTTCGGCCGATTCAGGTGGAACCGGCTGGAATTTGAACTGCGGGTCCTCCATAGCTTGCCCGTTATTTTTGCCAAAAATGCTTTTTAGCTTCACAGGTAGGCATTTCATCACAAAATCGACAACAGATTGGCATGGATCAAACCCTAGCCAAGGACAGCCGCCGCGACGAAATCGGCCGGTTTTTGAAAACACCCTAAAAAATTCAAAAAAATTCAAAAAAATGGTAGACCTCCGCGTCACATCATCAAATGAAACTTGCAATACGGATGTTTTCTTGAAAAAGTGTTCTCAAAAACGACCTACCATGAATGATGATTCATGGCTTTCAAGCCAAACTAGCAATGATATGGCCGCATCCGATGAATAGTTTCTGATAATATGCCCAAATTTGGTGCATGCCTCCGTCTTGTGATGGCAAACAATGTTGCCAAAGCGAGGTTCCAACTTGTTTAACAAGAAAAACCGTTTTTCATTTTTTGAATGCTAAAGACATGCGTATTTCGTGAAGCGACTACAAGGAGGGTCACCCCTAACGGCGCCATTCCATGTCTATCTCAAAGTAGACCCTATTTTATGGACGGTCACCAAGAAGCATGCATTTCCGACCCTCGTTGCTACTCCCGGCAATTCAGACCACCTTCGGCCGATTCAGCTGGAACCGGCTGGAATTTGAACTGCGGGTCCTCCATAGCTTGCCCGTTATTTTTGCCAAAAATGCTTTTTAGCTTCACAGGTAGGCATTTCATCACAGAATCGACAACAGATTGGCATGGATCAAACCCTAGCCACGGACGGCCGCCGCGACGAAATCGGCCGGTTTTTGAAAACAACGTAAAAAATTCAAAAAAATTCAAAGAAATGGGAGACCTCCGTGTCACATCATAGAATGTGGCCTACCAACTAGCAAAAATACTAAACTTGCAATACGGATGTTTTCTTTGAAAAAGTGTTCTAAAAAACGACCTACCATGAACGAAGATTCATGGCTTTCAAGCCAAACTAGCAATGATATGGCCGCATCCGACGAATAGTTCCTGATAATATGCCCAAATTTGGTCCATGCCTCCGTCTTGTGATGGCAAACAATGTTGCCAAAGCGAGGTTCCAACTTGTTTATGAAGAAAAAACGTTTTTCATTTTTTGAATGCTAAAGACATGCTTTTTTCGTGAAGCGGCTACAAGGAGGGTCACCCCTAACGGTGCCATTCCATGTCTATCTCAAAGTAGACCCTATTTTACAGACGGTCGCCAAAAAGCATGCGTTTCGACCCTCGTAGCTACTCCCGGCAATTCAGACCACCTTCGGCCGATTCAGCTGGAACCGGCTGGAATTTGAACTGCGGGTCCTCCATAGCTTGCCCGTTATTTTTGCCAAAATGCTTTTTAGCTTCACAGGTAGGCATTTCATCACAGAATCAACAACAAATTGGCATGGATCAAACCCTAGCCACGGACGGCCGCCGCAACGAAATCGGCCGGTTTTTTAAAACACCATAAAAATTTCAAAAAAATTCAAAAAAATGGGAGACCTCCGCGTCACATCATCAAATGTGTCCTACCAACTAGCGAAAATACTAAACTTGCAATACGGATGTTTTCTTGAGCTACTCGGTATGTCTTTAACCATGATTTCTACAAAGTTTACAAAAAACCCTATTTTTTCTGCCTCAAAACCTCTAAAAACTGGTGAAAATTTCCCTCCTAGCACCAAATTTTCCCTCCCACCCCACGAAAATTTCCCACCACTTCTCTCCCACTACCATTTGGGACCCACCACCCCTCTCCCACTAAACACGCGGGATCCTCCCCTCCCACTCCCCAAACTTTCCCCATTCCATTCCCTCCGCCTCGCCCCGTCCGCCCGCCCCCCCTCCATCCATCCTCCTCCACTTGCCGCCCGCCGCCGCCCCACTCCCTCCCTCTTTTGCTCCGTGCACCCACGCTGTCAAGCGCCGCCCTCCCCGACGACGAATCCCCTCCCCTCGGCTACATCGACTACATCGACGACGACGGCGACTACATCGACTAAATCGACGACGACGGCGGCTACATCGACCACATCGACGACGGCGGCGGCTACATCGACGACGACCACCGCTGCATCATCAACATCATCCGCCCCTAGGTACTTCTTCATCTCCCCTCGATATTCGGTGGATCCATCTCCCTTCATCTGCTGGATCCATCTCCCCTCTGGTTCGGTGGATCTTCTAGGGTTAGGATCTTCTAGGGTTAGGATCTCCGTCTGGTTCATGGGGTTAGGATTAGGGTTCATGGGGTCAGGGTTAGGTTTCATGGGGTTCGTGGGGATGGTCTCCCTCTGGTTCGTGGGGATGGGGTTAGGGTTCTTGTTGCACGCCCATCCTGATTGTTCAAGTAGAAGACTTCTTTTATGTTGTGCCCATGGGGTTTGTAGAAGTGTTCTTCTTTTATGATATGTGCATGAAGCTTGTGTTCTTCTTTCCAGTGAAAAATAGAATGTTGGTATGACTAGTGTGGTATTGGAATTCCTGGTGTGTTAAGGCAGTATGACTAGTTTTAATATATACCATATTGGTGCTAGATAATTTTTGGTGTTTTAATATACTCTTCTAAATTGCCTGCATAAGCATGATTTCAAGGCCTACTATTATTGTTCACACTGCTTGCTTCTTTATTCATCAACTGTTGGGCAATCAGTTGCTCTGAATGCATAAGCTTGCCTCCATTAGGGAAAACAATTGATTAATTCATTTGCTTATAGATGATTGCAGGTACATGGATAAAATTGCAAGTTAGAACATAAAAGTAATTGTTGTAAATAGTTGTTTTTGCTAATCCACATTACTGAAGTATAATTCGTGTGCACTGTATTTGTATCCAACTATATATAATTGTAATACATGTGAGTTATGTTCTTGTCTCTGGTACCACAACCTTTATTCACTTAGCTTGATGTAGTTTGCTTCACATATACTACTGCTAATGCATTGCTTCACATATATAGTTTGCTTCAATTCAGTTGCTTGCTAGCATACATATGGTTAGGGTTTGCATCAGCATTACTACTAGCACTTTGCTTTCTTGTTGTGTACTTTATATGAGGCACTAGGAAGATTTCTTGATGTACATTACTACCTCCTGCTTGATGTAGTGAAGATATTAAGAGATGCTTCATATCTTTCCAGTGTACATGCATGCTTGTTTAGTGCAGTTACATGTTTGCTTAATTAATAACACTAGATCGCTGTATTGTTGATCCATCAAGTTTGTTTCACATGCATTACATGTATGTGCATGATGGTCCAAATTCTTTCCTTTATTGATACAAGTGCATCATTTTACTTTATCCCTGTTGTATCTGATTGTTGTTTATTCTATTTTGCAAGCACCACCTCAAGATCATCCATAGCAAGGATGACAAGGTCAAACGTGAGGCCAACCGTTGGTATGCAACTTGCTCCTTGTGGTTATACTGTCAGTTTCATAAAATCTGTGTCTTAATATGCTAAGTGAAATGTATTGCTGCAATCTGAATAAGCTGGCTTAATTGTGCCTGTGTGCTGTTAGTCTTCCTTACCTGAATAACTAGGATTAAATGATAATAAAATTTCACAAGATATGTATTCCAAACATTCATGCATTCCAAACATTCCAAACATTCACCTAATAGTTATGTTTCCTTTATCATGCAAAGAAGAGCCTCTCACCGAGTACGAGAAGGTTAGGGCTAGAAATATCATGAGGAACAATTGGTTGTTCCAGACCCTTGGCATCGGTGCAATAGCGTCGATGATTCGGAAAACAAATGATGTACGAGAAGGTAGAAGTGATGAGGTTCAAGAAGGTAGTGGAGTTATCAATGATGACCCAGAGTACAATCCTAAGAAGGATGAAGTTATTGATGGAGAGGAAGTGGATAATGTTGTAGTGAGAAAGACTGTTAAGGTGCAAACTCTGTCTTGCTTGGAGGGTTGGGGTTCTTTTATGCTATGTTATTCCTTGTGCTCACATATTTCTCTTGTGATCTAATTCTTTTTTCGTGCTGTTTATACAAGGCACTGAAGGAATCTAGGACGAAGAGGCCTGGTGTTAAGAAGACAGTCACCAAGAAGAAGAGATCAGAAACATCTGCTGCAATGCCTCCAGGAAGGGTGATGGCCCCAGCTCCAGGACAAAAAAAGAGGATCCTGGAACCTGATGAACCTGCCCTTGATAGAGTCACAAGGCAGAAAGCAAATATGGCGACTGCGACGGACCATCAGGAAAGTCTGCTGCGCATGGACTCTGAGACCTCGGTGCAAATGGGTGATGAGTTGCCGCCCATGGATGAAGGAACCACTCTCAGCATGGATGGAAGTGGCACTGTCTCCCTAGTGAAGGAGGAACCATCTACATTGATCAAGCAGGCACTGTCCACACTGACCTCAGCCCTGTTGCACCTTCTATTGACAGGAATGCTGTCATCAATGAAGAAGAACAGCAGCTTGTGCTTCAATCAGGCAAGTTGACCTTTGCAATGCTATCTTTTACTAGTGCATTTTCCAAATGAAATGATCATGTATGCTTTTGTCGATTTCTATTCTAATTTATGAGTTCAATTTCATTTTCAGATGCAATGACTACCAAGACTAGACATAGAAAGGGCAAAGGGCTAGAGAGGATCACCAAGTCGCTTGGTAGCAAGGTGCCTATCCAAATTGCCGAAGGGATGAAGCGTCCAGAGAAGCTTCTGCATTCAGCAAAGCTTGCTTCCTTGTTTCATAGTTAATGTGCTATCTATTTTCTGTTACACCTATGCATGATCACTAATATTGTTCCTACCTTGTTTGCTGTCTTGGTAGGCAAATTTTGAGATGAACACGGACTCAGAGACCATCAAGACCGCGTGCAAAGATATTCTGCAGAAAAGTTCAAAGAACAGACGCCATCAGATCAAGAAGAAGTATTTTGATATCGTAGCCGCAAATAAAGTCAGCATCAAGTCTCCGGTACCCAATCTGACGGATGGTGAATGGCAAGCTCTGGTGGAGATGTGGTCTACCCCAAGACACAAGGTTTGTCTCTGCTTTGTTTGATGCTTTATGTTCTACACATGATATGTTAGTGCAAGATCATGCTGACAGTATGCTTTTTCGTAGGGAACCTGTGTGTCGAACAAGATGAATCGAGGAAAAGTCGTGTACAATCAGAGAACTGGTTCCAGGCACTACACAGCACACATTTTTGCCACTGTGAGAACTTTTCTCTAGAGATTTTACAGTTTGATCCTCCTTGGATAACATTTCTGATTCTTGCTGAATAACATTTTGATTTTTGTTGAAAAACATTTCAGAAAGAAGAGCGTAAGGGTGAGGAGCTGTCTGCGATTGACTTGTTTAAGGCCACCCACAACAACAAGAAGCACGGGTTTTCGGAGCCAGTCAAGGCTGCTATAGTAAGTCACTCCATGCTTTGTGCATGCCCTATTTGATTCACAGCCAGCTTTGATGTTGTTTGATGCTTTGATGATTTGATGTTGTTTGATTCGGAGCCAGTTCCATGCTTTGATGCTGTTTGATAGTTCCATGCTTATAGTTCCATGATGTTTGATTCACACACGCTGTGTTCCATGCATTGATGCTATTTGTTGCATTTTTTATGACATGATGAAATTTGATCTGAATGTTAGTTAAGAAGCCATCTTATATAGAACCACCATTCCAGGCTTAATGAAGCGATCATATTGTTCCAATTGCATGTCTCCAGGTCACTAGTCATCATCTTGTATAGATTTTGTGTGCTGGTTTGGTTACTTCAAATAATCCATTTGTGTGCTGGTTTGGTTTCTCCACTAATGCCTATCATTTTCCTCCATATGCTGGCTTGAAATGGAAGAAATGAAGGACGTGCCGGTACCGGAAGGTGAAGAGCCAAAGTCTACTGTTCAATTTGTCGAAGAAGTGCTGTCGAAATCTGTCAAGCAAAGCACATTCCTCACGAATGTTGGGCTCCAGTCATCTAGGAACAACTCCCGCAAAGCAACTGCTGAAGTGTTTGCTCATGTTCGTGACCTTGAGCAGAAGCTGGAGAGGTCCGAGCATCAAGCTGAACTGGTGCAAGAAGAATTGACGGCAATCAAGATGAAGGCGGAAGAATCTGAAGTTGCACGCGACAAGGAACTTGAGCTGCTACGGCAGAAGTCTCAAGAACAGGAAGAGAAGTTAGCCCACTTGATGGCTCTCTTTGGAGCTAAGGTAGTTTGATGGCCCTCTTTGTCTTTGAGTTGTTGCATTTTGAACTGAGCTGAGCTGAGAGCTGTTGCATTTTGAGCAGCTGTGAAGTTATGTGATCTTGTGAACCTGTGAAGTTATGTGAAGTTATGTGGATCATTTTGTTTATTTTCTGTGAAGTTATGTGTATCACTTGTGCACCTGGGCCTTTCTGTTTATAGTTATGCAAAATGAGAACTTGGGCTCTAAAAAGGCCGAGGCCCAAACAAGAATTAGACCAAAAAGGCTTGGGCCTAAAAAATGATATGACTGTAAGGAAAAAAATTATAAAAGGCTGCATATCAGATAATAAAAAGGCCAAGGCCCAAATTCGAACTAGACCAAAAAGTCTGTGGCCCAAAACAATAGTGGACTATAAAAAAAATTCATCAGAAAAAGGCTCCATTCCCAGAAAATAAAAGGCCAAATTATTGGGCTAGGCCCATACACATAAGCAAAATAAAGAGAAAAAATAAATTAAACGGGCCGAATTATTGGGCTTGGCCCATGTAGACGGCTGAAATGGACCGGGCTGATTCTATTTTACGACCTTTTCATTTGGTCGTAATTCTGCCACGTCAGCTTGCCACGGTGGATCTGACGTGGTGTGGTCGAATTGCTAGTGACCAAAATAATTGGTCGTAAAATCTACGACCTTTTTTTTGGTCATAAACGTCTATGACCATTCCAGAAGAAAGGTCGCTATAGTCAGTTAACGACCCCCAGCATTTGACCTTATGTTTTTGGTCACATAAAGGTCACAAATTGAAAATAGTGACCTTTCAGTGACCAATAGTGGTGGTCACTAGTTGACATATTTCTTGTAGTGCATGCACGTCATTCTAGGTCATCCATTTGACTAACTGAATATGAGTTGCTATGTCACAAAAAGTATATCATTGGATTCTTAAGCGGATGTAGTTTCTAAACATATACTGTTCATCACATATATAGCCAGTTAAATTCTCAACCTAGAACGACGTGCATGTCCTACAAACCGATACGGAGGAAGTAGTAAAAGTGAGGTGATTTTACCGAGCGGTGGGCGGGGGAGCATGTCCTATCATGCGGTGCCACGTGTCATGATGTACCAAGGCTATGTGCCTCCCTCTTCAGGCATAAAATGGCAGAAGCAATACCTGGTTTTCTTGAAGGAGATGATGGCGAAGCGGATTCAACAAACTGTGAAATAATGGTTGCTTCGTCCGTCTGGGAAGATGCGGCATTGTGATTTGACGTCTAATTGCTCATTACTACTACTGGGGCGGTACGACAGGGGTGCGTTCCCCTGCTGTTCTGCACTGTTGACACATCGACCCGGTTGTTATATGTCCCACATGTCAGTGAGAGGAAGTACAGAATTCATGAAAGAGAGTGTCGATGGAGGAGTACCAGACACGGCTTGGTTTTTGATACTTCACGTGATCCACGATACAAACACGGACTAAAAAAAAGGCGAGGGCGGGTCTTTTCCTGTTCGGCAGACAGGGGAGTTTGGCATAGTCTGTTCGAGGCAATGAGGCAGGAAGGGAAACAAGCAAATAAAGGTTGAGCGACTTAGTTTTGGGAAAATCTGATTTTACGGAGTACGTACCCACTATGGAGGTAGTACTACTTACTACTCCCCCCTTTCCAGTTTATCGGGCTCATCTAAAAAATTCATTTTTCTGTTTTATAAGTCTCAATTCTACTAGTAGTACTACCGTAACATGATTGGATTTCGAGGTGCGTTAAATTACCCGATGCAAGCAGTGTCAAGAGAAACTCACTAATGCATCTAGAAGTCATGGAAATTTAGTGGTCATTCATGCATTCGTTCTAATTAATGCCTCGGTAAACATAACTTGAGAAAAATGAGCGTACTAATTACTTGTGCAAACTACGAAATTAATTCCACCACTCACCATCTACCTTGGTTGGAGAGATTCTGAAATTGTTCCATAAAGCAGAAAGGAGGGAGTGGTAACATAGCGTAGGGTAGCTTGCTGCACCACGGATGTCGGCGTTCTGGGAATGGGGGTCCCCAGACTTGCCTACCTGCGGCCCATGGTGTCGCTAAGCCAGCAGGCGCACGGCCCATCTTCATCAACAAGGCATCCAAGACCCTCGCGAGGGTCCAAGCCTCGTGAGGGGGACGATGCATGACCTCCTCTGGAGTAGCCTAGCCAGGAAGGCTCACGAGGAGCGGAGATATCAAGGCAGGGCAAACCTCACGAGGCTCTCGTGACGCGAGCCATGACGAACGGCACCAGGAGGGCGCCAGGCGGTCAGGCAAAGGAGGCCAGCGCAGGCGAAGAGTACCGAGGCGTCAGGCAAAGGTTGCTATATTGGTGCAACGAGACCAAGACCAGGAGGACGGCAAGACGGAGGTCATCGTGGAGCCCAAGACAGCGTCACCACGAGAGCTTTTCACAGACGAAGACCGCTTTTGTCAGGATAGTTTGTTCGCTCCCTTCCCGCACGATATTTGGGAAGAGGACCAGGGCCTATATAAGTAGAGCTAGCCACCATAGTAGGGGCATCTGATCTGAGCTCGATCCAACCCGATCGAGAGCCTACTCACAAGAAAACCTCAACCTCAGGAGGCTGTTCTTCCCTTGTACTGTTCATCATCAGCCCAAGAGGCAATCCACCACCACCACCACACTGGAGTAGGGTATTACACCACAATGGTGGCCCGAACCAGTATAAACCTCATTTTCTTCTATGTTGTGAGTTCGTCGAGTTCGTCCACGAGATCTTAGTGAGCTAGGGCGTAGATCGATAGGAGGGAAAGACTTCGCGCGTACCCCAGTGTTCGAACCTTAAGGGTTTGCCAGAACCCCACATCCGACATTTTGTGCGCCAGGTAGGGGTGCGCCGGACCTCCTCTCCAACAACCTGTGCCCTGTGCCGCCGCACTTCGCTCCCATGGCGGGTGCCCCACCATCTACCTCCGCGACCTGCATCGACAGCGGGGCATCTGGGTACCGAGCTCTGGCCCCCGCCCTGCGACGAGTGCGGTGGCCGACCAAGTTCAAGCCAGAGATGCCGCCGCGTTACGATGGCGCGGCAGACCCAACGCCGTTCCTGCTGGCATACGAGGAGGCTCTCCTCGAAGCCGGAGGCAACGACAAGATCATGGCCAACTGGTTCCCCATGGCCCTTGCCGACGAGCCGCGCGCCTGGCAGCTCAACCTCCCGCGATCCACTGTGGCTTCCTGGGGGGAACTCCGTGACCTCTTCATTGATCGCTACATGGTGCCAGCGCACCATGCAATCGCGGCCCTACTGGGCGGCTCTCAAGCAAAGCCTTCAGATCGACACGTCAAACCGTTCCTCCGTCAGATCGGGGCCGCCACCAAGCGCCCGGGGGCTCTGCCAGGTTGGGCTGCCCCGGAGGCCGACCTCACCTTTGGCTCAAAAGACCACCACGGCTCCACCGCCGGCTCCAGCATGCTCCCAATGCTCTGCACGCCCATCATCTACAACATGGCCGTCACCAAGACCCTCATTGACGGCGGTGCCGGCCTCAACTTGCTCTCTGTAGAAGCCTTCAGCCTTCTCCACGTGCCGCTCGAGCGGCTCAACCTCAGCAAGCCTTTTTCGGGAGTGGGTGGTGCAGCCACCCACTCTCTCGGGCAGATCCGCCTCCCTGTCACCTTTGGCACACGCGACAACTACCGCCCTGAGCTGGTGGACTTCGATATCACCTGCATCGGTCTCCCATACAACTCCATCCTCGGGTACCCAGCTCTCGCTCAGTTCATGGAGGCGACCCATCCGCCGTACAACCTCATGAAGATGCCAGGAAGCAAGGGGGTCCTCAACATCAAAGGGGGACACTAAGGAGCCCGTGACGGCGCTTAGTGTCGGGGATTGGGTGCGACATATGCCAAAGGATGGCTTATCATGGAGGGGGCGAGTAGAACGTCACTGGTGCCTGGAAACGGGATGAGGCGAAGGCATGCACGCCGGCGAATCTTACCCATCTTCAGGGCTCTCCGAGGAGATAACACCCCATCGCTGTTCATGGGGTCTCCGCATGATCACTATGGCAAAATGGGTACAAGAGGCTCCTTGAGCTGTTCGGGGTGAGGAAGGAGAAGGGCTCGGCTTGCTCTTCTCTCCCTCTATGTGTGTGTCTAAAGCTACTGGCTTCCAACCTTTTGCATGGGTGCCCCGGGGGGTTTATATAGGCCTACCCCCCGGGGGTACAATGGTAATCCGGCTTGGGGTGGTCCCAAGTAGGCAGTCTCTAAGTCGCCATCTTCTCCGCCGACTCGTGGGGCCCGCCGACTAGTGGGCCCTGCCGACGGTCCGGCATGGGGCCGACAGCCCTTGTCCGCCGCGGGCGGGTCTTGCCGGTTGCAGGTCACTGTAGCCGTGCTTCTAATTACGCGAGCTTGGTCGTGAGGTTATGGCAACAGTGTCGCCGCTTGGCGGGCGATCACTGTTGCCATTCCCTGTCTTGTCTTGTTAATGGCGCGTGGATCCCGGGGGAGGAGCCGGCCGACTTCTGGAGGCCGACTCCATCGGGTCCGTCTTTGGGGTGCTCTCGCCGTCTTCGGCACTCCCGCTTACAGGCGGGTCCCGCCGTCTTTGGGTCTTACAGACAGGCCAACGTGGGTACAGAAATCTGCCCACGGTGATGATGTCAAGGCCGGCATGGGGACAGTGCTGCGCCGCACGGAGATCTCCGTTGGTACGGCGCCCTGTAGCCATACCTGCCCTTTATGGGCTGGGCGGGGATGGGCCGTGAGGCGGCTTTACCCCATAGTCGCCCAGGCATAAGGCTGTGGAGGTCACGGGCCGACTCCTTGTAGCCGCCTCACCAAGGTCACGGGACGACTTGAAGTCGGCCGTCATTCGCCGACTAGTCAAGGCGGCTGTTCGCCTTTGGGGTCTTGAGGCGCAGCCTGCCCGATGTTTTGAAAGGTTCAGGGCTCGGTCCGCCTACCGTAGTCCATTACTCCGACGTAGTCCCCGGCCGGGAGGCGCCGAGGCAGCCCATCGAGGAGCCTCGACAGCTTCATCCCCCTGACAGGAAGGATTTGGACTCGGCCCGCCGTCTCCATCCGGAATCGGCTTTGCAGGGGGCCGTCTTGCTCTTCAAAGGTTCCGAAGGTCGCAGCGGGACCTGGGCGGCGTGCCTGATAAGCTTCCTGGCAGCCGCCTGTCGCGAGCCCGCCACGTGATGCCACGGGGCAGGGCCGGTCTGCCAGCCCACGCGCGGACAAGACAGGCCGTCGGGCGGGCCCGCCATCACCACGCCCGGCGCAGCGGATCCGCTGCGGTCGTGCGGCGGTTGAGCTCTTTACCGCTATCGCGCCGAGAACGTCGTGGGTTAAATCGTAAGGCGCAAGGATGTGGGCGCGATTAATCCCACGCCCGCCCCTCGGCCGCAGCCCAGCGCCTATAAGTAGGCCGGGGGAGGGGGCGGCGACGACGCGCACTCTCTCATCCCGCCCCTGCCCCGCCTTCTTCTTGCTCCTCCGCGCGAGCCTCGTTCCTTCCTCACCGCTGGAGATGAGCTCCTCATCAGCCGCGCGCCCCACCGCGGCTCCGGCGTGGGGGCGGCTCCACATCGACAACGACATGGTCGAAGTTCCTTCGCCGACGCGCCATTCCCTGCAGCAACCTCGTGCGAACCAGCCGCCGCCGGAGGGCGTAAATCACGCCGGCCGCGGAGGAGGGCGAGCGGGTTGTCTTCCGCCGCACCTCATGCGCGCTGGTTGGGGCTGTCGGCGAGCGGCTTCTTCCGCGTTCTTGAGTTCTTTGGGCTCCAGCCGCACCACCTCACCCCCAACACGGTGGTGCTGCTGGCCGCCTTCGCATCCTTATGCGAAGGTTTCCTCGGAGTTATCCCCACCATCAAGCTATGGGGGGAGTTCTTTCAAGCAATGCTCGGGACCCACATCGCTTGCGTGCCGGCTCTGTGCGGCGTGTTCATCGCCAAGAGGAGGCCGGTGGCCGATAATCCTTTCCCTGCCATCCCCCTCATCAAGTTGGTGAAGATGTGGCAGCGCTCGTACTTCTACGTCAAGAACGTCGCCCCCGACAGCGACTGGGTCAACTTGCCGCCCTACGTGGGTGGCGAACTGGCGGGCCGACCCACCAGCTGGTCCTATAGGGCCCGGACGCTGACTCCCGCAAGTAACACCGCCCGTCGCTGCGTTCACAGAATGATACAATCGGAGGGCCTGACTGGGCTGACTTGTTGGTCGCCTTCATGGCGCCGCCGAGTCCTCCCTCTCCAGGCCGCCTCATCTCGATCCGCCAGATGAGCGGCCGCCGACCCCAAATTAATGTGCTCAAGGACATGCCCCACGCTGGAGGTGGTGGACACGGTGAACTTCTTGGCTAATCATGACCTCAAGGAGGAGTGGCGCTCCGGCAAGGAGCCATAATCGCGCGCCAATCCCCCGCCGATGGTAAGTCACCTCTCGCTTCCTTGTTTCCTTCCTTAGCCGGATCCGGCTCTTACTTTTCTTGGTTCTTTCCGACTCAGAATCCTCTCATGCCGCCCTCGACCGGGCCAAGGCCGGGCTCGCGAGTTCATCCTCGACCAAGCGGAGAGTGACGTCGACGACCCGACTTGGGCGTGGCGGCGGTGGAGACCGACGCCCGAAGGAGGGGAGAGGCCGACGACATCGGGCCCTCGGCCACTTTTGCAGATCGACCGATGATGAAATGCCCCACGCCAAGAGAGAACCGCCAACCAGCGCGAGCTCCTCCGCCTTTGGGGGGGCCGAGGCGGTGCGGAAGAAGCGCTGGCCGGGCCGAGTCAGCCCAGGCGGCTAGGCCAAGAGGATCAGGGGAGCAGCCGCCGCGACTCAGCGTGAAGAAGCGGCCGCGAAGGCCAACCCCTTCCGCAAGGAGGTGAAGAAGCCGCCGCTGGTCTCCACG
Organism: Aegilops longissima; assembly: GCA_021605205.1. Taxonomy (NCBI): domain Eukaryota; kingdom Viridiplantae; phylum Streptophyta; class Magnoliopsida; order Poales; family Poaceae; genus Aegilops; species Aegilops longissima. The sequence goes on from CM038679.1 coordinate 177,350,542, forward strand.
TAAGTGTCTTTTTATTCCGTCTTGGCCAAGTCTTCTTATGTCTTTTTCTCTCATCAGGGCTCCCCTCACTCTGGAGAGGGTCGCTGCCACCTCCGTCATGGGGTCGGCAGAGACGTCCGCCAGTAGTCGGCGGGTTGACCCTGCGGCCGCCCTCAGGGAGGCAACAGAGCGGAACACGCAGGAGAAGCGCGACGAGGAGGCGGCCGCCCATCGAGAGAAAAGGGCGGCCGAGAGGGCGGTCGGGCCGCCGCCGCAGCTCAAAGGCAAGCCGAGGAGGCTGCGCCTCTCGGCCGGGCGCTGCTCGCTATTCCTCGAACTTCAAGTACACCGCCGCCGGATTTCACGGGCAATCGGAGGGAGCTGGTGATGAGGCTCCTGCCGCAGGGAAGGGGCGGCGAGGCTTTTCCGGGCGTGTAGCCAGCGCCTCCGCCTGCGTAGTCTGAAGTCGCATGAGGCAAACAGCCGGGCGGACCCACCAGCCGCCGACGACGACGATGAAGCTGCAGCGGCTGCTTCTTCAAGTCACTCGCCAGCGGGCGCCGCTTTTGAGAAGGCGGACTCGGCGCCGCGCTTTTTGAGACCGGCGCCGCCAGCTCGGCGATCCATGACGCTGAAGTTGCCGAGCGCCGCGCCACCGGGTGGGTGCGAGGAGGCGGCACGGCCTGCTGAACACGGGCGCTTCTAGACGCCCGCCAAGTTGCGGGCGGCGCGCCTCCGTAACTCTTCCAAGGCGCACTCGCGCCGCGCTCTGCCGTCGGGTAAGTTTCATTTCCAAATTTTCTTGATCTTTCTTCGTGGCCAACCGCACTCCATCGGGTGTAGTCTCGAGTTTCGGTCGCTGCTTGAGCGTGCCCGAACTTTATTCGCTTACTTCCAAGTCTTTATCTATGTCTGGAATCCTTGTTACAGGAGTATCTCAACCTCCGTTGCTACCGCCTTCAACCGCAACGTTGAAGAGCTGAACAAACGGGCTGCTGACCTGGCGAGGAGCCGAGGTGAGTTTTCTTCTTCGCGGGCGCGCTTGCGCACCCGCGGGCTGTAGTCCCTGAGATTCGGGCCGACTGCTGCGTAGTCGGGCCGGATCTTCCTGGCGACCTTCTTATCTGATGACTTCGCGTCCTTCATCTTTTGTTCTTCAGAATCCAACGCCGCTCAAGGGATCAGCTGGTACGGCCGAGACCGCCTTCGCACTAATGAGGAGGAATGCGGCAAGCTCGCCAGAGCGCGACCGCTGGCCACGCAGTCAAGGAGCAGTAGGGAGTTGCTCAAGGCGGCGCTGGCCGAGGCGGAGAAGAAAGAGGCCGCCTCCCGCCGAAGTTTGAGAGCGAAGGCCCGCTTTGACCCACCGAGAGGCGATCCGACCTCCGCTTCCATGAGATCAAGATATCGTTGATGGTAAGTTTGCTTTACTTTCTTTTGGGTTGCCGACTATGGATTAAGTCGGCTCTTGTCTTTTCTAACTTGCTTTTTCTTCTTCCCGCGCATTTCTTTTCCTGGTCATACGCAGCCGGCCAATCAGGCCATTGAGGCCGAACGCGAGGCGCGGAGGGCGGATGGCACCGAGATCACAGCCAATGCCCCTCGGACCCTTGACGAGCAGCTCCTGAGCATTGAGGCTCGTCTGCGGCCGGCACATCGATGTCGCGCCGCCTTCAGCGGTCGGGCCTGTGCATTGTTGCCTGGTGGACAAGCCGGTTTCGCAGACTCCCACCGGGACCGCCGACCGGCCGGAGGTCGCGGGCGGGCGCCTTGAGGCTTGAAGGGCTCGCGCCCGAGCTGGAGCTCGCCGAGCCCCGAGTTCATCAAGGCGTGGTATCTGTGGCTTGACCACGACCGCTGGCCGCTGCTCCGCCGGGCCCAGCGGAGCTGCAGCCACGGAGGGCGCCTTGCCGAAGGCGGGCGGCGATCGCCGACTACACGGACACCAGCGCCTTCGCCCGGAGCGGGCTGAAGACGGGGAGGCACCGCCGAGTTGTTCGGATGAACCCGACTACAGCGAGGACTCAAGGAGGTGATCGACTCCAAAGACCGAGAATGAGGACGAGGCGGAGGACGGAGACGGCATGGAGGCGCCAAGACGGAGCGGGCGGCCAGCCTCAGCCGACAAGCCTCCAAGAACGAGCGCTGCGCCCGAGCCAGCCGCTGCCAGAGACGATCAACCGAGATCGCCCAAATTAGCCGCCCGGCTACCGACGCCGCCACCGGCCCGCCTTCCAGCCCCATCCGCCGCTTAAGCCGCCATGCTGGCTTTTATTTTATCTCGCTTGTTAGTCTTTCAAAGCACTTTGTTAATTAAGACAATTCCACCCGCTGGGTGTATTCCAACCTCTCGTTTCAAAGATCCGCCAAGGGCCTAAGTTTATGTAAATATTGTTCTAATTTCATGTTTTCTTGCTCGGTTTTTATGGCTTTCCTTGCCGCTTTTCCTTAGATGCCGCTGCTTGCCAGTGCAGCCGCTCATGGACTGCCGCTCAGGTCAAGTGCTCGCTACTTTTGAGAAGGCAAGTACTTGGCCATTTTAGAGTCGCTACAAGTTGGGTAGAAACGCAAGCCGGCCTCTTAAGAGTCGGTTTCATAAAACGGGCCGAGCCGGTTTCAACTATGTGTATGCTTTGGGTCCTTAACCTTTTTTTCGTAGGTGCGCGCATTTACCTCACTCCCGCCCGCCAAATACCGCTTCCGCAAGCTGCAGCTTCGACAGAGATTTGCTTGGGCGCCAGACGCTACTTGTCGGACTTCGTGAAGCACTTCATAGCTCAAAGCGGCGAGTCCCTCGGCCGACTAGTCGAGCCCGGTGCCAAGCAGATAATAAAAGGGTAACATACCCAAAGGCATAATTTTATCATACGATAATGAAGAGGGAAGTCCTCGAGCTCGCCTCGGGGCCCGGAGTCTTGGTATTTCAAACACAAAAGGGTAGCGTGGTACATATCGTGATCAATCAGAAAATCTCCGGAGGAGATTTGCATTCCATGGTCGCCTGCTCTTTGTCGAGTCGCCCTCTTGCGTGTTTCGGGCTTCGAGCATCGATCGTAGTAGGAGTCGCTGCTCAAGACTCATCGATGATGAACGGTCCTTCCTAAGGCGCCGACAGTTTGTGCTGGCCAGCTGTTCACGAATCAGCCGGAGCACAAGGTCGCCTCTAAGAATGATCTTGGCTTGACCTTCTTGTTGTAGTAGCGTGCAGTGCTCACTGGTAGATGCCGGACCGGCCGAGTGCCAGAGTCGCCCTCTTCCAAAGCAGATCGACGCCGCCTTGACGTGCTTCCTCGCTCTCTTCGGTGTACATGGTGACTCGCGGAGTCAAACTCTATATCCGTTGGGATGACGGCCGCGCACCGTGATACGAGGAAGAAGGTGTGAAGCCGGCCGACTTGTTTGGAGTAGTATGCAGACTCCAGAGGACGGTCGGCAACCTCGCAAAGCAACCGCCGAACGCCCAAAGGGTTCGACCAGACGAGGCTTGATGCCGCATAAGATGAGGCTATTCGCCGCTTCCACCTGGCCGCTTGATCGCGGATGGGCAACATACGCTAAGTCCAATGGATGCTCTGCTAGCAGAACGGGCCGTATGCCTTTGGCTAAATTTGTGCCGTTGTCGGTGATGATGTTAAAGCGACACGCCGCATCGAGTCGTGATGTCGGCGATGAAAGTTATCGCCAGAGGGACCATTCAACTTCTTGATGGGTTTTGCTTCTATCCACTTGGTGAACTTGTCCACCGCGACAAGTAGGTGAGTTAGGCCACCTCGCGTCAGCCTTGAATGGTCCCACCATGTCCAGTGCCCCAAACAGCAAAGGGCCAAGCGATGGGGATTGTCTTTATACCGAAGCCGGGCTGAAGCGGCTTGGAGCGGAACACCGCACCCCTTGCATTTTTGAACTAATTCCCTGGCCTCTTCTAGGGCGATCGCCGTAAGAAACCGTGGTCGAAGGCTTTGGCGAAGAGTGCTCGAGGCTCCATGATGGCCGTGACTCGCCTCGATGAATGTCTTCAAGGATTGCCCGGCCTTGCTCGATTCGACGCAGGCTGGTAGACACCGTGACGCCGCGCCGACCAGCTCTCTATTGATTATAGTATAGGCTGCCGACGGCGCTGCAATTTGCCGAGCCAAGGTTTCATCACTTGGTAGCTCTCCGCTACTAAAACTTCAAGATGGGCTGGGCCCATGAGGGTGTCTGCTATTTCTTCGACCGCCAAGATCGCTACTTGGACGAGGGGCGCTAGGCCGAGGCGGCGGGTTGAGTCTGCAGCAGCTTGTTGCGTTGGAGAAGTCCCCGGGCCGACTGGCACAGTCCCTGGACCGAGTACTGGAGGTTTTGCAAAGGTCGCTGCAGTCCCCGAGCCGGGTTGCGAAGTCCCCGGGCCGGCTTCGACTGCAGCGTTCTTTGGGGCGCCTTTCAAGGATTCTTGTGCCGCCCGCCGAGGCTCGAGTCGGATCTGCTTTCTTCGGGGAGCCGCACAAAATGGAGTCTGATTCGTGATGGTTTGACGGACGGCTTGAGAAGGCATCAAGGGCGACGCCGGATGGTATTGCCTGCCGGGTGGAACCGATTTCGCTGTGGCATCCGCTGGTCGTTGTCGCTTTGGTATATGGAGGAATTCGCATCCTCAAAATATCCACTCGGCTTGCTGTACCGTAAAGCGGTAGCTCGCCATGTTTGCCTCCTTGGCGCCCCTGGGCCACCGGATGACTGTTGGACCACCAAGTCGGAGTCGCCATAGCATGTGATCCGCGAATGCCGAAGTTCTTTGGCAAGCCGGAGTCGTGGATGAGCGCCAGATTCGGGCGACGTTGTTGGAGGTGGCGAAATGGATCTGCAGGCGATTTGAGCTTGTCGCCTTTAGGGAAGTGAGGATCACGCCGCTCCCAAGCCGTGTGCATCTTGAGCCATCAAAGTGCATCCGCCAATGGTGGAGTCGGGCGCCAAGGCAGACATCGGTCTCGCCCAATCGACGAGGAAGTCGCTGCTTGTGACTTGATGGCGGTGCAGGTGGTAAAAGATGGTGTAGGGGCTAACTCTATGCCCCACTTGGCCACACGGCCTGTAGCATCTCGGCTCGGCGATCTCAAGCTAGTGGGGCCGTGCAAACCACGGTGATTGAGTGCTCTTGAAAGTAAGGCTTCAACTTCTTGCAAAATGCATGCTGTAACACATCTTCTGGTAGTGGGGGTAGTTCTGCTTGGAGGTTGACAGTACCTCGCTCAGGTAATATACTGGTCTCTGGACCAGTAGCGCCTTGCCCTCCTCCTTGCGTTCAACCACAACAACTATGCTGACTACCCGGCTGGTGGCGGCAATATACAGGAGCATGGGCTCTTTTGGAGTCGGAGCCGCCAAAGATCGGGGAGTAGCCAGCGTTTTTTCAATCAAGAAAAGCCTCGCTCGCGCTTTGAGTTCCATTCAAGAAGGTGGTCTTCTTCATAAGTTGGTACAGAGGAAGGGCTTTTCACCCACCGATCGATGAATCGACCGACAGACGCCAAGCAGCCGTGAACTTCTGCACATCCAGCAATGGGCGGGCACTTCCATTCTCTCAATTGCCTTGATCTTCACGGGTTGCACTTATGCCGCTGCTCGATACCGTGAAGCCGAGGAGCTGGCCGGCCGGTACTCAAGACGCATTTCCGGGTTGAGCTTGATCTGAATCGGCGCAAGTTTTCAAAGGTCTCCTTGAGGTCTTCCAACAGCGCTCGCCTCCGCCTTCACCACCACGCCGCCCACGTAAACATGGCGTTCGCCGAAGGCTTGAGAAGGCACTTCGCATGCAACGCCGAAAGGTGGCGCCGGCGCCCTCGTCGAACGTCATGGTCGCAGCGTATATTCCAAATGGCGGATGAAGGCGGTCTTCAATCTGTGTGCCGGGTTCAGCTTGATCTGGTGATATCCTAAATATGCATCTAAGAAACTTAACAGCTCACATCCGGCTGTGGAGTCTATCACCTGATCAATTCTGGGTAGAGCGAACGGGTCCTTGGGCAGGCTTAGTTGAGGCTTGTGTAGTCAATACACATCCACCACTGCTTGTTCTTCTTAGTACCAGGACCGGTTCGCCAACCATTCCGAAAGAAAACTTCCATGATGAAACCGGCCGCAAGGAGCCGGGCTATCTCTTCTCCAAAAACTCTTCTTTTCTCTTCCCGACAAAGCGGCGCAAGGGCTGCCCGACGGCCTTCACATCAGGTCGGACATGTAATTTTTGCTCACGAACCACAAGACACTTGACATGTCTTTGGGGGACCATGCGAGGATGTCCCGATTTCACGGAGGAAATCGACGAGATCGCTTCCTATTTGTCGCCGAGGTTCGCACCTATGACAGCAGATTCTCCGGTGCTCCGGTCCAAGGGTATCTTCTTGGTCTCTTTGGCCGGCTTGAACGAGCCCTCGCCTTCGACTCCTTGGGGTCGGATGATATCTCTAGCTGCTTGCTCGCCATCGCCACAACCCGATCCAGAGCCGCTCACCGCGATCACAAGGACTCGATTAGTCGGTTGCTTTCATCAAGCAGCGGACGACTTTCTCAGAGTCGCCGGCCACGGTCAGATCCCTTGAACTCGCATCTTCATCTTGAGGTAGGCGAGTGGGGATCGCCATGAACTTGGCCAAAGCAGGTCGCCAAGCAAGGCATGGTAGGGGCTCGAGGTCCACCACTTCAACCGCAGACTGGTTCTCACTTAAAGTGATCCTTATCCCCAAAGAGGACGCCAATCAAAATCTTGCCAATCGGGTGAGCAGGAAAGGCTGTGTACAATTCCGCGGAACACAACCCGACTATGCCGGCTGCCTCGCTGATTCCTAGCTTCTCCATCGATCCTTGTACAGGATGTTGATGCTGCTGCCTCCGCCTATCAAGATTGTGAGAAGCGAAAGCGGCCCGCCTATCCGTGGCAAGGGTGGCTCAAGACCAGGGCGAGGAACCCGGATTCGCTATCACCTCGGGTGATCAGCACGACTCCAAATGATGGGCTTCGACCAAAGGCATGAATTCGGGGCCTCGATGCTACAAAGATTCACCTCTTGCTGCTGCCGCTCACCGCGGGCGATCATCTCGCCACGCTGGTAAACACGATAGGCGCCGCTCTTTTCGTAATCGTTTTGCATCTAGCACCGACCGGCGGACAGCCGCTGCCGGGCGGTGGTGGAGGCGGCGCCCAAAGAGCCAAGGAGGGGCAAGGCCGCCTCCTTGGCGATCCCGGTGAGCCAGCTGGCACTTCCGGTGGTGTGGTTTGACGGCTTGCGCGCCGTGGAACTTGGGTGGTCCGGCCAGTAGTCTGCCAGTAGGAGAAGGCCAGCAACCAGTTGGACTTGCCGCTTTTCGCCGCTAGGTGAGGCTGCCCTCCGGTTGCTGGTTCGATCACGCCACCGCCGATCAAGAAGTCGGCTGCGGGGCCTTGCGCTTGTGAAAATTCTGCTGCTGCTGTCGTCGGCTGGGATCGCCAGCTGGAGTTCTGGGAGCATGAGGAGCTACTTTGTCCGTCGCACTGACTTCGATCTCCGCCTTCATGGAGGAGTCGACAGTGGCATATTTGTCCGCTATGACTAGCAGGTCGTCGAGGGTCTCCGGTTCGTCGCAAAGGAGCTTGTGCTTGAGGAGGGTGCCTTCTCTGCACCCGGCGGTGAAGTACTCGATTTCCTGCACCTCATGCAATCCTTCACAGGAGTTCCGGAGCTCGCCCCAGCGCGTGAGGTAGTCGCGAGTGGACTCGTTGGGGCCTTGTACGCACAAGGACAGCTGACGAGGCTTGGGAGGTCGCTTGGATGTTCTTGTGAAGTTGCGGACGAAGGCCTCGGTGAAGTCGACCCAGCCGCTGATGCTGCGGGCTTCGTTGTTCAACCACGTCCGGCCGTGCCTCGAGCATGAGCGAACATACTTTACGGCAACGCGCTTGTTGCCGCTCGCTATGCCGACGGCCGGGAGTAGTCCACCAGCCAGCCCTCCGCTTCACGGAGCCGTGTATTTGGGCGGTCTCGGGAGTGGAATCTCGGGAAGAGCTCGTCGCGATGCGAGGTCCAAACAAGGTGGGCCCAACTCATCTTCTTCTTCTAGCGCCAGTATCGGTGAAGTCGCCGATCCGGGCGGGCGCTGCTTCGCCGACTCTCTCGGGCGCCAAGGCGGTCGCCGAGTCGGATGCTCGACGGGTGGCGGGAGACTCGCGCCTTTCTCTCGCGGGAGGCGGAGGTCGATAGTCGCCCCGCCGCTTACCGCTTTGGGGCGGCCGCCTTCGCGCTTCAATGGAGATGTGAGTCCGCTATGGCTGACAGCCGGATCTCGGTTCCTTCTTCCGTGGACGCCGCCACCGGCGCCCGAGATGTCGCGCTTTGATCTCGGCGGGAGGAAAGTCGCCGTGTTGTCGCTGTGGCGCCCGCGGCAGCCGGTTTTTTGCTGCGCGCGCCGCCGAGGAGCTACGGACTCGCCTCCGCCATCAGCGCGCCTCACCTCGGGTTATCTAGCTGGTTCGCCGCCGCTCGGGCAGCGCGAATGTTCTCCATCGGGCGGCGCGATACAGGCGGCCGCCCCAAACAGATCGGGCGAGGGCCGCACATGCCGCCGGACCACGCCTTAGGGCGGTTAGGCCCAGCCGGAGCCGTGAGCGCCCACGGCGCCGATCCATCTCGCGGCTGATAGGCTTCGACAAGTGTCTCATGCTTGCCAGCTTCGCGCTACCGAGGAGTCAAGGCGGCGCGCCCAGCGCTGGCATCGGGCGCCCTCCGGAATGGAGGCGGTCAGGTCTTGCGTAATGTTGTCGAAGGTCACGAGCCCTCACTACGGAGGGCTCGCCATGATCGATGACGAGTACTTGCGGACGGTGCTCCCGCCGCCTCCGCACGCAGGGAGAGGTTCGTCAGAGACCACCACGCTGGTGGGGAACGCGCCGAGCGACGCGGTGTCGGAATCGACCAGCATCGGGTCGGTGGAGCCTACGGACCTGTGTCGGCGGCGGGCTTCGCCGTCGGCGTGAAGCTGCTCGAGGAGGCCCGTGAGGAGGCTTTCGGGCCGCCTGCGCCTGCGCCGGATACAGGCTCGTCGGAGAGGCGAACCTCGCCGACAAGTTCGGCGAGGCAACTTGCCGTGCAGGCAATCTCAGCGCCATGCAGCGCGTCAGCGCAAACTCCATCTGGCGTGCCGGGCTGGCTGCGCTCGCTAGGGAGGAAGAGGGTTCCCGCCCGCAGAAGGTCTCAGACGACGGTGCACCAGTGCCCCACGGTGGGCGCCAAATGTCGGGGTTGGTGCGACATATGCCAAAGGATGGCTTATCATGGAGGGGGCGAGTAGAACGTCGCTGGTGCCTCGAAACGAGATGAGGCGAAGGCATGCACGCCGCTAATCTTACCCAGCTTGTGGCTCTCCGAGGAGATAACACCCCACCGCTGCTCCTCGGGTCTCCGTGATGATCACGATGGCAAATGGGTACAAGAGGCTCCTTGAGCTGTTCGGGTGAGGAAGGAGAAGGGCTCGGCTTGCTCTTCTCTCCTCTATGTGTGTGTCTAAAGCTACTGTTTCCAACCTTTGCATGGGTGCCCCGGGGGTTTAGATAGGCCTACCCTGGGGTACAATGGTAATCCGCTTGGGGTGGGCCCAAGCCGTCGCCTCTAAGTCGCCGCCTTCTCCGCCGACTCGGGCCCGCCGACTACGGGCCCCGCCGACGGTCCGACATGGGGCCGACAGCCCTTGTCCGCCGCCAAGGGTCTTGCCGCTGCGATCATCAGTAGCTGCGTGCTTCTAATGACGCGAAGCTTGTCGTGAGGTTATGGCAACAGCGTTGCCGCCGCCGGCGGGCGATCACCGCTGCATTCCTCGCCTTGTCCGTTAATGGCGCTGGGATCCGGGGAGGAGCCGCCGACTGGAGGCCGACTCCATCGTGTCCGTCTTTGGGGTGCTCTCGCCGTCTTCGGCACTCCCGCCGACAGGCGGGTCCCGCCGTCTTCGGATCGTACAGACAGGCCAACGTGGGTACAGGAATCTGCCCACGGTGATGATGTCAAGGCCGGCATGGCGACAATGCTGCGCCACACGGAGATCTCCGTTGGTACGGCGCCCTGTAGCCATACCTGCCCTTTATGGACTGGGCGGGGATGGGCCGCGAGGCGGCTTTACCCCATAGTCGCCCAGGTATAAGGCGGTGGAGGTCACGGGCCGACTCCTTGTAGCCGGCCTCGCTGAAGGTCACGGGCCGACTCCTTGAAGTCGGCCGTCGCTGCTGCCGACTATCTGAAGGCGGCTCTTCACCTTGGGGTCTTGAGGGGCACAACCTGCCCCGATGTTTTGAAAGGTTCAGGGGCTCGGGTCTGCCTACCCGTAGTCCATTACTCCGACACTTAGGCTCGCCTTCAAGACTGTGGCAGCAGCACAGCCGGCCGACGCCGGTACCCACGAGGCCAAGGAGGCCGCGCCTACCATGAAGAAGCAGTTGTTCACCCAAGACAAGGCGGAAACCAAGCAGGTGCCGGTCAACGAGGAAGGGTCTTCGTGGGCCACCTTCACCATAGGATCCGGCCTTGACCCGGGACAAGAAGAAGCCTTGGTGAGATTCTTGCGCGCGAACAAGGAAATATTCGCGTGGGAGCCCAATCAGCTGGTAGGGATCCCGAGAGAGGTGATCCAGCATCATCTAAGGGTATGCCCCAACATACGCCCCGTGAAACAGCAAGCCAGACGGCAGTCCACTAAGAAGCAGGCCTTCGTCGTCCAAGAGACACGCAAGCTGGAGGCGGCATGCGCCATTCGGGAAGTTCGATATCCCGAATGGCTGGCAAACCCTGTCGTAGTGCCAAAGAAAGGCGGGAAGGAGCGGATGTGCGTCGACTTCACGAACCTTAACAAGCCTTCCCCCAAGATCCGTTCCCACTCCCGCGCATTGACCATATTGTCGAATCCACCGCTAAGTGCGACTTGTTGTGCTTCTTGGACGCGTTCTCAGGGTATCATCAGATCAAGATGGCGGGGAAGATGTGGAGAAGACAGCTTTCCTAACACCATGTGGGGTGTACTGCTACACCTGCATGCCCTTCGGGCTGCGCAACGCAGGCGCCACCTTCCAGCAGTTGATGCACATCGCCCTGGGGTGGCAGCTCGGGAGGAACGCGGAGGCCTACGTCGACGACATAGTGGTAAAGTCTCGCGAGGCAAGGACATTGATTCAAGATTTGGAGGAAACCTTCGAGAGCCTGCGACGGGTGAACTTGAGGCTGAACCCGGAGAAGTGCGTGTTCGGTGTCCCCTCCGGCAAGCTGTTGGGATTCCTCGTGTCCCACAGGGGGATCGAGGCGAACCCTGAGAAGATCAAGGCCATCGAGGATATGAGCCCGCCACAGACCGTCAAAGAGATGCAAAAGCTAGCGGGGCGGGTAACCGCATTAGGACGTTTCATCTCCAAGCTGGGAGGGCGCGCCTTACCCTTCTTCAAGCTCATGAAGAAGAAAGGCCCGTTCGAATGGACCCCGGAGGCCGATCAAGCCTTCCAAGACCTCAAGAAATACCTTACCAGCCCCCAAGTGATGGTGGCACCGCGACTTCTTGAACCTCTGGTACTCTACCTTGCCGCCACCCCATACTCCGCCTGCGCAACGCTGGTGGTGGTCAGGGAGGAACGCCAAGCCAAGGGCACGCCACGCCAAGCCGGAGTAGAAGTGGCCCAGGATCAGGAGGACGTAGCAAAGGCATCAGCTGGGGAAGACAAAGCTCAGCAGGACAACGTTGTAGAAGCTCCTGAGGACAGCTGGTTCTCGAGAAACCCTCCACCTCAAGAGATGCACCAATCTCCGCAGGACCCCAGCCTCGACAGTGTGCCAGCCCACTGTGGGGACCCCGACTCATAAGTCGTGATGACCGAATGCACGTGTACAGTGATCCCAGAGATCAATGCTCACTGAACACACAGAAGCTGAATAACAAGAGGCTTACATCCATACATACCGTATTACACAAGTAGGACCATTATGGTCAAGTCTTGAGTATAACATTGCAGCGGAAATCTTCGTCGATAACTTGGACCCATGCCATCTGCCTTAACCCTACAGGCATTCTGACTGGGAAAGCGTCCTAGCTCGCATGTTCGTCACCAACGTGTCCTTCATCACATCCTGTTCTTTCATGCCCGGCCAATAAAATAACCAAAGGCAAGCCAATGAGTACTTTGAATGTACTACGCAAGCATCCCATGTTTTGTTTCAAGATTCAACAATGTATGATATAGGTAAATTTTTGCAGAAAGCTAGTTTTGAGTGCAATGACATGTTCAATAACTTGCATAACATGCATCAAGAGGATTCATGTAATCCCTGAGGACAAGTTATAGATATCAACATAAATGGAGTGGGCACCAACCCAACTCAATCATGTCAAGTCCTTGGACTTGACCCATGTAGTTCTCTCCACTCGTCCATACATACTCACCAGGTTTCGTAAACATATGGACGTAGCCCAAGAGCGGTTACCCAACTGTCCATGACCATGGACACGGCTATTCGAATAGTTTTACACTCTGCAGAGGTTGCACACTTTACCCACAAGATCCAGGGAACTTCCGTGTCATCCATGACCCGCGGTACCTCAAGTACCCGGGGTAAGCACCCGATCACTATCTTTCCCTAGACGACACTAACATGGAGTCCACTCGATTGGTAGTAACCCTCGTGCCCAACATTTCACGACCTAAAATTGTGGAGCCTTGCTCCCATATTCATCACATACCACTGGCACGAGGTACCAACGGTGTGTCCGGTGCCCCATAAAAATGTTCTTGGCCACCCTACCTAGCACGACCCCGTCCCGAGAGAGGGCACCAACTCTCCCCCGTCACTAGTAATGCGGGCTCGAAGCTAGTATCGGCCTAGGTAATTAATAACGCCCTTTCCCATACAAGGGTAGAGTGGTTGCGCATGTAAGGTTGGAATAACGGTCGCAACTTAAACCAATCCGTTTTGAAGACAACACACCCATGCCTCAGTACACCACTTCGTCATCAAGTGGCTACCCAACTCATCATCTCCCCCGGGCATAAGTGGCACCCGATGGGGGGTTTTCGAAAAGTCTTTTGAAATGATTTTGTCTCCATCACCATGCATACACCGTCCCAGTTGCGTAGCATCTACTTTAGCATCCTTTCTACTCCCACCGGCATAACCCTCATAGGAAGGTAGGGTCATGCGCAATGCAAGTCTCAACGAGGAAGTAACAGAGGCAACCAACCAACATGGTTTACCATCTCATCATGATTCCGATGCAACAATAATAAGTGATATATGACATGCATAAAAAGGGTTTCATGGACATGGTCAAAGGGCTGCTTGCCTGGTTCATCTGAGTCTTGAAATCTTCTAGTCCTTCTCCATGTACTCCGTCTACTTCGTTAACTAACGTCGGAAACAATCACAATAAGCAACACAACAAGGCAAGAAATATAAGTGCTCCAAAAATATTAATTTGACTTTTCTAGGACATCTCTGGTTATATGAAAAATAACCAGAGTGGTTTCATTGGAATTGGATCAGTGGATATCTCTGAACATTTCAATATGATGGAATCAAGGGGTTTATGGATTTGCAAGAAGTGTAAAGAAACATGTTTTTGAAAAATGAGCAAAGGTACCCATTTAACAAACCATGATTTTAGAAGCATCTAGGAGTTGGTTTCACTGGATTTGGAGTTCAAATGAATATTCTATGGATTTGCAAAGTTGACAAATATGAAGAAATGGCTCATTATTTTGTGGGGTACAAAAGTATTAATAAAATGTTCATAAACTAAGTTATGACCTTAGAAGCATCTAGGAATTTGAATCATGGCATTTGGATCAAGTTTGAGCTCTCTGTGATTTTCTAAAGTTCATCACAGGAATAGGAGAAATAGGATTTGATAAATATTTGTGAAGAAAAGGTCTCTGGAAAAATGTGCATGTTGCACTAACAGGTAGATCATGATTTATAGAGTCACTAGAAATTTGAATCATCAAATTTGGAGTCCATTTGAATTGTTTATGGATTTTAGAAATTTACAGAAAAAGAAAAAGGAAAGGGAAAGGGCTTTACCCTTATCCAGCGCACTAGGCGCAGTTTAGCAGTGGGCCGAACCAGTGGCTCGGCTGGACGGGCAGAGGAGGCGACGTCGGAGGCGGGTTCGCGGAGTACGCCAACACGCGAGGAAAACAGATCTTGGCCGAAGCCGTCTCCACTAAAACGGGCGGGCCCAGCCGCTGGGTCGCTGACGCGCGGGCCCCAGCGCTCAGGCCGTCACCTTCAACCTCCCGCGCGGCCTGACGGGAGACAGAGGAGGCGAGGCCGAGCGGTGCCGGCGCTCTCCCCGGCGGCACCGACCACCACCGTGGGCGCCCGACACACCGGCGTGCTAGGGGGAGTGTGACGCATCCTCCGAGGTACTCCACGGGCGCGGGGGCGGTCTGAGGTGAGCGACCCATCGTCCATGGCAGAGGAGGCCAACGGCGAGATTCAGCACGGCGAGGCAGACGCGGGAAGGAGGAAGTGGAGCTTAGGGTGAGTCAGTGGTGGTGATGATGGGGCGCTGGAGTGGCTAGGTGGGAGAGAGAGTGGCTGAGGCGCTCGGATTTGAGCAGCGGCCGGCGGCTCGGCTCCGTCCTAGGAGGGGGATGGAGAGCGCGAGGAGGGGAGTGGGTTGGTCCAGGGGGATCACGGGAGGGAGAGAGGGCCAAAGGAGTAGAGAGGGGGCTCGGGGTGGCCTTAAGTAGAAGGGGGCGAGGTGCACCGTGAGCTCATGCGCCGGTGAGGCTGTTGCCTTCGCTACAAGCCACGGGGGCTCACATGGGCATGTCCGGGGTGTTTGTAGGGGTGGTCTACGCCCAGAGGAAGGAAGAGAAGGTGCGGGGAAGTGTCAGGGCGTCGCGCGTGTGAGCTCGTCCATTGGAGCTCTCGGGTGGCCGGCGCGCGTGTGAATGGAGGCATCAGGAGGGAGAAGGAGGAGGGGGCCAGGGGCGTGGCGTGTTGTGGACGTCGAGCCACCTCGACTGGCGTGAGGGGGACGCCCGAGGCGGTCGGGGGACACGGCGTCAACGGTCGAACACCCTGCCAGGCGCTCCAGAGCGCGCCTTTGGCCGGCATCCGCGGCTTTTACGCGCGCACTCGCGCGTCCACCTGTGTCTAGCAGCTGCAGGGGGTATGGGCAAAAGCTGAGGAGAGCCTTGGATGCTCTGGAATGCCAAGGAGGAGAGAGAGGCCGAGAGAGAGGAGAATGCTGCTGCCCAGAGAAGAAAATGGGGTTCTAACCCCTTAATCATGGCTCCTCGGGCAGGGAAAGATGCAGGTGGTAGAGGGGACTAGGAGGGATGTGGTAAAAGGAGGGCTCAAGGAGATTAGTGGAAGTGGACAAAACATACATTTTTAATTTCGCCGAAGGTGTTTGATGGTGGTTTGGGCAAGAAGATGAACTCCACTTGACATGAGGCTTGACAGGGTCAAATGGTACACATAATTAGGGCCTTCCACCAATCTTGAGTTCATTTGGGCAAAGTTGCCAATGCAACTTTTGTGAACCCTAGAATTTGGCAGAAATGAACTTGTGTAGATCTAGTTGATCAAATCACTTCTCCTTGATGCACCACTAGGTGTGGTGGCCTCATTTGGTCATGTGATCCTGCTCACAAAAGTTGGAATCAAGGAGAGAAAGTTGGTAATGTAGAATTGTTCAAATTTGATTCTGGTCAGAGAGGGTTTTGGGGCTCTTTGATCAAGTTAACTTGTTCTCCAACTTGTGCCATTTGGTCTAGATGAATGATTAGACCAGTTGAGCATGTACACAAGATTTGAGAATTTGGACATGTTTGGCAATGTAAAGTTGCTCAAACTTCAAAATGGACAGAAATGGTTTTGAGGGATTTCATGGGGTTATACTATTCTCCATGACATGATACTTGTCCAGATCATCAAACATGTCATATGTGACATGCTAGAATTTTCTTGGAATTTTGGAGAATATTTCCTTTGTAAATATTTCAAAAGCTTGAAATATCCAGAAAGGGTATTTGAGGATTTGACCAATATTTTGAACATGACCATGTGTTGAAACTCCTATATATTGGAAATATATGTCCACTGAGTTTCTCTAAATTTTCAAAATATTTTTTAAGCATAAAAATAATTTTAACCTATTAAAGACCATTTCTGGCCTTAAGAAAAAGCTTTTAACTAAAATAGTAAAATAACTTCTAAAATTATATTTTTGTGGTTTCTGGGTATCCTATATCTAATAGGAGTCAAATATATTTTTGGAGAGATTTTTATTGCCCTTAATTAAGTACTTGCAGTGCAAACCTCAATTCAGGGGTTTTTGGAAAACTAAATTTAGAAAATAATTTTTGGCCAAAATATTTTTACAAGAAATTATTTTTATGACCTACACACATGGCATGATCATTGGGCAGAAGTTTTGGATCAAGGAGAAGGAGTATAAGAGTTGGAGGATTTATTTTATTTTTAGAGCACTTGCAAGCAACAGACAAAAACCAATCAAGGCAAGGTCCAAAACACTCAAAAGTTTTTGTCAGACCATATTTTATCATGATTGTTAGCTTAAGTGTAGTGGCATGAAAATCAGGGCGTGACAGACCTACCCCCCTTACAAGAATCTCGTCCCCGAGATTCCCAAACTAGGCGCGGAAAGGGGTACAAAAACTTTGATGTGGGGTGGTCTTCACGTCCTCATACTGTTCCTGCTTCCGAGCGGTGCTCCTTTGATCCTTGAAGTACTTGATGGTGTGGCTTCGTATATAATGTTCTATTTGGTCCAGGTTGCTAATGGGTAGCTCGCGGTAGGTTAGATTGGGCTAGGGGTCGACGGCTCGGTGGTCATTGCCCTCTCAGAGATCGGGCAAGTTAGGAAGTTGGAAACACTTCCGGGGTTGTGATGCATGGAAAGCGTTGTGCACACCAGGTAACTCAGGTGGTAACTCTAGCTGGTAGCCGTCTACTCTTCGTCTTGAAGTGATCTCGGAGGGGGTTGTTAAATCTTGGGGTGATCTCGAAGAGGGCCGATGAAACTTGGTGTGGGTTTCCTTGTCATGGAAATGCTTGGTTCCTTAGAGAGGGGTGGTTTGTAGATAAGCACGGCCTTCAACGAGGAAGTTCACTTCTTGGCGATGGCGGTTGATATAGTCCTTCCTCTTATACATGACGATCTTCAGATGTTCTTTGACTAGCTGAACGACTCTTCTTCCGTCATCGGGTGGACAGGTAGGTCACCAAATGATGATGACAACATTCTTTTCTAAGCACTCCATGAAGACTTTGTTCACGGGGTACCTAAAGTAGGCTGGGGAATTGGTGGTGGTCTTTGTTGAGTGTGGCCAAGGTGTTCTTGATCTAGAGTCAAGACCTATGGTCATGATCTGACCATGTTGTGGCTTGGTAGGGCTTAAGGGTTTCAAGGATCTAGTGTGCGAGTGAACATTTATCATCTTATCCTTGAGCACAGTTTCTGAGATGCCAATAGTTCTACCTAGTCTTCACATCATATTACCAAAAGGATTATCTCGTATAGGTCAACTCCAATCATCACTCATGTCATTCATATCCTCATGACTCTCGAGAGGGGGTCTAACAAAATCATATATGTCTTCAACCCCCAAACTCAAATGTATGTCTACCCTAAAATCCATGGGTAGAACATATAAGTGCTAAGCTTGAACGTGACAATCCAAGTGCTCAGCCTATTCTTCCAAGGTCTAAGATAAAGCACCTCTATCCTAAGGAAACACGTCGTAAGCCACTCAAAGATCTTGTTTCCTTCCTATGAATCAACCAACAACCCATTAACTTCCATCAACCACTACATAATCCATTTAATTATACAAATCCAATGTCTATGGTGTCTCACACGAATCTTCTAATGTCCTATAGTCCCCAAATACTTGAAAGGGTTGTCTCTACTATAGTAAGTCCACCAATTTCCATTATCATGGTCAAGTAAACTCCAAGGTCAAGCTTATATCAACTCCGACAATTAATCCAATCTCCTAGTTTATTGTCCTCCAAGAAACATGGTATCATGATCGGGATCATCAGTCTAAATCCAATTTACTCCGAACCATGTAAAATTACTCTGCATCCATACTCCACAAGGGTAACCTATTTAATCCAAATCTCATGTCCAACGAGGAATCCTACATGTCTCCCTCAAGTTATTTACGTAATATCAACTATCTCCTATCAATATCATCTGATCAAGTCAAATCCTTGCACTTCCGGAGTTTCACTTGCGATCATAATTGTCCTATAAATCCAATTTACTCAGGGGATAATGGAAGCTATGCTAATCTATAATCATGATCCCACCAAGTTCATCTACCAACATGAAAGCCCGTGATCTACCAAAGTCTCACCAATTCCTCGTGGTCTCGATATAAACTCATCAAGTCATTTGTCCTCCGTTCCTATATCCCCAAATTGGTCTCTCCTATGGCATCATCAGTTTTGGTGCTATCTTAGGATGATAATGTGCTTGCTCATTACATCCACTAGTTCCATAATGAACCCAGTGCGGTGCAACGTTACTGAGGCTTAACAGCTTCTCTTGCAATTCTGTGGGTTAAGCACATGGTTAAGGATTCGAGCTGGGGTATCTTGTGAAGTCTTGAAGGGTCAAGGAGTGGATCTCCAATCGTGAAGGTTAAACCTAATTCTACAGGGTTGCACTTGGTCGTGGAGATTGTAGCAGAAGTCTTTGTTGCTAGTTGGTTGTCGAAGTAGAATCCTTGGTGTACCTTGTCTTGCCGGTCTTCAGTTGAGGAGAGAGAGATGAGAGGGAAAAGTAGCATAGAGGAGGGGGATGCCTAAAAGGGGGTTCTATAGTGCAGGTGCAAACACCAAAAGGGCCAAACACAGGCATTAAGATAAGTAAGGTGATATAGGCACGTACTTTTTTCCTAGGGCAAAAAGGGCGACTGATATCAAAACACAAACAAATAAAAACAAGCAACACACAGTCATGGTTCTATTCGAACCATCATACGGACTCGACTGCGCATAGGGGGTACACGACTTATCCTACCCTAGGGGTCCTCAGACTCAGTACTCATGCCTTGCGCCTCGTGCAGTCTTCCGGGTTTTCCTCAGGTGTTGCTACATCTCTTGTAGTTGTTCGATGAAACGATACCGGTTGAGCTTGAACAGTCTTCAACAACTTCTCGCCTGTTGGAGTGATGGGGTGAAGGTGGCTCCTTGTAGCTGACATCGACATGGTCTCCTCTTGTCTTCTTAATCATGACGATCCCTTTTGCCTTCTAAGGCGTCGAGTGTACTACGTAGGCAATCCTTTATGTAATGATACTACCAAGGCATAGTAGAGGTCCAATCTACCGGATATACTGTTGCCAGTATCGTCACCGAGAGAGGGGGATGAAGAGAACCGTTTTCCTGCTCACTATAGTGAGGCGGACCAAATGGCTAGGTTCTCATCTACAGGTGGTTGCCGATGCAACAATGATAAGGACAGGGTTGCTCCACTAGCGATGTATATCATGATCTTGCATATCCTATGCCATGATAATCATAGGCTAAGGTCGCATCATCTTTGAGTAATGTCAAGGGTGTCACCATCTCCTGGGTCTTCAGGTCCTCATTCCTCGAGGATGTATCTTCTGTTGGCATCGTCTTGTTGTGATGTCGCCAATCTTGTGTTCAGGAGATGTGGGTGAATGTCTAGCAAGGCATCTTCCTTCTAGATTATCCACGAGGATTACAAGGAATCTATTGGTCAGCGGCGTAAGGATTATAGCGATGAAAGTTTTTTGAAGGGGAATAGGTTGATGGGGAAAGTGTACCTTAATTTTCGAAAAACTGAGAAGGGAAGAGAAGTATAGACAGTTTTTTTTGAAAACTAGCGATAGTTTTGAAAATAGTTTTACCCTAACTAACGACCATGCTAACTAAGGCTTCCTACAGTCAGGATGGCTCTGATACTAGCTCTGTGGTGACCCCGACTCATAAGTCGTGATCACCGAATGCACGTGTACAGTGATCCCAGAGATCAATGCTCATTGAACACACAAAAGCTGAATAACAAGAGGCTTACATCCATACATACTGTATTACACAAGTAGGACCATTATGGTCAAGTCTTGAGTATAACATTGCAGCGGAAATCTTAAATGCGATAACTTGGACCCATGCCATCTGCCTTAACCCTACAGGCATTCTGACTGGGAAAGCGTCCTAGCTCGCATGTTCGTCACCAATGTGTCCTTCATCACATCCTGTTCTTTCATGCCTGGCCAATAAAATAACCAGTGGCAAGCCAATGAGTACTTTGAATGTACTCGCAAGCATCCCATGTTTTGGTTCAAGATTCAACAATGTATGATATAGGTAAATTTTTGCAGAAAGCTAGTTTTGAGTGCAATGACATGTTCAATAACTTGCATAACATGCATCAAGAGGATTCATGTAATCCCTGAGGACAAGTTATAGATATCAACATAAATGGAGTGGGCACCAACCCAACTCAATCATGTCAAGTCCTTGGACTTGACCCATGTAGTTCTCTCCACTCGTCCATACATACTCACCAGGTTTCGTAAACATATGGACGTAGCCCAAGAGCGGTTACCCAACTGTCCTTGACCGTGGACACGACTATTCGAATAGTTTTACACTCTGCAGAGGTTGCACACTTTACCCACAAGATTCGGGGAACTTCCGTGTCATCCACGACCCGCGGTACCTCAAGTACCCGGGGTAAGCACCCAATCACTATCTTTCCCTAGACGACACTAACATGGAGTCCACTCGATTGGTAGTAACCCCCGTGCCCAACATTTCACGACTTAAAATTGTGGAGCCTTGATCCCATATTCATCACATACCACTGGCACGGGGTACCAACGGTGTGTCCGGTGCCCCATAGAAATGTTCTTGGCCGTCCCGAGAGAGAGAACCAACTCTCCCCCGTCACTAGTAATGCGGGCTCCAAGCTAGTATCGGCCTAGGTAATTAATAATGCACTTTCCCATACAAGGGTAGAGTGGTTGCGCAAGTAAGGTTGGAATAACGGTCGCAACTTAAACCAATCCGTTTTGAAGACAACACACCCTTGCCTCGGTACACCACTTCGTCATCAAGTGGCTACCCAACTCATCATCTCCCCCGGGCATAAGTGGCACCCGATGGGGGGTTTTCGAAAAGTCTTTTGAAATGATTTTGTCTCCATCACCATGCATACACCATCCCAGTTGCGTAGCATCTACTTTAGCATCCTTTCTACTCCCACCGGCATAACCCTCATAGGAAGGTAGGGTCATGCGCAATGCAAGTCTCAACGAGGAAGTAACAGAGGCAACCAACCAACGTGGCTTACCATCTCATCATGATTCCGATGCAACAATAATAAGTGATATATGACATGCATAAAAAGGGTTTCATGGACATGGTCAAAGGGCTGCTTGCCTGGTTCATCTGAGTCTTGAAATCTTCTAGTCCTTCTCCATGTACTCCGTCTACTTCGTCAACTAACGTCGGAAACAATCACAATAAGCAACACAACAAGGCAAGAAATATAAGTGCTCCAAAAATATTAATTTGACTTTTCTAGGACATCTCTGGTTATATGAAAAATAACCAGAGTGGTTTCATTGGAATTGGATCAGTGGATATCTCTGAACATTTCAATATGATGGAATCAAGGGGTTTATGGATTTGCAAGAAGTGTACAGAAACATGTTTTTGAAAAATGAGCAAAGGTACCCATTTAACAAACCATGATTTTAGAAGCATCTAGGAGTTGGTTTCACTGGATTTGGAGTTCAAATGAATATTCTATGGATTTGCAAAGTTGACAAATATGAAGAAATGGCTCATTATTTTGTGGGGTACAGAAAGTATTAATAAAAATGTTCATAAACTAAGTTATGACCTTAGAAGCATCTAGGAATTTGAATCATGGCATTTGGATCAAGTTTGAGCTCTCTGTGATTTTCTAAAGTTCATCACAGGAATAGGAGAAATAGGATTTGATAAATATTTGTGAAGAAAAGGTCTCTGGAAAAATGTGCATGTTGCACTAACAGGTAGATCATGATTTATAGAGTCACTAGAAATTTGAATCATCAAATTTGGAGTCCATTTGAATTGTTTATGGATTTTAGAAATTTACAGAAAAAGAAAAAGGAAAGGGAAAGGGCTTTACCCTTATCCAGCGCACTGGGCGCAGTTTAGCAGTGGGCCGGCCCAGTGGCTCGGCTGGACGGGCAGAGGAGGCGACGTCGGAGGCGGGTTCGCGGAGTACGCCAACGCGCGAGGAAAACAGATCTTGGCCGAAGCCGTCTCCACTTAAACGGGCGAGCCCAGCCGCTGGGTCGCTGACGCGCGGGCCCCAGCGCTCAGGCCGTCGCCTTCAACCTCCCGCGCGGCCTGACGGGAGACAGAGGAGGCGAGGCCGAGCGGTGCCGGCGCTCTCCCCGGCGGCACCGACCACCACCGTGGGCGCCCGGCACACCGGCGTGCTCGGGGGAGTGTGACGCATCCTCCGAGGTACTCCATCGTCCATGGCGGAGGAGGCCGACGGCGAGATTCAGCACGGCGAGGCAGACGCGGGGAGGAGGAAGTGGAGCTTGGGGTGAGTCAGTGGTGGTGATGATGGGGCGCTGGAGTGGCTAGGTGGGAGAGAGAGTGGCTGAGGCGCCCGGATTTGAGCAGCGGCCGGCGGCTCGGCTCCGGCCTAGGAGGCGGATGGAGAGCGCAAGGAGGGGAGTGGGTTGGTCTAGGGGGATCACGGGAGGGAGAGAGGGCCAAAGGAGTAGAGAGGGGGCTCGGGGGTGTCCTTAAGTAAAAGGGGGCGAGGTGCACCGTGAGCTCATGCGCCGGTGAGGCTGTTGCCGTCGCTACAAGCCACGGGGGCTCACGTGGGCATGTTCGGGGTGTTTGTAGGGGTGGTCTACGCCCAGAGGAAGGGAGAGAATGTGCGGGGAAGTGTCAGGGCGTCGCGTGTGTGAGCTCGTCCATTGGAGCTCTCAGGTGGCCGGTGCGCGTGCGAATGGAGGCATCAGGAGGGAGAAGGAGGAGTGGGCCAGGGGCGTGGCGTGTTGTGGACGTCGAGCCACCTCGACTGGCGTGAGGGGGACGCCCGAGGCGGTCGGGGGACGCGGCGTCAACGGTCGAACGCCCTGCCAGGCGCTCCATGGCGCGCCTTTGACCGGCATCCGCGGCTTTTCCGCGTGCACTCGCGCGTCCACCTGTGTCTAGCAGCTGCAGGGGGTATGGGCAAAAGCTGAGGAGAGCCTTGGATGCTCTGGAATGCCAAGGAGGGAGAGAGAGGCTGAGAGAGAGGGAGAATGCTGCTGCCCAGAGAAGAAAAATGGGGTTCTAACCCCCTTAATCATGGCTCCTCGGGCAGGGAAAGATGCAGGTGGTAGAGGGGGACTAGGAGGGGCTGTGGTAAAAAGGAGGGCTCAAGGAGATTAGTGGAAGTGGACAAAACATACATTTTTAATTTCTGCCAGAAGGTGTTTGATGGTGGTTTGGGCAAGAAGATGAACTCCACTTGACATGAGGCTTGACAGGGTCAAATGGTACACATAATTAGGGCCTTCCACCAATCTTGAGTTCATTTGGGCAAAGTTGCCAATGCAACTTTTGTGAACCCTAGAATTTGGCAGAAATGAACTTGTGTAGATCTAGTTGATCAAATCACTTCTCCTTGATGCACCACTAGGTGTGGTGGCCTCATTTGGTCATGTGATCCTGCTCACAAAAGTTGGAATCAAGGAGAGAAAGTTGGTAATGTAGAATTGTTCAAATTTGATTCTGGTCAGAGAGGGTTTTGGGGCTCTTTGATCAAGTTAACTTGTTCTCCAACTTGTGCCATTTGGTCTAGATGAATGATTAGACCAGTTGAGCATGTACACAAGATTTGAGAATTTGGACATGTTTGGCAATGTAAAGTTGCTCAAACTTCAAAATGGACAGAAATGGTTTTGAGGGGATTTCATGGGGTTATACTATTCTCCATGACATGATACTTGTCCAGATCATCAAACATGTCATATGTGACATGCTAGAATTTTCTTGGAATTTTTGGAGAATATTTCCTTTGTAAATATTTCAAAAGCTTGAAATATCCAGAAAGGGTATTTGAGGGATTTGACCAATATTTTGAACATGACCATGTGTTGAAACTCCTATATATGGGAAATATATGTCCACTGAGTTTCTCTAAATTTTCACAAATATTTTTTTAAGCATAAAAATAATTTTAACCTATTAAAGACCATTTCTGGCCTTAAGAAAAAGCTTTTAACTAAAATAGTAAAATAACTTTTAAAATTATATTTATGTGGTTTCTGGGTATCCTATATCTAATAGGAGTCAAATATATATTTGGAGAGATTTTTATTGCCCTTAATTAAGTACTTGCAGTGCAAACCTCAATTCAGGTGTTTTTGGAAAACTAATTTTAGAAAATACTTTTTGGCCAAAATATTTTACAAGAAATTATTTTTATGACCTACACACATGGCATGATCATTGGGCAGAAGTTTTGGATCAAGGAGAAGGAGTATAAGAGTTGGAGGATTTATTTTATTTTTAGAGCACTTGCAAGCAAGAGACAAAAACCAATCAAGGCAAGGTCCAAAACACTCAAAAGTGTTTGTCAGACCATATTTTATCATGATTGTTAGCTTAAGTGTAGTGGCATGAAAATCAGGGCGTGACACCCACGTCGAACACCCAGTGTACTTCGTCAGCACCGTGCTGAGAGATGTGAGAGCACGCTACCCCGTGCCTCAGAAGCTCCTGCTCGCAATCTTGGTGGCCTTGCGCAATCTGCGACACTACTTCCAGGGGCACTCGATCAAGGTCGTCTCAGCATACCCATTGGAGAGGGTACTCAGGAGCCCAATTTCGGCTAGAAGGGTCGCTGAGTGGAATATCAAGCTGTAAGAATTCCAGTTAGAGTTCAGCACAACCAGGGTCATCAAGGGGGCTGCGCTCGCTGACTTTGTGGCAGAATGGACGGATGCCCGACACTTGAGGAAGGCGAGGACCGGTCCACCTCCCCAGGGAGCGAGGCTCCAGACGGCTGAGTCATGTATTTCGACGGTGGTTGCACGCACCAGGGCGCGGGAGCCAGAGCGGTGCTCATCCCGCCCACCCAGGACAAGCTCTACTACGCCGTGGAACTTTGCTTCCAGCACGGCGAGAAGGTCTCCAACAATATCATAGAATGCGAAGGCTTCGTAGCTGGACTGAAGGCAGCGCCAGCTCTGGGAGTGAAGCGCCTCACCGTCAGAGGCGACTCGCAACTCCACGTCAACTTCTCCAACAAGGTGTACAAGCCAAAGGACGAGCACATGGAGGCCTACCTCGCGGAAATACGCAAGATGAAAAAGCAGTTCTCAGGTCTCGAGCTGCAGCACGTGCCCCGGGGCACCAACAAAGAAGCCGACGACATTGCCAGGAGAGCATCCAAGCAGCTACCACAAGAGCCTGGTGTCTTTGAGGAGCGGCTCTTCAAGCCATCAGCTACGCCACCCCTTTCAAGCACTACTTAGCCTCGGGAGGAGCTCCCACAGCCCCCAGTCACGGGAGCCCCGGCTTGTGGCCCGACCTCAGGAGCTCGGCTGCTCTTGGCGCTCGAGTCCCAGGAGGAATGCTGGACTGAGGAATTCAAGGAGTACCTCACACACAGGGCGCTACCGGAGAAGGAAGAGGACGCGGAGCGCGTGGCCCGGCAAGGCACGGCGTACTGCATTCAAGACGGCGAGTTGCACAGGAAACAGCCGAACAATGTCACACTGCGCTGCATCTCCAGCGATCAAGCAAGGGAGCTGCTGATTGACATACACGGCGCGGACTGCGGGCATCACTCGTCGTCACGGACCCTCGTCGGCAAGGTGTTCCGCAGTGGATTCTAGTGGCCTACAGCGCTCAACGACGCAGCCGAGCTGGTGAAGTCCTGCGAAGCATGCCAATTCCATGCCAAGCAAATCCATTAGCCGACTCAGGGCCTCCAAACCATCCCTCTCACATGGTCGTTCACAGTTTGGGGGCTGGACATCTTAGGCCCGTTTCCACGGGCGCCAGTGGGCTATCGCTATCTCTACGTCGCCTTCGACAAGTTCACCAAGTGGGCGGAAGTGGAAGCCATCCGTACCATCCCGGCCGGCTCTGCCGTCAAGTTCATCAAGGGCAACGTGAGCCGCTTTGGGGTCCCCAACCGCATCATAACAGATAACGGCTTGCAGTTTACTAGTAACCTCTTCAGAACCTACTGTTCGAACCTTGGAACGCAGATCTGCTATGCTTCGGTGGCCCACCCCAGGAGCAATGGTCAGGCTAACTGCACCAACGCTGAGGTCTTGAGGGGCCTCAAGACCACGACCTTCAAGAAGAAGCTGGAGGCCTGCGGCAGGGGCTGGCACGACGAACTCCAGTCCGTGGTGTGGTCCATCCGCACCACCGCTACCAAGCCAACGGGCGAGACTCCGTTCTTCCTCGTCTATGGAGCCGAAGCAGTCCTCCCTCACGAGGTCAAGCATCGCTCCGCGCCGGTTCTGGCGTTCGACGAAACGCAGGAGGACGCCATGTGAGGGATGGATCTCGTGCTGGGGGAGGAACGTCGTCGCGAAGCTGCATTAAGGGCGGCAAGGTACCAGCAAGCGCTGCGGCATTACCACTGCCGCAACATTCGCTCCAGGACGATCGAGACGGGTGACCTGATCCTGAGGCGGGTCCTCTCCAGGGAAGGGTTGCACAGCCTTTCACCCATGTGGGAGGGCCCGTTCAGGGTCGTCCACATCTCCAGGCCTGGCGCCGTGCGCCTGGAGACGCAAGAAGGGACACCTATCCAAAGCGCCTGGAACATTAAGCACCTCCTGAAGTTCTACCCATGAAGCAAGGCCCAGAGCCTGTAAAGAAGACCCGGTGCCTGTGAAGAATCACCGCCTGTGACACTCTCACGTAATAATGAGTTGGGGTTGTACACGCCCCGGAGTCTCAGGAGCGCCGGCCTCAGGCCCTGGGGCTCCCGCCCACGCCTAGTGGCAGCATTTAGCTCCGCGCTTGTGAGAATACTTGAAGACTAGATTAGGTGTCGGACACAGCTTTTCATTTGCTTTCCGAAGTTGGCTCGCTTTTATTTAATCGAAGTTGCTCTTGGTGTTCGTTGCTTATTTGATTCCCTAGCCTTTTACCGCATTTTTCGGCTCTGGTTTGCTCATGTTATCTCTCTTGCATACCTCGCGAGGGGGCTAGGCAGGTGCCCTCGCGAACATTTTTCTTCTCTCTGCCTTCTCGAGAGCCACCCTCGTTCGAGCCTGAAAGCTGGCACATCTCTCCTAATCCGTGCCCCTCGGGTACCACGATACAAAGCACCAAGTCAAGGCTCGGGTGGATGGGAAATCCTCTAGCGCACCCACTAACGATTTTTTTTGCAGTTTCTGAGCAAACGCAGAGACCGCGTGAGGGAAAGGGCGTCCTAAACGCGCCAGGTTAAGTTATCTTTGTGCAAAAAAACAAAACGTCATGGGAATATCACGCACCGTGCATTAACCAAAGAACCACAGTTTGATACACGCCCCTCTGGGCCCATACTGGTTTCATTTTCTGATGCAGGAAAAAAAAGAAAAAAGCTAAACAAAGCGGTGTTGCAGCAATCCGCGGAGGCAGGCCCTTAGCGATGCCTTGAGCCTAGCCAAACCCCTCATCGCGCTTCAGAGAGGCGCGGTGATGAGATGACCCGCTGCCTCCATCGAAGCGGGCGCGATGGACCGGCGCCTGGTCGTAGCCACCGCTACTGGAGCTGTCACCGGAGGATGATCCGTCGTAGCTGGAAGAGACGTGGTCGCCGCCGAGGGCAGGCTCGCCCTCATCCTCGTCGCGACCGTCACCAAGGCCGAGCACCTCCTCACCGTCGTTCGTCCCGGGGCAGCACCTGGCGCGGTGACCATCTTCCCCGAACACCCTCACATAGGGGGTCGACCCGCCATCATACTTGAAGTGGAGCGTGCACCGCCTGCCCGCCGCGCGCGCAGGCGAACGTCTGCCAGCCGCGGGCCAGGGCTATGTTGCCCACGGCGGAAGTCTCGACCGCGACCCAAGAGGCCTTGCTGCAGCAACCATCCACCTGCAACCAGAGCCCACCTGGACAAGGGGCCGGAAGTTCATCGACAAAGAAGCGCGGAAGCTGGAGCCAGTTGCCGGCCGGGTTCTGCGACTAGACGACGAACTTCGGCGACACCTCCGCTGAATGGAAGCGTGGGCGCGGAGGCAGTGCCACCATTGCGCGCCTCCCCTCGTCAGCTGGACTGCCATGGTTGGGACGATCCCCTCCATGTGTCGCGGCGCCGCCTCGACGGTCAGCCTCGGCGGGGGTCGCGACGTGCTTGCGCGGACTGCCGCGACCGCGCTTGGGCGCCGGGGAACTCGGGCCCTCGCGAGGGGCCTTCCCCTTCTCGGCGCCGAAGAACTTCCTTCGTGGCGCCATCGAAGGCACTGCGAGCAATGAAGCAAAGAAGAAGCAAGCAAGCGAGGAAGATATGGGCGACGGGCGCTCCGCTCCCCTCCCCATTTATAGCGGAAGAAGGCCAACCGGCGTCTCCCACGGTCGCAGTTAATGATGGTTTTCCTTGCATGTCGCATGAACTTGTCAAGTCGTGCAGTTGTCGAGGCAGCGTGGGGAAGCGGAGACGCCCACGTCCAATCAACCGCCACGCGTAAACCAAGGCGGCAGGCTTTTGGGGCCCGCGGTGCTCCGAACTTGACCCTTGGCTTCACCTTGGGACCGGGGCTACTGTCGGCGTTCTGGGAACGGGGGTCCCCAGACTTTCCTGCCTCCGGCCCATGGCATGGCTAAGACAGCAGGCCGTATGGCCCATCTTCATCAACAAGGCATCCAAGACCCTCGCGAGGGTCCAAGCCTCGCGAGGCGGATGACGCAAGACCTCCTCTGAAGTAGCCTAGCTATGCAGGCTCATGAGGAGCGGAGATATCAAGGCGGGGCATACTTCACGAGGCTCTCGTGACATGAGCCATGAAGAACGGCACCAGGCAGGCGCCAGCGTGCGCAGCATCCTTATTTGCTCTTTGGTGCTAAGGAGACCAGTGCAGGCAAAGAGTACCGAGGCGTCAGGCAAATTTTGCTATATTGGTGCAACAAGACCAAGACCAGGAGGACGGCAAGACGGAGGTCATCGTGGAGCCCAAGACAACGTCACCACCAGAGCTTTTCGCGGGCGAAGACTGCTTTTGTCAGGATAGCTTGTACTATCTGTCCCCCTTCAAATTTGCCCGCCGTTGTTCGCTCCCTTCCCGCTCGATATTTGGGAAGAGGACCAGGGCCTATATAAGTAAAGCTAGCGACCACAGTAGGGGCATCTGATCTAAGCTCAATCCAACCCGATCAAGAGCCTACTCATAAGAACACCTCAACCTGAGGAAGCTGTTCTTCCCTTGTACTGTTCATCATCAGCCCAAGAGGCAATCCACCACCACCACACTGGAGTAGGGTATTACACCACAACGGTGGACCGAACCAGTATAAACCTCGTGTCCTTCTGTGTTGTGAGTTCGTCGAGTTCGTCCGCGAGATCTTATTGAGCTAGGGCGTAGATCGATAGTAGGGAAAGACTTCGCGCGCACCCCAGTGTTCGGACCTTAACGGTTTGCCGGAACCCCACATCTGACAACGGACTCCAAAGAAATTGCTGTAGTACTACTCCTATGTACCAGTGTACTACTCCTACTAACTAAAGAAATATTTCAAACAATATGATAATCTCTCTAACCAAGGTAGGGACACGGAGTAAACGGAGGGAGTAGTAAAATTTTCTCCTCGTCCTGCGAGCCACCGTGCGCGTGGGCGAGGTAGCGGGCGTAAGGAGTAGTGAGCAAGCTTCACCTCATCCCACGAGCCACCGCGCCTGTGGGCGGGGGAGATGGCATACTAAGCAAGCTTTTTCTCATTCTGTGAGTTGATGGGACACATCAAAAGTAATATGTACAGAGCATCTCCAGTGTATAGAGCCTTGCCACTAAGGTAGGCCCCACATGGTTTGCCTCTTATCAAAAGAAAAAACTCAGCATGTGAGATGGTGAATGGAGGGAGTACGATACCATTAGTACTACAGTTTTTCTCCAAGGGTTGTAGTAGTCCCTCCCATTAACATGTTCACATTTCAAGCTTCAATAAAGAAGTTGCACGCAAGGATTAATAGAAACCTCGGCAATGCATGTACTCCCTCAATCCATATAGGGTATAAAATGCGTTTTGGCGGCTAACTTTGACCACATGTTAGAGCGATAATATGACATCCAACTTACACAAATCTTACCATCAAATCCATACATGGCCATTATACTGCTAACACAAGCATGTGTTGCAATTAGTACGTAGATACAATAGTAAACACTCACTATCTACTACTACTACTACTAGTACTACTACTACTACTACTACTACTACTACTACTACTACTACTACTACTACTACTACTACTACTACTACTACTACTACTACTACTACTACTACTACTACTACTACTACTACTACTACTACTACTACTACTACTACTACTACTACGACTACTACTACCACTACTACTACTACCACCACTACCACCACCACCACCACCACCACCACCACCACCACCACCACCACCACCACCACCACCACCACCACCACCACCACCACCACCACCACCACAACACCACTACCACTACCACTACCACTACCACTACCACTACCACTAACACTACCACTACCACTACCACTACCACTACCACTACCACTACCACTACCACTACCACTACTACTACTACTACTACTACTACTACGAGGCGGTGGCGTGGATGGCAGCGACGACACCTGTGCTCCCCGCCGTGCCGGCGTGGAGCAGCTTGCCGCTCCTCGTCGAGCTGGCCTGGGGCGGCAGCTAGCTCCGTCGGGCGAGCGGAGGGAGGTGCATCAGCGAGCTGCATAGCTCGTATCCGGCAGGCTCGGCGGGCCACCCAGCCGGGTTGAATGCCAGATAAACTACTCTTCGTAAGCCATTGTAAGAGTGGAAAAAATGGTGAAGGAGGAGATAGGGGAGCGGCGGAGGTGTGCGATTCTTGGCCGGCGTCTGGCCTCGTTTAAATAGGAGATTAAATAGACGGCAGACGGGAGGTGCTCGGCCGGCGTGGTGTTTATTGCCGGCCAGGTCATGAACAGACGTGTGTCCAGAGTGGGTTTCTCGAATTCCACACGGGTTTCATGGAGGCGTTTGAATGCGGCAAGGAGGCGTGTTCAGCCGGGCGTGCAGCGAGCGGCGCCCTCGACTAGGACGTACGACACTACGCCGTTCTTCCACTGACGTGTGGGATCTTTGGATACATGGCCTGCATGTCTATGACCCAACACAGGCAGCGCACGGCAGAGGAACTTTTGCTGGCCGAGGGCGGTCACAAGCGGGCATTTCATAAACCAATGATTGTTCATTGAGTGTGACGTCATCTATTTAATGTAGATAAGCCGACTATATAATGTAAGAGAATTTTAAAATTTTCATATATATGTTGATAGCCCGTTCGATACGTTCTGATTCATAAAGACAACTCCAAAAATCAATGTTCTGCTTATCACAGATAAGATTGATTAATACCCGTAACAATCCATGTCCTTAACAAAGGGTGCATGCACGTATAGGTTGAGCGTGTGTCTTGCGTCGTGTGCTATGTGCATGTAGGCATGCGAGTGTTGCGCACGTGCATGTTTACGTTCTAGTGTTGCATGCATGTGTGCGTGTGTGCGTGTGTTCGTGAGTGCATGTGTACGTGTTAGTGTTGCATGCCTGCATGCGTGCATGTGCTCGTTATGTACGTGTCAGTGTTGCATGCATGCATGCGTGCCTGTGTTCGCGTGAATGTTGCCTGCGTGCATGTGTACGTGCGGGGTGAGGCTACATGTTAGTCAGCTGACTTTTTCATCTCTGGGCAGTCGATTTTTGAGCGGTTGGATACAAAATCAAGGGCCTGCAGTTTATCTTCAACCTCCACCCCACTGAGCCGCCAGCCACCACCGAAGGAGTCGCCGGCCCGTGCCGCCTCCCCGCCCCGAAACCACTCCCCACCGCCGGTCCGCCGCCACCCCGTCCATCGCTCTAGCCCCCTCCCCCCGCGCCGAGCTTTGTCTCCGGCGACCCCCACGCCACCGCCCAATCACTATGCCTCCACCGCCAGTGACTGCCAACCAGACATCACACAACTTCGAATCCCCACCGACCACAAATTTATTACTATTTATGTCTTTCATATACGCGCTGATGGGTTGGCCCTATGGTAATGTGTGCTGCTAAATGTGGACCGATTGACTGGTCAATTGATCGTGTCGTCAACAAATTACGGAGTTGTATGGTGAGCCAATGACCGTATTATCACCCTAAAATGTATTTTATTAACACACTACAGACTCAAACTACCATTTCTTTCTTTCATATACGCGCTGACAGGTGGGCCCCACGGTTACGCGCGCCGATGGTGCAACACTTGTTGAGCTATGTGGAACATTTGACTGGTCAATTGGTTGTGTCATCAACAAAATACGGAGTTGTACGGTTGAGCTAGTGACCGTATAATCATGACATGTATTTTTTTAGCACGGTACAGACGCAAGCGCTCATATATACGCGCAAGCACTCACCGCTATAAGCGCACACACGCAGACCCTACCCCTATGAGCACCTTCGAGAGAGTGAGCCAGCATATGATCTTGAGATTTTATGAAGTCACCATAGGTGCCTCGTATTCGAGGGGAACGTCTCCTCCCACTGAACGTACATCGCCGGAAAATACTGAAAATAACCCAGGATAAATGCGAGAACTAGGACTTTAACCCTGGTGGGCTTGGGAAACCACTGTCTTCCTAACGATCCAACCACAGGTTGGTTAGCACCAGAAAATGTATGTGGTGACCGTGATGAGCTTATTCTGAAGTCCAATGACCATATCATGCTTTCGCTTCAAATACAATGGCCGTAAGTGTCGTCAACAAAATACGAAGCAAGCATCAAATTCAATGTCTATCAGTGTCATCAACAAAATACAGAGATGTATTGTGAGCTAGATACCGTATGATCACCACGGGAATGTATACGGTGGCCGCAATGAGCATATTCTGAAGTCCAGTGACCGTAAAGTGCTTTCGCTTGAAATACAGTGACCGTCATGAGTGAATGTATCAGGGGCATGCATACTTCTAGAGGGCCAAGAGATAGTTTGTGTGCGTACATGAAAGTGGTGTAGAAATAGGGGGTGCCCGGTGGAGACAAGGAGAGATATGCCCTTTGTTTCTCTTTCCTATCACTAATATTTTAGGAGAAAATATAAACATTCACAATGCAGAACAAATATTT
Organism: Aegilops longissima; assembly: GCA_021605205.1. NCBI lineage: Eukaryota > Viridiplantae > Streptophyta > Magnoliopsida > Poales > Poaceae > Aegilops > Aegilops longissima. The sequence goes on from CM038679.1 coordinate 177,383,894, forward strand.
TTGGATGCACCATGCAATTAACTTTCATGTATAACATTGTACTATTGTATATGCTTATTTTCTTAGTGGTCGATTGCGTGTGTGGTGTGGTGGGCACATCATTTCTTGTTGTGGTGGGTCAACATGAGGACATGGGTAGGTTCCATTCTGCGCCACATAGGTTGGACCGAGACGCATTATACGAAGACCCATGTGGAGGACTCGGCATACAAGACGAAGCTACCAGAGTCGTGGAGGACTCTATCACCACTGATGATAAGCCGACTATATATGATTTGTAACCCTAGGCCCCGAGTATGTTATAGAAGCCCGAGGGCTAGTTCGTCGATAGTATACACACACACAATGCCTGGTATTCACGTGTACTTTGTACACACCCCTATCACTAATATACAGTAACAGGAGTAGGATTTTTCCTCAACTGCAAGGGCCCGGACTTGGGTAAAACTTTGCCTCGTATTACCATCCAGCCTAACAGTCAAGGATACCCTACCGAATGATCTGATGGAATCATATATGCCAACTACTAAGAGAGAGGTGTGTCTATGGGGGTGCAATGTGTGCGAGAGAGGCCTAAAGATAATGTGCGTGCGGGAGACATGTAGGCACATATATGTGCGTATAGAGGGCTTGTAGAGACAGTGCGTGTGTATACATGCATGTGAGAGAAATAGTGTTTTGCCAACTGAGATTAGTGAAAAGAGTGGTACATAGTAGTCAGAAAGAGAGGGAGATATATAGAGAGTGTGTACATGAGACACCCCGACACCCCGGGAGAGATTTTAAGCATGTGTGAAAGAGAACTGCCGATGTATATAAAGTGTTTGCACTTATGCGTTAGATAGAGAGATATATAGCGCGTGTGTGAGAACGGGCCGAGGCATAGTGCATCTACGTGTAAAAGGCGGTTCTACACACTAAATTAAAATATAAATGGCATTGTTATTTTTGATGAGATCTTGAATTTTGCAATTTGCGTATGAACAAAAATCGGTCTATCAGACACCCATACTCTATTGAATTCTAGCATCTGCATGTGTTTATTTCATATTATCGATCCTTAGAGTGAGAGCGGTTTGAAATACAGGCAATGCATATATAAACATTAATTAGTGCACTCCATGTTGTCAGTGTGAAGCACTTTATACATTTGTCACTTACATGGATACATTCCAAATTGCTAGCTACAAAATAGAATACATGTTGAATTCAACATAAAGGGGGTTTCGAAGATTCATAGGAAGTGCATTCATCTATTTGAATCCAAGATAATGGCATTTGTAAATCCGATCTAAAAGGGGGCATCAATCTTTGTTGTGCGTTTGAACATGCTAGATATTCATACGCATGTCTAACTATTTTTTTGCAATCAAGGAGACTATATCTGGAACCATGCATGAACTGAGGTAAGTTGCATATTTAATATATACTCATGTGCAATGTATATTCAAATGTACCCCCTCCATTCCAAAATAATCGTAGTTTTAGGATTATCAAGAGTCAAAATTTGTGAAGTTTGACAAATCCTGAAAGTTCAATTCAAGAGAACCGAAAACGTTAATGCTTATGCTCCCAAATATTGAACGAAGCGCCAAATAAGCCTCTAGTGACCTGAAACCACGCGAGACTAATGTTTGGTGGTAGGAAATTACTGTCCTGACTCTGGCCCGTGTAGCCTATCGGCCCGATGTCCAAAGGTCTAAACCGGGGTAGGTTTGTAACCTCACCAAGACACCAGTCTCAACCACCTCTGAGAAGCATTCATACGCTGTGAGCGGCTAAACAACCATGCGCTCGGCCAAAATCTATCCCTCCCACCATTTGGGACACCTGAGATTACTATCCTACCCCCAACCCGCAACATGTCTAAAATTTTAGATGGGGGCAAAGTTTGTAACTTTCCCCAAATTTCAACCAAGCGCGTCCCAAACCGAAACATTGTTCCCCCTTAGTTCCCCCTCCCTCCGTTTCCCCATTCATACTTCATGGGCACCAAAATGCCCTCTCCACTAGCCGCAAAACCCCAGCCTCCTCCGTCCTCCACCGCATCGCGCCCAATCCGCCGCTGCCATCCTCCATCACGCCGGAGCCGGTGCCCCAATCCTCCACAACTACTCGTTTCCAGCGAACCACAAGAAGATCATTGGAAAAACAGAAGGAGGACACATCATTGCCAGCCAAAAGAGGACACAACACTGCCAGCCGAAAGAGGTACTCCTCTTCTCTTATTTGTGCAAATCTTACGTCTCTGCTCACACCGTATTTATCACACGAAAGAAACTAGTTGAGCGCTTCTTACTACATCTTCTTCGTGATACTGAATGCTCAAGGTTTCTGTCGGATTCAGGGTTCCGCAGACCCTTGAGAGGTTCGTGGGTGCGTGCGAAGGACTCTCTCTTCCCAGCTCGCCTGCCCACCGATTCCACAACCTAACTCGATGAACCCTAGAGACAAGAGACACAGCAGTTTATCCTGGTTCGGGCCACCTTGCGGTGTAATACCCTACTCCAGCCTTGTGGTGGATTGCCTCGAGGGGCTGAGGATGAACTTGTATAGTGGATGAACAGCCTCAGGAGGTGAGGTGTTCTTGAGCTTGATGAGCTGATGATGTGGTTCGGGTGGAATCGATCCGTCCCCTCTATGGTGTTGCCTAGGTCCTATTTATAGTGGCCTTGTTCCTCTTCCTAAATTTGGGCGGGAAGGGATCCTACAACGGCCAAATTTGAAGGGGGACAACTAGTACAAGCTATCCTGACAAAAGTAGTCTTCTGCTGCAAAAGGCTCTGGTGGTGACACCATGTTGGGCTCCATGATGACCTCCGTCCAGCCGTCCTGGCGGTCTTGGTCTTGTTGTACCTACATGGAAACCTTTGCTTGATTACTCGGGACTCCGCGCCTGCGCTTGCCTCCTTAGCACCAAAGAGGAAGCTGGTACACTGCGCCCGCTAGCACCCGCCTAGCCTTCGTTGTAATGGCTCACGTCATGTGAACCTCGCGAGGTGCACCTTGCATCGATATCTCCGCTCCTTAGGAGCCAGCCTAGTGAGGCCGCCTTTAGGGAGGTCTTGGTGTCGTCCGCCTCGCGAGGCTTGGCCCCTGGTGAGGGTCTTGAGTTGTTTCTGCCGAAGCTGGGCCATACCGGGCCGTTGAAGGAGCCATGTCATGGGCTGCAGGCAAGAAAGTCTGGGCAACCCCGTTCCCAGGACGCCGACAGTAGCCCTCGGGCCCAAGGCACGCTCGAACTTGGCTTCGAGGCGAAGCCAAAGGGCAAGTGTGAAGCATCGTGGGCCCTAACCGCCTGCGGCCTTGGTCGACGCGTGGCAATTGATGGGATGTGGGTGCCTTTGCTTCCCCATGCTGCCTCGGCAATCGTTCGACTTGACGGGACTCTTCTGCATGCAGGAAGAACCATCATTACACATGATCATGGAGGCCGGCGGTTGGCCTCCTCTTGATTATAAATGAGGAGAGGGGCGGAACCCCCTTTTGCTCACCTTCTTCTTCTCGCCATATGCTCCTTCTTTTCCCTATTTGCTTTGCCGTCTTGCTGCAGCTCCCATGGCGCCGATTAGGAGGTTTTCCACAGCAGAGAAGGGGAAGAGTCCCCGCGTGGAGCAGGGACCGCTCCCACCGAAGAAGAGGTTGAGCCGCCCTCACGACGCCTGCGACAGGCCAGCGGTGACGCGGCCTTGGTGCGAGCGACCTCCTCCCGGCTATCCGCTTCCTTTGTACGCTCAGGCACAAGGCTTCGGAGGAGGTGGCAGCATCCCGCGCCTCGCCAGCCATGGCAAGGGTGGCCAGGTTGAGGCTGCATGGGCTGCAGGCCCGCGCACACACGTGGAAGGGGCGAGATCTTCATGACTCGAAGGTGGGGCGAGGTCGCTCGCGCTTGCCGCGTGGAAGGGGCCCTCGCCATCCACTTCGAGTACGACGAAGCCTCCACGATGTTCTTCAAGGTCTTCGACGAAGAAGGCCACCGCCTGGAGTGCTGCCCTAGAGGAGGCTACCAGAAGGGCGTGGAAGCACGCGTCAAGCCCGCCCCCTGTCCTGCTGATAGCTCCTCCAGCAGCAGCACGACTCCTGGGAGTCCAGTGACTCTCGCGAGCCTAGCGAGTCCCAGGAATCGAGCAACGACAGCTATGTGCCTCCGAGCTCTCGCCGTGCTCGGAGCGCAGCAAGGGCATCCGCTCGGCGTCGCTGATGACCTAGATGGGGTTGGTGACGGCCTCTCATGGCCACTGTTGATGATGGTGTTCGCAGCGATGCCCGTAGTCTGGGCTCCTTGGGGTTTTTCTTCTTTTGTTCCCTGCGAGGAATCGAGACGAACCCCATGGGGGTGTGTAAAGAACCTGTAATGCTTTTTCTTCAGTGTTTATTATTCCTACTGTAAGGTTGTGGTTGTGTATTTTGCTCTGGCATTGCTCCCCCTTTTCATTCTCGTGGTAGCTTGTGGGTATCTTGGACGATGAAGGCCTGCTTCTCAGTGGACTGTCGTCTCGCCCGCTGCTTCACAAGACGTACATTGGGGCATACCCTTAAATGATGCTGAATCACCTCCCTGAGGACTCCCACCAGCTGATTGGGCTCCCACACGAATATATCCTTGTTCGTGCGCAAGAACTTCACCAACGCTTCCTCTTGGCTTGGGTCGAGGCTGGCACCTATGGTAAAGGTCGCTCCTGAGGGCCCATCCTCGTTGACTGGCACCTGCTTGGTTTCCGCCTTGTCTTGTGTGAACAACTGCTTCTTCTTGGCCGGTGCGGCTCCCTTGGGCTCGGAGGTGCCCGCATCGGCAGGCTCCGCTGCCGCAGCGGACTTGAGGGCGAGCTTGAGCGCCGCCAGGGCCTCCTTGGCGCCCCCCTTGACAGTGAGGACGCCTTTGCTTCCGGGCATCTTCATGAGGTTGTAGGCCGGATGAGTCGCCGCCATGAATTGGGCCAAAGCTGGGTACCCGAGAATGGCATTGTACGAGAGGCCGATGCGATCGATGTCAAAGTCAACCAGCTCAGTGCGGTAGTTGTCGCGCATGCCGAAGGTGACGGGGAGGCGGATCTGCCCTAGGGAGCGGGCAGTGCCACCACCAACTCCTGAGAAAAGGCTTGCTAAGGCTGAGCCGCTCGAGCGGCACATGAAGAAGGTTGAAGGCCTCCACGGAGAGCAAGTTGAGGCTGGCGTCGCTGTTCATGAGGGTCTTGGTAACAGCACGTTGCAGATGGTGGGCGTGCAGAGCATTGGGAGCATGACCGAGCCGGCGGTGGAGTCGGGGTGGTCTTCTGAGCCGAAGGTGAGGTCGGCCTCTGGCGCAGCCCAACCCGGCGGAGCCCCCGAGCGCTTGGAAGCGGCACCAATCTGGCGGAGGAACGGCTTGACGTGACGATCTGAAGGCGGTTCTATAGAGCCGCCCAGCAGGGCCGCGACTGCGTGGTGTGCCGGTACCGCGTACGCAGTAAAGAGGTCGCGGAGTTCCTCCCAGGATGCCACCGTGGATCCAGGGAGGTTGAGCAGCCAGGCGTGTGGCTCGCTGGCGAGGGCCATGTGGAGCCAGTTGGCCATGACCTTGTCGTCGCCCCCGGCCTCGAGGACGGCCTCCTTGTATGCCAGCAGGAAAGCGAACGGGTCCGCGCGTCGTCGTAGCGCGGAGGCATCTCCGTCCTGAACTTGGGTGGCCATCGCACCTGCCGCCGGGCAGGGGTCAAGGCTCGGAGCCCCCTGGCCCCGTCGTTAGCGCTGGCCGTTGGAGCCCGTAGCGGGGCACCTGCCATGAGGGCGAAGTGCAGCGGCGGCGGAGCGTAGGTCGGATGAGATGAGCTACGGCGCACCCCTACCTTGCGCGCCAAATGTTGGATCACATTTTCCGGCAAAACCATCAAGGTGCACGTGGATATTTCCTCTCTACCGATCTACGCTCTAGCTCGCTAAGATCTCACGGACGAACTTGACGAACTCGCAACACAAAGACACAAGATTTATACTGGTTCCAGCCACCGTTGTGGTGTAATACCCTACTCCAGTGTGGTGGTGGTGGATTGCCTCTTGGGCTGATGATGAACAGTACAAGGGGAAGAACAGCCTCCTGAGGTCGAGGTGTTCTTGTGCTTGGTGTGTGGATAAGGATTGGCTCAGGTTCAGATTTCTTGCCTCTACTATGGTGGCTAGTTCTACTTATATAGGCCCTGGTCCTCTCCCCAAATATTGAGCGGGAAGGGAGCCAACAACGACCAATTTGAAAGGGGACAACTAGTATAGCTTATCCTGACAAAAGCAGTCATCGCCTGCAAAAGGATCTGGTGATGATGCTGTCTTGGGCTCCGTGGTGACCTTCGTCCTGCCGTCCGGCTGGTCTTGGTATCGTTGCACTGATAAGGTAACCTTTGCTTGGCGCCTCGGTACTCCACGCCTGCACTTGCCTCCTTAGCACCAAAGAGGAAACAAGGACACTGCGTGCGCTAGCGCCCGCCTCACACCCGCCTGATCTGCATCGTCATGGCTCATGTCACGAGGGCCTCGCGAGGTTTGCCCTGCCATGATTTCTCCGCTCCTCGCGAGGCAGCCTGGTGAGGCCGCTCCTGAGGAGGTCTTGCACCGTCTGCTACGCGAGGCTTGGCCCCTCGCGAGGGTCTTGAATGTCTCGCTGATGAAGATGGGCCGTTCAGGCCTCCAGCACAGCCACGCCGTGGGCCGCAGGCAGGCATGTCTGGGGACCCCCGTTCCCAGAACGCCGACAGGTCAGGCCTGAACTTGCCTGGCCAGACAATGCTGCATAGCTCAGGGGTGAAGGCGTGGCAGCCCGCTATGGTCACCGGGGCCCGTCGTGGAGGCGGAGTCTGGTCTTGGTACTCATGCGCCACCACCGCAGGTGGTGCGCGGTCTTGGCGCGGTGGCAGAGGGAGCGCTAGAGCACCTTCTTGCGGCTGTTGGTCCTCCTGGCAGCTTTCTTCTTCGCGCACTGACGCCCTGCGCGGTGGGTCCTGCGGCGGGGCCGCGTGCCTTGGTCCGGGAACGACGTCTTGACGGGGAGGTGGTGGAGGCGCTCTGTGGGCTCCGTCGCCCGCAGTGGGCAGCGGGCAAGGCACCGAGAGAGACGGTGCAGGCGAGCCCCCGGCCGCGCTGACTAGTTCGGCGATGCGGTCCAGCCAGTCTTCATAGAGGCCATCGACTGGACGATAGCGCAGGAGCTCACGCACCATGAGCAACGCAGCCTGCGCGTTCACCGGGCCGTGACGGGCGTGGGACGACGAGCCGGCCGGAGTCAGTGACGGGGTGGCGGTGCGTCTGTCCTGCCGCTCGGAGAGGTGCAGTGACGAAGCTTGCTGCTCATGCCCCGCTGGCCAGTGGCGGCGTTGGCAGCGGGTGATGGAGAGCGACGGTGAGGCCCTCCAACGGGCGCCATCTGGGCGACGCGAGCGGTAAGAGCAGCTTGGCGCTCAGCACGGGCTCGGCGAGCGTCGTCCATGGAGACAGTGGATCCGCGGCGAGTCGATCGACGGAACAGAGGCTTCAACACACCCCTACCTGGCGCGCCAAATGTTGGATTCACGGTTCCGCAGACCCTTGAGAGGTTCGAACTCTGGGGTGCGTGCGAAGGACTCTCTCTTCCTAGCTCGCCTGCCCAACAATTCCACTACCTAGCACGACGAACCCTGGAGACAAGAGACACATCAGTTTATCCTGGTTCGGGCCACCTTGCGGTGTAATACCCAACTCCAGCTTTGTGGTGGATTGCCTCGAGGGGCCGAGGATGAACTAGTACATTGGATGAACAGCCTCAGGGCATGAGGTGTTCTTGAGCTCGATGAGCTGGTGATGTGGTTCGGATGGAATCAATCCATCCCCTCTATGGTGGTGGCTAGGTCCTATTTATAGTGGCCATGGTACTCTTCCCAAATGCGGGCGGGAAGGGATCCTACGACGGCCAAATTTGAAGGGGGACAACAAGTACAATCTATCCTAACAAAAGTAGTCTTCGCCTGCAAAAGGCTCTGGTGGTGACGCCGCGGTGGGCTCCGTGATGACCTCCGTCCTGGCGGTCTTGGTCTTGTTGCACCGATATGGAAACCTTTGCTTGATTCCTCGGGGCTCCGCGCCTGCGCTTGCCTCCTTAGCACCAAAGAGGAAGCTGGTACACTGCGCCCGCTGGCGCCCGCCTGGCCTTGGTCGTCATGGCTCACGTCATGTGAACCTCGCGAGGTGCACCTTGCATAGATATCTCTGCTCCACAGGAGCCAGCCTAGTGAGGCTGCCCTCAGGGAGGTCTTGGTTTCGTCCACCTCGCGAGGGTCTTGAGTTGTTGTTGCCGAAGCTAGGTCGTACTGGACCGCTGATGGAGCCACGTCGTGGGCCGCAGGTAGGTAAGTCTGGGCACCCCCGTTCCCAGGACGCCAACAGTTTCCTCCCATTTACTATTTCACCTTTCCTAGAGGTCTGTAGCCCGCCTGGATTTCAATTCAGGGTCAGTCGAATCGCAATTGAAAGAAGCAGCACCCGCTTAGGCGCGTGGAGAACCTAGTCCACCTGTTCGCCGGGGAAGCGACGCATCGGTGTGTATCATAGGGGTGTGGGGCACAGGAGCTACTTGCACCCGATCTAGAGGTCGGTGGGGCTTGAAGGGATGGCCGGGGGGTGGTGCCAAGCACGGCGATGCGGTGAGGTCGAGGGGAGGGCGGAGGCAGGGGACTGGGCCGGTGGTCGCTGGCATTTTGAGGAAGATCGTAACACTTACTGGCTAAAGGTAGATGAAGGCGATCTGCCCGTTCTTTGTACATCGGAAGGTGCATAAAAAATGGACTAACCTATTTGTTTTCAGTCGACTGTTATTTTCATAGGACCACACCTTGTGGTGTGCTGGAGGAGCATCTGCATTTCCTAGCCATCCATGTGCTCATATTTCAAAATCCTAGAATCTAGTAATTTCGTGTGCCATGCATGTTGTAGAGCTATTATATGTCTCCCTTCATTTATTTATCACCGACCTGCTATCTACTACTTTTACACTGTACTACTTGTGCACACACTTCACCCATACTCACACTACTGTTTCTTTATGAATGGGTATTTCAGACTTTGACGCAGTGTTGATGAATACACAAAAGGAAAGACAGAAGTCGCTCCAGTCTCATTCGAAGATAAGCACTAAGCATTTCAGCGCTCTAAAGGGTGTAGTGTCCGCAGATGGAGACAGTAAACTTTGGGGACCCCGACTCATAGGTCGAGATCATCGAATGCACGTGTACAGTGATCCCAGAGATCAATGCTCACTGAACACACAGAAGCTGAATAACAAGAGTCTTACATCCATACATACCGTCTTACACAAATTATGACCATTATGGTCAAGTCTTACATTGACAAAGCCTTAAGGGTTGAACATCAAATGACACACAAGCAGCGGAAATCTTCATTGATAAGTAGAACCCATGGCATCTGCCTTAACCTACATGCATTCTGACAGGGAAGCGTCCTAGTTCGCGTGTTCGTCACCAAAGAACTGTTCCTAGAACTCCTGTTCTTCCATGCCTGGTCAATTAAATAACCAGTAGCAAGCCAATGAGTACTTTGAATGTACTCGCAAGCAACCCATGATTTGGTTCAAAGTAACAATGCAATTGTACAACAAGTAAGCAACCTAGCTTCATGCTAGTTGGGATGCCCTATCAACTCGTGAGATATGCATCAATGAACTTGGGTAACCTTGAGAACAGGTTACAGATATCAACATAAATAGAATTTGAATCAAATGCCATGCCATTCAACATGTCAAGTCACCACCTTGACACAAATAGTTCCTTTCCACACACACATGCACCGAGATTGTAAAGTTTCTGGACATAGTTTAAGTAGCACCTCCCAACTGTCCATGACCGTGGACACGGCTATTCGAATAGTTTGACACTCTGCAGAGGTTGCGCACTTTACCCACAAGATCTGGGAAGCTTTCGTGTCACCCACGATCCCGCAGTACCTCAAGTACTCGGGGGAAGCACCCGATCATTACCTTTCCCTAGACGATACTAACATAGGGTCCACTCATTGATACACAACCCTCGTGTATAAGCAAAAGATCATGAGACATTGCCCTTTTCACATTATCACGCAGACACAAAGGGACCAACGGTGTGTCCATTGCCCTGTGAAAACAGTCATGGCCGCCTATCCAAGCGCGACCCCATCCCAAGAGTGACCTTAAGTCACTCACGTCACTAGTAATGTGGGCACCATGCTAGTATCAGTCCAAGTAATCAATAATGCCCCGCCCATAAAGGGGTAGAGTGGTTGCACATGTTTGGTTGCGACGGTAATCACACATAAATCTAATCCATCATTTTACACACTCCAAAAGCTCTTTTCGGTACACCACTTCTTCCTCAAGTGGTGACCTTAGTTCAACATATCCCAGGGGCATTAGGGGCACCCGAAGGGGTTTTCGAAAGAATGTAACCACGAAGAGTTTATGGTACACATGCATCATTATGCATCGACTAGTCTCTTGACAATGCACTCATGAACAAGGTAAGGTCATAAGTAGGGGTATGAATCATGTGGTGCTTCACAACAAGTTCACTACCGTCATATTTCATCATCGTGCAATCCGAAAAAGGGTACCGATGAACAAGAGGGGTGTCATGGTCAAAGGGCTGATTGCCTTGGTTGGCTTGTTCTTCGAGGTCTTCAAATCCTTCTCCTCCTTCTTCCTCAGCAACTTCGTCAAATACGGGATCTAATCGTCGCAAGGGAATAACGGAAAAATAAGACAATAATGAAAATAGAAAAGTCAAAGTGCTCAGAAAAATGTCAACTTATTTTTGTAAAATACTAGGAGGAAAACTAGGAAGGGGAAAACTCTTGGTTTTGGATTTGGAGTTATGGGGACAGACTAGTGGATTTTCAAGCAGATGTTTTATCGTTTAATTTTGAATTTAAATTTGAACAGTGCAGAAAAGTGTAATGGATGGGTAAGAAAGTTACATCAATAAATAGGTGGGATTATTATGAGATTTTAGGAGTTGGAATTATTTCATTTGGATAAGTATTTTATCCTGTGGAATTTTTATAAAACAGACAGAAAAAGAAAAAGAAAAGTGGCACTGTGCCGCTGGGCCAGAAAGGCCACGGGGCAGCAGGACCAGAGGGAAATCAGCCCGCGCGAGGCCGCCACGTCGAAGGCGTAAAGGCGGAGTACGCCTTTATCCGTAGGGTGAACCGGTGCGCGCGCGTGCATTTTTAAACCTGACGGGTGGATCCCACCCGTCAGGGCGTGAGGCTGACGGACAGGGCCCACGGCCGTCGTCGTCTACCTCCGTCCAGAGGCGACGGCGAGCTCGCCTATGGCGATGTAAGGCACGGGAGCAAGCGTGGGTGGTACCATTGGACTCAGGGGGATGTCGCCATTCGGGTGGTGGTGGAGATGGTCGCCGGAGCAGCCTGGTTCGCCGGCGACAAGGTCACGCGGCGGAGGTGCTTCGGGTGTCGATGGTTCCGGCCATTCCCGACTGCAAAAAGAGCGGGGAAGAGAGGGGAAAGGGTCAGCGATGTCGCGTGGTTCCATATCGAGAGAAAACGGGGGCAGAGGAGGCCTGTACCGCGCGAACGCCGACGAGCCGAGGTGGCAGAGCTCGAGCTCGATCTCGAGCTCGGGCGGCTTTGGATACAAATGGGTGGTGCGGGAGGTGGATTAGGTGTCTGGGGGAGCGACAGGAAGTGAGAGAGGGGCTCGGGGTCGCCTTTTATAAGCTGGCCGAGGTCCACCGTAGGCGCGGTCTACGGGTGCCCGCGAGATCGGCTCGGGTGGCCGTTAGAGTGGGATTGGAGGGCTCGGGGGTGTTCGTGGGAGTGGTGTAGGGTGCCTGGGTGAGAGAAGAGGAGCAGGGCGAGCTGCAGGCGGGCCATAGGAGCGGCGCGAGCATTGGCCGAGCGGAGCGGCGCTCTGGCGCGAGCTGGAGGAGAGAGAGGAGGCGCGGGAGCAAGTGGGCAGCCTGCTGGCGTGGAGCGGACATCGAGGGGCATCGACAGGCGCGCGGGGGAGGCTCGAGGTGGCCGGGAGATGCGGCGTCAATGTTCTGGTGCCCTGCCAGGCGCTCCAGAGCGTGATTTGGCGGGCATCCGCGGCTTTCCCACGTCCGCGCGCGTCCACTTCCGGCTGGCAGCTGAAGGGGGCATGGGCAAAAGCTGGGGAGAGCCTTGGATGCTCTCGAAAGCTGAGAGGAAAAAGGGAGGCTGAGAGAAAGGGAGGAATCCACTGTCCAGAGAATAAAAATGGGGTTCTCCCCCCCCCCTTCATCATTGCTTCCTCGGGCAGCAAAGCACACAGGTGCTAGAGGGGGGCTAGGAGGGATCGTGGCAGAAAGTTGAGCCCACGGAGATTAGTGGAAGAGGTCAAAAATGGCATTTTGGAAAGGTGTCAGAAGGTGTTTGATAATGGTTTGGGCAAGTAGATGATTTGCATTTGCCATGAGACTCCACAGGGTGAAATGACACATATAATTAGGGCCTTCCACCAATTTGGAGCTTATTTGGGCAAAGTTGTCAATGCAACTTTTGTAAACCCTAGAAATTAGCAGAAATGAACTTGTGCAGATCCAGTTGAGTAAATCGCTTATCCTTGATGCACCACTTGGTGTGGTGGCCTCACTTGGTCATGTGATCATGCTCACAAAAGTTGGGGTCAAGGAGAGAAAGTTGGTAGTACAAAGTTGTTCAAATTTGATTCCGGACAGAGAGGGTTTTGGGGCATTTGGGTGGACCAAAATGACCTTAATTGAGATGAGCCTTTGTAAGGTGATCACAATATGCATTTGTGACTTGCTGGATTTTCCTTGGATTTTTATGAAAATATTTCCTATAGAAATATTTCAAATCCTTGAAATGGGCAGGAATGGTTTTGGGAGGTTTTGTCCAATATTTTGAACTTGACCATGTGTTGAAACTCTTATATATAGAAACTATATGTCCACTGAGTTTCCATGATTTTCCAAAAATATTTTTGAAGCTTTTGAATAATTTTAACCTATTAAAGACCATTTCTGGCCTAAAGAAAAAGCCTTTAAATAAAATAGGAAAATAACTTATAAAATTATATTTTTGTGGTTTTTGGTAGTCCTATACCTAATAGGTTTCAAATATACTCTTTGAAATATTTTTCATACCCCAAATCAAGTATTTGTAGTGCAAACCTCAATTCAGGGGTTTTTGGAAAACTAATTTTTTGAAAATACTATTTGGCCAAATTATTCTTGTAAAAAAATACTATATTGCACTATACACATGGCATGATCATTGGGCAGAAGTTTGGGGCAAGGAGATGAAGTATATAAGTTGGAGTTGTGTTGTCTTTAAGGAGCACCTGAAAATCACAGAGAGAAAAACCAAATGATGCAAAAGTTTTTGTTGGTCCAAATTTTCATGCTTTATTAATGCAGACGACATGTTACAAAAGTAGGGTGTGACATAAACGTAGCTCTGCAATTGATGACCTCAATTGCCATGCACAACCATCCCAGGTGCTTGCTTTAACTTCACTCTGTCAAATGTGGTTGCATGTTGCATATGGTTTCTAGCTTGTATTGCATCCAATTTGGTTAAATTGCATCTTCTTACTTTACACATTATATCTTAGATAATGACATGCCTTCCTATTTTTGATACATATACTACATATGTCTATTAACCATGTTCGTACATCAAACTAATGATATTTTGTATCCCTCATCAATCACTTATGAGGCGATCATCACCCCAGTGGATTACTGTGAGACGTGCTACTCGTTTAAAGAGTGCAGTGTCATCCTCCCCACATGATTCTCAAGACACAGCAAGTCTGAATGAAGATAGTCAACGTAGCTCCCTAGTTGATGACTGCAATTCCCCTACACCACCATCGCAGGTGGTTGCTCTTATTTGGCAGTGTGATATGTGGTTGCATTTGCATATGGTATCTACCTTGTAATGCTTCTAATTATGGTAAATTGCATCTGCTGAGTTAACACATTATACCTATGAATATGACATGCCTTCCTATTTTTGGTACATACAATGTCTTTTTATTAACCATGTTCTTACATCAAACTAATTTTCTTGTGTATCCCTCATCAATCACTTCTGACGAGACACCTTCAAGTTGATAGTGTAATATTGGTTGCATCTTGCATATCATTTCAAACATGTATTGCCTCTAATTTGTTGAAGTGCCACTTATAGTGAGACACATCTAACTTGGTAGAGTGAATTCGGTTGGATCTTTCATATGGTGTCTATATTGCATTGCTTCCAATTTGTTGAAATGCCTTCTACTTAGCGTTTTTTGTCCATATTCCATCCTCCTACAATGTGGTTGCCATACATAAAAGTTGTGTTCGTCGGTATCATGCATCAACAAATTTGGAAGTGCAAATTTCATTCCTTTTTCTTGTGTGTTTACTTGACAAGGCAAAATCTAAAAGGACAAAGACACGTAATGATGGTGGTCCTCTGGAGCAACCGAAATAGATGACCTCTGCAGATTCTCCTGCTACTCCACTACAAAAAAGACACTTCCGTGATGATACGTGTTTGCCACAGTAGGTCACATTTTCTGTCATGCATGTACACCCATGCCAATTTTATGACAGAATCAAGATAGTCATACCTGTGACGTCGTAGAAGTTTTCCATGACATTACCAAAATTATCATCACGGAAGTGTCCACTTCCATGATGATAAATCGCGCGTCATATAAGTGCTTTCGTCAAGGGTGACCGACACGTGGCATCGACCGTAACGGGTCGCCTTAAGCTATCGGGTCCGATTTTGGATCCGATAACCCGTTAACAGCCTGGACCAATTGGGGATTTTCCACGTGTAAAATTCTCATTGGCCGGAGGAAACACGTGTTGGCTCAACGTTCGGACGGATGTCATCCACTCATTGGACAGGAGGCTCCTATGATACGTCGACACGTGGCACGGCCCAACAGAGGCCCATTCCGATGAAAAGGCCGGGCTAGCTAAAGGCCCACCATGTTTTTTCACACACTAGTGGGCTGGCCTGTTAACAGCCTGCCATCTTTTGGGCCAAATTGAGGCCCATAGAAGACCAGGCCGTTCACATCCTGCCATGTTTTAGGACAAATTACGGCCCATATCAGATCAGGCCCGTTAACAGGTCGTTGTTCTTTTGGGCCCATTCTAAGACATGTTTGTATTTCAGCCTG